>CM044898.1:70505782-71130907 GCA_024500145.1 Gentiana dahurica var. dahurica
ATTGGGGGTCCTGCAAATCCCATAACCATATCCAATCTTTGTGCCACCACTGTTTTCTCCTCAGTGACCAGCACCCTCTATACAAGGATTGCAGGGAATTCAGCCCTGTTTTCTTCTTGAAATCCTTCAACATTGGCAATCCTTCTCAGTGTATTTCCAGTTTTGGATAGGGTTCCTTCAGTGTCAACCTAGTCTTGATATTGAACTGAACCCTCAGAATTGACATCTGGTTCACTGTGATTAGTAACCCTCTCATCATCCAAATCCACCTCTTGCTGATCTTCAGGTTGATCAACAGGTTTAGCAACAAATGAAGCATCAGACTCATCAACCAATCTGTTTGCACCAAGATTTACACCATCATTTATTAGTCCTTCCAAGTCATCCATGGTTAGATCCTCCAGATCTTCATTCATGTCTTCTGTTTGTTGCCTCTCAGTGGACTGTCCAGCTCCAGTAGACTGTTGTACATTTGGTTCAATTATCATAGCAGTCCCACTGGTTCCACCTGGACCAGAGGGGTGATCACCTCCAGAATTAGATGATGAATCATCACTGTATGATTCATCCCTAGGGTCCCTGAACTTGATACCCTCATCCTTCTGTTGTTCATAAAACAGATCCAGCCTTGATTGCAGTAATGAGGTATCAACCAGATCCAGTAAATTTTCCACTCCCAATTTCTCAAAAGCCTATTCTTCAAAGTCTGTCATTGGTTCTGCAGCTGGCTTTTGTTTCTTATAAAATCCAAACTTCCATTGGAAATAATTTGCCACCAGTAGGAGCTTAAGATCAACAAACTCCTTTTTCATCTTCTTCTCATGTCTCTCAAATGGCATGGTTGGTTTTCTGAAAGCTGTTCCAGTAGCTTGCTGACCTCTAAAGGTCTCAACAAGCAAATTCAAATTTTCTTCCACAGATGCCTCTAGGTCAGTAGGTTACTCAGGTTGTATATTTGTTCCTACTACCTCCATCTATATCACACTTGGTTCCCCCTGACTTATATGCTCATCAGCAGGGTCAACAGCATACTACACTTCCCCCTGAACTATTGTAGGAATTGCAGGGTCTTGTACCAATTTCTCAGTTACCACAGCAGGTGCAGACTCAGTAGTCTGCTGTGGCTCTTCAACAAGTTGCTCAACAACAACTTGTGTACTTTCAGTAGGCTCAGAAGCCTTTGCATGTGATGATTGAACAGTTTCTACAGCAGGCTCAGGGTCAGTAGTCTGTTGTGACTCTCCAGCAGGTTGCTCAGAAACAACCTCTACATCCTCAGTAGGCTTGATAATAGTTAAGGGCTCAGCCTCAATAGCCTCTCCTTCTTCTGCTACTTCTGCTTCTTCTTCATTTTGTTGTTCTCTCTGACTTTCCAAAATCCTCAATTGTTTACCTTTGCCTTGCTTCTTCTTCTTGGCAATCTCTTTCCTTCTTTTGGAAAGTGGTTCAGCTTCAAGTTCAGTAGACTTTCTCTTTCTACTGGAATCCTTTTGTTGCTCTTTCAAAAATTCAGCAATAGTCTTTTTAGCAACTACAGCAGGGTCAGTAATTTCAACTTCAGCTGGACCCTCAGCAGACTCAGCAGTCTGTGCTGTTTGCTTCTTTGTCTTCTTAGGCTTTAATTTCTCTGTTATTTTTCTTGTGTCAGCAGCCTTTCTTTTCTCAGTAACCTTCTTTGGTGCAACAGGCTTGACAGTTTTCTCAACCTGCTAACCTCCTGCGTCACCATCATCTCCATCAACATCACTGTCCGCAGCCTCATCAATTCCTTCATCATCATCTTCTAGACCAGGGATAGGAGTGGTAACCTCCGTCTTGAATCTGGATTGATTGATCTTTTCAGATGAAATATCAGGTATCTGAAAGTGATTCAACAGAGTCTGAATCAGTAAACCTAGAGGCTTGACCTTGACTTCCTTATACCATTTCTATCTTCAGTGAACACCTTCTTCATGTAGTGTACAAGAAATCCAGCCCAATCAAACTTCATACTCCTACAGATGATGATCATCAAGTCTATTTTGGGTCCAGATAGTGTATCTAGACTTCCAACAAATCCTAAAATAGTTTTGGCTATTAATTTGCTCAGTAGATTGTACTCAATTCCAATATGTTTCACATTAATGCCTAAACTTGAAGGTATAGCATCATTGGTATTTATTTGATCCACAAACTTTATCCTTGGTAGATTCATTGCCTCTGGATTAGTGGGAGCATCATTTCAGTGCAAAATGAAATAAATCTCTCAGCAGGTTTGAGGAAATTTCTATCTCTCTACCATTCACAGTGGTAGTGAAGGCCTCTCTACCTTCATGTATAACAATGTTTCTCCAGAATTCCAGTACATTAATATATGAAATTCTCTGCAACTTTCTGTTGATAATACCTTCCAACCCAGCAAATCGTTTGATTCTCCGTCCAATGTTAATGGCTAAGTCAGTAGAGTCACAGTCATTGACATAACCTCTCACACTTTGACTGGGGCCAATATGAACATCATCCTTTGGTGCCATGATAAATGAAAAAGATGAAGAAGAGAATGCTCAAATCTGTGTTCACACAGTGTAAATGCAACGAGAATCGATCTGAGATTTTGTAAGTAGCTTCTGTGTATAGGTCTGCATATATATAGACAGATATGGTTGAAACTGTCAGATCGTGTACTGTGCATTAACCATGATTAAATTTGAGTGAATTCTGTCTTGACACGAAGATCATTACTCTTCAAAACGTTTTGTAACCGTTGGATCGTGTTAACTGCGGTTATAAATAGAAACTAAATATCCCGCCATTTGCTTTTTGACTTTATTGAGTTTGACTGTGTAACGTTTCCTTCAGCAGCCTTGTCATCAGCAGACTTGGCTCAGCAGCCTGCTGACAAAATGTCTCAGCAGCCGTCTGACAGAGTCACTCTGCTGATGCTTAAATTCTTTTGTATTGTCCAACTGATAATACAAAATGATGTTTAATACCAATGACTGATCTGTCAAGTGAGCTCACCCAACATGACAAAGACCAATCCCCTTGGCAACTTCATTTGCTCAATTGTCCAATCATAAGTACATGGAATTGTTGATACCAATGACTAGTCTGCTAAGTGAGCTCACCCAACATAGCAAAGACTAATCCCCTTGGTGAATTCTAGTACACTGCTGATTATCAGTCAACTTTTATGATTCCAAGTTCTGTCCTTAATTTAGTAAATCTTTCACAATCCAATGGTTTAGTGAAAATATCAGCAAGTTGATCTTCAGTAGGGATATAAAGAACAACCACATCTTTCTTTTCAACATGATCTCTTATAAAATGATGTCTCACATCAATATGCTTGGTTCTTGAGTGCAAAACAAGATTTTCTGTGATCGCAATTGCACTTGTGTTGTCAGACATAATAGGAATTTCTCTTTCTTCAATTCCATAATCCCTTAATTGTTGTCTTAACCGGAGTATTTGTGCACAGCAACTTCCAGCAGCAATGTATTCAGCTTCAGTAGTGGAAGTTGATATTGAATTCTGTTTCTTGCTAAATCAGGAAACTAGTCTATTTCCTATTAACTGACAGGTTCATGTGGTGCTTTTTCTATCAATCTTGCATCCAGCATAATCAGAATCTGAGTAGGATATAACTTTGAAACTTCCATCTTTTGAATACCATATCCCTACTCCCAAATTCTCTTTTAGATACTTGAGAACTCTTTTGACTGCACCTAAATGACTTTTTTTAGGTTTTGATTGAAATCTTGCACAAACACCTACATCAAATGATATGTCAGGTCTGCTGGCAGTAAGGTACAGTAGACTGCCTATCATCCTTCTGTATAAGGTCTGATCAACATCTTTTCCTTCCTTATCTTCATCCAATCTAATGTTTGTACTCATAGGAGTTGATACCTTGGTGCTGTTTTCCATACCAAATTTCTTCAGCAGCTCCTTGGTATACTTGGTTTGATGAATGAAGATTCCATCTTTCATCTGTTTGACTTGCAATCCTAAAAAGTAGTTCATTTCTCCCATCATACTCATTTGGAATTTACTTTTCATCAGATTTTCAAACTTCTCACAAAGTAAGTCATTTTCAGAACCAAATATTATGTCATCCACATAAATCTGGACCAGCAGGGCGCTGTCTCCTTCACTGATTCTAAAAAGAGTCTTATCAATGGTACCTTTGGTAAAACCATTGTCCACCAAGAATTGAGATAGAGTCTCATACCATGCTCTTGGTGCTTGTTTCAAACCATGAAGTGCTTTGTTGAGTCTATACACTTTATCTTCTTGATCTTTAACTGCAAAACCAGGAGGTTGCTGAACATATACCTCCTCCTCTAGAATTCCATTCAAAAATGCACTCTTAACATCCATTTGATATACTTTGATGTTTTTATAAGCAGCTGTGCCAGGAATAATTTGATAGCTTCCAATCTTGCAACAGGGCATATGTCCCATCAAAATCTATTCCTTCTGCTTGAGAATATCCTTTTGCCACTAGTCTGGCCTTATTCCTTACAATGGTACCAGATTCATCAAGTTTGTTTCAGTATACCCATTTTGTACCAATTATATTTGCATGACTAGGCCTTTCCACTAGTGTCCAAACTTGATTTCTTTCAAATTCATTCAATTCTTCTTGCATAGAAATTATCCAATCAGGATCTGAAATTGCTTCTTCAACAACTTTTGGTTCCATTTGAGATAGAAAACAAGTAAACATTGCCTCTAGTTGTCTTCTAGTCTTCACACCTTGCTGTATGTTGCCAATAACTTGTTCAGCAGGGTGATCCCTTAACCATTGTGGATTCTGGTTAGATTGATTCTCTAGAACATCATCTTCAGTAGGGTCTGCTGTTTCTTCAACAGGGGGTTCAGCAGATCCTTGAACTGCTTCAGTTGTTGCATCAGTAGTATCACTGTACGGTGTAGTGCCCGAAAGACAATTATATGATTGTTTTAGGACAGTGCTTATAATTAAGACACTACTGAAAACCCTAAGTACCTCGTTTATGTAATCACATAACTCAGTGTATACACAAGAGGATTGAGTTAGTGAGATGTACTTAAAATTAACTTAGTCCGTAGCGTTTATTAATCTGAGTATGGGTCTCATGATTAATTTGCTATTAATGCACCCAGAACACTTTAGGTGTGACAGTCTTATCCGGACTGTCGGTAATAGGGTACCTAGTGGGGCATTTATATATGATGATAATCATATAGGGCTGGACCGATTTGATTTGAGTTCTCGATATAATTCCGTAATCGAGAAGTCTTATCGAATCACAAGATGATCATATATGTATTAATCTTAATCCTAAGGTGATCACAGACGACTACTTAGACTAGGGTAGAGTTTGATGTGTTAGTAAGGATCACTTCGAAGTATGTGGTCCAACACTTCTCGTTGGCTCTATTCTGGAATGAGTGAGTGGTCTGTGCTATCACAGATATGAAATCCATTCCTTCCCTCGGGAGTAGAGAGACAGTTCCCTTATTTGTTGACCCTAGAAACTGATCGATCGGCCGAGTTCATATTATATTGGATATGAACTAATTGATCACTAGGGGGTTAATGGTAAATAAGGATAAGATGTTTCGAGAAGGGTTTACGGAAATATCCCGAATCGAAATGAAACAGTCTATGGAGGATTTATCCGTATGTAATGATTATATCAGTGGACGATTTCGACTCATAAAATGAGTGTAAGTTATCTATATTCGATAGAGTTCAGTTTCAGGTTTATGGTGGTGTAATCCCGGAATTAATAGGTTGGATATAATTATTCTGTCTGATGAATAATTTTTATTCGATTTATTGTAGCTACTGAATATGGGCCTATGGTCCCCGACGTGGCTCCTAATATAGCATATAGGTTTCTCGTCGTTTCACCTCAATTATAATTAAATAGTTGGATTGGACTATTTAATTGATATGTGGATTAATTGTTTAGTTGGACTAAATAATTAAATACACGGAAAAGACATTTTTCGTGGACTCGGCCCAAATTAGTGTGTAGACCTTTTGACTAATTGGCCAAATATCAAAAGATGCGTGTGACCTTATTTGATTAAGGTTGGGGCGCATGTTTTGTTATATTAATTATTTATTAAGAAATTAGTTTTCTTGGATAATTATTACGATACGCTGCTGAACTCATTTAAGATATTTGTTGCAAAATAACGGTTTACGAAAAACCGAGAAGTCTACCTAAAAGATGCCTACGCATTTGTGGATAAAAGAGTGAATTCGGTTCACCCCACTTCCGTAAATAGAGGCATTTAGCACCGAGTGCTTGAAGATAGGACTGGAAATTTTGCGTGCACGTTCAGAGCGTGAAATATCTTAATGTATTGAGTGAAGGTTGGTTACAAAACTCGTAAAATCAGAGAACGACGGTGATACTGTCAAACTCGGTCTGATAGAGTCAATAAATAACAACCTTTGATCTTGAAGTATTTGTACTCAAGATGTTACTAACTGATTTGTTCAGTCCACATCCAACACCGGCAGTTGGTGAAGACACTAATAAAAACTACTAAACTAGATCAGTATATCACTCCACCCCGAACGCAGTGGGAGTATGGTTTGTCCATTACCCATTGCAGGACCTTATGGTCCATAGGGTAGATTGATGACCTATAGTCCTTCGTGGACTGTATAGGATCTTGATCATAGAGGTTGGTTTAAAAGCCATAACCCTGTGAATGGAGTTTGATACTCCAGTTCTGTTGGAACTCTTGTAGAACCACCTGAGTATCTCAGGCCCAGTGGGAGTAATTGGAACTACACGGAGAAGAGTCGATTGAATAGGAAAGTTTAACTTTCACCGCAAAGTTGAGTAATTTAGGGGTGATTCCTTAAAAGGTAGAGAGTTAAACAGACCGTGATCTCTCTTACTACTCAGTCTTGCTTGATTTCGTCAGAAAGCGGGAAATATGGGTGATTCCCTAAGACTTCCTTGCCGAACAACGGAATCTGAATTCATTCAGAACATAAGGGTTTTAGCTAAGAACAAATAACGGATTCGTTACAAAGCAGAAAATAGGGGTGATTCCCTAAGACCTTTTTGCGAGACTAACGGTATCTTAATTTATTCAGAAAGAAACTTTGGCAGGATGCCTGCTATAGCTTATATCCATTGGGGATTAAAGCAAACCTCTAGGTCATTTCAAAGTCATATATTTTAATATATGGACTTGACCAGAATGTTGATAAGTCTTTTGTAGACTGGGCATCAATATTAGTAAAGTAGTATGTAGATTAGTGTTTGTGAATGGTATAACTGAAACAGTTGGAAACAACATGGGTGTGTTATCTGAAGTCAGAGTCTGACATGCCATCGGGATTCATTCTAAAGGATTTGATTCGCTCAAATCTGCAAGAATCGATCATTGGCAATCCCATCCATTCACCTGGTTAAGATATTCTTGCATTTATGCAACATTCAACGATGTAGTCTACCCTACCTCTCAGGAATGGTTATCTAAACCTGAGATGAATACGAAATGAGATGTTTAGTGAATCCTCAAGTATCTTCGGGAGAATGAGGAATAATATGCTAGTATATTCAGGTGCAAACTAGAATATAAGTGATAACGCTGATTCTGACTTTATGTCAAATTAAGGAAGATCGTTAAGTCGATCTAGTCCTCAGTGTTGAATCAAAGGCATATTGAAATCGTACCACCGGATTAGATGGAAAGGCGACGTTTCGATCCCAAAGATTGACTCAAGCCGCCAACCTACCTGATCAGTGTACCAGGTCACATAGTATTCGGATTCTAAGTACGCGCCGGGTCACTGGCCTACCCTGCGGCGGCACACTCCGGTCATGCTTGGAAGGATGAATTAATAAGATGCGCTTGGAGGGTACAGATTTGAGGGATTCATCTCACTTGTTTTGAGCAAGTGGGAGAATGTTGTAGATATAGATAAATAAGGGTGTGCTCTAAAACAATTAATCCCATTGCCTTTCGTGCAAGTGGGAGATTGTAAGGTGTAGTGCCCGAAAGACAATTATATGATTGTTTTAGGACAGAATTAGTAATTCATCTTATTATATGCTTGTATGCTTATAATTAAGACACTACTGAAAACCCTAAGTACCTCGTTTATGTAATCACATAACTCAGTGTATGGCTATACACAAGAGGATTGAGTTAGTGAGATGTACTAAAAATTAACTTAGTCCGTAGCGTTTATTAATCTGAGTATTGGTCTCATGATTAATTTGCCATTAATTCGCCCAGAAAACTTTAGGTGTGACAGTCTTATCCGGACTGTCGGTAATAGGGTACCTAGTGGGGCATTTATATATGATGATAATCATATAGGGCTGGACCGATTTGATTTGAGTTCTCGATATAATTCCGTAATCGAGAAGTCTTATCGAATCACAAGATGATCATATATGGATTAATCTTAATCCTGAGGTGATCACAGACGACTGCTTAGACTAGGGTAGAGTTTGATGTGTTAGTAAGGATCACTACGAAGTATGTGGTCCAACACTTCTCGTTGGCTCTATTCTGGAATGAGTGAGTGGTCTGTGCTATCACAGATATGGAATCCATTCCTTCCCTCGGGAAGTAGAGAGACAGTTCCCTTATTTGTTGACCCTAGAAACTGATCGATCGGCCGAATTCATATTATATTGGATATGAACTAATTGATCACTAGGGGGTTAATGGTAAATAAGGATAAGATGTTTCGAGAAGGGTTAACGGAAATATCCTGAATCGAAATGAAACAGTCTATGGAGGATTTATCCGTATGTAATGATTATATCAGTGGACGCTTTCGACTCATAAAATCAGTGTAAGTTATCTATATTCGATAGAGTTCAGTTTCGGGTTTATGGTGGTGTAATCCCGGAATTAATAGGTTGGATATAATTATTCTGTCTGTTGAATAATTTTTATTCGATTTATTGTAGCTACTGAATATGGGTCCATGGTCCCCGACGTGGCTCCTAATATAGCATATAGGTTTCTCGTCGTTGCACCTCAATTATAATTAAATAGTTGGATTGGACTATTTAATTGATATGTGGATTAATTGTTTAGTTGGACTAAATAATTAAATACACGGAAAAGACATTTTTCGTGGACTCGGCCCAAATTAGTGTGTAGACCTTTTGACTAATTGGCCAAATATCAAAAGATGCGTGTGACCTTATTTGATTAAGGTTGGGGCGCATGTTTTGTTATATTAATTATTTATTAAGAATTTAGTTTTCTTGGATAATTATTTAATATGCGATTTATCTTTTATTTGTTAATTGATAATTCATGGAATATTAGATAATAATATGATTTATCTTAATTTGTTTGGGATAATCATTTTATTTATCTTTTATTTGGAATAAAGGATTATTGTAATAATTATCTCTTAATTATTTAATCTTTGGAGGTTAAGTTTTATTCTCCTATATAAAGAGAGTTCTCCCAAGCCTTTTGACATAACATATGAATACGCCATTAGTGTAAGAATATAGCTTGGAATTTTCGGCTATAGTTCTTTGGGTTTCGAGTTGGAATAATCTTAGGGATTATTCCGGTAGCATATCAAGGAGGTCCGGCGGCGGGAAACACCATCCACCTGGTGTTGCTGGGAGACACACGTTGGAAGGCTGTGGCTTCTCGATACACGTGTTCTTGGAGATCTATCATTCTTGGAGTTAAGCTTCATAAAAAGGTAGGCTCCTAAACCCCCTTGTAGGTTTAGATCTTTAATTTATGTTCTTTGTTTCGTTTAGATCTAGATCTGATGTCTTCCGTTGCGTAATCGGGTCGATCCATGATTGATCCGACGATATTACTTCTAACAATCACCAGCAGTTTTTTCAGCCGGGGCAGAATCAGAAACCTTTAAGTCATTAAATATTTCCAAAACTTCAACACATTATGGATCAGTGACTTGTTGATTCTCAGCAGGTTCTGAATCTTTGTCTTCCATTCCAGTGAACTTAGGTTCATCAAATACAACTTGTATTGTTTGTTCATGTTTCAGTGCCCTTTTGTTCAGTACCCTGAATGCCTTACTGACTGAAGACTATCCCATGAAAATTCTTTCATCTGATTTTGGTTGGAATGTTTCAGTTGTTCCTTATGATTCAAAATAAAACACTTGCTTCCAAATGGATGGAAATAGGTTATATTAGGTTTCCTTCCATTCTAAATCTCATAAGGTGTCTTCAGCGACTTCTTGTTCACTGAGGTTCTGTTTGGTGTATAGCATGCTGTATTGACTGCTTCAGCCCAATATCTTTCAGGCAGCAATGCTTCACAAATCATTGTTCTTCCTGCTTCTTTTAATGTTATGTTTCTTCTTTTAGCAATCCTTTTTTGCTAAGGTGTACCAGCAGCATGTAGTACACCATTCTGTTCACAGTACTCTCTTATAACTTTGTTGAGAAACTCAGTACCCTTGTCTGATCTTATCTTTACTACTGTCAAACTTTTCTCATTCTATAATCTCTTCAAAAGTTCAGGCATCTTTTGAAGTGTTTCACTCTTCTTATTCATAAATATCACCCAAGTGTATCTTGAATAATCATCCACAACTACCAAAGTGTATTTCTTTCCAGATACACTTGTTGGAGTTACTGGTCCAAATAGATCCATGTGCATCAGCTCCAAAACTCTATTAGTTGATTGCTTAGACTTTGACTTGAAGCTTGACTTTGTCTGTTTACCTTGCTGACATGCATCACATATAGCATCCTTCTTGAATGTGATCTCAGGTAAACCAATCACCAGTTTCTTCTTCACCAACTGATTGATATCATCAAAGTTTAAGTGACTTAACTTCTTATGCCATAACCAATTGAGTTCTGACTTGGTATGCACAATCAGACAGATTTCTGGAATTGCAGTAGACCAATCCACAATGTACAGGTTTTGTTGTCTTCCTGCTAACACAACTTGATTACCTCTTTCACTAATGACAATACAAGTGCCTTTGTCAAAAGTGACTTTGTATCCCATGTCACAAAACTGTCCAGTGCTCAGCAAGTCGTAGTCCAGTCCTTCCACATATGTAACATTCCTGATGTTAATCCATTCCTCACAAGTGTGCCATATCCCTTTGTGTAACCAGGTGTGTTCTTGTTTCCAAAGTTCACTCTTGGACCATCCTTTGCTACATAGCTTGTCAGACAGTGCTTATTCTTTGTCATGTGTTTGGAACATCCACTGTCAAAGTACCAGACACCCTACAAAAAAAATCAATACATTTTAGGTACCCAAACCTGTTTGGGTCCATGATGGTCAGTGGTAAGCATGACCCCTGGCAAATTTCCATAAGGTCTTCTTTGAAAAGTGTCATACTTTGGTTCATACATGTATTCCACACATCCATAAGTTCTAACAGTTTGTTGTGTAGGATTCACATATGTTTTTTGGCTTTTTGGTATATAATGCTGTTTGGATTGATTTCTTTTGTTAGAAGCACCAGTATATGTTAGGAAATCTACGCGGGAACGCAGCAGAATTCAAAAATTTATTTCTTATCGACCCAAGATCGACTTCGTTTAAGCAATAAACAAATAAGCTAAAGACGGTGGTTACATTGGTTGATCTAAAAGATCGACGCTTTGACCGTCTAAGGAGAGTAGTTCTGCATAGAGCCTCCCAAGTGTTCGGTCTCTACCGCTAGTCCACACGAACGGCCCGCCGGAATCCCATCATGGATTGCTATTGGAAAACTCTGGTTGCTAGACTGGCCCTTTTCTCCTCTCTCCAACTCTCTATATGATGCTCTCTATTTTACACAAGAACTATTAGTTCTTGGAATTGTGTTGTACAAGAGAGCTTGACACCCACCTTCTATTTATAATGAAAGTGGCGCCTCTTAGAAGAGTAGAAAGGAAGAAAATCTTTTCCCAATAAAATAAGGAAAATATAATAGATTGATTTATCTCATTTATTATAATATCTTATATTAAATAAATCTAGGATATTGTCAATATCTTATATTGAATATTCCCAAGATATTGTCAATATCTAATATTGACTATCTTTATTTTATTACCATAAATCAATTTACACATGTGTATATATCATATATATATATATATATATTAAACAAATAAATCTATATATATAAATATAACCAATGAAATTGTGCACATGTACATCCAATGTACAGCACACGCATGTTGACTATATATATATATATATATATATATATATATTAATATCTTACATTAATATATGGTAATCTTATTAATTAAATTGCACAATCCAAGTGTATCTTATACACACAAAATTGCGCCACCTTTAGCCAATATTTTGGCATCCGGAATATTCTTTAATTAACATAATATTATTAATATCTTATATTTAATTTATTCATAATAAATAAATACCGCCATATTAATTTACCACTATAACCTTTATAGTCTCGAGTTAAACTTTCCTTATTTGGTTATCATCTATAACCACATTTTAATCCGGCTAGTTGTTCGTATGTGTGTGACCCGATAGGCTTCCGAATATGTTGGCCGTAGACACAAAGTGCAAATTACGAAAATGTCCTTCATGCCTAACGATCACGGGATAGCGTCTAGCAACACACCGTGACCCCCAATCATCGGAAGAGTCAAATGCAATGACTGCTACCTTTCATGTGAAACAGTTACCGTGTAACTTACAATCCTATCGCTGTAATAATATCCATACTGTCGTTAGTCGAGTGTCAAAACATCAACGACCGTATCTTATAATCTGGATATCAAGCTCTCTCGAAGTAACTCGTTTACTCCCACTTTGCAAAAATTCACGAGAACAAGACATTCCTTATAAGAAGGCCATTTCGGATATTCGATCCCAATCATAGGATACGCGATTCCCGGACGACCAATCATGTATACTCCGCATGCTTCAGTATCATACCCAATCACTACCGCATGATCGCCCCGTGGCTAGGGGAAACCTCAATAGTGTCAAAGCATGACAATCCACACCGTGATGCCTTGAAGACTCCGGTCCTAAGGATAATTACACAACAGTCACATAGTGTGACACTTATCCGTGTAAGTGGGTCAGTCTAATGTACGCATTCTCTAATACATGTCCACGTACAGTCCAAGTGTCTCTACACTTCGATAGATGAGATCTATCCCTGCTCTAAAGGCAGAAGACATCTAATACGTGCTAGTCTGTTTATACTATCAATGCCTTGTTTAATAGTACATCAGCCTAGAGACATTTAAGTACCAAACTTATTAAAGTAATTAGAGATCTCATCAACCATAATTGCCCATCATGGTTTCTCTATCACAGTTTAATACTAAGGGCGTTATCATATAACAATTCATAATTGGTTCTTTAAAAGAACATATATATGACAACGGAAAAGCCATTTAATATGTGTATAAACATAAAGAAATAGTAGAAATGATCCAACCCGGTCGGATCCGGTACAACCCGATTGGGTTTAGGACACTATTTCAACAATCTCCCACTTGGCCTAAAACCAATCACTCGTACACACAAGACCAAGTTGAAACACAAGAATCTCATGCAATACTCGCAACCAGCCCTAGCCGTAAACGGATCTCTATCCATGGGGACTCAGACTATCTTCATACCATGCTCCAAATGACCAAGTCAAAGGAACCGCCTCAACACACACATGAATCTCTGACGAGACCCTGGTCCTTGCTTCAAGCAATGAATCCACTTACTATATCAGCTATATAGAAAAGGTGGAACAACCGTACAAGGTTCAAGAATGAACCTTCTAGATCCATGTACTGCTCCCTTGCGCCTCTAAGGCACTACTGTGTTTTGGCCTGGTTGTAGAATTTACAGTGACCCATAGCTAAGAACATTTCCAGCTCACTGTATCACTTATTCAAAGTGATTGCAAACCCAGACAGTAGCTCCCACTTGCCTTCATAAGACTCAGGATCTACGTCTGTATATCTACGTTTATTTAATTCCAAGTTTCAATAAACTAGGAACTTTTCCTTAACTTGTTTAAGGATATTCTCGACATTCACCAGATTTACTTTCATTAATTGCTCATGACAGTTCATGAACTATGAACATCTGGCATTACCTTTATGATGGTTCCTATCGTAGTAGCAAAGGAAACCTTTCATAATCATCTTTCACCTTATCTTTAGGACTAACGTCCTAACATAGATAGATCTTGAAAACACTGGCTGGCAGTATCCCCGTCGTGACCTATGCTAAACTCTTTTAGCATCACATCTATATAGGTAAACAATAATCTAACAGCAGTTAAATCTATCACTATAGATTCCTATTTCTAAAATAAGAACTGCTAATCCAAGTTCTTTCGTAAAGACCTTGAACTACCAAACATTAATTGACTGTGACATAGGGTGATAATTCTCGAGAGAGATATCCAATACCTTCCTCAAAAATTATAACACACTCCCACTATCCATCTTGCACATGGGCATATCCTTCTTTTGACTCAATCAAACTCCTTTGATTATTGATGAGAGAAAAATACACCCACTAAAATATTGGTCCCCGGCAATGGCGCCAATTTTTGATGAGAGAAAAATACACCCACTAAAATATTGGTCCCGCCAACGGAACCAAATTTTTGATGAGCTAAAATTTACCCCTTCAAAAATACAATTTATAAAGACTCGCAACCGTGGATAAACTAACTCTCTAACCAGCAGAGTACCGGGTCGATTGTTAGAATAGCTACAGGAGTACGAGGTCGTCCCAAGAGAAATGTGGTTGTGAGTACCAAAGCGAACGTGGTTCTTAGTCTAGGCGATCAAAGTTTTAAGTGGAGTGCTTATACTAATGCGAAAAAGTAAAGATTATTCTAACGAGTTTAACTAGGTGATTAAAAAGCATAGCCGAGCCATGATCCAACAGGTCATCTCCCCACAGGAAAAACTTGATAAGGAGTGTGTTTTATCTGATTCAGTTCATATGATATTCACGGAGTCAACTCTTTATTCTTACGTTAAGATCTGAACAGCTCTCACTTAACCCCCACACTAGGTTTATTAACCCTCCCTTTAGAGAGCTAAATCGCCTAACATGGTTGACCAGAATAAAAAACCGTTGAAAAATCTCACAGAAAACATGGTTTTAACGTGTCACTTAGGTTTCCAATCTAACGATTAAGACTATGGTTTAGTGATTTTAAAAAATGTTTCGCACATCTCGTAAAAATAAGAATCTCACTTAGGCATAGTCCAGATCATCACTTAGATTGTCAATCTAACAATCGGGACTATGATTAGTGATATCCATATCTCACATCTCACCGCAAAATACATTTATAAGCTCGATGTAACCGTGAACAAAGTTGTCAATTTTATTCAAAGCTACTAAAATGATCAAAACGGGTTTTAAAACATGAGTTTATCATACGAATGTTTAATTACGCGCACACAACTCCCATCTCGTCTCCCGAGGGTTGATTTCACTGTTTTCACATAATTCGGCTATGTAACTACTTTAGCTATACATATTAACGGAAATAACAACGAAATATAAATATATATCTAAATACATACATATATATATAAATACTAGTATATAGATATATATGCGTATATATAGATATATATATAAAGAAACAAAACGAAAGAAATCAAAACGGAAATAAAATAACTACATTTATATAGATATACGTATAAATATATAAATAGATATATATAGATATAGATATATATATATATACGTATATATATATATATTATATACTAATTGCATAAAAGTAAAAGAAAGCAATAAAAGAAAAGCGGAAACGAAATTATATTAAAACTATAACTAGTCGGGTTATTACACCGACATTATAACTACATATATATATCTAATTTAGGCCCCCAAAACATAAATTAAAAGAAAGGAAAAGATGAAGGAGGATGGAGAAGGAGAGGGCAAGATAGAAGGAATGGAAATGGGGGAGTATATATAGGGAAAGATATATATATATATATATATATATATATATAGCACATGGGAGCCATCATCAAGCACATGGGAGGAATATCCATCATTGCAAGTAACATGCACCACATGGGAGAATATAATCAAGTTGGGAAAATATCTCCACTTTTCCCGGCGTTTCTATAGCGGCTCTTATTGATAAAATAGCCATAACTTGAGTTGTAGACCTCCAATTGACGTGATTCAAAATGAGTTGGAAAGCTCATTTGAATATCTACAACTTTTATGAAGAACTCTTCCCCAGAAAATGCCTCTAAGTTGGGTCAAATGTCTATCGAAGATATTTTACGGTAGAAGCATTCAGGACAATTGATCCGTTTGAACTTGTTAGCTTATGGCACATTCTTCCATCCATCAAAATACATCTTCTTAGGCTCAAAACATGTCGTTACGTGGAATCTTGGTCAATGTATAATCCTGCAATGAACCACCAAAACACCAAACGTAAATCCGACACGACACTCCGGTTACTAAACCGGTACAAAAACTAATAAAAACACATAAAAACACGATGTTTTATAAAATATTCATGACTTATATATTTTTATGAAATTTAGGAATTAAAGACTCGAAATGATACAAAAGTGCTCAAAATGATATCGGAAACGGGGTGAAAAGTTATAAAAATAACAGTGAATTTTTCCGTCATCAATTATCAAACAAAGAAATCGTCTAGAGAAACTTGTTTGAGTCCATAAATGGATCTCGTGGGCTTACATATCATGTCATCGTCTTTGAACATCTAGCTGTTTGCCCAACGTCTTCAACACTATCATATAGCCATGATATGAAGTTATAACAAGCATTATCTGAATAGAACTGGGCACAGCTGGCAGCATAAAGATAATTACGAGGTTTACAAATCATACCCTTCAGCCGTCACTGTAGCCTTATGGTAATCATATTACTATCCATGTCAGCCTTCCAGGGACACTCCCCTTAGGTAAGACAGACTAGGTTCATGACCTGGTTGTCACTGATGGAATCTACTTCAGATATTATGGCTCCTGCCCATATCTCTTAATCTTGCCTTTCAATCATTCTTTCATAAGTCGTGAGATATTCATTCTTCAAGATGAACATACCAGAAGCCTTTTCTGGCTTGAGGTTATCCACAGACTTACAGAACTTTTGTGTGCACTGAGCAGTGTTCTACACCTCATCGCTATGTGGCGTCTGCTCACGTTCCTATGGTTGAATATATATTTGCGGTTCTCAAACTCTTTTGAGATCTGATTCACTCCCACTGTTTCTCTTGGAAGAAACACTTCCTTTAGAAGACAGCATGTTAGGAGACAAACATTTTGCTCCGAAGACAAGTAAATAATATCCAGCGTGCTAGCTAAGACATTCCACAAAGTTGCATATGTCGTACTAGGCTCCAAGCCTTTCTGACTCAGCCTATGACAACTTCAAATCATCGGTTAAGATAGATTCGACATTATCTTCTTCCATATCTAATATGGAATTTATTCAACCTTTATTCTTTGGAACTCGGTTAAGTATAAGGGCACTATCCCGAAACGGGTAAGGGATACTTTGCATGGCTTGCGTCACACATTTATCATATAAAGTGTGGTTTCCATTTTGGGAACACAATCTAATTGCGTATCCCAAAGATGGTATCCTTCAAGGGAGATTCTTATTCCTTTTCAGACGACTTTTGAAACACCCTTTAGGTATTAATTACTTCAATCCAATTGAAGATTAATTCCTAAGTAGCTCGTCAATCTCATATTCGTACTAGCTCAAACTTTTCGGGCATTCCGAATTGTCGTACTTCAATAAGTGCCTTCAACTATTTCTAAAAATAGTCATAGAGATTAACAAACAATTATTTGTGGCATTAATTGTCATAAGCCAACAAACATCGGTATGTTTAGGCTTTAGACAATTTTTCTAGATTTTATAACCTTTTCATAAAAGGGTTTTTTAGTCATCTTTAGATAAGATACGTATTATCTATATGATTCATAATCATATGGTTCAACATCATCAGAATGACGTTTGATTACACGCTTCCCTTCCAGAGAGACTATGTCTAGAACAACTACAAATATCAAGGATAATAGCCATTCAAATATTTAGTTGAGATCTCATCACATATATCAACTATATAGTGACTTCAATCTAGTATGTTAGATTCAATGACCTTCCAACTTTAGGCTTTTCTGTCTCAGCAACCCTACTTGGAGTTATATCTTTTGCGGTACAAACTTAGGACCAATTCTGGCACTAGGTTCAGTAACCTTACTGGATCCACTCTGTTGGATTGTTGAGTTCCAAATCCAAGACCTGTCCTATCACCATAGGGCTTCCCAGATTTGAATACAACATATGAACAAGATTGTTCAGCAGATTCAGTGGCTACTGACTGTTCAACAGACTTATGCTGATTTGTTCAACTTCTTTTTCCTTTCCTTTAAGAATTCTCAATTCAGCTTTCAATCTTTCAACTTCTGATTGAAGAGCTTCTTTTTCTGCCTTCACAATCTCATACCAGATTGTATTATCCTCAGTTGATTAAAGAAGGCATCTAAAGTTTCTTCATTATCAGAATTTTTGGGATTTGAACCACATGTGGATTCACAATCACTATCAGCAGGAGTATTAATTGATACAGAATTGTATACCTCCTCTGTCTCATCCATGTTAGCCATCAAGGCATAATCATCCAATTCAGCAACCAATGCAGTGTCATCAGATTCATTTTCTTTATCTGATTCAACTTCATAACCAGATTCATCTTCAGCAACCATTACTTTCTTTCCATGTCTTCTTTGTTGAATCTTGCTCTTTTGTAGATCTGGACAATCAGGTCTGAAATATCCAGGCTTCTTGCAGTTAAAGCAAAGATAATCTGGTTCCTTTTTTTGTTTTAACTCAGGACAATCAGGTTTGAAGTGTGCTGGTTTCTTGCAATGATAGCATAAGTAATCATTGTCTTTATTTGACTATTCCTTTTTCTTTTCACTGAATTTCTTTGTGAAATTCCTAGGTGAACTCTTTCAGTCTTCATGAATCTAATTTTCTTGCTCAGCAATGCAATCTGCTCTTGCATCTCATCCAGCAAATCATCTTGGGCTGCTGATGTCTCTTCTTGATGTGAAGCAGCCAATGCTGTAGTCTTTGGTTCCTCTTTTTCTGTTTCAGGCACCAGTTTCTTGCTAAACTCATATGCCTTAAGATCTGAGAATAGTTTGAAGGTGTCCTCATCATGTAGGCTTCTCATTTCCTCTATTGCTGTCACCTTCATTTCCCACACTTCTTTTGTTGGTAAAGCTTCCAAGATTTTTGAATTTATTTCTTCCTGTGAGTACTTCTCATTTAGAAGGGTGAGTTCATCCATGATTGCATTGAATCTAGATTCCATTTGTTCAATGGTTTCATTTGGCTTCATTTTGAACTCTTGAAACTTCTTCTTTGCTACACTGATCTTGTTCTTTTTGATAGCATCAGTGCCCTCACAAATTAACTGCAACTTGTCCCAACGTTCCTTGGCTGTTTTGCAATCTTTTACCTTCATATACATATTGCTATCCAGAGTTCTGTAAATGATATCTATAGCAATGTTGTTGAGATTGGCTCTCTTTCTATCTTCAGCTGTCCATTCTCTCTTTGGTTTTGGAATGTACTGGATCTCATTATCCACAGTAACAGCTTTCGTTATCTCCAGTGGTCCATCTGTCAGTACATCCATCATTTCATCATGTGTACCAGCTAGATAAGCCTGCATACGATGTTTATATTCATCAAATCTATCCAAAAACACTTCAGCATTGTTCTAGCATACTGATTGTTATCCATGATGCAAGGTTTTTGAAAACTGGAGACTTGAAAAAGTTTTCAAGGAATTTTAACAAGCACAACAAGTAGGATTACTTCAGAACAGAAGCACTGCTCCGATACCAATTGTTGGTCCCTTGAAAAGCCTTTGGTTAAGTTTAGAGGGGGGGTGGGGGTGAATAAACTTAACACTTAAAACTTTTGGAGTTAACAAATTCTGCAACTTCAGCAGCCTGCTGATATCTCAGTAGCCTGCTGATACTCAGTAGTCTACTGACTATTGAATATACTGAATTTGTGCAGCGGAATTATGTCAAAATTAAGCCTTTATCACTTGTTGTTAAATATGATACTAAGTATTAGATACTCAGTAGTGTCTGTGTGTGAAATCAGTTGCTAGATTCAGAAGGTTGATGTGTATAATAAATTAGATGCAGAATGTAAGTGCAGAAAGTAAGTAGGCAGATTTTATAGTGGTTCCAGGTGGTGTAATCCTGTCAGTCCACTCTTCTCCTATGATGTTGGAGGGAATTCACTAGAGAGATTCTTGAGATAGCTGTTACAAAAATCCCTAAGATGTTTGTCCTTCACCAATAGCTATGGCTTCACAAACTGAAAACTAGGAACATGTAGGATTGCTGCTCCAAAGTCTTCCACTGGTCCTTGAAGGGTAGGATTGTCTCTTCACCAGCTCCACCATAAATAACAGTCTTTCACACAGATGTGCTTCACTGTCTTTAACAGATTTCTTGTAAAATAAGGATTGAATCAAGTAAATGATTCAGTTGCAGCAGCTTGATCAGAATGATATGATCAGCAGCTTGCAGTCTTCAAGTGTGTAAACTTGATGTAGCTTGAATACAGATTACACTTGAATATTTTCTCTGAATCAGTAGCCTTAAGCTCGGTATGGTCAGCAGGGTGATTTCATGATCAGAATTTGAAGCTCAGGATTATTTCTTATTTTTCATCAATCATATCTATTCTTCTGAATATGGAGTCCTCTATTTATAGGTAGGAGTCCTTGTGACTTGTGTTTGAAATTCAAATGTAGCCGTTCTAGATTTTGTCCCATTTGACTTGCTTTATGTCACTGTTCATAGTACTGACACATTCAGACTGCTTTTTGACACTGTACAGTCTGTCTATCCTTTGACTTGCAACCACTGGATAAAGTCCTGAATCATCCCAACGTCCTTTTAATCTCAACCATTGATTTATTTTATAGAATCAGAGGTTGTTAGCTGTCCTTATCCATGTAATCTTCCAATGTAATCTTGAATAAATCGAGGTATATGTATCAGTAGGTTCATGAGTCTGCTGAGATACATATCAGTCAACTGAACCATAATTTGCTGTTTTTAAGACATAATGCAGCTGACTTCCTTTATCTAACTTTTATTTGTGAAGTTAGATTACACCATTTAATCATAACTAAGTTCCAATCACCATCCAACTTATGGAACTTAGACCTTGAACACAAGGTATATGTAATCAGTTTAGGTCATCACAGACTTCCCTAAATTCTAATTCTATATCCTTGACTTTAATTACAAAGTTTGATCCCTTTGCCTTCATTAATTGAGTTTGAGCCCTCAGCCTTCAGTCTTCAGCGGGTTCCTGATAAGTCTACTGACCTAGTTACCCTACTGATATAGACCAGTCTGCTGATATAAACCAGCTGACCATTACAGTGTTTGTTTGATCAAACCTATACAAAGATCAAACTCTAACAGTTAGTCTGGCACTCATCACTAAAACTTAAAAAATAAGTCCAACACTTACCCTTAATATTCTAGCAATTTATGCCAAACCTGTCTCAAGCAGAAGGCAGACTTTTTCAAGATGCCTTCCGAACCTATCTAGCCAACCAACATTTGAACTCCAAAACTTCTATTGAATTTCAATCAGGATTAATGTACCGTGTGCCATTAAGTCTTAACTCTATTATGGAAAATTTCCACAATATATACCAATGTATTTTCTACAATTTCTCTTTTTACACTAACTCGATAATTATTATGGATTGTTCATAAAATTCATGTTTATGCTGGACACTCTGTCCAGAAAATCTACATCAACACCTTCAATTCTTCTTTTGTTTTGAACATGTTAAGCACCTTCAAATGACCTGAATTTTTGATAGGTTGCCGACAAAACTTTTATCTACAATTTTCCTTTTGGAATTAAGTTCAGATTTTTTTTTCGTTTGATCTCGATTTGCAATACAACTTGGTGTTTACTAATCTAGAAATTCTAACAGCTTGTGCAATCGTCAGAAATAATTGTTTTTGACCGACTTTATCTCATTCAAAAATTCCAATATTTTTTCTATCACCTAGGAATCTCCAGTATCTAAATCTTTTCTTTTTGGATTGTGCTCAAATTCCTTTTCATTTGGGCTGTATAAATTGACAATGTCAGATCCAGAGTAAATATCATACACAACATCCTAAAAGGAGTCCTCACCTCTTTGGCTTAGGGTTTGGGCTAAGAGGGTAGTAAGTTACGATTGTTACGTTTAGGGGTTCCCCAAAGTTTGATTTCCTTCTGAGTTAAACCTTTTAGTAGGATGCTTGAAAAGATAACGTTATAGTTTCTTTTGCAGTTGTAAACAAGAACCAAGATGCTATTCTCCAGCATGCCATGTTTGATGTGCATACCCTTTTCATGCCCTTTTGTAATTATACCTTTTCTCGTAATTTATTTTTCCTGTAATCCCTCACTTGAAACATTTAAGCTCAACAAATCATCTCTGCTTGTAATCATGCATTAGCTCAGAAACATATCACCTTAAGTCTTTCTTCTAAAAAGGTTCTTACATTCTCGCTTTTCAAACCAAGAAACAAGTTCTCTTCAAAATTCTACTTGTTGCACTACTATATTTCATTTCCATTTCAAATTTGACTAAGCCTTCTGATGTCAGAATATTTTTCTTACTTATGTTCATTCTCAGCTCCCCTCCTAAGGGTAGTGTCAATGTTGTAACTATTTCACCTAATGAAGCCGGTTCTTTTAAGGTATGCGTATCTTCTTTAGCCGGTCAAATGTTTTTAAGCCTACCATGACATCCTTTTTCAATTACTTACCCATAACATTCTAGCAATTTATGCCAAACCAGTTTCAAGCAGAAGGCAGACTTTTTCAAGATGCATTCCGAACCTATCTAGCCAACCAACATTTCAACTCCAAAACTTATATTGAATTTCAATCTAGATTAATGTACCTTGTACCATTAAGTCTTAACTCTCTTTCAGGCCATTTAGAGCATGAACCGCCAGATACACCTTTTGACTTCCATCTTCTATTTTGACGTTTCTATTACAATTTTGTTACACCGGTTGAATGCCTATTTTGTTTTAATCTTTTCATTCCCACATGTGGAATGACCTTGAGCAGTTATTCCTTGGTAGTGTACTATTCTTCTCAAGTAGTGCAACTTTGAAACCCTGAATTGGATCATCAATGATCTTTCACACTTCCCTTAAAAGTTTGAATTAATTCATTGAAGTCAAACTTTATCCAACAATTCTTAAGTGTCTTTTCCCCTTCACTTTAAAGCTTGTTTACCGTTTACTCATTCGAAATTTTGATATCTTTTACAATATTTTGAGGAAATCTCTATTCCCCTTTCAATTTTGAGACGACTCAACCTCTCTTGAATAATGCAAACTTTGACTTTTCTTGACAAGTCTATTTCAATCTGAGACATTTTGGTATACTCGATTTGTCTCCATAGCCCTTAATGTTGAGCTTCTTACTCTCTACATGATTTCTGAATTGTCTAGTCTTTTTGGTGCTCGACCTTGCACCTTTGCCTTGCTTCTCTGTTGTATGATGATTCATCTACGACAATCACGTGAACTGAGCATCCTCCTAGTTTGCCAACAACCATTTCGTTAACCAAATGTTTAAAAATCAAGGTCACCTGCCTAATGTTCTCAAGTCTGGTGTTCTCTTTCCTGCACAGTTAATGTTTCCAAGTACATCAGGTGATGTTTCCTTTAACATCTTCACTTTCTAAAGGCTTCTGTAAAAGCTTATTACCATCCTTTCAAGTTGCCTGAGTTCTTTGCAGACCACCGTATCTTGCAGAATTCCACTCTTTCAAAAGGATCTCACCTGCAAGGTGTTCTTTTGTTTTCCTCTTGGTGGCTCTCTTTTGTATTATGAACCGATGCCCCATTCTTCTTCAGTTTGGAACCAACATCAACTTTTTCAACACAGAATCATCTTGTTTGTTTGCAACCCATGCAACCTCCCATGTCTTTAGAACTTGTTGCCTTTTCTCCGACTTACCAAGTTGACAAACCATCCGGGTACTCAACTTGTCACTTTTCAAATTTATTTATTTTTTCAAGCTAACCCTAATTGGCATAAGGATTGGATCAAATCGTCACAGTGAAAGTATGACAAATACATGTTCCCCATCCTCAATGAGTCTGACCAGTCCTTTAGTTGGGATCATTGCAGTTCTACATCAAGATTGTGTCATAGTGATGAATGGAGCCACAAGATAGCAGTTGCAGTCATCCCGGAACAACCAAGATGTACAGAGTGCTGGAACAATACTACTGATGGTCTTTTGCTCTTTCTTGAAGTTAGAGGTAGTAGAGCTTCCTACAAAACTGGTTACCATGCCAGGATCCATATACCACCTTTTGAAGCTCGGTATAGAAGAAAGCGTGGAACAACATTTTTTCCTGGGATGAAGGAGAACAACGACAAATGCCATAGCAAGCCAGAGAGAAGATTGAAGTGGATCGTCGCAACCCTAAGTTGGTTCAAGACAAGCAGAAGAGTTGGGGAAGATAGAAGAAAAAGATGGTTAGAGTCTGAAGTGAAGATTAAGTGTATCTAAAGATGTCCCTCATGTGACAAAGACAATAGAACGCTTAACCGACTTTGATGTGGAAGCAAGAGTGGACCTTGAAGTGGTCGAAGAAGTCATGGCCTACGCGGAGCAATCAAGTGCACTTTAAAACGGTAGATGAAGGAAGTTAAGAAAGAAGGCATACAACTAGTTTTGGTTCAGTGAAGTAGTCACACACGGTAGAGACGACATAAGAGTTAGAAGATGAAACGCTTTACAAGCGCAAAGTTCAAGAACCTCCCAGTTACGTTCGAGATTCGAGGACGAAACTCCGGTTAAGGCGGGAGGAATGTAATATCCCTACTTTTCAGAAAGGGAAAAACAGTAATTGGGCATACCCAATATGACCTAATTATTATTTAACCTATTTAAAATAATTAAAAGGATTTAATTATTAAAAGAAGATTTTGTTATATAATTAATAGATCTAATTAATAGCTATTTAAGGAAAATAATAGCCAGAATCCTATCTTAATACTTTATACATATTCTGAAAAAAAAGAGGACGACGGCAAATAGGAGGAGCAGCGCAGAGTTGCCAAGAAGAAATGGGAGAAGGTAACTTGAACCGTGCGGCCAATCCGTTCATCATTTCAAGACGCCGCAATAGAGAAAAGTGATCACCACGACGTAATGCAACTTTGGAAAACAACATCTCTTAATTTCGTAAGTTTTCAGTTTAGCTCTAGTTTTTGGTAACCGTTGAGTTTGATCTTCAAAAATTCATATCTTTCAATCTGTAGCTCTGTTTCACAGCGATAAGTACTCAAAACGATCGGCTTGGAGCGTAGATTATTCTAAAAATAGATTCCCAGCAAGTAATCTAGGTAATCTTCAGTTTTACACACTTGTTCAGTTCGGGTTTTTCAAGAAACTAGGATTTTTAGGGGTTCTTGTTGATCGAATAGGTTTTGAATTTGAGGATCAAGAGTTGTCGTAGTTTCTTGGTGGTTTCCTTTGAAGATTGTTTGCACTTAAAGTAATAGGCTCTTCCTAGAGAATAATTAAGCTTTTACAAAGTTTAGGTTGAGTATTAGTTGTAGCAAGGAATCATGTTTTATGTTGTAGTTAAAGTGTTGGATGATATGTGATGTTTAGTTATGTTTAAATCAGGTTTTTACTGCTGTTTCTTTGTGATAGTTGATGTTAAACATGTTCGGTATAAGTTGGTGGTTAGACATCATGTTTATGTGTAGCTTCTCTCTATGATATGCCATAGGTTGTTTAGAACATTATTCATGCTGTTTTTTCTAAGTATTTTTTATGTTGAATATGTTTGGAATTGGGTAGAAGACGTTTAAGTGCAAAAAGGTAAAGTTACGGCTTTTATGTGTGCAATGCGCACGCATTCAGCCTAGATTGGGAAAAGTGCGGTTTTAAGCCACGAGATGAGTTTTGAATATTAATTCTTGATTTAATAACATTAAATGAACATGAACAATCCTTGATTGAGTTTCTGATGCGTTTAGTTCCGGCACCGAATGTACTCTTCAAGGGAGTTGAAGTTCGGGACCATCGGAAGAGCATGATAGGCTTGTGCTTTGATGAATTAGCATTCATCAATGTCTGTGTAATTGCTAGGCCTTATCCGTGTCTAGTGGTCTAGGAAAAAGAGAAGTAGGTGTGAGGGAGATTATTTGAAAATACTTAGGTGGCTGGCTAACAAAAAATAATAAATACATACTTGCATAGTAATAAGCTTAAACGTCATGTCACTTTTGGTTAGGCACATGTAAACATCGACTATGTGACTCATCCAGTATGGTTGATAATTTTGTAAGTTTTTGGACCCTACGTACGGAGGAACACCACCCCTTAAGTCTAAGACCCTATGTACGGAGGAACATCACTGGAGGTGTATGCATATCGGGGAAACCTGGGACTAACAGTGCAAGTCACTGTTGGTTGGCACCCTCTCATGGTGGACACACTTTGCGTAGTGCCCTTGAGTGCTGACGTAACCAAGATAAGCTAAGCTAGAAACGTATAGTCATGCCATGTTGATGGACATGAAGTGAACATTAGATTGAGTCGGTCTCATAAAGACAATTTAATAATCATAATAATAACCTTTGTTGTATAACTTAGTTATTCTTTAGCTTCTAACTCTTTCTAAGTACCTATGTACTTACCTCCTTTGCATGTTTGTTTTGTGTGCATTGTGGGGTGAGAAGATGAACAGGTTGATCCGGAGTTCAATGAGGACTTTGAGGATGTTACGTGACTTCGGCGGTTCTCGTTGATGCTTTAGCTTACTTACTTTTTACGGACTTGTAGTAGACTTTGTTGTAGTGTTTCTGGTTAAGTTCTTGTTGTACTTTTTGTCAAGATTTTGTAAGACAAGTGTTGTACCACGTTTTTTACGCCATCGTACCTTGTAACCTTTGGTTTTTCATCGTTGTAAGTTAAACTTTTCATCAATAGTACAGTTTGAATTCAATTCTTAGTAGTATTTATAGTTTTACCCGAGTCTTTTAGCTTTCGTTTGCTTTATTTTGACACGACGACGTAGAGGCTTGCGTATAAGGTTAGACTTATTTAATGTTGTACGCGCCGAACATTTTATCTTCTGAATAAGGGCTCGGTATCCGGGAGCAGGGCGTGATAGACAAAATATGTTAGTTCGTTTTTACTAAGTTACACAAACGAAGGAACATGATATAACTAGAAAACATCTTTTCATTTGGAAATTGGATGAAGGTTTTGATATATATTCACAGATTCTTGAGTATTATAAATTGTATCATGCCATGGTTCTAACATGGTTAGACAAAGCGACATAAAATGTTATCACGTAATTCTACCCTTGTACATCATACATACCACTATTGGAATGCATTTCACGTACTTGATATAATATATTAATAAAATTTCTCCGACTTATGGAAATAGTTTTGTCACCAACTATTTACAAACCCTATAACTCCGTCGATTTGGTTGTGTTGATACCTACCTAAACGTGCTACAAGTGTTTGCTCTAGATTAGTCTATGTGGTGTGATCTTAACCCTTAGACTCACTTTTGGCAATCCCATTAATGTTGTTTTCGATTCTTCATTCTGTTGTTAAGGATAAAAAGTCAGGGAAAACTCTTTTGATCGAAGGTGAAATTCAAAATGGTCTTTACAAAATGGCAACTCTCCCTCTCTAAGCATCTTAGGGCTCCCTTCAATCCAAGACTGATGTTGTCATTCTCAGCATTGTCCTAAGAGTTGTTATACTATTTAGTTTGTCTATTTAGATAAGGAACCTAATGTCTGGTATAGAAGACTTGGGCACCCTTCTATGCGTATTTTGAACTATGTCATGAATAAATGTAATGTTTCTCTGAATGAAAATTTTACATTATGTCAATCCAGTCCGTTTGGCAACGCATATGTTTTACCTTATTTTCATTATATGTCTCATGTTGATCTTGTTTTAGATTTGATTCATACTGATTTGTGGGGTCCTGCCCATGTTAAATATACATATGGTTACACTTATTATATACATTTCATAACTGATCATTTTAGAAACACTTGGATACACCTATTGAAATCTATGCGTAAGCCTTAACCACTTTCATTCACTTAAAAACACTTAGTTATCAACTAAGATAAAGATTCCACAGCCTGATTAGGGGTCAAATATAGAAGTCTGGAACCTTATCTTAAATAACATGGAAACGTCTTTAGGCATCCTTATCCCTATGCTCATAGTTAATATAGGAAAGCTGAAAGGAAACATAGGTGTGTTGCTGAATTAGGTCTCACATTATTAGCTCAAGCCATAAGACACTAGTGGGAGGCCTTCCAGTACAGTGTTTTCTTGATTAGTCACCTTCCAACCAGAGTGTTACAAATGAAATCCCCTCATGAAATGTTGTTCAAATCTAAACCTAACTATACCTCTCTTAAAACTTTAGGTTTTGCATTCTACACTCACACATTTCTCATCAGTTATGTTGAATTTCCACTCAACCAAATGTGTTTACCCAAGTCTCAATCCCAAACATAAAGGATATAAGTGCCTTGCTGAGCCTGGTAGGGTGTATATCTAAAGAGATGTTACTCTCAAACTAGATCAAAAATTTGCCTTCAACCTATCTCACCTGCCCAAAATCCTATGCTCCTAAACATTATTCTATTGAACCATTGAGTGCATTAGAAGCCTTGAACTGTCCTAAGTGGAAATTTTCCTTGATAGAAGAGTACAAGGTCCTATGTGCTAATCATGCCTGGAATTTGGTTCAACCTGCATCCAATCAGAACCTAGTTGTTAATAAAAAGGTTTATAAACTCAAAACTAGGCAAGATGGCCTCAAATATAAAGCTAGACTATTAGCTAAGGCATTCCATCAGACCTCTAAAATTCATTAGTGTAGTGTCTTAAATCCAACAGGGTTGGACTGGATCCGATCAGGTCAGATCATTTCAACTACGCTTTTATATTTATACACATGAAAAATGGCATTTCTGTTATTATATATCAGTTTGTCTAACAAACACATTTGATAATGTATATAATAACGTCTCTAGGATTAACCATGACAGAGAAATAATGATGGTGATTATGGTTGATGAGATCTATACTCTCAGTAAATCGTTTAGTTCTTAAATTTCTCTAGTCGTATGTATAATTAAGAAGGACATTATTAGTGCGGTGAGACTAGCACGTATTACATTCCCTCTATCTTGTAAAGATAGTGATAGATCTCATCTATAGAAGTGTATAGACACTTGGACTGTATGTGGACGTGTATTGGAGAATACGTACATTAAATTGACCCAATCACTTTATTAAGTGTCGCACGTATATGGCGGATGTGTAATTATCCTTAGACCGGAGTCTTCGTAATATGGCGGTCAGGATTGGCATGCTTTGAAGCTATTGATGTGTCCCCTATTCACGGATCATACGGATGTGGTATTGATTGGGTATGATATTGAAACCGGCACAAGATTTATGTCGCTCATCCGGAATTCATTTTTCTGAAAAGTAGAAATGCATATCCGAAAGGCCTTCTTATACGGAATGTTTATTCTCAAAAGTCTTTGCAAAAAAGAAGTAAAGTGTTACTTCGAGAGAATATAATATTCTGCTTATAAGATACAGTCATTTATGTTTCAACACTCAAGTAACAAATGTATTGATATTATGTACGCGAAAGGATTTTATTTACATGGTAACCATTTCACAAGAATGGTTGTAGTCATAGCACTTCACTCCTTCAATTATTGAGGGTCGCGATGCATTGTTGGATGTCAATCACGATCGTTATGTGTATAAAGGTATATTCATATATACACTGTACACTTATGGACAACATATTCGGAAGCCTATCGGGACATACAAATATGGATAATTATCTGAAATTAAATGTGGTAATGCTGATAACCGAACAATGATTTATTTATGCCTACTGATAACTTTCACAGTCAAAAGTTGTATATATTGCATTCACAGTATTGTCGTTACACATGTACAGCCAAAATCTTGAGCTCCAAGTATCTAGCCTTAATTACCAGTAATCCTCGTAAGCACGACTAATCATCAATACAAAATATTCACAATTAATACGTTCACAATAAAATACATTCTACACAGTAATACCCCCCTCAAGTTGGAGCATGAAGATCACGAAAGCCCAACTTGCATGACAAAAAATCAAACTATATTTTCCCCAATGATTTTGTAAAAATATCCGCCATCTGGACACGTGTAGGCACGGGTTAGGGAGCAATGAGTCCCTCCATGATCGCATAACGAACAAAGTGGCAATCCGCTTCAATTTGTTTGGTCTGCTCATGATAAACCAGATTCTGTGCAATATGTAACGCTGCCTGACTGTCATAATAGAGAGGGATACCCATTGGCATCCGAACACCTAAATCCCCAAGAAGTTTTCGAAGCCATTTCAACTAATAGGTAAAGGCCGTCATTAAGCAGTATTCAGCTTCAGCGGATGACCGAGAGACCGTCTGCTGCTTCTTTGTCTTCCTTGGGATCGGAGAAGTCCCAAGTAACACAAACCACCCACTCAAGGATCGATGGGTGATTGGACAACTCGACCAATCAGAATCACACCACCCTTCTAAGGACAAAGAGTTATCTGCCCGTAAGATCACACCCTGACCCGGGTTTTTTTTCAATTAAACGAACCACTCTTAACAGAGTCTCTTAGTGCTCAACTCGCAGTTCCTGTATAAAATGAGGAAGGATACGTACCGAATACGCCAAATCGGGACGTGTAAATCCAAGATAAATAAGATGTCCCACCAATGGGCGATATTTTCCCGGATCATTCAACAAGTCACCATCAGCAACCTCCAAGTGTTGATTTTGTTCATAGGGAACTTAGCAGGGCGATACCTGATCGCGTGCAACGCACTTACTAGCAATAGGACTAGGTCTATCATAGTAGAGTACTGGAAAATCAAGGTTGATCCCACAGAGACTCGTAAGAACGTCTAATTATCAAGATTGAGCTTGTCACGATAACGGTCTATGACCAACTATAATATAGACAGTAGTAAAATTGGTAACAATCAACTAGCAAGATTATGCAAGTTCAACGAAGCAAACTAGTGTTTCTAATGTATTAGTTTAATTAGTCATTCCCCCCACACATGCAATAGTCCTCCCCATCAGAGAATTTATTCATTGTTCAGCTACGGGTACAACTCCTAACCCTATCTACTCCGACAATGGCAGTAGATAATCTATACGCAAGCTACCCTCCTTAATTGGTCCGTAATAGCCCATACGGATAAAGAACTAGAACTGTCGATATTGAGCGCTAACTCATACCGCAAACCCGCCTTGATAGCTGTCGACATTGACCAGCACGTTCCCAGGGTCCATCAAGATAATGTCCTAATTAACACTTCACTAATAGTCCTTCACGTTAATTTACGATAACATGCAAATAGTTGATCAGGCTAAAAACATGTAAATTAAATCTATCGATCAACGTAGCTGGCGACGATTATCATGAATTAGTAATTTACTAGGTATTTAGATCTAGCGATACGCAACTACTATTTCATGATTTCTTCACCAACGAATCAGATCTATAACACATGGGGTAAAATAAACTAACTACTACATAATTAAACTAAATAAACAATTAAAACATACTAGTCGAATAGAACAACGATAGATCTACTTCTTGGAAAAGATAGAAAAGCATACCCTCGAAGACGAGCGTAGATCTCCTTCGGATCTCTCCCTAGGCGGCGACTCCGACGTCTCCGACCAGAACTCATAAAATAAATAAAATAAAGAACAATGAACTTTTTATTGCATAATGCTTGTAAATTGTATGGTACATTGTGTTCTGAGGCGAAACCTCTTATTTATAGCTATCTAAACCGACTTAGGAACATCTAGTTTGACCCCTCGTCCAAGAAAACGCTACTGTAAGAAAAGAAAAGAACCAAACGGAGATCCAGCAACGCAGCGACAAAAATAAAACTTGCCAACAACATTAAGAGGATTCTTCAACCAATCATTCCAAGCGCAATCAATCAACTTCCTCCCGGTTATCCTTGCAAAGCTAAGCATTTGTATCCCTTTGAAAAGACCATGCATATGCATCAGGGGCTTTGGAATTAAAGATGCTATCGTTTCTTTTTAGCCAAATACACCATAAGGCCTTTTTTTTTTTCTAGGTATCCCAAATCCAAGATTTCTTGTTTGCCCGTACCGTTGATGAAGTGTAGTTGCAGAAAGGGGACCAACACAATGAAAAAGATATTGGCAAGAAACACCAACATAATATCTTATCCCAAATGAAATTAGCAAAGTGACATTGCAAGAGAAGATGAGATTCATCTTCATCCGAGGAGTTGCAAAACGGAAAAGAAAGGAAAATTATGGTCATTCCTCTTTTAGAGATTAAGTCTCGCTGGTAGTCTGCAAAGTTGTGCTTTCGAAAAGAAAATATTCACTTTCGAGGGTAAGGATTTATGCCACAAAGTAGCAATAATTATTCTGGAGCTTATCCCGTCATGAGCATCGGTGCCTAGCAACAATTTCTTTAACGCAACAACAAAGAAAAATATCATCGACCTATACTAGTACATTCAGCCGTACGTCCCCACGAACGAGCATAAATAGAGAATAGTCTAGGTAAGACCGCCGAAATGCATAATCTTTCAATGTCGATGCCAGTTTTGCAAATCAACACCTGGGTTCCTGTTTCAACCCATATAGTGACTTTTGCATACGACACACCATGTTCTTAATTTTATGTTCAAATCCTAGAGGAATTCTCATGTAAATTTCTTCATGCAAGTCCCCATGCAGAAATACATTGTGCACATCCATCTGATGGGTCTCCCACTTTTTAACTGCCGCAACCGCAAGAAAATCCTGAACTGTCACTAGTGTCAATCTGTGAAAGAGAAATCATAATAGTGATTTTGTTTGATGAGATCTCGAATCACTTTAATAAGTTTGATACTTAAATGTCTCTAGTCGTATGTACTGTCAAACAGGACATTGATAGTACGATTAGACTAGCACGTAGTAGATGTCTTCTATCTTACTGAAGATATGGATAGATATTGTTTATCAAAGTGTAGAGACTCTTAGACTGTACGTGGATGTGTATTAGAGAATGTATACGTTAGACTGACCCACTTACATTAAGTGTCGCAATATGTGGCAATTGTGTAATTATTCTGAGACCGGAGTCTTCATGGCATCACGGTGTGGATTTTCATGCTTTGACACTATTGAGGTTTCCTATAGTCATGGGGCAATCATGCGGTAGTGATTGGGTATGATATTGAAGCATGCGTAGGATTCATGTTGCTCGTCCGAAAATCACGTATCCTATGAATATGAGTAAATATCCGAAAAGGCCTTTTTATAAGGAATGTCTTACTCTCGTGAATCTTTGTAAAGTGGATGTAAATGAGTTACTTCGAGAGAGCATGATATCCAGATTATAAGATACTGTCGTTGATTTATTGACACTCGACGTACGACCGTATGGATACTGTAACAGCGATAGAATTCTATATACACGGTAACCGTTTCACATGAAAGGTAGTAGTCATTGCATTTGACTCTTCCAATGATTGGGGGTCATGGCGTGTTGCTAGATGCTATCCATGATTGTTAGGTATGAATGGTAGTTTAGTAAATGCACTTTGTGCCTATGGCTAACATATTTTGAAGCCTATCGGGTCACACACATAAGAACATCTAGCCAGATTAAAATGCGGTTATAGCGATAGCCAAATAAGGAAAGTTTATCTCGACTATAATGTGTTATAGTGATAAATTAATACAGTAGTATTTATTTATTACGAATAAATACAATACAATATATTAATTATGTTGTTTAATTAAATATACATATTTTATATATATATATATATATATATATATATATATATATATATATATATATATATATATATATATATATATATATATATATATATATATATATATATATATATATATGATATAATGTATTTTTTGTGAATTTATTAGTCATAGCATTATATTAATTAATTAATAATATTCCGGAAGCCAATTTTTGTCTATATGGGGCGCATATAATAGTGTATAAGATATATTTGGATTGTGCAAATTAATTGAGAGTATTATCATATATTAATATTAGATAGTAATGAATATAGATTTACACACATGTGCAAATTGATTTATGGTAATACATTAAAGATATATTCAATATTAGGTATGGGCAATATATATCTTGAAAATATTTAATATAAGATATTGAGTATTTAATGAGATAAATGTACAATATCTATTTTCCTTATTTTACTAGTAAAATGTTTTCTTTCTCCCCACTCCACGCACGAAGCTTCTCCCAATCAGATTGGGACAATAAGCGGCGCCACCTCCACTATATATATTTAGTGTGTGTCAAGCTCTTTTATATCATTCACAATTAGAAGAGTTTACTAGAAAATTGAGAGCTTCTTAGAGAGTGTTTTGAGGAGAGAAATGGTCGGTATAGCAACTGAGTTTTTCTAGTACCAATCTGATGTGAGTTCAGAACCGTTGAGTTCAGAACCGTTACCACCAGTCACACATCATGATCTTATATCACCGATTCAGGCTAAGGATCCTTTGCTAATTAGAGATGGACCGCTAACCAGATTGCAACGCAAGAAGAGAGATGAAGCTTTATCTACACTGGTTATGCAGGCATTCGATGATGCTCACGCAGGAGAGGTTGGTTGTGAGAAGTCAATATTGGTGATTGTTGCTGATGGATGTGGTTAGGCGCATATTGAGAGTATTTTTATGAATTTATTTAGTTTATTTTTAATAAAGTGTGGCGCCAATTTGTCCCACATCGGCATTTGGTTTTTCTTTTCTCTAGTTGTAAGCCTATAAATAAAGGCATATGAGTCTCTTTTTAAAACACACAATTATTTAGAATTATATAAAATTTCTTCTTTGCATTAGCAAGAAAAATTGCGTTTTTTTTTTTAAGTTTACGTATAAACTTAATCTTGAACATCAAATTCAAGAATTGGCAATTCTTGAACGTTCACAAATCAAGGTTTCTTGGGCAGGTCTCCAAGGGGTTTTGATCAATTCCAAGGTTTTCAAGAACAGGTTTCTTGAGGGTTGAGGAGCCAAAAATCGTGATAATTCTAGATCGTTTCAACGTGTACGTGAAATTTAGGTTTCCCGTATCAATTGGTATCAGAGAAGGTTGAATCATCACGTCAGCCGCACCGCCGCGTGTTGCTGCTAACACTAGGATCATCTCTTCTCTTTGAAGCCGGCGATCTCCCGGCATACCCGCGTCCTTCTCTTCCGTCGTGCAGCCGCCCTACTCAGGTACGCCCCCCTGTCCGAGCTCCTTCCGGCAGAGCCCTAGGTCGTTAGAAGCCCAGGTCTTTTTGTTTCTTCGCGTCTTTTTGTTTCTTCGCGTTTGATCAAAAAAAAAAAAAATAGGCTAAAATTTTTTTTGTGTTTTCGTGACTAGTACGGTGTCAGGAGTCCTGGAACAAAATTTGATTTTACCAGGAAAAATTTTGCGTCATTTTCCACGAAATTTGGCGGGAAAATAAATTTTTTGTCCTCTTTGTGTTCAAGTTCCTCTCTTTTCAATTCATCGTCTGTCTTCCCCCCTCCTCCTCCTTACCCAACATTGCGTTTGTGATACAGCCCTCAAACACGTAAGTTAAAGCATACGTTCTAAGGCTGTTTGTTTGGATATTTACATCCTTAAATTTTCGAATTGTGTTCTTGAAAAATTTAAAATTAGATTTACAGCATTGAACAAGGACATAATAATAAGCTTAGCAATCTGATTTCAAGAGTCTTCAAGGAAAGGCCATTTATTGACAAAAAAAATAAAAATAAAAAAAAATCGTTACTTGAGGTGTTATGCTCAGTGGTCTGTATTGACAAAAAAAAAAGAAAAAAAAATAACCACAGCCAGCCAGAAATCTCCGGTAGCAATTTCAAATATTGAGGTGTTATGCTCAGTGTGCTTGGTTCGATTTAGCCACTGCCAGCCAGAAATCTCAGTCTCAACTTAATAGAGGTGTTATGCTCGGTGAATTATTCTAGAGAAAAAAAAAATCACCGCCAGCCAGAAATCTCTTAAGGTTCGTTTTGGCAATTGAAAATTGTTGAAAAAAAGGTTGACTTGTTATATTGTTGTGATCTTAAATTCATCGTTTGAATCTGATTTTTAATTTTACGAGTACGACAAACGGAACTTTTGGATTACAGATCTTAACAATCTGAATTGAAAGTGTGGTTTAATTTAAGTAGTTTGGTGGCTGTTCCCCAAACCATTGTTCTTAGCACCCTATTCTTAGAAAAACCACCAGCCTTTTTACCTTGAGCTTCGACATCCGAAGGACACTTGTTCTTAATACTTTGGAAATTTCAAAAACCTCGGGGAGCACTACTACGAGAATCTTGAAAGCTGAAGGATCACTTTGAGATCAAATACATCTCTCCAGGTTAGTGGATTTCAAGTTCTTTCCTTTTTATTTTCTCTACTACTTGTGTTTGTTCGTGTAGTGATGGCAGGTCCAACCGAGGAGATGGATCCCATCCAACGGATGGGAATGTGACACGATGGATTGTTGGCCAGGAGGCTACCATTCGGGCACTACAGGAAGGACATAAACAACAAGCCGCTAAAATGGATCAACTGACAGCCATGGTGGCAGACTTGAAGCCCTTGACGTAAATGCCCAAGCCAGGCAACCTAACCCGACAGAGGACGAACCAACGCCTAGTACCACCACCCCAAACCGTAGGGGTAGAGGAGGTGCAGTCAGGGGCCGTGTGCCTACAAGACCGCCAAGGAGAGAGGATACTTGGCAAGTACATGAAAATTTTGGGTCTGAAGTCGAGGGAGAAGATCTGGATAACGATGAGGAAATACAGCAGCAACCAAGGAGAAGACAGCGTCAACTTAGGTTTGACCAAGATGATATCGGTGATGACGAAGCTACAGATGATGTTAGAGGTATCAAACTAAAAATTCCCCCATTCAAAGGTACTACTGATCCGAATGACTATTTTGTTTGGGTAGCTAAATGTGAAAGGGTTTTCAACTGTCGCCGCTGCACTGACAGGCAAAAGGAACACTTAGCCACTATTGATTTTGATGAACTTCCCTTATTATGGCTATCTACTAATGAAAAGCGCAGGAGACAAAGAAAATCTGAAATTAATTCGTGGGAGATACTTAAAGAGGAAATGCATAAACGATGGGTCCCTTCCTCTTACATGAGGGATCAAGTGAAGATGTTGCAAAATTTATCTCAAGGGGATAAATCCGTCGCCGAATTAAGAGATACACTTGAGAAGCTTATGCTTCGAACGGATACTAATGAACCCGAGGAGTATACCATACGCAGGTTTCTTAGTGCTTTGAGGTATGATATTGCTGATGCTATAGAACTCATGAGATTGGACACTTTTGAAGATGTGTTCCACGCAGCTCAAACTAAAGAGGAGCAACTCAAATCTAAGAGATGGAGTTCGGCCAAAGGTAACTCCCAGGCACCCAATCGGTTCAACTCTTCCCAACCCCGCAACAATGGTAATAAACCTTTCTTTAAGCGTGGTATTGTTATTAATGACTCTTCTACGCCGATGCAAAACAAGGATAAACCTCAAATCGCTGACAAGGGTAAGTCTAAAGCGCCCGGATTTGAAGGAAGACCATCTGTTATTAAGTGTTTTAAATTCCATGGGATAGGTCATAAAGCTAATGAGTGTGGTAATAAGAAGGCCTTCGTCTGCAAAGAAGGTTTGTACATTGATAAGGAATCCGGCTTAACTGTTGACCCGGTCTATGAAGAAGGCGAATGGTCTGAGGAGGAACAGGAGGATGATGATTATGAAGAGGAGGAGCAATTCGATGTTGGGGAATATGCTCCATGTGGTAAGTCCCTTGTTTCCATGAAAGCATTGCATGCAGCTGTCAAACCCGATGAACTAGTTGATCAACGGGACAATATTTTTCAAACGAGGTGCTTAATCAAAGGTAAACTATGTAGTTTGATTGTTGATTCTGGTAGCTGCACGAATGTTGTTAGCCTTGAGTGTGTTCAAAATCTGAATTTACCCACAGAAGCACACCCACGCCCTTATAATTTACAATGGTTGAATGAGAGCGGCGACTTAAAAGTTACGAAGCAATGCAAGGTTACCTTCACCACACCTAAATATGAGGATACAGTCGTTTGTGATGTTGTGCCTATGCATGTCTCTCATCTTTTACTAGGCAGGCCTTGGCAGTTTGACAAATCCGTTTCTTTTGATGGTCGTTTAAATAGATATTCCTTCTCTCACAATGGTAAGAAAGTTACACTTTTTCCCTTATCTCCTCAAGAAGTTCATAAAGATCAAAGGATGTTTGGAGAAATTAGGGAACAGGCGAAAAAAAAAGCTCAAGAGAGCAAGGCCACCAAGGCCATGGAAAAACCACCTAAATCCGTGGGCAGCAAGGCCATAGGGCCCTCCAAACCCGTGGCTAAAGGAGTAACCGAGAGGAAACCTACGGATCCTAAGAACCTTGACACTGATGTCATTAAGTTAGGACCAGGTAAGCGTGTAAAGCACAAATCTGATTTACAGAATCATGTTGTTGATGGTAAGGTTTTATTTGTCTTTGTCTACAAGGAATCTCCACTTGTCTTTGATGATAGCACACACTCACTTATCCCTTCCCCTTGTTTACTTTCTATATCTGAGCTAACCGGGGTTCCAAGTGTTTTTATGTCTGTTTTGCAGAATATGAAGATCTCTTCCGGAGGAGGAACAGAAGGGATTGCCGCCACTTCGAGGAATAGAGCACCAGATTGATTTCATCCCAGGTCTGTGTCTGCCCAACCGCCCAGCTTATAGGGCCAACCCAGAAGAGACTGCTGAGATAGAAAGACAAGTGCAAGAGTTGCTGGCCAACGAGAAGATTAGGAAGTCTATGTCACCTTGTGCCGTACCAGTCATTGTGGTGCCAAAGAAAACAGGTGAATGGAGGATGTGCACAGACTGCAGAGCAATTAATGAAATAACGGTAAAGTATCGCCATCCTATTCCTAGATTAGATGATATGCTTGATATTCTTAAAGGTAGTAAATACTTCACTAAAATTGATCTAAAATCAGGCTATCACCAAGTTCGAATTAGGCCAGGAGATGAATGGAAAACGACTTTTAATACCAAATATGGATTATATGAGTGGCTAGTCATGCCATTTGGCCTCACTTATGCCCCTGCTACATTTATGCGCTTGATGAATGAAGTGCTTAGGGAGTTCATAGGTCACTTTGTTGTCGTGTATTTCGATGACATACTCATTTATAGTCCAGATCTCGATTCACATGTTGATCATGTTAGAGCTGTTTTGGATGCCCTTAGACAAGCCCAGTTATACGCTAACCTTAAAAAGTGTTCTTTTTGCATGGTGAGGGTTGTGTTTTTGGGTTTCGTTGTGAGTTCGCAGGGCATTGAAGTTGACAAGGATAAAGTAAAAGCAATTGAAGAGTGGCCCGAGCCAAAGAACGCTTCCGAAGTGAGGAGTTTTCACGGATTAGCGGGCTTTTACGGAAGATTCGTGCCGTACTTCAGCACCATTGCCGCACCCTTGAATGATCTAATCAAGAAGAATGCTCCATTTCAATGGGGTCCAAAACAAAGGGAGTCCTTTGAAACTTTAAAATCTAAGTTGATTTCAGCCCCTATTCTTGCATTACCCGATTTTGATAGAACATTTGAACTTGAATGTGATGCTTCGGGTGTGGGAATTGGGGGTGTTCTTATTCAAGAAGGCGGACCTATTGCTTATTTTAGTGAAAAATTAAAAGGGTCTGTTTTGACCTATGCCACCTATGATAAGGAACTATATGCCTTAGTAAGATGTTTGCAAGTCTGGCAGCATTACCTTAGACCTCGGGAGTTTGTTATTCATACTGATCATGAGTCTCTCAAGTACTTAAAAAGTCGGAATAAATTGCATGCTAGACATATTAGGTGGATTGAGTTTATTGAAACATTTCCATATGTGATTAAATACAAGAAAGGTCAAGAAAATACCGTCACTGATGCATTGTCTAGGAGATACACTTTGATTACTCACATGCAGACTAAGCTGTTAGGTTTTGAGCATATTAAAGACCTTTACTTGTTTGATCTAGATTTCCATGAGATCTTTAAGAAATGCCAACATGCTATAACCGATGAATTGTACAAGTTAGATGGCAAGTTTTATATCTTCGACGGGTTCCTTTATAAGGAAAACCGTGTGTGTATTCAGATGTTCAATTCGTGATTGTCTCGTTAAAGAGTCGCATCCTGGGGGTTTGATGGGTCATTTTGGTGTTACAAAGACACTTGACATGTTGAGCACACACTTTTATTGGCCACATATGCGCAGGGATGTTCGGAAATTTTGTGAGTCATGTATTGCGTGTAAACGTGCTAAATCTAAGTCTATGCCTCATGGTCTTTACATTCCGCTTCCCATTCCTTATTCCCCCTGGACTGATCTTTCCATGGACTTTGTGCTAGGACTTCCACGTTCTAAAAGTGGTAAGGATTCCATATTTGTAGTCGTGGATAGATTTTCTAAAATGGCGCACTTTTTGCCATGCAATAAAACTAATGATGCTTCATACATTCCTGATTTATTCTTGAAAGAAATTGTACGGTTGCATGGCGTGCCTAAGTCTATTGTTAGTGATAGGGATGTTAAGTTTGTCAGTCACTTTTGGAGATATTTGTGGATGCGGCTAGGCACGCATTTACTATTTTCTACTGCATATCACCCACAAACCGATGGTCGGACTGAAGTTGTGAATCGTGTTTTGGGTCAATTATTGCGTGTGATTGTGCAAAAGAACACGAAAAATTGGGAATCATGCTTGCCTTTTGTTGAATTTGCTTATAACCGTGCTACACACTCCGCAACTAAGTATTCCCCTTTTGAGCTTGTTTATGGATTTAATCCAAATGCTCCTATTGATCTATTGCCTTTGCCCGCAGGAGAAATTACTAGTTTGGATGGTGAGAAGAAAGCTGCTATGGTCAAGGATATGCATGCGAAAGCCAGGAAACATGTTGAAGAGCAGACTGCTCGATATGTAAAGCAAGCTAATCGAGGCCGAAAGCCCGTGATTTTTGAGCCAGGAGATTACGTGTGGCTACATATGAGGAAAGAGCGTTTCCCGCACAGGAGGAAGACCAAGATGCATCCTAGAGGTGATGGACCGTTCAAAGTACTGAAACGAATTAACCCCAACGCTTACGTGATTGATCTACCTCCCGATTGGGGCGTGTCTACTACAGTGAATGTTGCTGATCTATCTCCTTTTCCGGCCGACGAGTTGTCTTTGTTTGATAATCCTTATGATCTGAGGACAGATCCTTCTCAACTGGGAGGGAATGATGTGAGTTCAGAACCGTTGATTTCAGAACCGTTACCACCAGTCACACATCATGATCTTATATCACCGATTCAGGCTAAGGATCCTTTGCTAATTAGAGATGGACCGCTAAGCAGATTGCAACGCAAGAAGAGAGATGAAGCTTTATCTACACTGGTTATGCAGGCATTCGATGATGCTCACGCAGGAGAGGTTGGTTGTGAGAAGTCAATATTGGTGATTGTTGCTGATGGATGTGGTTAGGCGCATATTGAGAGTATTTTTATGAATTTATTTAATTTATTTTTAATAAAGTGTGGCGCCAATTTGTCCCACATCGGCATTTGGTTTTTCTTTTCTCTAGTTGTAAGCCTATAAATAAAGGCATATGAGTCTCTTTTTAAAACACACAATTATTTAGAATTATATAAAATTTCTTATTTGCATTAGCAAGAAAAATTGCGTTTTTTTTTAAGTTTACGTATAAACTTAATCTTGAACATCAAATTCAAGAATTGGCAATTCTGGAACGTTCACAAATCAAGGTTTCTTGGGCAGGTCTCCAAGGGGTTTTGATCAATTCCAAGGTTTTCAAGAACATGTTTCTTGAGGGTTGAGGAGCCAAAAATCGTGATAATTCTAGATCGTTTCAACGTGTACGTGAAATTTAGGTTTCCCGTATCACAATCTAATGGTGGATTCCGGCGGGTTGTTCGTGTGGACTAGCGGTAGAGGCCGAATGCTTGGGCGGCTCCATGCACCACTACTCTTTCGTAAACGATAAAGCTTCGATATTTCTGGTTATCCAAGGTAACTTTCTCGTTTACTACTTATATGTTTGTTGCTTAAACGAAGTCAATCCTGGTTAAAAGGAAATAATTTTAAATTCCGCTGCGTTCCCACGTAGATTTCCTAACAAATAATTCACAAAATGCGTAAGAGGATATAAACTACCTGAGGCGGGTGATAGAGCGGAGGAGTGCGCCGAATGACATTTCTTATCCAGAGCCGTATGTGTTACAAACCCCCGATACACTTGAATTAGGCAATTTAGTTCTCTTCCCTATTTTTAACTCTTCCATTTCTCTGGACGTCTCTTCGCTCACACCTGCTCCATCAGTTTGTAATTCTTCACCACCCTCACACCCTCACTGGTGGCTACATATGCTACTATAGGTGGTGGTGGCTCCACAGTCCCCTCAAGAACATCAATATCAAGACCATCATTGACAATATTATGAAAGGGTAACTGAGGAGGCGGAGAGGTAGGAGATTCTGTCATAGGAAATATATGCTCAAAGAATTTTGCGTCCCTCGATACAAAGATTTCTTTAGTTTCCAAATCAAATAGTTTCCATCTTTCTTAGCGAATGGAGAACCCAAAAATACATACTTCCGACTACGGCTCTCAAATTTATCTCCCTTATGTCGTTGATTATGTGCATAACATAAACGTCCAAAAACCCGTAAACCCATAAAACTCGGTGGTTTGCCAAACAAACATTCATAATGTGTCATGTAGTTCAAGACACTTGGCGGAGTTCGATTAATCAAGTAACATGCGGTCATCACACACTCTTCCCCAAAATTAAGTGGAAGGTGACCCTCAAACCGCAAAGCTCTACCAACATTCAAAATGTGTTTATGTTATCTTTCCACACTACCATTTTGTTGAGGCAATCCCACACAAGAAGTCGAAAAAATTATTCATTCCTTTAGAAAAATGTGGAAGAAACCGTTTAAACACGCTTCCATTGTCACTCCGAACCTGCAAAATATTTCCATTAAATTGTCGATCAATTAGTGCGGTAAAATACTGAAAAATAGTCTCAACTTCCCATTTATTATAAAGTAAATAAAACCACACAGATCTAGAGTAATCATCGACAAGGGTCAGAAAATAAGAAGCCCTGCATGTAGATTTAGTCCCATATGGTCCCCACAAGTCACAATGCACAACCTCAAAAATCCTACTAGCCCTTATGTCACTATTTGGGAAACTTTCCCATGATTACTTAGCCCGAAAACGCACTCACAACCATCCTTATTTAAAGTACTAAACGTACTCATAATGGGAAGTTGTTTTAGTACTCTTTCCAAAGGATGTCCCAACCGCTTGTGCCATAGATCCATGAAGTCTTTCCCAATTTCCATAACCTTCACACGCGCAACCCCCCAGAAAAAAGAAAAGTCCATCTTCGCGCTCACTCACTCCAATCAGCCTTCTCGTCGTTCGGTCCTCAATTACACACAATTTGGGAGTGAGTTGAACTTGACAATCAAATTCATCTAGTAACTGAGTTACAAACAACAAATTACACGCCAAATTAGGCATATAAGGAACATTTCAAAGTTTTAATCCTCCGTTCAAAGTAACAATTCCTTCATGCGTAGCTTGTGACATCCTACCATCCGGATGCCCCACTTGTCATTTTTCAATCGCCTGTACATTCCATAAATTACTCAATGTACCGGTCACGTGATGAGTAGCTCTAGTATCAATTATCCAGAAGCCTTCAACTGCTAAAAGATCTTTAGGTTTAGCAAGGTTCAGTATCTCGAGTATCCCTTGCCACAGTGCCGGCGTCAAGTTGGAGAAACCAGCCTGCTTGGCTGTCCCCGGTTGCTCCATTTAACCGAACTGAGTTGTGTTCAGCCCAGTCCGAACATTCTCTACTTCTAGATTCCTGTCTGCATCCTGTTTCTCCAGTTGTACGGCCTCCTCCTTCAGTTGCTCGGCCGTTGCTACGGCCATGAAGTCTCGACAATTTTCGCTCGTCGTGCATGCCATGAGTTTCGCAACAGGCCCTGCTCCTGCCACAATGATTGCAGAATGTTTCTGCATTTTCAGAGGTTGATTTGGCGCGAACATCGCCCTTCTTCTCAGCCACACCGCCGGTTGCCATAGTTGGAGGTCACGCCGACCTTGATACTGCAAGAACGTAAGGTTATTTTTATTCAAGTGATGTAACTTGACTCTGATACCATGATAAAATTCACAGTAAAAAAGCGTATTTCATTAACAATATTGTCATTACATATATATAGCCCAAATCTTGAGCTCCAAGTATCACGCCTTAATTACCCGTAATCACGACTAATCTTCAATACAAATATTCGCAATTAATGCGTTCACAATAAAATATATTATACACCGTAATACCTACTATAACAATTTATAGTGGCCCCTTAACCCAAAGTGTGGGTTTGAGTCCCAGTGGGGACAAAAAGTGTGCGTGTGTATATTTCATTTCCGTAAAATAAATTACACACACACACACACACACATATAAAGGTGTCAAGAAGGTCAAAAAAATCATAAATTGGGATAGAAGGACATTACTACATTTTATGTTATTAAAAACGACAAATTCATAATAAATGGACAAAAATACCCTTTTATAAATTAAACACGTAGTAACGCTAGATAAAGTGTAGTAACTGCCAAAAAACAAGTAGTAACAGCCAAGAAACAAGTAGTAACAACCCATAAAATGTAGTAACATCCAATGAAAAAGTAGTAACAGCCAATAAACAAGTAGTAACAGCCAAAATACAAGTAGTAACATCCCATAAAATATAGTAACAACTAATAAACAAGTAGTAACAGCCCATAAATAGATAAAGTTACATCAGAAAATGTAGTAACGTTAAAAATTAATAGTAACAACCCTAAAGCCTAAACTTTTTCCAAAAAAAAAAAACAGCCTGCTTCTCCGGCAACCATGGCCGCCGTTAACTCCTTCGCCGGTGCACATGGCCCCAGCCCCAGCCCGAGATATCGTTCAAATCCGATCGTTCAGCTCCGGCGGCACAGCCGTCACCCCGGCCTCTTTCTCCTCCCCAAATCCTAATCCCCAAATCATTCAATCTGATTCGGGTTATACAAATCCGATCTTTTATGCAAATCCACTATGTCCATCTGCTCAAACACGGTCTATATACCGCTTCCCATGGATGATTCCGGCCGCCGCGAATCGTCACCACCAATCGTCGAGAAATTTCTGTTGAGTCCACCCACTTCCGATTGTTGAAGAAGTTTCTTATCAAAATCCGTAATGGCACCAACTGCAATTAGGACAAGTTTATGTGCCGGATAAGCAGTGAATTTCTTGACTTTAATCGAATTTTAACATCAGCTAAGATCAATTGTCCATGGCAGATGGAAGCAATTGGTTTGTTCGACAGGATTGTGATTTGTGAGTTTGATCGGAAGTGGCGGCTGTGGTGTTTTTTTGTGGTTTGATCATATATGTGAGTTTGATCATAATTGTGATTCCATCTCTGTTCTTCTTTGTTGATTCAGGAATTTGATTCAAGGAGATGATTCAAGGGTGGACGGCGGCTTCCATAATTATGCAGGCGGACACAGGAGGCTATGTTAGGGCTGAGATTGTTTGGAATATTTTTTAAAATTAGTAAAAAGGGGTATTTTGGTAAGTTTAGGTAGGTTTTGTTCTAATTAATAACAGTTTCCTTGGATCCTCATAAACACATTAGTCCGTCCTTCATGGCAAAAACCTATATATTATACATATATCTATTATATTATTTTACTATATAGCATCAATACCGAATATATATATTTATACATATATATACATATATATACATATATATATATACATATATATACATATATATACACACACACACACACACACACACACACACACATATATATATATATATATATAATATTGGATATTAAATTTAGGGCTTAAATAAGATTACAGAAGATTGATTAATGAGATAATCGATCAAATATCTTATGGATATTGTATATCCGTATTCTATTGAAAGATTGGTTTCTTATTCCTTACTCTAAGTCACGAAGCTAATCCAAAGAATCTTGGAATCAAAAGTGGCACCCCTATGCTTATAAACTGGAAGTTGTACCTACTCTTTTGTATCACAATATACTTGCAATACATTAGAGTGAAGAAGAGAGCTTCGTGTGAGGGAGATTTGGGAATTAAAAAAGGAAACCTACTAGATCCCTTTTCATGATAGCAGTATTTCGAGGATTCCAGTGATTGTTCGTGTGAATTGCAGTTAGATGCCGAACACTTGGGCGGCTTCGTGCTCAGATAGTCAACTGTAGATAAAACAACGATCCAATTGGATCATACTAGTATGAATCATTGTCTACTTATTTATGTCTTACTTGTTTATACGAAGTCGGTTCTCGGGTTAAAAGGAAATCAAAATTTATTGTATGTCGCTGCGTAGGCCTAACTGATTTTCTTACAAAAGTGAAATTATGGAGACTTTCAGCCGTGTTTCTAGGTCATCCACTATCAGAGTTGTACTTGCCTTAGGAGTAAATTTCATTGCCAAATTAGTCAAATGCAAATTAACAATACATTCTTTGAATGGATCATTGTAAGAGCATGTGTACATGCCTAACACAGAAGGGTTTGTTGATACCAAATATTCTAACTTTGTATGTAAATTGTGCAAAGCATTCTATGGCCTTAAATAGGCATCCAGAGCCTGATTTGAAAACCTTAATAATCCAATGCAGCTGTGGGGTTTTAATCAGTTGGTGACACTTCTTTGTTCATGTTCAAAAACACTAGCGTTTTACTTTTGGTTTTAGTATATGTTGATGATATTCAGGTTACAGGTGCATCCTCTGAATTGATTAAAAAGTTCATACATCTTTTGAACACAAAGTTTGCATTGAAAGACCTTGGTCTTGTTTCTCACATTCTAGGCAAGGAAGTGTTTTGAGATTATTCTGGTTTATTTCTATCTTAGACACACTATGCAGATCAAATTCTTCACAGGATTGATTTTGACAATCTGAAGGAAGCCTTACACCTATGGTTCCTGGAAAGAAACTCACTCCAACACATGGTATGGATATGCATAATCCTCTATTTTATAGGAGTAGGAGGGCTCCAATACATAACTTTAATCAGGCTAGACTTGACTTTTGCTGTGAATTACCTAAGTCAATTCATGCAGAGACAATCCTTATATCACTAGAAATGTTTGAAATGATTTCTTAGGTATTTCAATGGGACAACTAAGTATGGTCTTCACTTCAAACATGGAGCAAGGGTACAACTTGTGGGATTCTTTGATGCAAACGTACTAGGTGGCTAGTTCTTATGACTGAAAACATATTTCTGGTTACTATGAATTTTATGGCGTGCTTTGCATGTTGTAAAATAATTTTAAATATTATATTTCCAACTTTAGGGCATTCTTCTAGGCCAACAACTTGCATATGCATGCCGTGATTTTTGGGACAAACTACGGCGTGTCCATCCACGGCTTGCAATTGTGCGCCGTGATTCACTCTTTATGGCATGCATTGCATGCCACAAATGAGACAATTTCTTGTAATGATATTGGTGATTCCCTTCTTTCTTGGAGTTCCAAGAAACAACTTGTGGTGTAGAGGTCTAGCACTGAGTCAGAGTACAGATCTCTGGCCAATTGCAAAATTTGTTACATGAACTAGGCATCCCACTTGACAGAGTTCCAGTTGCTTGGTGTGAAACACTAGTGTTGTCTCATTGACTCTCAATCATGTGTATCATGTCAGAATCAAACATATTGAGATTAACATCCACTATGTGTGTAATCAAGTTCTTGAGAAGAAACTTAATGTTCAGCTTTAGTTCAGGTCTTGCAGCTAATGCTTTGACAAAACCCTTGTCCGTCACACCATTCCATAATTAACTTCAGATCCACACTGAATGTTCTTCCTACGCCATCCACTTTGAAGAGGGCTGTTGAGATGCGTACCTAAATATGCTACAAGTGTGTGTTCTAGATTAGTTTATGTGGTGTACATCTTAGCCCTTAGATTATTATCTGTTATTTAATACATTTGTGTGAGTGTATATCTAACGGGTAATGTACTCAGTAAATCATTTTGTAGCCATGACAAATTCAATCCAGTAATATATTCTCTGAAATTTCTAGTGGTAAGTCCTCAAAAAATATAAATAAATAAAGAAATTTTTTTTAAATATATACATATATATATATATATATATATATATATATATATATATATATATATATATATATATATATATATATATATATATATATATATATATATATATATAACTATATATAATTCTAATGGTTGTAACCTTATTATGCGCATATTTATTGAAGTTAAACGCAAAACTACTAATTTTTCTTTTTTTTTTTTGTTAAGAAGAGGTTTTAATTTTATTAAAGAAAACTGAAAACAAAATACAGTACTATCATTTCATATATACATATATCGTTTTGACAAAGATTAAATAAGATCTTTCATCAAGTTTTCTATTTTGGTAGAGTGGTACTTGATTAATTAGAGTGAGTGTAACAGTTTAATTTTTCAGTTCCATTTAGATTATTTATTTTATTTTAACATGTTAGGTTTTATTTTGTACGGTTTGAGAAGTGGAAGGACAATTCATACCTCCAGTACCAGCAACCTTGCAAACTACACCGTTTCCCAACGATACAACTCCACATTGAACTGAATCATACGTGGAAAACCAATCCCTACTGGGACAAATATGATACATGCAACCAGAATTCAAGATCCCTTCAATAACAGACCTTAATATATCATCAGCAAAGAATCTCCATCATACTCATCTTGTATGATACCGGCCTAACCAAACTCTTTTCCACGCTTTTTCTCCTGTTCATGCTTTTCTTTGTTCTTAAGTCGAATGCAATCAGATTTGATATGCCCAATATTCTTACAATAATTGCACGTCAAATCTTTATATCTAGGATTCAAAACATAATTTTCATTATATGCATCCGTCTTATTTGATCTACCCCGTACTACCAGCACATCTGCCTGAATACTACTACTTCCCCCAATTATATCTTTATCAGTCTGCTCTTTCGATTTCAAAATCGACTTAATTTCTTTGTAAGAAATTGTATCCTTACCATAAAGCATCGTTTTCCTAAATTGCTTAAATGACTGGGGAAGTGAATACAGTAACAACAGGGCCTGATCCTCATCATCAATTTTAGCATCTATATTACACAAATCCATAAGCAGAGAATCATATTTATCTAATTAAGTGCGATAATATAGATGACCTTTCAGACATACGAAGCATATACAAACTCTGCTTTAAATAAAACCCGTTCTCCCCGGTTTTCTTCATATATAAGAATTTTTAATTTTCCCACAAATCCTTAGCAGTAACCTCAGTGGCTACCTCTCTTAAAACCTTATCAGAAAGACACAAGATGATACCTGACTTGGTCTTCTTGTCGAGACCAGCAAACTCCTCATCTGACATTTTCTCTGGCTTTTTCTCCTTCCCAAGCAGCGCAATATCGAAACCCTCCTGAATCAGCATAGCCTCCATCTTCAACTGCCACATCCCGAAGTTGACGTTTCTGTCGAACTTCTCAAAATAATACTTAGTTACTGTCATGATGACTAATTAACGAAAGCTCGGAAAATCACCTCCGAAAAACCTCAGCAAACCTCAGCTTGGATAACCTCGGCTCTGATACCAGTTTGTTAGAAAAAAAACAAACCGAGCGATTGTTCTTAACGACAGTAACACAAAATAACAAACGGACGGAAAAAAAACAAAACACCAAAATTACGTGGTTTTTGACAATGTGACGACTAGTCCACGGTCGAAAGAGAAAATATTACTATAGAGGAGGATTACAAAACATTTAATTCTCCTGACGCCTAAAAAACAATAGTCAAAATAGTTAAGACAATTGTGTTTTTATCTTAATTGATAAAATTGGTACACAAATTAGCACACCAAAAAACAAAAGGCCTAAACTTATTTTATTTAATTAAAAGGCTGCTACTCAACACTAATCTGCCGATGTGGGATGCAAAATCAACATAGAATCAAAATTCGTTTTGGCCGATAACTAACGGTAAGTGCTCAGAACTAAAGGGGGAAAAAAAGAAAAAGAAAAAGTTCTAATGGTTGTAACCTTATTATGCGCATATGTATTTTTGTGAGAAGAACTTTTAATTTTATCAAAGAAAACTGAAAATAAAAATAAAAATAAAAATAAAAATATAGTACTATTATTTCATATATACATATATCGTTTTGACAAAGATTAAATAAGATCTTTCATGGAGTTTTCTATTTTGGTATACTGGTACATGATTAATTAAGGTGAGCGTAACAGTATAATTTTTCAGTCCCATATTTTGATTTTTATTTTATTTTAACGTGTTAAGTTTTATTATGGTTTGAGAAGTGGAAGGACAATTCATAAAGCAAACATTAAATTTTGTCAAGCCTTCATTATGCGTGAACGTGACAAAGGCTACCCTTTTTCTACGTTTTAGTACTTGCTCTATATTTAGTTATGTGGGTCTATAGTTTTCTCTTGGCAGTGCATAAGCATGCAGATTTAATTATATGGTAAGTAACATATAATGTTACTAGTCAAAAACCCGAGCATGATACACGGGAACTAATAAACACGTCGTAACATTTTTATAAGGGAAACAACAAATTCAAAAAAGAAGAGAAAAATAGACTACGTGAAACATGACGTTAGTGAAATGATAGTAAATTATATCAAATACTCAGGGTTCTTTTTCTCTACCGATCCACACATTCCCCTTACTTATTTCCATTTCCAAACAATCACTTTACATTCATTTTGTCATTAATAATGCAAACACAATGGTACGAAGCCAAAAACAACATAAAAAAAAACAACAGAAACACTAACCTTGTTGAAATATTGAGCATTGATAGACCTTCAAGCCCGTTTCTGATATTTTCTTCTACCGAATCAAGTTCACATTGGAGGGATCAATTTTATTAACTTTTTCCAAAACTACTTAGTTTAGTTCATTATATGTAAAAACACTAACTTAAAGGTTACTTGAGAGGATCTTGGTCCGACAAAGATGGTCTTAGAGTCCTCTTCTTAAATCACTTCCCGGCTTTCTTCATCACGTTACTCGCTAAGCTTCTTAACCTGATAAAAACAAAGGCAAGCAATTGTGTCCTCAAATCTCATAGAAAATAAATAAAATATATAAATCACAAACACAATACCTGCAAAGTGTGGCTTGAATTCTATTGATGTAGTTCTTCTTCAGTTGTGGCTTGAATTCTATTGATGTAGTTCTTCTTCAGTTCTTCTGACTAAATAGAACAAACAAACAAAAAATAATTAAAAAAATCAACAAAATTCCTTAAAAAAAAATCACTAAATTTTTTGAGTCGTTCAATTTTTCAACCATCCATGACAACAGCAAAAACTAAACCTAATTCCCCATGAAAAACAGAGGGAAAACAACCATTTATATTATAATAAAAATAAAACCATGGAAAATTGAATCGCACAGCAGAGACGATGCAAATCAACTCATCTAAGAACGTTGATTATCCTACTCGACGAAAATAACTTATTTTTCGGGGTAAATTGAATCGCACAGCAGAGACGATGCAAATCAACTCATCTGAGAACGTTGATTATCCTACTCCACGAAAAGAACTCATTTTTCGGGAGGTTGATGGGCTTGAACGCCATTAATTCTCCTCCCAAGCTGTAACAGGGAACACTCAAACGAATGAAACAACTGAAAGGAATGAAACGGCAGAAAGGTGAGGGAAAATACGGTATGAAAGTGTCGTGCGTGTTTTTTTTCTTCTTTCTTTTGGAAAATTATTTATGATAGGAGTCTTGACTCGCGTGTATCTAATGGGGTATTTCCGGGTTTGGAGCGGGTCAATCGCGTAATTGGATTAAAAGTGCTCTTCTTTAGATATATAAACAGATAGATAATTATTATCTTTTTAAAAATATTATCGGGGTTGCCACGTTTCCCTCGTATCAGAATCAGTTTGTAAATGCTATTCGTATTTTTATTACCGTAGAAGTCCATGTATGTATCGAACTTGAAATGAGTATAACCAAGGACGGAACCAGGATTTTTTTTCGGGTGGGCTAGAATCAAAATTTTTGTAAATATACTTTGTAGCGTAATTTTTTTCAAAGTCCACAATTTAGCAAAAAAAATAATCATTTTTAGTCCATAAAACGGGATCATCCAAAAGACGTTCATCTTACTATACATCATTTCAATTGCACTCTACGATTCTTCTGGAAATAGAAATCATCAATAACGGAATCAACATCGATACTATGAGAGAATTTCCTTTCAATATAAACTGTCATGGAATCGGAATCAGAAGTACCTTCAAGTGAAAAGCCCAAAAGCCAGAATTATTAGCCGGAGACCATCAGACCATTGTGGAATGACTGAGTAAGCTGTGCCGTTCATCTTTGGTTCTTTCTTCGACTGGTTTTTTTTTTCTTCCTCAAAACGGTTCAGTCTGTTCGACTGAATTGATATTTCCTCTTAATTATTTTTTTAGTCTGATAATATTAGGGGTATTGCCTATTAGTAAATAAATGTCGTGGGTTTTGATTTTTGAAAGAATATTTTGTTGTATATTTGGATTTGGACATTTATTAAAAGGCTAAACTCTAACAGAGGAGGTGGGTTAGGCTATTTTTTTTGGGTGGGCTGAGTTTGTTTTGAGGCTATATACCAAAAAAATATATAATAATTGCTGGGTGGGCTTAGCACCCTCCAGCACTAGCCCAGTTCCGTCCCTGAATATAATCCGAACTAATACACGTTGCACTAAACAATATAATGCGGATCTAAAGAAAATCAGAAGCACTGCGGAAACGTAAGACACAAACTGGTCTTTTACTGAATTGGTCAAAATGTTTACGATGACGGAGACAGGCATATTTTGTCGGGATAGCTAGTTGAATATATTAAGATAATCGGGTGGGCTGGGTTAACATAAATTAATATTGCATCCTTTTCTATTTAATTGTCGTAGTTGACAAAAATAAAAATTCGTTTTCATCTGTCGTAGATTTCGTTTCCAAAGTATTATTTATTGTTATTTTCTACATCCACCCTTATTTATGAAGGGGTGAGAGATTGAAAACAACACTACATTAATTATATTTAAGGGTGTTATTGTCATTTTGATTTTAAGTCAAATCATTAACTACTCTCCTTAAAATTTCTGTTTTTTTTTTTTTTTTTTGCAATTACGACAGTTAAATAGGAACAGATGAAGTATATTTTACCAGTTTATAGAGAGATTTTAGTATAAATATTTTTTCTGGGTGGGCTTAGCCCCCTATTCCTTAAGCTTGCCTCACTCCTTTTTATACAGTAGAAAATCATACGAAATAAACCTAAAAACTTATCCAAACATAATTTGAATAAATTTTAAAACATATAAACAATCTTTATTCAAACAACTAATTAATTATCTCGACAATATATCATTTTTATCCATATTTGGAAATCCATTTTTATCTTTTATGACTTTATCTTCTGATACCCTGCCTCAAATAGGCCGCTTGGTTAGGGGCCGGGTTTGTTCGGTGATAATATTTGGTGAATAAATAAGAAATCTTGAATAAACCATCTATTATTTTCTTTTGGCATCAACTCTATCTCCGAAATTTTTAGGTGCAGGTGGAAGAGATATCCAATCCCAAAAATTGGAGGCGGATATCACAGTCATATGCATCACGAAAAAAAAAGAATCAATCAAGCAAAAGAAGACTATCAGACAAGCCGGAAATACGTGCTCCGAGAAGTCAATTACAGCAACATAAAATGGACTCCGGAAGAGTAGAAAAATGTGCGCCGGAGTGCAGATAAAGTCATAAAAGATAAGAATGAAGTTCAAAAAAGTGATAAAGATGATATATTCTCAAAGATAAATTAGTTGTTTGAATAAAAGATTTTTTTATCTTTTTTTGTGGGTAGGTTAGATTCTTAATCTTTTTTTAAATTATTCAAATTATGTTTGGAAAAATTTTTAGGTTTATCTCATATAATTTCTCTACTATATAAGAGAGATACATCATAAACATTTTGATCAATTCAATAAAACACCAATTCGTGTCTTACGTTTCTGCGGTGCCTCTGATTTCATTATGGTATAAAAGCCAAAGGCGGGGGTTCAAGTGCCTTAACATTGGTAAACCCTCGTCCTTTACTTTCCGCCCTTAATTTTTTTTCATTCCTTATAACCCATATTACGTCAACCAATCACCACCTATAACAAATTTTCTCCTTCAATTAAAAACCTACATGAACTCCATTTATTCAAAACCCATACACACAGAAGACCTCCGGGGGGAGGGGGTCCAAGAGGTAGGGGAGAAAAACAACATATTGAACCGATTGAAATTGAGCTAGCAGGGACGGGTAGGAGGGACCACTCAGGGCCCTCGGCTTCAAGGTTTCCTATTGAAGCACACAAGCTACCAAATGAGATCAGTGCACTCAAAAGACGTATGGAAGAAATTGCTACAACAAACATGACACGAAATTTGTCACTCCTATGAAATGAGGATCCCAAAGGATTAATGAAGAACCAAACACTTGGGGGAAACAATATCAGGACATCTAAATAAAACCAAATACACAAGAACAACTAGGGGTCTACACAGATATGGATAATCCGAAAATCGAACAGAATTGTAGTAAGTCGATGCAGTTAATGATCACACACGGTTCGTTTTCAGTTCGCATTGTACAGAAACCAAAACTTACGGTTCGGTTACGGTTAGTGATATATAGTAGCCGTAACCCAACCGAAAACCGAACGTTATAACCAAACCGTTATCAGAACCACTATAACCAAACTGTTTTTTGTAACCGAATAGAAAAATTGTTAACCGTATCTTTTTATTTTTTGTTATACATTTTTGTTTGAATTATATCTATTGTACATACATATGCTATAAATACTGTAAGTACGAATGAATGCATTTTGTCAAAAAAAGATTTTACCGGAATACAAAATGTTGGGAGCAGTGATCCTTTTAAAGCTCAAGGACCAGAGGAATGTAATTCATATTGTGTGATATGAAGCAAAATTATTTTAAAATAAAGTAATATGTCGCTCAAGGATCCGGAGCATGTAATTCATATTGTGTGATATGGAGCAAAATGTTTTTTAAATAAAGTAATATATAATTTAAAGTTCTTTTGTCGAACAAATTGTCTAACTTCGTTTTTTTTTCCACTTTAACGGTTAGAATGATTTGTGCAGTCAGAGTCCATAAGGACAAGATAAGATACAAAAAGGTTGAGAAGGACAGTTACTACATGTGTTACGACATTTTTGTACATGTGTTACTACATGTTTGTCCTTCTCAACTATTTTAGATTAAAACTGTCATTCACAACCTTTAATCTTAAAATCTATTATTTAAGGACTAGGGTAGTGTGGATTATGTGGCTTGTTTTAAGTGTTTTTCATTGTAGTTTTTAGATTAATTTGATATTTTTAACAATTAAAATTTGTTTTTATGGTTAACTGACCAATTTGAACCGTTTATTTCGGTTTTTCGTTTACTAAATCGAACAGAACAATTTTTTTTGGGATTTAGTAGTTTATTTTCGGTTAACCAACTATTTGGAACCGTTTATTTCGGGTTTTTGGTCGACCGAAATGAACCAAAAATTCCGGTTCGGTTCGGTTATCCTTGAAAAAGGTTCAGTTTCAGTTTCAATTTTTTTATTAACAGTGAATTTCGATTTGGTTTCAGTTACGACCATTAACCGTACCGAACCGAACCGAATCCAACCGTGTACACCCTAAGAACAAGCATAACGTAAAGAACCATCACCTAGCACTACAAATGCAGCTGCTCCAGCAGTGAAAAGATCATCCCCAGCCTCCATTGTATCTGTTGTAACTTGTAACTTTCTGTTGATAATAAGATATCCTCGTTTGTCCGTGGAGTAGTCGGCACATTGCCGGAAACCACGTTAAATCCGTATTCTTCTTGTTTCCATGTTTATTTACTTGTTTATCTTTTATCTTTACTCACAATCACCATCACTTCTTGATCGATCCGTAATAAGAAACTGGTATCAGAGAGAGGTTCATCAAGAAATCTGTTTATCTGTTTAAGCAAGGTAGATTGGAACCAAGGTCATAATTGACGCTGGGATTTGGGATCTACGCAAGCTTTTCTGGTGAGGAATATGTCTGCTTTAAACGTCAAGATTGACAAGTTTACATGAAGACACAGTTTTAAAGTTCCTTAGCTAAGGATGTCTGTAATTACTACAAGGAGTAGGGGCATTGGAAAAATAAATGTCCAAAGAGAAAGAAACAATAGGGTACTCAGCAGGGTACAGTTGCTTTGGCAGAACAATACACCAACTCTAAAGAAGATCTGGCCCTAGCAGTTTCAGAGTCAGTAGGTCACATGGATGTTTGGATTCAGGACACTGGGGCATCTTATCATGTGTGTCCTAATAGGGAATGGTTTTCAACTTATCAGCAGGTTGATGGAGGCCATATTGCTATGGCTAACAACAAGGTCTACAAAATAGTTAGGATTGGATCATTCCAACTAAGGGCACATGATGGTAAATTCTTCACACTGAAGGAGGTTAGGCATGTTCCACAAATGACCACGAATTTGGTATCACATAGTCTTCTAGAAAACAAAGGGTTCAAGTTCAGGGGTGAAGGTCGAGTGGTGAATGTCTATAAGGATTCAGCTGTGATTCTGAAAGGTATCAGGCAGGGGACATTGTACATTCTACAAGGGTCTACTATATCAGATTCTGCTGCTGTAGCATCATCAGAGGTTAACCAGTCACAGCTGACTAAGCTGTGTCATATGAGATTGGGTCATATAGGTGATAGAATGATGCAAATTCTATCTAAGTCTGATCTACTTGGGGGACATAAGGTCAAGGAGCTAGAATTTTGTGAACACTGTGTGTTTGGGAAGCTACATAGGAGCAAGTTCCCAAAAGCAATTCACATCACAATACGGACACTTGATTATGTCCATTCTGATTGCTGGGGACCTTCAAGGGTGGAGTCATTGGGTGGTCACATATACTTTGTGTCTTTTATAGATGATTATTCAAGGATGGTTTGGGTAATTATGATGAAGCAAAGAGTGAAGCATTCAAGCACTTCAAGCAGTGGAAGGCATTGGTTGAGAATCAGACAGTGAAGAAGATCAAGAGACTTAGAACTAATAATGGACTAGAATTCTGTTGGTCTGAGTTTGATGAATTCTGCAAGAATAAAGGCATTACTAGGCACCATACTTTAAGAGATACTCCACAAGAGAATGGTGTTGCAGAAATGATGAATCGAACTCTTCTGGAGAGGGCAAGGTGCACGCTCTCTAATTCTTGTCTGGCAAGAAGATTTTAGGCAGCGGCTGTTAGTACAACTTACTACTTAATCAATAGAGGGCCTCACACTGGGATCAAACTCAAAGCACCACTTGAGGTTTGGTCAGAAAAGCCTGCTGATTACTCAAGTTTAAGGGTTTTTGAGAGTACAGTTTGCTATCATGTCAGTGAAGGTAAACTAAACCAAGAGCCAAGAAGGGAGTATTTTTAGGATATGGAGATGGATTTAAGGCGTATAGAATCTGGTCATCAGCTGAAAAGAGGGTTATACTCAACATGAGTGTAGTCTTTGATGAAAACTCTATGCTTACCTCATCCGTGAGAGCCAAATCTGAATCTTAAATTGGATCTGAAACTGAGAAGGTTGACAAACAGGTGGAGCTTCAAATGGAATCTGCTGAAATTCATGATGAAATAGAGGATGGTCAACAATCAGCAGATCCAGAGTTAAATCCAAACTAGACTACTGGACAAGGGTCAGCAGACACTCAAACAGCTGATGTTGGTCAGCAGGGTATAGCTCTCCGTAGGGCTAGGAGGACTAACATTAGACCTCCCAGGAGGTATGGGTTGAGGAGGATATGGTTGGATATGCACTTCAGGTAGCTGAAGAAGTGGATGGTTTTGAACCAAACACTTATAGGGAAACTGTGACATGTTCTGAGGCATCTCAATGGCTTGCTGCCATGGGAGAAGAAATTGAGTCACTTCAGAAGAGTGAGACTTGGGATCTAGTCAAACAACCATAGGATAGAAGGGTGGTCAGCTTCAAGAAAAAGGAAGGAATGACATCTGCTGAGGATATCAGATATATAACTCGTGTGGTTGCAAGAGGGTTCAGTCAGAAAGAGGGGATAGACTATGTAGAGATATTATCTCAAGTGGTCAGACATACTTCCATCAGGGTGCTATTAGCAATAGTGGCACATCTGAATCTTGAACTTGAGCAGTTAGATGTGAAGACAACTTTTCTACACGAAGATGTAGATAAGGAAATTTATATAACTCAGCCGGAGGGTTTCCAATTTCCTGACAAGGAAGGATATGTTTGTGTTGAGAAAAGATCTTCTGCCAGGATGTCATTAATTGCCATGATTTGTTGCCATGATTTGTGGGGATTTTATTGTTTATTATTTTTGATTGTAGCCGTAATATGAGGCATTTATTTTTATATTTATTTTCTGATTCTGTTAGGATCTCATTCATACCTAGAGACCTAACTAGTCAAGACTCCTAAGTCTAATTGTATAAATACCTCATTCCAGTCTATGAATAAGATATCGAAGCCTTAATTAAAAAAGGTTTCTTCCTTTTTAACATGGTATCGAGCCATCCCACACAAAAACGTTTTTCCGCACATAATTCCGATGAACTATCGGGCAGCTTTCACCGGAGAAAGGACCTCTAGCTCTGGGGGCACCATCTCCGATGGATCATCAACTGGAACAGAGACAAAACTCCTCTCCAGCGATGACCATTCAAAAAGTTCGGGTCCAATCCTACTTCCTGCCAGAAAACTAGATGGCAAGAATTACCTCGAGTGGGCACAGACTGTCACACTCACCATTGATGGAAAGGGAAAATTGGGATATTTGACTGGAGATGAGGTCAAACCACCAGAAACCGATCCAAAGTTCAAGACTTGGAAATCTGAGGACTCAATGGTAAGGGCCTGGCTTATAAACTGTATGGAGTTGACCATTGCCAAATCACACATGTTCTTGAAATCAGCCAAGGATATCTGGGATGCAGTAAAAGAAATGTACTTGGATTTGGAGAATTCATCTTAAATATATGAGATCAAAACCAAACTGTGGAGCCTCAAGCAGGGGGACAGGAATGTTACATAATACTATAATGACATTGTGTCCCTCTGGCAAGAACTGGATCTATGCCATGAGGATAAATGGGAGTGTACAGCTGACAGTGTGAAATTTCACAAAAGAGAAGAAAATGAAAGGGTATACTCATTCCTGGCAGGTTTGAACTCTGATCTGGATGAAGTCAGAGGCAGAATCCTTGGAAGGAACCCCCTACCATCCCTTAGAGAAACTTTCTCTGATGTTAGAAGTGAAGAATCAAGAAGGAAAGTGATGTACAGGCCTCCACAAACTGAAATGGAAGGATCTGCAATGGTGGCAAGTAGATCAGATTCAACAAGGAGAATGGAAAGGCAGAAACTTAAATGTGAACATTGCAAGAAGACTGGACACACTAAGGACATATGTTGGGGCATACATGGAAAGCCAAACTGGAGAAGCAAGGGGACCAATTCTGAGCAAGGAAAGGCTAACCAGGTGTCTTCTGATTCTGTGCCACAATCTACAGGGCTCCTCCCATTCACTCAGGACTAGCTAGAACAATTGAGTAAGCTTCTAAATTCATAACTCTCCATGACAGCAAAACCAAACTGCTCCCTTGCTGAGTCAGGTAACCATTTCTCCCTTTCTTTGTTAGGAATCAGTCACAAACCTGAGTGGATAGTTGACTCTGGGGCAACTGACCACATGACTGGATCCTCTGAACTATTTTTAAACTATAACCCGCGTCCAGGAAACCATAAAATCAGACTGGCTGATGGCTCTTTTTCCACTATTGCTGGAAGGGGATCCATCTATATATCAAAAGACATAATCCTAAAAAATGTCCTTCATGTTCCTAAACTAGCATGTAATTTATTGTCAATAGGGAAACTAACTGCTGATCAAAACTGTGAGGCTATGTTTTCTAAGGATGGTTGTCTATTTCAGGACAAGGTATTGGGGAAGATGATTGGCAAGTGTAAGCTCACTGGTGGCCTATATGTGCTGGAATCTGGAGCTGAACCACAGAAGAAGAGCCTTATGAGAGGAGGTTACCACACAATTGTCCAATCACACTATAATAAGATCCTAGTCATGCATAAGAGATTAGGACACCCTAGTTTTAATTACATGAAAAAGTTGTTTCCTGAACATTTTGTCAGCAATAAAGATTTGAATTTTCAGTGTGAAGTTTGTATTCTTGCAAAACAAACCAGACAACCATACCCTGCTCAACCCTATGTCCCCTCAAAACCATTCACTATGATTCATAGTGATGTGTGGGGGCCATCTAGGGTAAGCACCTTTAATGGAAAAAGGTGGTTCATCACACTTATAGATGACCACACACGTTTAACTTGGGTGTATTTAATGAAAGACAAATCAGAAGTAGAAATGATTTTTAAAAGATTCTTTGAAATGGTAAAAACTCAATTCCATACACAAATTCAGATTGTAAGGAGTGATAATGGAACAGAGTATTTCAACCAGTACTTAGATGGATTTCTGATTGAAAAAGGTATAATACACCAAAGTTCATGTGTCAAAACTCCACAACAAAATGGAGTTGCAGAAAGGAAAAACAGACACTTGTTGGAAGTGGCCAGAGCACTCTTGTTTACCTCAAAATGCCCAAAGACATTCTGGGGAGAGAGTGTCCTGACTGCCACATACCTTATCAACAGACTTCCATCTAGGGTTTTGAGCTTTCAAACACCTATCAATCTGTTTCAAAGTGTTTTTCCAGAAACAAAGCTAGTTGGCAAACTACCTTTAAAGATTTTTGGATGCACAGTATATGTCCACACTTATAACCAAGGGAAATTAGAACCTAGGTCAAAAAAGTGTTGTTTTCTGGGATATTCTCCCACACAAAAAGGTTACAAGTGTCTTGACACAGCCACTGGAAAGTTTATAGTCACCATGGATGTCACTTTTGTTGAAGAAAAAATGTTTTTTGACAAGGTTCAATTTCAGGGGGAGACTAGGAATACAAGTGTGTCTGATAGGAGTATGTCTGTGTCAGATGACATCTTCGAAGAATCCTATGATTTTTTAGAAATTAAGAGTGCAGGGCATAACCTAGAACCCGATTCTAGTGAACAAATGGGCAATTGTGGGGAAAACTGCCATCAAAATGAGATCAGAAACATTGATCCCATAGAACCTCTCAAGGAAAGACCATTCCAAGGCAAAACTTATGTGAGGAAGTATCCTACAAAGGCGGATAAGTCCAACAATAAGTCCACACAATTATCAGCTCCTGATCCTTTCACTGATATGGACAACCATCTTGAGGAAGGATCAGAACACACAGAGGTTGCATCAGACAGTGAAACAGAATCAACCTCACAAATTCCTACAACAAAACCTGACTCTCCCAGAACAAAAGCAGAAAAAATGCTCCTTGATGTTCCCATAGCCATTAGAAAACCAACCAGAGCCTGTACAAAACACCCCATCTCCAAATACTTGTCCTATGCCAGTCTATCACCATCCTTCAAAGCCTTCACTACCAGTGTGTCATCCACCACCATACCCAAAGATGTTAATGAAGCTCTTATGGTACCTGAGTGGAGGGAAGCAGTTCTTGAAGAAATGAGGGCACTGAGGAAGAATGGGACCTGGGAAACTGTATCCTTGCCAGAAGGTAGGAAAACAGTGGGGTGCAAATGGGTGTTTGTAGTGAAATATAACGCTGATGGCAACATTGAGAGACACAAGGCCAGGTTGGTGGCCAAGGGATACTCTCAAACTCATGGGATCGACTACTCAGAGACTTTCTCTCCTGTTGCTAAGCTCAACATAATCAGGATTTTGTTATCTGTGGCAGTAAACCTAGATTGGCCACTCATGCAACTGGATGTAAAGAATGCCTTCCTTCATGGAGAATTGAAGGAAGAAGTATATATGGATCCTCCCCCAGGATTCAATAAAGAATTTGGAAACAAGGTGTGCAAACTCACCAAGTCTTTATATGGACTCAAGCAAAGCCCAAGAGCATGGTTTGACAGGTTTATGAAGTTCATGAAAAGGATAAGGTTTGTACAAGGGAGGTCAGACCATACTTTGTTCATAAAGAGGGCTGGAAAAGGCAGGCTGACTGCTCTGATTGTGTATGTGGATGATATCATCCTCACTGGGAATGATGAGGAGGAAATAACAGGTGTGAAGAAACAACTTGCAACAGAATTTGAGATCAAGGATCTGGGGCAACTAAGACACTTTCTGGGAGTGGAGGTAGCTAGGTCCTCTAAAGGGTTGGTACTAACTCAAAGAAACTACACCCTAGACCTACTGAAAGAAACAGGGCTGGAAGGTGCTAGACCAGCAAACACACCAATGGAGTGCAATTTGAAGCTGGGAAGTGCTAAAGGTGAACCTGTAGATGTGGGAAGCTATCAAAGACTAGTTGGCAAGTTGATATACCTGGCACATACAAGGCCAGATGTATCCTATGCAGTTAGTACCTTGAGCCAGTTTATGCACTCACCAAATGAGACCCACATGGAGGCAGCTAGAGGACTGTTGAGGTATCTAAAAACTACACCAGGAAAAGGGCTATACTTCAAGAAGTGTGAAAGTAGGAATGTTGCTGTGTATACTGATGCAGATTGGGGAACCTGTACCAAGGAAAGGAGGTCCATAACAGGGTATTGTACCTATGTATGGGGGAATCTAGTTACTTGGAGAAGCAAAAAGCAAACTGCTGTAGCAAGAAGTACTGCTGAAGCAGAGTTCAGGACCATGGCATTGGGAATGTGTGAAGGCCTGTGGATCAAACAGGTTATGGAGGACATTGGAGCAGAGATATCTGGCCCTATAAGACTATATTGTGACAACAAGTCAGCCATTGACATTGCTAATGATCCTGTGCAACATGACAGGACCAAGCATGTGGAAATAGATAGGCACTTTATTAAGGAAAAGTTGGAGAGTGGATTGTTCTGTGTGCCCTTTCTTCCATCTACACAGCAAATTGCAGATGGCCTAACTAAAGCACTGGCAAGAAGACAGTTTGAATACTTTGTGAGCAAGTTGGGTCTGATAGATATCTTTTCCCCAACTTGAGGGGGAGTGTTGAGAAAAGATCTTCTGCCAGGATGTCATTAATTGCCATGATTTGTTGCCATGATTTGTGGGGATTTTATTGTTTATTATTTTTGATTGTAGCCGTAATATGAGGCATTTAATTTTATATTTATTTTCTGATTCTGTTAGGATCTCATTCATACCTAGAGACCTAACTAGTCAAGACTCCTAAGTCTAATTGTATAAATACCTCATTCCAGTCTATGAATAAGATATCGAAGCCTTAATTAAAAAAGGTTTCTTCCTTTTTAACAGTTTGCAAGTTGAAGAAGTACTTGTATGGACTTAAGCAGGCCCCAAGGCAGTGGTACAAGAAGTTTGACAGTTATATGATTTAGCAGGGTTATAGCAGGATTCCATATGATTGTTGTGTTTATCACAACAAGTTGAAGGATGGTTCATTCATCTATCTGGTTTTGTATGTGGATGATATGCGGAGAGCTGCAGTGAACAAGTCTGATATTCAAGATCTGAAGAATCTGCTCAAGGCTGAATTTGAGATGAAGGATTTCGGGAATGTAAAGAAAATTTTAGGGATGAAGATGTATAGAAATAGGAAGTAGGGAAAGTTGTACTTGTCTCAGCAGGGGTATATTGAAAAGGTTTTATCCAAGTTTGGCATGTCAACAGCCAAACCTATAGATACTCCAATGGCACCAAATCTACGGCTGTCTGTTGTGTTTGCTCCACAGTCAGCTGAAGAGGAAGAATACATGTCAAGGGTTCCATATGCAAGCGCGGTGGGCAGTTTAATGTATGCCATGATCTGTACTAGGCCTGATCTAACTCAGGCAGTCAGTGTTGTCAGCAGGTTTATGGTTCAACCTGGAAAGGAACACTGGAAAGCAGTAAAGAGGATATTCAGGTACCTTAGGGGTATATCTGATGTTGGACTCATTTATGGAGGTGGTACTGAATGTTTTGTCACAGGGTACTGTGATTCTAATTATGCTGCTGATGTTGATAGCAGGAGATCTATGACTGGGTATGTGTTTACTTTGGGTGGTTCTGTGTATGTTGGAAAGGAACTTTACAGGGTACAGTGACATTATCTAATACCGAAACAGAATACATGGCACTGACAGAAGCAGCAAAGGAGGCACTCGGGTTAAAGGGGTTAATCAATGATCTGAGTCTGCATCAAGATCAAACCAGAGTATATTGTGACAGTCTTAGTGAAATAAGTTTGGCTAAGGATCAGGTTCATCGTGAGACAACCAAGCACATTGATGTATGGCACCATTGTTTGAGGAATGAGATGAGGGCTAAAGTGGAAAAGATCAGCACTGATGGCAATCTTGCAGATATGTTCACTAAACAAGTTCCAAGGGGAAAGTTTAGTTGTGTCTGGACTTGCTAAATATCCAAAGCTGTTAGTCTGTATCTGGGAATACTCAGCTGAAAATGGGGGTCTGCTGAGGTATTCAAATCTGAAGGAAAGAGGGAATCTGGCACTTGGTTGTGCATCTTCTCAGTTTGCATGAAGTTGAAGTCAAGGTGGATATTTGTAATGGTGACTTAAACTATGCTACTGAGTTTGGTCAGCTGAGTGTAATTCTCTGCTGAATCTTGTGTGGAATGACTATAGTGGAGTTTCAAAAAAAATTGGAGTTTCAAAAAAGTGCATCTTGTGTCAGTTTTCCAGTATCTCTTTTGGAACTCAGTTACTCATTTAGGATCTCAGTTTCCTTCTAGAATCTCAGTTTCCTTAAGATCTTTACTCAATTTCTCAGTTCTGAACCTAGAAATATTACAGTGCTTGTCTGATTAACTTATACAAATATCATACTCTATTAAATCATATACATTGATTTCTAGACATCTTTTTACTTTGCACTATAACAGCTAGTTATGACACTTCATTAATGGGGTCTAAACACATTAACGGAGTAAGTGATGTGATGAGAGAACTTTCACCACCAAAAAAAATACTTATAAATTACTCGGGAAACTTTGGCGAAACAAACTCTCTAACCGGCCAAACACCGGGTCGATTGTAAGTAAAGCTACAAGAGTCCAAGGTCGAACCACGAGGAAGTCTATTGAGTACCAAAGCCGACCTACAACTTAGTCTAGGTGCATCAAAAGGTTGGCAAGATTATACTACAACGACAATTAAAAAGCAAGAGAGAGAGAGAAAGAGAGTTAAGATAACGAGTCTAAGGGTAGGGAGAAAGGAATACTAACAAGTCTAAGGGTAGGGAGAAAGGAACACTAACAAGTCTAAAAGAGAGAGAGAGAGAGAGAGAGAGAGAGAGAGAGAAAGGTGTAGTCGAACCATGATCCACAAGTTACTTTAGCCCCTCGAAAGAATCAACCTGGAGTGTGCATTCACCAACCAATCAAACTACGTTTTAAGACGATTCATGGGCGCAACCTCCTATTCTAGCGAAAAGGCACTATACCGTAACCTAAGCGCTCTATACTGAACCCAACCTCACTTCCCTTTAGAAGCTCGGATGCTAAGGTATGACTAAGCTCTAGAGGTGCTCGGAACCAAACACGAAAAGCCTCACTTTGAACCCGGACCGGAAACACATCGGCCGGATTTACTCCGCGATTTTAGAACCCATTTCCCGCGTATCCCCGCAAAATCCATCTATAGGTTCAACATGCAAAATTATCGACCTAGGTTGTCAATCTAGCCCGAAACACAATTAAAACAATTTCTAGAACATGAATCAATCATAAAACAATCATTCAAACACTACCCACTCCCAATTTCATCAATTTAGGGCCAATTTCACAAGTTTTCACATGATTCAACTACAAAAGGGGCTAACTACTCATGGGGGGAGGAAAAACACAATCAAAACAACAAATAAACAACATAATAAAGAAGAGAGAACAAGAAATTACCATAGAATCCAAGAATTTCGAGTTTGAAGTTGAAGAACACCACAAGACACAACAATGGAGAATTTGGGGAAAAGATGAGTTCTTAGGGGTTGGGGAAGAAATTAGAGTTGAGAAGAGAGGAATTTTAGCTACAAACTACCTAATTTTAACTATATTTAAGCTATCTAAACAACTCCTAAAACTAGAGGGAAGAAGGAGCTAGGTTTTTGGTGGAGGAGGAGAAGAATGCTGAATGAATAATAGAGGAGAAGAATGCTGAATGAATAATAGAGGATTCAATGCTGAATCTGTTTTTGTAAGGTAAAATACGTGAACGAGCCGAGCTGCCTGAAGTTCGGCTCGAGTTGGCGATTCAGCCTGAACTGTCTTCGGTAAAACGACCATAAATTCTTCGTCCGAGCTCCGATTGAGATGATTCAAGATCCGTTGGAAAGCTCATTGAATTTTCTACAACTTTCATGAAGAAGTCAGGTCCATAAAATTCTTTATTCCTGGCTGAAACTGCAGCTGAAGTGGACTGAGCCAAGACCGAAAACTTGATTTCATTGTTTCTTCACTTCTCGGTCCATTCTTCGGCTCCGAGCATGCTTGTCATTGTAAATCATCGCCTTCCGGGTCTCGAGACACCTAACCCCTGAATTCACATTCACCAAAACAAGCCATACACTATCCCGGGGGTAAAAGTGTCCGGAATAGGGCAAAATATTGATAAAAGGAGGAATTTCCCGATTAAAGTATCGTTTTCATTCCACGTGCAATATTCTCATGATAAAGCCCTAAAAAATGTCTAATCTACCCAAAAACAGGCCAAAAGAGGGATAAACGGGGGTTAAAACCACACCGAAATGGCGTGAAGTTGAATCCCATCAACCACCCCACACTTAGCCTTTGCTCGTCCTCGAGTAAAATAGGCGTTTTAAAAAAAGACAAGGGAGACAACTTTGCCATGAAGGTGTAAACGCCACATTCTCACCATGAAAAACAAGTAGGGTAATGGATGCGAACAAAACAAGCCAACCTTGAAGTCAAAATGGGTGAGTGTGTGCGTGGTAAAACAAGGGCAAAACATAAAAAGGTTACTGGCCTCGAATACCGGACAAATGTATACACCACGGTCTCATAGCACTAGCCTCTCCACTAATCGAGACTCCCCCGGGCTAGACACAGTCAAGTAGGTCTTTAAGGGTTGTAACGTTAGGCTCGGGAGGGGGCTAACCGAAGGATCATTTGGGAACTGGAGAAAAAGAAGTCCGAGTGAACTAAATCAACATGTAGACGCCTTCAACTCATCACTATAAGCACAACACCAAGATCTTCGATTAACGGATACAAAGTAAGAACAATAGAACATTGATATACCCGAATTCGTCCAAACTCGGCTATGTTTCAAGCGTCATGAGGAAAACTCGAATATACCAATGACTATACACAAAAGAACTCCTCCGACTTATACATAAAGACATACGGGCTTCTTTGACTCAACGCTTTATTTTCGAACTCGAACTCTTATTCAATCAAACTTTTTCTTTTCTTTTCATCTTTTCAATATTTTCTTTTTCTTTTCTTCTTTGCTTTCTTTTTCACTATTTTTTTTTCTTCAAACTTTATTTCTTGAGTTCATTGAGTCAAAGGCCAAAGAAAAGATACACAAAAGAACACCTTGAGCACCTCCCCTTCACAAATTAGTCCGAAAACACCAACTCCACAACAACACCTACTCCAACCACCCCACACTTGCCTAAGCAAGTGTGTCTCAACTAATGATCAAGTTCACTCGAAAGGTGAGTCAAAGATACGTGACCAAAATAATAAGTTCGGGGTTAGGTTTTCTGACTATATAACAAAACGGCTCAATTTCGGACGGTGGTCGGACCGTCCTAACAGGGCTTAGAGGGGGTACGAGGGTCTAATGTTCGGGATAAGCTTATTTGGCACTGGTCGGGTCAAAGAAGCGCCTTTTCCGTCATTCCGTGTCCGGCTAGGCAACCTCTCTATTTCGCCTCGAGAACTAGTACTATGAGTGTGTGTAAAAACCAATTTGTGTAAAACCGATGAAAACCGTGTATTAAAAGGGTCCGTTTTCAAATCAAGGTTGACTTGGGTTGTAAGCATTCACCACACTACTTAATCGTTCGTGAATCAAATGTGGAGCATACAACAACATCGCGGTGTTGAAACCATTGAAAATTTTTTAAAAATGCCCAAAATTTACCCGAAAATAGTCAAAGACTAAGTATATCACACAAGATGGCACATTTAACGATCAAAGCACAAAAACAAAACGGCTAAGCCTACCACCCCTCACTTAGAACGAAGCATCATCCTCAGTGTGTGAATGAGAAAGAGAGAAAGACTTAGCTGTTTGTAGGACCCGGCGGAAAGGCACACGTAAGCTCACGTGACATCTTCTAGTAAGCTCCATCTCGAGTACCTAAACACCATATAGACAGAAAACAAGGCAAACACATGCACGGGAAAAGTCCACGTGCCAAAAGATAGTGATAGATACGAGATATATATAAAAGTAGAAGCCATGCCACACGGACGAAAAAGCATATCGGTAGCACTTAGCATGGATTGCACTAGATGGAAACATGACCATAAAGGGAAAGAACAGAACATCTAGGCATAAATGGGGCCACAGAGGCACAAAAGCAAGTATCCACATTAAAGTGCTAGCAAACCAAGCAAAAACGGAAATCACCCAAAAACTCTTCTTCACAAACCAAGACTACACCAAGACCCTTTATTACCAAAAACTACTAACACGGCGGGTTGCCTCCCCCAAGCGCCTTTGTTTTACGTCGTTGGCTCGACCAAGTGGCACTTAAATGGACCAAAACCACAAAAGACTCAAAACAACATGCCAACATTTTCATTTCAAACAAGTAACACCAAACACCATCAACCGAAATCCGAACTCAAAAAGATCAACAACTTCAGAAGAACAAAAATAGCAAGCATAGGGAAAAACGAGTTCACAAGGAACTTACCTCGCATGGCTCTCGAGGCCACCTCTTGCCAACTCGGGAGTCCCTTCCTTTCAAAGTCTTTTATCTTCTTCTTCTTGAAGTTGCCATCCCATGGTAGTCGTCCATTTTCAAGAATCTTGTGAGTTTCATCTACCGGGGAGTAAACAAACTCGATCGAATAATACTCCTCAACACATTGTGGAAGAGTGTAGTAGTCCGGGACCGGCATGTCAATAATCTCCACTTCTTCCGGTAGCTCTACCATGGGTGCCATATCAAACTCATGAGATTTCACCACGCATTCTATAATAACTCCATCATATGCCTCAATCGTGAGTGATGGTGAAATGGGCGATCCCATCTTCTCTTCAAAATTAAGGTCTTTATCATCAAAGAGTGTGCTAAAACCTATCATACACTTCTCCAAGTCATCGTCTTGTATTTCTTCGGGAGGCGGTGTAATAGATAAAGGTTTCACCTCTTCCATCTCCAACTCTTCCATGCTTTCTTCATCCCAAAGCGAGCTATCATCATCTCCGAAGAACTCTTGCTTAGTTATAACAGTGGTAGGTTCCACTACACACTCCATCAAGACATAATCAATTTCCATCTCGGGAAGTGAAGGTGTAATAGGAAGAACGTGAAACCTACCATAATCAAACATCTCAATAGGAGCCTCCGGCAATATGGGCGATCCCAACTCAATATCTAGCTCGGACACCTCGTCATTGCAAACCGAATCCTCAATCTCGTTCTCTTCTTGAACTTCAACAGTGAAGTCCTCATCAACCCTAGCCGCCTCTATTGCAAATGCATCTTCTTCATGCTCCACTCTTCGTTTTTTCACGAATCGACTGAGATTATCACACAACGTCCATAGAAGCTTGTGCACACTTACCCAACTTTCTTCATCCATAGGAGTCTCATTCTCATCTTTCTTACTCTGTTCTCGGATTCCATTAACACGAATCGTAGATTCCATGAGCTCCTGCTTCAGATCATCCATTCGCATCTCCCAGTCAGAAATCTGATTTTCCGAAATTTTCTCGGCTTTGGCTATAGCAACTTTCTCATAAAGCTCATCCACTCTGTCCATTTCCCTACTTGCTTCATCATAAGTATAGACATATGCTATATGCTCCATGCACTCCTCGTGTGGATGAGGTGCAAACTGATCATGATGAAGTGGATGGTAGGGCTCTTGCCATGCCGAATTCTGATTGGGTGACTGACTCTGTGTGAAACTATCAACCTGCTGTGTACGAGCACCATAATCTTGAAAATCATTAGGATTTGAACAACCCTCATAATACCATGGCTCGTGACTCGAATAACCAAAATTCTGATTCTGAGATGTATTAGGGCATTCATAAGACCAAGAACCGTGGCTATTCTCTTGTTGATACTGAGGCTGAGGCACGCACTGTTGTTGATAATACTGTCCTGGTGCCTGTGGTTGGGCTTGTACTTGAGAAATCCGTTGTTGAAAAGGTGATGCTCGGGATGTAAGGAATTGAGCTTGAATTTGATTAAGCACCACTTGGTGAAATTGTTGCATGGCGTTCGGGTCCATTGCTCTACAAGACAACAAACAACAAGAAAAAAGTAAAATAACAAGACCTAGGCCTAAGCCTTCAATCGACTTGCAAGATATCAAAAAGACTTCCCTGGCAACGGCACCATTTTGATGAGAGAATTTTCACCACCAAAAAAATACTTATAAATTACTCGAAACTTTGGCGAAACAAACTCTCTAACCGGCCAAACACCGGGTCGATTGTAAGTAAAGCTACAAGAGTCCAAGGTCGAACCACGAGGAAGTCTATTGAGTACCAAAGCCGACCTACAACTTAGTCTAGGTGCATCAAAAGGTTGGCAAGATTATACTACAACGACAATTAAAAAGCAAGAGAGAGAGAGAAAGAGAGTTAAGATAACGAGTCTAAGGGTAGGGAGAAAGGAATACTAACAAGTCTAAGGGTAGGGAGAAAGGAACACTAACAAGTCTAAAAGAGAGAGAGAGAGAGAGAGAGAGAGAGAGAGAGAAAGGTGTAGTCGAACCATGATCCACAAGTTACTTTAGCCCCTCGAAAGAATCAACCTGGAGTGTGCATTCACCAACCAATCAAACTACGTTTTAAGACGATTCATGGGCGCAACCTCCTATTCTAGCGAAAAGGCACTATACCGTAACCTAAGCGCTCTATACTGAACCCAACCTCACTTCCCTTTAGAAGCTCGGATGCTAAGGTATGACTAAGCTCTAGAGGTGCTCGGAACCAAACACGAAAAGCCTCACTTTGAACCCGGACCGGAAACACATCGGCCGGATTTACTCCGCGATTTTAGAACCCATTTCCCGCGTATCCCCGCAAAATCCATCTATAGGTTCAACATGCAAAATTATCGACCTAGGTTGTCAATCTAGCCCGAAACACAATTAAAACAATTTCTAGAACATGAATCAATCATAAAACAATCATTCAAACACTACCCACTCCCAATTTCATCAATCTAGGGCCAATTTCACAAGTTTTCACATGATTCAACTACAAAAGGGGCTAACTACTCATGGGGGGGAGGAAAAACACAATCAAAACAACAAATGAACAACATAATAAAGAAGAGAGAACAAGAAATTACCATAGAATCCAAGAATTTCGAGTTTGAAGTTGAAGAACACCACAAGACACAACAATGGAGAATTTGGGGAAAATATGAGTTCTTAGGGGTTGGGGAAGAAATTAGAGTTGAGAAGAGAGGAATTTTAGCTACAAACTACCTAATTTTAACTATATTTAAGCTATCTAAACAACTCCTAAAACTAGAGGGAAGAAGGAGCTAGGTTTTTGGTGGAGGAGGAGAAGAATGCTGAATGAATAATAGAGGAGAAGAATGCTGAATGAATAATAGAGGATTCAATGCTGAATCTGTTTTTGTAAGGTAAAATACGTGAACGAGCCGAGCTGCCTGAAGTTCGGCTCGAGTTGGCGATTCAGCCTGAACTGTCTTCGGTAAAACGACCATAAATTCTTCGTCCGAGCTCCGATTGAGATGATTCAAGATCCGTTGGAAAGCTCTTTGAATTTTCTACAACTTTCATGAAGAAGTCAGGTCCAGAAAATTCTTTATTCCTGGCTGAAACTGCAGCTGAAGTGGACTGAGCCAAGACCGAAAACTTGATTTCATTGTTTCTTCACTTCTCGGTCCATTCTTCGGCTCCGAGCATGCTTGTCATTGTAAATCATCGCCTTCCGGGTCTCGAGACACCTAACCCCTGAATTCACATTCACCAAAACAAGCCATACACTATCCCGGGGGTAAAAGTGTCCGGAATAGGGCAAAATATCGATAAAAGGAGGAATTTCCCGATTAAAGTATCGTTTTCATTCCACGTGCAATATTCTCATGATAAAGCCCTAAAAAATGTCTAATCTACCCTAAAACAGGCCAAAAGAGGGATAAACGGGGGTTAAAACCACACCGAAATGGCGTGAAGTTGAATCCCATCATGATGAATCATCATCAAAACATAAATTTTATTTCCAACAGTTCGCTCTGGCCAAAAGATCAGTATTTCCATATCTACTTTTTATACTTCTAGAAATGTGGGCATTGCTACGAGAAATAATATCGTGAATTTGCAACCACCTTATCCATGTTGTACACAGCCTCGCTTTGGTGACTACCTTGGGGCTCCCCTTATCCAAGGTTGTGTGAGTGTGTCACATTCTACGAACCTGGTTGATAAGATGAAGACTAAGCTATCCTTCTAGCGCTCTAAGGCTGGAAGGAATATTTTTCTAAAGAGTACTCTATCAACTCAGGCCTACTACCACATGAATATTTTCAAACTTCCTCAATCTACCATTGGGCAACGGAATGAGTTTGTAGAGATTTTCTTGAGGGGATTAGGCAAACTCTCGTAAAATGCACACAATATGTTGGGAAAAAAATCTGCAAACCCATGAATGAGGGCAGGCTGGGAATTCGCAAAATGTATGAAATGAACCTCGCATTCTTGGGTAAATTGATATGATAACTAGTTCAACAAATGGTCAAGCTTTGGGTCAAATTTATATCTCAAGAATCAAAAAATTGACGGAGTTCCCTAAAGCAGATTCATCACCAGTTTGGCGTGGAATCTTCAAGACATATGACATTTTGTGGAAAGGACTTGAAATGAATCATGATAGTTATGTGTTGAAGGATGATCGTGAGGGAATTTATACTTTTGCGTTTGGGTTTAAGTTTCAGCTACAGAAGCTAAACCAGAACCCCACAACCGAAAGCACTATCCGGGATCAAATTTGAAGACTAAAAAGGGTCATCACAAAGAAATTATTTACTTTATAGTTTGAAACATAAAGCTCTCCCAGTAGTAGAATTCCTTGCCAAAAGACATATGATACCTTCCCCATTATGTGGTGTTGATGTTGAATCTGTAATGCACACTTTGAGGGACGGTGCTCGGGCAAACACATTTTGGTGTTTACTACTCCTAAGAGAACACAAGAGGAATTGTTTTTGGGTATGATCAATTGATGAATGGTTGAAAGTGAATTTGAACGGGGACACTTAATCATATATGGGCTCTTTGGTGTGGATGTATATATGGAGGGGGCCATCCATGGTATTTGGTTATGGGGAAACTGAGCTCTACATGGGTACGAACAAGAGAAACCACCGGTATTCGTGTTCATTTCCCAAGTCGTGTAGCGAGCAAAGAACAAGAGGCTTTCTTGGCAAGTTAGTTTTTAGTTTGTTTTTTTATGTTTTGTGTATTTTGTTGATAATACTTTGATGGTGATACTCCCTATCAGTTAAGTAACTTGATCTCTAAAACTGATGAATTGACTGGTGGAACTAACTTATGAAACTGAGCTGAGAATGATGGTTAGCTAAGTAAGGGTATTCAGTTCTTTAATAGTCAGTTCGGTGAAGTGCAACAGAGTTTCTTCTGAAGTCAACAGTCAGTTTTGTCTGTTGAGTTTTTGCTGAATACAAATGAGCTGTACATCTGAGTAGTTGATTACAAGTCTTAGAAAGTCACATAAGACTTGTCATGCTCAACCCTTGGAACTTCCACAAATTCCTTTACATCAGTATCTCTCTCTGTGAAGTTCACTCTCTTTTTAGGTTTACAGTCTGAGGGATACCTGTTCTTTTTGTAACAGACATCTATAGTGTGCCTGTTGAAGCCACATTAAGTTCATTGAACCTCCTTGTAGGTTCCACCCCTTTGATTCTCTTCCCATCTGCCTTGTTCTTTATCTATGTTGTAATAAGCATTTGACCTGTTGGTAATGATGTCAAGCTGAGTGCTTTGAGGATGAATGAATACTCCAGCTATCTTTTATGCTGGATACTCATGGCAAAAGCCTCTGCAATACTAGGCAGAGGTTTCATTAGCAGCATCTGAGACTTAACTGGAGCAAAGGCTTCATTTAACCCTTTCACAAACAAAATACGTATTCTCACTCAATATAACCAACAAAGGTCGGAATCACCCTGCAAGTACACTTAACAGCACAAGAGCAACTAGGTATAGGTCTTAAGATCTGAATCTCATCCGAAATTGTCATCAACCTTGCGAAATACTCAGTAATTGATTGATTCCCCTATGTAAATTGATTTATCTCCTCCAAAAGGTCTGACAGACGAAAAGAATCCTTGTTTGAATATCTCCGATGCAAATCTTCCCAAATTTCTCGCGCGGAATTCATCCACATTACACTTCTCGCTATAGCTGGAGTAACCGACTTCGTAATCCATGAAGTTTCTAGTAGTGTCACATTGATCCCAATGAATAGCTAATCTTTCATCTTCAATCAGTTTCAGAATGGAACCATCAACAAACCCGAACTTGTTCTTCATTATTAAGGACAATCTCATAGCTCTGCTCCAGGAATGAAAATTTCTACCATCTAAAGGCGGATCTACCAAAACAAGAGTTGGATTCTCACTTGGATGTAAGTAATAAGGACTCGATGTGTCAATCTCTGCTAGAATTCACACATGTCATTCGTTCGCCATTTTCGATCTAAATCGAAGCACCGATCAACGAAATCAATGAGCGACGGAAAAACACAAACCGATTATGCTTGCGGATCCTCAACCCTCTCTTATACCATGTAGAAAAGTTCCACCACACTCTATGGTGGCTGAATCGAAGGAAGAAGATGAAAACTGAAACTAGGGTTTCAGGAAGAACCACGACAAAATAAAAGGGGATTTCCTTGATAATATTTTGTGTAAAATGTTTTCTGATAGTCCACTTTACAAAACGACACTGCTATTCATACTATGCCTAAAATACATCCCTAAAATACTAAAAATAACAAGTGAATAAATACAATATACTCAACAGTATGTTTACTTACTTTTGAACTTGACTTATTCAATTTATGTCATGTGTACCCAATGTTGACAGCGTACATCAACTTCTCAAAATGGTCCATGAACATGATGGTGAAAAAGCAACAAGTTAATCAAATGCAGTATTATCAATGAATAAATAAAAATAAATAACATATGGATGGATGAAATGAGTTCATGAACCTGATACTTCTTATAATCTATTTATTAATACAATAGGCTTACATGCCATAAGATCTAATGGCTTTCCTTATTGGTCCATACACTACATAGCCATTTAAATCCAAGGACAATAATCAACACTGAGATATACAAAAAGCTAAAAACTCCAAAGAGTGTACGGAGACCATATTTGCAGTGACCGAGTCCCAAAACCACCAATGATCAGTCCACATGCAAATATGAAGTTCATTGAGGCACGGAAACAAAAGCATGTATCATAATCAGCAATAAGACTAGCCTATTTTCTCGCCTCAGATGTTAAAATCCTTTAGTAGGATCCTTACAAAGACCAAAAGACATGTAGAACTTTAAGCTTATCAAAATTATTACAAGTAAAAACTTAAAGCTGACTTTTGAGTGGTACCGCATCAATTTGTTAAAGGCCAATTGTTTGATCATTTCATTTCATTCAACTCCTTTAGGAATGGAAGCAAAGATAATATAGAATTACTTCCTTATGTAACAGGTATATTGATCAAATGCAAATATATAAATAGTAGCTGGGGACATAAAAATGGTTTAGGTTTGTTTCTAAAAATAATAATAAGGAAAACCAAAAACACATACTGACTCCCTTGTGAAGACCATGATTTGTTTTGTCAAAGGCATCTTTATTGATTAACCTCAAAGCAGAAGTTAAAGCTTCAGATGAAGCTAACAATCAGCCAAGAATGACTGCAAAGTTATAGCAAGAACAAAATGTTATACTGTTGAAATGAATTATGTTGTGATTAGAAAATTTCGCCATTGTGTATCTAGTGGCCGGCGTGGCATAGATCGCTCATGGTCCTTTATGGCCGACGTGGTGCAGGTCACCTTTGGTCTATTATATATATCCGACGTGATGCAGATCGTCCTATATATGTCTCACACAACCGTTATCTCCACTATGTGTGCATTCTATGCATTACTTCAATAGCCATAACCACTCCATAATGGACTCGTAAGTGCCCTAAGACATATGCTCACCACAATAATGTGCATCAACGAACCATCACACACTAGAACCCAATATAAAAGGGGGAAGTGGTTTAAAAGGAGAAAAAAAGGAAAAAATAGAAATCGGGACAGTGAAAATACAAATTGGGTGATAAGGACAAATCCAATGTTTATAACCCCAAATCCACTGTTCGCTGCAGTGAAAATGACTTCAAATTCAACGTTTCACTATTCCATTGTTTATGTGTTTTTTTATATAAATGACTTTGACAATAACGTTAAAAAAATATCAAATGAGATGACTAAATAAAGAGGACGAAAAAAGGAAAAATGTGCCGAAAGAATTACTATCTTTCGACAATCAGATCAAAAGATATATTCGTTTTCGTAGTTGAATACAAAAGAATTTAAATCACAGTGGAATAAAGACATATCCTTATTACCCAAAAAATATATTCCACTGTCCTCTTTATATATTTTTATGTTCAAGTTTTCCTTTTTAACAATAAACCCTATAAAAGGGTCATTCTCCTTATTCACAATGTATGCTCTATATACATTCAATATACACTAATTATACTCATACTTTTACATTGCAAAACCATGTTTATAGAAATTTCACTATCATCATACTCACTTGAGCATCTGAGTGTCTATCCGGAGGCAAGCTCCGGGACCTCTCATTGTTACAATATATGGATAAAGGAATGTTGATACAAGAGGATGTGCACAACTCAACACAGCTCAGCTCAGTGTAGTAGTCAACTCAACATAGCTGATAGAGTCTAAACATCCGAGTAAGGCAGCAGTCAACTCCGCTCAGCTGAGTAACTTAGCTAGGCAGTTATTCTGTTGTAACAGACTTTTAACTTTCTTTTAACTAATTCGTGAGGTGTATTCTCTATAAAAACTCTATGATCAGCAATATTGCAACTTAACTCATTATTTATTCTTAATTAATGAGAATTCCACTTTTTATTTTTTTGTGTTTTCAATTTCACAACTTTAACATGCTATCGGAGAGTTAAATTTAAGAGTTTTGATTGCTTTGCAGCAATTTTACTAGGTTTTAGGAAGATACTTAGAGTTTTCTTCATTTGTTCTTGTGTCTCTCAAGATTCTTGAGAGAATTATGTGTCATTTTTTACTTCTTCAATAGTTTTTTTATCTTATTTTTTTAATTTGCGTGATTGGAAGTTTGTTCTATAATTTGCTTGATTTGAAGTGTGTTTTCAATTCACAACTTCTACATGCTACCAAAGAGTGAAATTTTAGTGTTTTCATTGCTTTTCTACTTTTTTACTCTGTTTTATGAAGAAATTTGAGAGTTTTCTCCATCTTTTCTTGTGTCTGTCATAGATTCTTGAGAGAATTCTTTGTATTTTTTTTACTTCTTGATTAGTTTTTTTGATCATATCTTGTTGTTATTCTGTAATTTGTGTGATTGGAAGTTTGTTCTTGATAGCCATGACAGCCGAGAAGCAGGAACTCAGTCCTTCTAGTCGCTTTTACTTTATCCTAATGAGAATCGTTCATCGGTACTGGTGCAGGCCATTGATGAATGGGTGTTAGAAAGTGGGCTAAAGCCCAATTAAGGTATCAATTGTTAAGTTGATTGTTTCCCACATTGGAAACTTTGTTTGCAGCCGCCGACTTTGAGTAATATAAAATAGTTTTTAGCCTAATGGTTTGGAGATGTCCCAATGTACCATTGATATGTACAAATGAAGATAAAGTCTTAATTGCCTTAGCTATTTGGCTATTGTTTTAGGCTTCAGGAGCGTTGTATCTTTTGTATTTCTCCACTATAGTAATATTTTATCTTTCGCCTGTGGACTGGTCAGCACATTGTCGGAAACCACGTAAATTTGGTGTTGTTATTTTTCATTCCGTTTGTTATTTTCTTTTTACCGTCGTTAAGGGTTATCGATCGTTTTTTTTCCTAACAAATTGGTATCAGATCCTGGGTTATTGTTGAGGTCTTTTTCGAGAGCTGAGGTTTTACGAGCTGAGGTTTTTCTTTGAACTGAGGTTTTGAAAATTAGCCACCATGACGGTAAATAAGTATTATTTTGAGAAGTTCGACAGAAACGTCAACTTCGGGATGTGGCAGTTGAAGATGGAGGTCATGCTGATTCAGGAGGGCTTCGATATTGCGCTACATGGGAAGGATAGAAAGCTAGAGAAAATGTCAGATGAGCAGTTTGATGGTCTCGACAAGAAGGCCACACTACAAAAAAACAGCAGTTTTGCGACGGAAGATTACCGTCGCAAACAAGGGTTATTCCGTCGCAAACCATAGTTTGCGACGGATTTGCGACGATTTTTCTTTGTCGCATTTTTTAGTCGCAAAACCCCAGTTTTGCGACGGATAAACCGTCGCAAATTGTTTGCGACGGATTTTGCGACGGATAATTACCGTATTTTATTTTATTTTTTAATTATAATTTCCGTCGCAAAAAATGTATAGTCCGTCGCAAATAACAAATAGCGACGGAAATATTCCGTCGCAAACATGTAAAATTGCGTCGCAAAAATGTATAATCCGTCGCAAAAAATGTATAATCCGTCGCAACTTATTTTTATTAAATAATTTATTTATTTTTAGATCTTTTCATATCCGTCGCAAAATGAGCCTTTTCCGTCGCAAAAAATAAAATTAAACAGAAAATTATGGCTGTTTTGCAGCAGCCGGCCAAACCACCGCTGCAAAACAGCCTTAATTTTCCCCGGTAGCATTACAATTGCTACCGGCTATCAACAACAACAATATAAACGGGAATACGATATCAAAGGGGATATGTCAAAAAATACGTTCCACCCGGATAACATGCCATACGCAGGAAAATCATTGATAGTCCACATTAGTGCAGCCCTCATATGAAAATTCTGTTTTGTGGATACATCGTAAGTAAACAACCCTGTTTCCCACAGCTGCTTCAACTCCTTAATCAATGGTTGCAAATAAACATCGAGGTTTCCTTTCGGATTTTTCGGCCCCGGTACAAGCACTGATAAGAATATAAACTGTCTTTTCATGCACAACCAGGGCGGAAGATTGTATGGTGTAACCATGACTGGCCAGCAAGAGTAGTTCTTCCCAAAATTACCAAAAGGTGCAAAACCGTCTGTGCAAAGTCCTAACCGCACATTTCTAGGCTCCTTAGCAAACTCAGGGTGCATTTGGTCAAAATTCTTCCAAGCTTCAGCGTCACTTGGGTGGGCCATTATACCGCTTGTCCTGGGGTTTTCCGCGTGCCACCTCATTTCCTTGCCTATATGTTTCGTGGCGTACAACCTTTGCAGTCTAGGTCCAATCGGGAAATAAGTCATCACTTTGTTAGGCACACGTTGACCTCTTGCGTTCGTTTTCGGTTCATATCGATCAAGGTCACACTTCCGACACTTGTCCAGATTCGCGTCCTCCTCCCAAAATAACATACACCTCGCGGGACACACGTGTATTTTCTCATGGGGTAGCTCTAATGCCTTTAACAACTTTTTGGTTTGATAGAAGTTCGAGGTCATTAAGTTATTCTTCGGAAGAATATCTCCTATCAAACCGGTAACCCCGTCAACGCATTTGTGAGAGAGGTTGTGATCACATTTCAAAGTGAGCAACCTAGAAGCCGCTTGCAGTACGGAGACACTACTTCCATCACATACAGGTTCCTCTGCGTTTTTCAGCATTTCAAAAAACGATGCAACTTCAGGGTTTGGTGTCTCATTGTTCTCCTCTTGGTTAAGAAATTCTTCTTTTACGTGATCAATCCTATCACGTAATGCGTCATTAACCATGTCCCGATAAGGGTTCACATTCCGTTCTTGCTGAACGTTGATCGGAATGGGAAACTCTTCACCATGACACACCCAATCATAGTAGTTTGCACAAAACCCATATTTAGTTAAATGTAATCTCACGTCATGTTCGATTGAAAATTTAGTGTTCTTACACTTACTACATGGACACTTCATCATTCCATTATTTGCCCGAAACGAATCTAACTGCTTTGCATGTTTTATGAATTCCTCCACTCCATTCACAAATACCGGGTTAAATTTCTTGTTAGCATCCAACCTCTCGTACATCCAACTCCGTTCTATTCTCTTCATTTTCAATCCTACACATCATATCATACAAAATATGAGACTAACAATAGTCTTTGAAGGTTGTCTCAACACTTTTGCAAACTCAGGTTTTACTCAACTTACTATGAAACTAACAACACTATAACCTAAATTTTCGATTCATGGTCAAAGGTTCGACGTCAAAATAATTCGGAGGCTTTGCCAGATAACAAAGTACCCCCCAGTACCATTTTCCAAACGGGTAGGAACAGCACCCTTTTCAACAAACGAATTCAACCACATACTTATCATCATTTTCAACCAACATCCGGAACTACCCCTACCGCGTCTACCTCTACCTCTACCTCTACCTGACATCTATTTGACACAGAAAATGACGTTTATACTAATCTAAATGCAATTATAATAAAAAGGCGTTTATACTAATTAATAATATGTGCAAGGAAAGCGAGATTTTCTGTAGATCTCGTAACTACGGGGTTTGCAATAGATCCCCTAACTATTGAGATTTGCAGTAGCACCTCTAACTACACTGACCTCAAGCAATTTTTTTGTTTGCTAAGCCGAGTAACTACAACACCTTCTTTGGAAACTGTAAAAAAGTGCAGCAAAGTAAGTGGACCTGCCAAAAAAATAAGTTAGGTAAGTATAGCCGCACACCGAGTATCATATGTCAATCAAACAAAGGTGGCAGGAATCTCCTCGAAAACACAATTGCACCAAATTGCGTTTTCTTTATATGGTTGGAAAGCTCAGAATGCAAGCTACAAAACGCATATTTCAGATCTCATTTTCATCCATCACACATCACACACCATGTCAAACAAAAACGCATCAGATATTGAAAATCTGTTTTACAGCTTTCTGATGTGGTTTTGTGTCGAACTTTTGAGTACCCTATACTACTTGGAATGAGCTGAATTTTTGATGTGTTATATATTGCATATAGGGGTACATTTTTCATTGAGAAACCATTCTGGTTTGAGGCCTGTATAATAGTTAAATGTTGGTCACAAACTGCTTAGTCAAAACTGTCCGGCTGGGAGCTAATTAGGCTGTGTGGTGTTTTTGAATGTCGGGTTGAAGCCCAAACGAGCTGAAAATTTAAGGGATTATAATTCAGAATATTATGAGCATTTTATCTTCTTAGACCAACTGATTTTGAGTTCATTTTGATAGTAAGAAAGTGAGATAAACATAGGTCAAAAGTTCATAAAAAAAATGAACTTTCATCCAAAATCTAACACAAAACAATCAAAACCCCAAACCACCCATCACCAAGCACCAACCGAGCAAACATCACATAGCATCACCACAACCAACATTCAATAAGATCCTTAGTTTTTTTTTTCTCTTAAATCAGTTTCTTTTATATGCAGTTTAAACAAAAATTAAGAAACAAAAATTAAAGAAACAAAACTCTGATTCATAAACCTGATTTAAGAAACAAAATGAAACAAAAATTAAAGATAAATTACCTGAAAGTAGAGAAGAAAGAAAGAATGGAGACGGCGGTGGAGGTGCGGCTGAAGAAGGGCTGAGACGGTGGAGGAGGTGCGGCTGCAGGACTGTGGAAGTGCGGCTGCAGGTCCACCTGGTTGTTGCTGTATGTGCCTGTGGTTCAAGGTGAAGGAGAGGAGGTGGCTGTGGTTGAAGCCAGAGGAGAGGAGGAGGAGAGGAGGTGGTGTGCGGAGGAGAGGAGGAGGAGACTGAAAAATTCGAAATGAAGAAGAAAGGAGAAGAGAGGAGCTGATCTGAAATGCGACTGATATCCGCCATTTTGCGACGGAAACTAATGTCCGTCGCAAACAAAAACCTAATTCCGTCGCAAACATGTGCATACAGAATAATGAAATAATTTATAAAAATTTATTAAATATTCCGTCGCAAACAATAAAAATTCCGTCGCAAAACTCCGTTTTGCGACAGAAATTAAAGTCCGTCGCAAAGTTTATCTAAATTTAGAATAATAAAATAATTTAATAAAATTTTATTCGATGGTCCGTCGCAAAATGATAAAAATTCCGTCGCAAAATTGCCCGCCAAGTGAAAAAATCGGTCCCGCCAAGTGTCCCGTCGCAAACATTAAAATATCCGTCGCAAACGTAAATTTGCGACGGAAATAAGGTCCGTCGCAAAAATGCCGTCGCAAAACTGCTGTTTTTTTGTAGTGCCAGGTTAGGTATCTTGTGTCTTTCTGATGAGGTTTTAAGAGAGGTAGCCACTGAGGTTACTACTAAGGATTTGTGGGAAAAATTTAAATCCTTATATATGAAGAAAACCGTTGAGAATAGGATTTATTTACGCAGAGTTTGTATATGCTTCGTATGTCTGAATGATCATCTATATTAACGCACTTAAATAAATTTGATTCCCTGTTTATGAATTTGAGTAATATAAATGCTATTTTTTTGTTGATGAGGATCAAGACCTGTTGTTATTGTGTTCACTTTCCCAGTCGTTTAAGCATTTTAGGGAAACAATGTTTTATGGCAAGGAAACTATTTCTTACAAAGAAATTAAGTCGGTTTTGAAATCGAAAGAGCAGATTGGTAAAGACATAAACGGGGGAAATTGTAGTAGTCAGGCAGACGTGCTAGTAGTTCAGGGCAGATCAAATAAGAATGATGCACATAGTGAATATTATGTTTTGAATCCCAGACATAAAGATTTGACAAGCAATTATTGTAAGAAGATCGAGCATATCAAATCTTATTGCTTTCGACTTAAGAACAAAGAAAAGCACAAACTGAAGAAAAAGCGTGGTAAAGAGTCTGGTCAGGCCGGTGTCGTAGAAGATGAGAGCGATGATGATATCTTCTTTGCTGATGATAAATTAAGGTCTACTAATGAATGGATCTTGGATTCTGGTTGCAAGTATCATATGTATCCCAATAGGGTTTGGTCTTCCACGTATGATTCAGTTCAAGGTGGAGTTGTTTCATTGGGAAACATCGTAGTTTGCACGGTTGCTTGTAGTGGTACGGTTAGAATCAATTCCCATGATGGTGTTGTCAGAACAATTAAGAAAGTCAGACATGTTCCAGATTTGAAAATTAATGTCATCTCTTTGGGCACGTTTGAGACTCTTGGATTTAAGTACACCGCTGAAGGTGGAGTTCTAAAGATAATTAAAGGTGCTCTTGTTGTTATGAAAGCTTTCAGGTATGGTGGTTTATATGTTTTGAAGGGATCCACAGTTATTGGAAATTCTGCAATCTGTATGTCATCTCGTTCAGAATTAGACATTACGAAGCATCGTCCATTTGTTAAGTTCAAGCTGTGCTTGGACTTATTTAACACAGTCTGAAGTCTTTAAAGTTTGTGGAGAAAGAGTAGTATTACTATTTCTGGATGTTGGTATTTGTCTCAATGTGGAGATTTCTTAGAAAGTGGGCCAAAGCCCAATTATGGTATCAATTGTTAAGTTGATTGTTTCCCACATCGGCAACTTTGTTTGCATCCGCCGACTTTGAGTAATATAAAATAGGTTTTAGCCTATTGGTTTTGAGATGTACCAAGGTACCATTGAGATGTACCAATTAAGATAAACTCTCAATTGTCTTAGTTATTTGGCTATTGTTTTAGGCTTAGGAGAGTTGTGTCTTTTGTATTTCTCCACTATAGTAATATTTTCTCTTTCGCCCGTGGACTAGTCGGCACATTTCCGAAAACCACGTTAATTTGGTGTTGTTATTTTTCCTTCCGTTTGTTATTTTCTTGTTACCATTCTTAAGGGATATCGCTCGGTTTGTTTTTCCTAACAATGGGAATAATTTTCATCCATGGACGATGTCCATGTAGATGATTCTCACAAAAAAATTCCCTTAATTCACGAATTCAGCCATACATGCCATTTTCACCGCTTTCCCCCCTAGTTTTTCTTCTTTTTTCGTCCCCCCATCCTCAAGTGAAGAAATTCTTGATGTGAAAATTCAAGAACGAGGAACTATCAAGATTTTCATTCGATCTATGCTAATTATAGACGAGTTTTCTTCACTCACCTCTTTATTTTCTTTTTTATTTTATTTTCTTCTCCTAATTTCCGTTTCTTGATGATTCTTGCAATCTTTATTATGGTACAATGGTAGATCATATTGTCTAGGATTAGGAAAAGCCCGATGAAGAATATATAATGTAAAAGCGTGATGTTTCTTTTATTTATGAATTTTTATGTTACGAATTGATTTTAGTATGCACATTCATAGAAATTTGCCGGAAGTGACATACCGAAAAAAATGAACCTCTGCAATTTCGTATGAGAAATTTCTTTAATTAATCTATGGCTGAAAAGTGTTGTTTAATTAATATTTCACATCCCTAAATTTCAATCTACGGATTTATAAGAATGATAATTCATTAAATTTCTTGTGGCCTAAAAATTATAGCGTTTAATGGGTCTGGATTAATTGATTGTTGCGGGAAATGGAGCATGACAGTAGTTTAGACACAATCAAAAGGTAATTTAAAAGAATACTTTTTTGAGAAAATTTTATAATCAGCCGTTGTAACTGAGAATTCGTAATAATGGAAATTTTTTTGCGAAATGATATACTTATTTCTGTGGTGAATCCTATATCAACATTTAGAAGACTCATATTTCATTGATTCAACCGAATGAAGTATGTACAATTATATAGGCCTTTATAACTTAGGCTCCAAGTAATAATTAAATAAATACAAATAATAATATAAATATTCAAACATATATATTATTCTGGACACGCCCCCGCAATCCCATGTGGGAAGTGGCTGAACATGGAGATTGGACTTCAAAGCGGCAAAGCGAGGCTGCGCCAATGGTTTGGTGGGGACATTGGCTGACTGATCCTTCCAGGAGATAAAATAGATGCCGAGCTTGCGAGCTGCAACTAAGTCGCGAACATGGTGGAAGTCGATCTATATGTGCTTTGTGCGGGCATGGGACACCGAATTGTGAGCGAGATAGGTGGCGCCAATATTATCACACCAAAGAGTAGGCGGGGGAAGACAACGGAACCTGCATCTCACGAAGAAGACTGCAAAGCCACTGAAATTCGGCAGCGGTGTACTCTTCAAAATAGTCAAGTGTTGCTTCCTACATCAACTAATGAGATTCTCACCAAGGACAACACAATAAGCCCCAATAGATCTGCGATTATCACTATCAGCTGCTCAATCAGAGTCACAATAAGAACGGAGTGAAACAGAGGACTAGCGGGAGAAGATCAGACCAACAGATTTGGTGTGCTTATGATTCCGAAGGATACGTTTAACGAAAACCCAGTGAGCTTCGTAGGCGAATGCATGTACTTACTAACCTTGTGGACCGCAAGGGAAATATCATGCAGATTAAAACTGAGATACTGGTGTCTGCCAACAATAGTACAGTAAAGCGGTGGGTAGGCGTAGGAAGGGCCGTCATCAAGCCTAGTAGAGGCCGACATAGGTGTCTGACAAGGCTTAGCCATGTCTAGAGAGGCATGTGATAACGCTCTAAATGCACCATTAAATTAACCTTTATTTACCCCGAATTCAGCTCTAGAGAATCTAGATAGGTCGATTATTGTGAAGGAATATATGTTAAATACTGAGTGCATGTTCCTAAGTTCGTAATTCTGCATCTATGTTATTATCCCGAAGATTTGGTACTGTTTTATCTTGTTTTATGTACTTTTCAGGATGTATCAAATCTGGAGCACTTAAGGACGGATCTGGGTAAAGGAAAGAATGTTGGGTCAAGTGAATAAAGTCCAAGAAGAGATCTGCCAGAGAAAAAGAGGAAAGTGAGCCTGGTTTACCGTGGGCTAGGCCCGATAAACCGAGGGTCTTGGGGAACACGAAACTGAATCTGCCGTATCTACTAGGTCGGTTAGGGTTTATTTGAGTCATAAGTCGGCCAATGTATCTATATAAGGCCGCATAAACTGATTATTACATAGGTCTCAATTATGTTACAAAATTATTATTATTTCATTATACAATTTTGATGCAATGAAGTTCTTTTAAGCTTTTGGAGTTTATTTTCTGGTTTCCTTCCCTTCCTTGCCATCTCTAGCATTAGTGGATCAAGCTAGATCTCCATTGTTGAAGGAATGAAGCTTTGATCGTTCCTTTATGTCTTTAGTATGGTAGATCTACTTGTATTTACGTGTTTTAGTTGATCTGCAGGTTTAACAACCCCATAATTTACTTAGATTAATTTGAATTGAGCAATGTAGATCAGGAAATAAGAAAAGCTGCCCCGGTAAACCGGCGGTCTATACCGGTTTACCGAGGCAAGATTTAGAAAACCATAATCTGGAGGTTCAGCGTCAACTACATTGATTGACAAAAATAATTAAAACGAGTAATAGTTTAGCCAATCTAGTATTCGTAATTTGTAAATTAACATGAAGAACTGACAGTGAAGTGTTAATTAGGACATTGTCTTGATGGACCCTAGGAACGTGCTAATCAGTGTCGATAGCTGCCTAGGCGGGTTAGCGGTATGAGTTAGCGCTCAATACTGGCAATTTTAGTTCTTCGTGCGTATAGGCTATTACGGACAAATTAAGGAGGATAGCTGGCATATACATTATCTACTACCATGGTCGGAGTAGATAGGGTTTTCAATTGCACCCATAGCTTAAAACTGAATTAAAAGCTCGATTACTTTAAGGAAATTATATAGGAATTAAACATAAGGATTAACTAAACCAAGTTAGTAGATAGAAGGGATGGGGAAGGAATACCACGTTTCTTTTATGTTCATTGTTGGTCGATGACCACTTACGTTGTCTTGATTAGATTAGAATTGTTTACGCTTGTTGGTGCCTTGAAAAGGCTTTGGTTACGTTTAGAGGGGGGAGGGTGAATAAACTTAACACTTAAAACTTTTGGAGTTAACAAACTCAGCAAGGTCAGTAGCCTGCTGACTGGTCAGTAATCTGCTGCCACTCAGTAGTCTACTGACAGTAGATATCACTAAATTTGTTGCAACGGAATATATTCCAATTAAGACTTATTACTTGTTGTTTAAATATGATACTAAGTATTAGATACTCAGCAGTGTACGTGTGTGATTCAGTTGCTAGTTTCAATAAGTTGATATGGTCAGTATACTAAATGCAGAAATTAAACGCAGAAAGTAAGTAGGAAGATTTTATAGTGGTTCCAGGTGGTGGAATCTTGTCAGTCCACTCTTCTCCTGTGATGTTGGAAGAAATTCACTAGAGATCTTTGAAGTTGCAGTTACAAAAATCCCTAAGTTGTCTGTCCTTCACCAATAACTATGGCTTCACAAACTGAACACTTGAAGCAGGTAGGATTGCTGCTCCAAAGTATTACACTGGTCCTTGCATGGTAGGATTTCCTCTTCACAAACTCCACCAAAAACAACAGTTCTTGAGACCTAAGTGCTTCTCTATCTTCAGCAGGTTTCTTGCGAAAGAAAGTTTGAATCAAGTAAATAATTCAACTGTTAGCAGCTTGATCAGGATGAAATGATCAGCAGCTTGATATCTTCAAGTGTATATCTCGATGTAACTTGATAGCAGGTTACACTTGAACTATTTTCTTGATCAGTAGCTCTAAGCTCAGTGAAGTCAGCAGGGTGATTTCTTGATAATAAACTTGATAGCTTAAGATTGATTGTTGTTTTTCATCACTTGTATCTGAATCAGGAATCCTCTATTTATAGGTGGGAGTCCTGTGACTTATGTTTGAAATTCAAACATAGCCATTTCAGATTTGTCCCCATTTGACTTGCATTCTGTCCCTGTACATAGTACTGACACTGTCAGTTTACTTTTTGACAGTTTTCAGTCTGTCCATCCTTTGAATTATATCCATTGGTTAATCCTCTGAATCTTTCCAACGTTCTTTTAATCTTGACCATTGATATGTTGACAATATCAAGGCTTGTAATCCATCCTTATCCTTGTAATCTTCCAATGTAACCTTTGATTAAATCGAGATTTACATTCAGCAGGTTCCTGTGTGTGTAAGTCTGCTGAAATGCATGTCAGTCAGCTATCTGAAGTTTGCTATGTTTATAAAACACTTCAGCTGACTGTCTTCTATCTAACTTTTTATTGTGAAGTTAGAGTACACCAATTTGAACATAACTAAGTTCCAAACATCACTTAACTTATGGAACTCAGACCTTGTACACAAGGTATATGCAATCAGTTTAGGTCATCACAGGCTTCCCTAAATTCTAATTCCATGTCCTTGACTTTAATACTAAGTTTGATCCCTTAGCCTTCAATAACTGAGTTTGAACCCTCAGCCTTCAGTCTTCAGCAGGCTCCTATTCTAGTCTACTGACCTAGTAACCTTACTGACCTAGACAGGTCTGCTGATAAAGTCAGCTGACCTATTTACAATGCTTGTTTGATCAAACTTATACAAAGATCAAACTCTAATAAACCTATACATTTGATCTAGACATCTTTTTGCCTTCGCTCTATAACAGCTACTCTGGCACTCATCATTAAAACTTAAGATAAGTCCAACAATTTCCCCCTTTTAGTGATGATGCCAATACCCTCCTTACAGCAAAGCAAAAAGTTAATAACAAAAACAGAACAAATTCAGTCATTTCTCATTATAATCATTTGTTCTACATTCTTACAAACTAGGATCAGCAGAATGAAGTAAACAGTGTAAGTATGTTGATCTAGCTTCAGTCTTTGTCTTGCTCTTTCTTATGATAATATTACATGATTTCTTTGACTACATCCTGCATCCATTGATTTTCAACTGGAGAAAAGTCAATCCAATGATTCCGATCTTTCCACCACTTCCAGGCTTCTGGTAAAGTTAATCTAATGGTGTGAACATTGAAGCCTTGTCTCATGTAGAAATAGTTGAATTCATCCAGTGAATTCTTTACTGATTGAGCAGTTCCCAATCTACCTCCTCTTCCACCTCTGCCTCCTCTTCCACCTCTAGTAGAAGCTCTCAAAGCTTTGACCCTTGTTTCCCAAAGCTTCATCCTAGAAAGGAATCCAGACCCTCAAAATATCCTATGCGATTGTAATGTCTTTTCTTTCCATAGTATAGCTGCTTATATTCCTTCAGGAGGTCATCTGTCAATTGAATCCTGCCAGGTGCAGGTTTCCTGAACTCATTAGTATCAGCCTCCCATTTCTTCTTTGCAAATAACCTTGAAGCTTCATTTGCTTCTGCTGTAAGGCCCTCTTCCACCTTATTGACATCATCAACAAACCGGGATAGCAGACCATGAGCACTCTCTTGTGTGATCACTAAGTTAGCAAGTTTACCTTCCATTATTTATGTTCTTGTGTGAACTGCAGTCATCCTTCCTTCCAGTGTTTGCTCCAGCATATTGATCCTCTCAGTGACTTTAAGATCCAATGCAGCATGTTTAGGTGCTTCAGTAGGGTTAGCCACAACAGGCTTGGGTGCCTCAGCAAGCTTGTCAAGATTTTTGTGTAATAAGGCAAACTGTTCACTCAAGAATATATCTATGTGTGCATTGCCTTGTTTTATACCTCTCACATCTTTGGTCAAGTCAGCAAGGGCATACTGAGTAAAGGTTAAGTTGTAAGCAACAGTTTCAGTGGTTCTTCCTCTGTTTTTCACCAAATTCATCAAATCTTCAAATCTTTGCTCTTGTTTATTCAATTGAGCTCTTAGCTGTGTGATATCATCCCTCACAGCTTTCAATTCATTCAACACATGTGCTGGTACTGCACCAGCCACATCGGCAGCATCATCAGCAGGTTCTTCCACATTATAGTTTTCCCTCTGCGGCTGACAACCATGGCCTAAGTCTTATCCCATCTAGCAGGGTCAGGACCTTCTTCAACCACATCTCCAAAGATGTCTTCCAAAATAGGATCTTGTGCAGGTTGTGGTTCCAAAACATGTTCTTCCTCAAAAATTGGTACATGTGCCTGTTGAGGTTCAACATCAACTCTTTCTTCCTCAGGCACTTGGAACTCCTCATCACTGAAATCATAATCCAGCAGCTGTTCATCCTTGTTAACAACAGTCTGCTGACCATCTTTACCTTCAGTAGCTTTAGCCTCAGTAGACTGCACTGCACTGACAGGTGTTTCAGCAACCTGTTCTATAAAAATCTTTTCAACTAGTGCAGGGGTTTCCTCCAAACCCATTGTAGGTTCGAACCTTTGTCCAAGTGCTGTCTGATCCTCAGCATCATGTACCTCTTGTTCCAACCTGTATTCAGGTGTTGTTTGTTCCTCAGCAACCTGAACCACCTATTCAACAGAATGTGTGGGTGATTCTCCCAAACCAGTCACCAAATCCAATCTTTGTCCTATCACTATTTGTTCCTCAGTGATCAGGACCCTTCCTTCAACAAAAACAAAAGGAAAGACATCCAAATTTTCCTCTAGCACTCCTCTGTCATCAGTAATCTTCTGTAGAATGTCAGCGGTTTGAGATAAAGTGTCTTGAGTGTCAAACCACTCCTGATATTGAGCGGAGTCCTCAGAAATGAAGTCAGGCTCACTATGTGCAATTACCATCTCCTCATCGAAATTTTTAGTCTGCTTATCAACAGGATGTGCATCGATTCTACAGCTAGTAATGTGTCAGACATACTAACCAGCCTGTTGTCTCCAAAGTTTATTCCATCATTTATTAAGGCTTCCAAATCATCTATGGTCAAGTCCTCCATAACTTCATCCACATCACCAGTATGTTGTCCTTCAGCAGACTTACCTGCATCAGCAGACTGATCTGCTGTTTCTCTAGATCCTTGTCCTACATCCTCAGTAGGTCTTTCCAAGGTAGTGCCACTAGATTGTCCTAGGAAAGTGGTATTATCATCATCAGAATCAGAGGATGATGTATCATCATCATCAGGTCCAGAGTGTGGTTCATTGATCTTAATGCTTACACTCTGTTTTTCACTTTCAATGAGATCCAGCAGCCTTACTTGTAACTCAGATGTATCAATTAAACCAAGTAAGTTCTCCACACCCAACTTATTAAATGGCCACTCTTCAAAATCAGTCATTGGCTCTAAAGCTGATTTCTATTTCTTATACAAACCAAATTTCCATGCAATGTAGTCCTTAATTTTCTTGATGTTGGGATCTACTTTTCCTTTCTTGATTTCTTCTATTTTGTTTCAAAAGGCATTGTTGGTCTTCTGGGTGCAGATTGCTCAGCTTGTTGTCCTTCAAAGACTTCAACAAGATGGGCCAATGTATCCATAGCAGATACAATCAGGTCAATATGTTCTTCAGGTTGTACATTTGTACCTATCACCTCCAAATGTTCCACACAAGGTTCCCCCTGACTTGTATGAGTATCAATAGGGTCTGTAGTAGTGTGTTCTTCCCCCTGAGTTGTAGCATCCACAGCAGGGTCAGGAACGGGTTCAATAATTTCCACAGTAGGGTCAGGAATAACAGTCTGCTATGTTTCTGCAGTTTGTTGCTCAACAACAACCTCTCTAGCCTAAGTAGGCTCATCACCTTGTATAGGTGCTTCCTCAATAACACTTTTAGCTTCCTTTTGGGCCTCCAAAACCCTTAATTCCTTTCCTTTTCCATGCTTTTTATTTTGTACAACCTCCTTCATTTTCTTTGCAGGTTGTGCTGTTTCAAGATCCTTAGCAGCTTTTCTCTTCCTTGAATCTTCTTTCAACTGATCTCTCAAAATTTCAGCAGCAGTTTTCTTTTTAGTTCCAGCAGGCTCAGAAGCCTCAACATCAATTGGAACTTCAGCAGATTCAGCAGGGTCTACTGATTGCTGCCTTGTCTTCTTGTGCTCTAACAACTCAGTAATCTTTCTTGTATCAACAGCCTTTGTTTTCTCAGCAACTTTCTTGGGTACATCAGATTGTGCAACTTGTTTGACCTGCTCACCACCAGCATCATCATCTCCATCATTATCACTTTCAGTCCTTTTAGTGTCCAAATCCTCATCATCATCCAAACCAGGGATGGGATAATTGATTTCCTTCTTATATCTGGTCTTGTTGATTTTTTCAGGTGCCACATCAGCAATCTTCAAGTGGTTCAGTATGGCCTGCACCATCAAGCCCAAAGGTAGTGTCTTTGACTTCCTAGTTCCCTCTCTGTCCTCAATAATCACCTTCTTCATGTATTGTACAAAGAATCCTGCCCAATCAAACATCATACTCATCATATGATTATCAGCAGGTCAATCTTGGGTCCAGACAGTGTATCAAGGCTTCCACTGAATCCCAGAATGTTTTTAGCAATAATCTTGCTCAGCAGATTATACTCCATTTTGATGTGCTTCACATTGATGCTTAGTGTTGATTTAGTGGAATTGTTGGTCTTTATTAAATCAACAAACTCCAGTCTTGACAGCCCCATCGCTTCAAGATTGGTAGGAGGATTATTACCAGGTCCAAATCCAAACACTTCCCTCAGTAGGTTTGAAGAAATCTCAATCTCCTAGGCATTAACGGTGGTAGTGAATGCCTCTCTATCATCTCTAATCACTATGTTTCTCCAAAAAATTGTAACATTAGTGTAAGAGATGCTTTCCAGTCTTAGATTCAGAACATATTCTAGTCCTTCAACCCTACTGATTCTTCGACCAATATTGATAGCTAGCTCAGTTGTGTTAGCATAAAAACGAATCCTCTGACACTTTGACTCGTTCCAATGTGAATATCACCTCTATCAGCCATTGTAGATGAAAAAGATGAAGAGAAAATCATGTAAATTTGTGTTCACACGGTATGTTTTCAGAGAAAAATCAATCTAAGAGTTGTATATATCATCTCTGTATATATCTGTATATATAGAAGAAAAAGGTGGGTGGTAACTGTCAGAGAAAGCACTGTACACGTACTGTGCATTTAACCACGATTAAAGTTGAAGTAAATGTGATGTCGCCACGTGTCCCACCAATTGATTCTATAACTGTTGTAACCGTTGGATAATGTAACCGCAGTTATAAAGATAAGAATAATATCCAATTACTGTTGACTTTCAGATAAGTTTGATTGTATTGTAACATATAACTCAGCAACCTTGATCTTCTGTAGAGTTATATCTCAGCAGTCTGCCGATGAAGATGGCTTAGCAGCCTACTGACATGGAAACTCTGCTGATCTTCATACTCACTAGTTTTGTCCAACTGATAATACAAGATGAAGTTTAATACCAATGATTGATCTGTCAAGTGAGCTCACCCAACAGGACAAAGACCAATCCCCTTTGCGACTTTATTTGCTCAACTGTCCAAACTCATATAAGTACATGGAATTGTTGATACCAATGAGTAGTCTACTAAGTGAGCTCACCCAACATAGCAAAGACTAATCCTCTTGGTGAATTCTAGTATACTGCTGATTATTGTCTATCAGACAACTTTTATGATTCCAAGTTCAGTCCTTAACTTAACAAATCTTTCACTATCCAATGGTTTAGTAAAAATATCAGCAAGTTGATCTTCAGTAGGGATGTAAAGAACCACCACATCTTTCTTTTCAACATGATCTCTTATAAAATGATGTCTTACATCAATATGCTTGGTTCTTGAGTGCAAAACAAGATTTTTTGTGATTGCAATTGCACTTGTGTTGTCAAACATTATAGGAATTTCTCTTTCTTCAATTCCATAATCCCATTGTTGTCTTAGCCATAGTATTTGTGCTCAGCAACTTCCAATAGAAATATACTTAGCTTCAGCAGTGGAAGTTGATATAGAATTCTGTTTCTTACTGAACCAGGAAACCAGTCTATTTCCCATGAACTGACAAGTTCTTGTTGTGCTTTTTCTATCAATCTTGCATCTAGCATAATCCGAATCTGAGTAGGATATAACTTTGAAGCTTCCATTTTATGAATACCATATCCCTACTCCCAAAGTCTCTTTTAGATATTTCAGAATCCTTTTTACTGCAGCTAAATGACTTTCATGTGGTTTTGATTGAAATCTTGCACAAACACATACATCAAAGGATATATCAGGTCTGCTGGCAGTAAGGTACAGTAGACTGCCTATCATCCTTCTGTATAGAGTCTGATCAACATCTTTGCCTTCTTTATCTTCATCCAATCCGTTATTGGTGCTCATAAGAGTTGATACCTTGGTGCTATTTTCCATACCAAACTTCTTCAGCAACTCCTTGGTATATTTAGTTTGATTAATGCAGATTCAATCTTTCATTTTTTTGACTTGTAATCCCAAGAAGTAGTTGATTTCTCCCATCATACTCATTTGGAATTTACTTTTCATTAGAAAAGCAAACCTTTCACATAGCAATTCATTTTCAGAACCAAAAATTATGTCATCAACATAAATTTGTACAGGCAGGGTGCTTTCCCCTTCATTGATTCTGAAAAGAGTCTTTTCAATGGTTCCTTTGGTAAAACCATTGTCCACCAAGAATTGGGATAGGGTTTCATACCATGCTCTTGGTGCGTGTTTCAAACCATAAAGTGCCTTGTTGAGTCTGTACACTTTATCTTCTTGATCTTTAACTTCAAAACCAAGAGGTTGCTGAACATAAACCTCTTCTTCTAGAATGCCATTTAGAAATGCACTCTTGACATCCATCTGGTATACTTTGAAGTTTTTGTAAGCAGCATATGCCAAGAATAATCTTATTGCTTTCAATCTTGCAACTGGGGCATACGTCTCATCAAAATCTATTCCTTCAGCTTGAGAATAGCCTTTTGCTACTAGTCTGGCATTATTTCTTAGAATGGTACCAGATTCATCCAATTTGTTTCTGTATACCAATTTAGTTCCAATTATATTAGCATGTGTAGGCCTTTCTACTAGTGTCCAAACTTGATTTCTTTCAAACTCATTCTATTCTTCTATAGCAATTATCCAATCTGGATCTGATATTGCATCTTCAACAACTTGAGGTTCCATTTGAGATAGAAAACAAGTGAACATAGCTTCCAATTGTCTTCTAGTCCTAACACATTGCTGTATATTTCCAATCACTTGCTCAGCAGGGTGATCACTTAAGCATTGTAGATTTCGGTTAGATTGGTTCTCAGGAACATCATCTTCAGTAGGGTCAGATGTTGCTTCAGCAGGGGGTTCAGAAGATCCTTGAACTGCATCAGTTGTTGCATCAGTAGTGTTATCAGCAGGTTCTTCAGCAGGGGCAAAGTGAGAAACTTTTAAGTCATTTATCCTTTCTAAAACATCAACACAATCTTGATCAGTGACTTGGAGATTATCAGCAGGTTCTGAGGCTTCATCCTCCATACCAGTGAACTTTGGTTCATCAAATACAACATGTATTGATTCCTCATGTTTCAATGTCCTTTTCTTCAGTACCCTAAATGCCTTTCTGACAGAAGAATATCCTAAGAAGATTCCTTCATCTGATTTTGGTTGGAAGGTCTTCAATTGCTCCTTATGATTCAAATAAAACATTTGCTTCCAAATGGATGGAAATAAGATATATTTGGTTTCCTTCCATTCCATATTTCATAAGGTGTCTTCAGCAGCTTCTTGTTCACTGAGGTTCAATTTTGTGTATAGCATGCTGTATTGTTTGCTTCAGCCCAACATCTTTCAGGTAATAAAGCTTCACAAATCATAGTCCTTCCTACTTCTTTCAAGGTTCTGTTTCTTCTCTCAGCAGCCCCATTTTGCTGAGGTGTACCAGCAGCTGCTAATTGATGCAGCACACCATTTTGTTCACAATATTCTCTTATAACTTTATTGAGAAACTCAGTACCCTAGTCTGATCTGATCTTCACTACTGTAAAAAATTTCTCATTTTCCAATCTCTTCAAAAGTTCAGGCATCTTTTGAAGTGTTTCATTTTTCTTGTTCATGAATACTACCCAAGTGTATCTTGAATAATCATCCACAACTACCAGAGTGTACTTCTTTCCAGTCACACTTGTTGGTGCTACTGGTCCAAATAAATACATGTGCATCAGCTCCAAAACTCTTTTTGTTGTTTGCTTAGTCTTTGACTTGAAGCTTGACTTGGTTTGTTTACCTTGCTGACAAGCATCGCATATAGCATCCTTTTTGAATGTAATCTAAGGCAAACCAATCACCAGCTTCTTTTTCACCAACTGCTTTATATCATCAAAGTTTAGATGATTCAACTTCTTATGCCATAACCAATTCAGTTCTAACTTTGTGTTCACAATCAGGCATGTCTCTAGAACAGTAGTAGACCAATCCACAACATACATGTTTTGTTGTCTTCTTCCAGCCAACACAACTTGTTCACCTCTTTCACTAATGACAACACAGTAGCCTTTTTCAAAAGTGACCTTGTAACCAATGTCACAAAACTGTCCAGTGCTCAGTAGGTTGTTGTCCAGTCCTTCCACAAATGCAACATTTCTGATAGTTAATCCATTCCTCACAAGTGTGCCATATCCTCTTGTGTATCCTGGTGTGTTCTTGTTGCCAAAATTCACTCTTGGACCATCCTTTGCAACATAGTTTGTCAAATAGTGCTTATTCTCTTCTCAAAAAAAAAAATAGTGCTTATTCTTTGTCATATGTCTGGAAAATCCACTGTCAAAGTACCAGACACCCTACAAATCAAAGTTAATGTATTTTAGGTACCCAAAACTGTTTGGGTCCATAGTGGTCAATGGTAAGCATGACCCTTGGAAAATTTCCATAAGGTCTTCTTTGAAAAGTATCATACTTTTGTTCATACATGTATTCCACACATCCATAAGTTCTAACATTTGGTTGTGTAGGATTCACATATGCTTTCTGGCCTTTTGGTACATAATGCTGTTTGAAGTTATTTCTATTGTTAGAAGCACCGCCATAACCATAGGTTTGCTGTCTGTTGGGAGTAGCCTTGTAATATGGAGTCTGCTGAGGTCCCTGCTGAGGTCTTGTATAAGTCCTCTGCTGATTCCATTGCTGAGGTTTTACCCTGGCATTATGGTTATGTCTATTGTTTCTAGCAGTAGGGGTAGGAATATTCCAATCATCATCAGTAGGGAACAGTCTACCTTCCCCCCTGAGATAAGTATCCCTAGAATGATTAACATTTTTAGGTTTAGGATTCTTATCCTTGGAATATTTCTGATTTTTGCCCTTTTGTGGTCCAGCAGACTTGGTAGCATGTCTGCTATCAGTAGGTCTAGAAGGTACAACAGTCCCACTTTTGTGTTTATTCTTTTTGTTAGGTGTTGTTTACCTTTTTGACTTCTGATTTTGCTTCCTTGAAGTCTTCTCAGTAGGCTTCACTGCCTCAGCAACCTTTTTGGGAGTTGGATCTTGTGCAGGTACAAACTTAGGACCAATTCTGGTACTGGGTTCAGTAACCTTACTGGATCTACTCTAATTAGATTGTTGAGTTCCAAATCCAAGGCCTATTCTATCACCATAAGGCTTTCCAGATTTGAATGCAGTGTTGGAACTAGATTGTGCAGCAGATTTAGCAGCTACTGAATGTACAGGAGGCTTATGCTGATTTTGCCCAAAATCTTTTTCCTTACCTTTGAGAATTCTTAATTCAGCTTTTAACCTTTCAACTTCTGTTTGAAGTGCATTTTTTCAGCCTTCACAATCTCATAACCAGATTGTATTTTCCTCAGTTGATTCAGGATGGCATCCAAAGTTTCTTCATTGTCCGAATTTTTAGGATTTGAACCATAAGTTGATTCACAATCACTTTCAGCAGGAGTGTTTATAGATACATAATTGTATACCTCCTTAGTCTCATCCATATTTGCCGTCAAAGCATAATCTTCCATGTCAGCAACAAGTGCAGTATCATCATATTCTTTCCCTTTTTTCTGATTCAGCTTCACATCCTGATTCCTCATCAGCAACCATTGCCTTCTTGCCAGATCTTCTTTGCTGATTCTTATTCTTCAGTAGGTCTGGACAATCACGTCTGAAATGTCTAGGTTTCTTGCAGTTGAAGCATACATAATCAGGTTCATTTTTCTGTTTTAGTTTAGGACAGTCAGGTTTGAAGTGTCCTGGTTTCTTGCATTGAAAGCACAAGTAGTCATTGTCTTTCTTGGATTCTTCCTTCTTCTTTTCACTAGATTTCTTTGTGAAATTTCTTGGAGAACCCCTTCCAATTTTCATCATTCTGATTTTATTGCTCAGTAGGGCAATTTGCTCTTGCATCTCATCCAGTAGATCATCTTGAGCTCCTGATGATTCTCTTGATATGTAGCAGCCAATGCAGTAGTCTTTGGTTCTTTTTTTTTCAGTCTCAGGTGCAAGTTTCTTACTGAATTCATAAGCCTTGAGATCTGAAAATAACTTGAAGGTGTCCTCTTCATGTAGTCTTCTCATTTCTTCAATGGCATTAACCTTCATTTTTCAAACTTCTTTTGCTGGTAGGGCTTCTAAGATTTTTGTATTGATTTCTTCTATTGAGTAGTCTACATTCAGTAGGGTGAGTTCATCCATGATAGCATTGAATCTTGACTCCATTTGTTCAATGGTTTCATTTGGCTTCATTTTGAAATCTTGAAACTTCTTTTTGGCTACACTGATATTGTTTTTCTTCATAGCATCAGTGCCTTCACAGATTAGTTGTAAATTATCCCAAAGTTCTTTTGCAGTCTTGCAATCCTTCACCTTCATATGCATATTGCTATCAAGTGTTCGGTATATGACATCAATAGCAATATTGTTGAGGTTTGCAATTTTTCTATCTTCAGTATTCCACTCTCTTTTTGGCTTTGGAACATACTGAGTTTGAGCATCCACATTTATTCTGAGACTTAGTGATCTCCAGTGGTCCATCAGTCAGCACATCCATCGTCTCATCAAGTGTTGCAGCTACAAAAGCCTGCATACGACGTTTATACTAATCAAAACGATCTAAGGAACACATCAACATAGTTCTAGCATACTGATTATTATCCATGATGCAAAGCTTTGAAAATCAAAGACTTGAAAAAGTTTTCAAAGTATTTTCACAAGCACTACAAGTAGGATTACTTCAGAACAGAAGCACTGCTTTGATACAAATTGTTGGTCCCTTGAAAAGGTTTTGGTTAAATTTAGAGGGGGGTGAATAAACTTAACACTTAAAACTTTTGGAGTTAACAAACTCAGCAAGGTCAGTAGCCTCCTGACTGCTCAGTAGTCTGCTGACCACTCAGTAGTCTGCTGACAGTAGATATCACTGAATTTGTTGCAGCAGAATATATTCAATTTGAGCCTTATTACTTGTTGTTTAAGTATGATACTAAGTATTAGATACTCAGCAGTGTAAGTGTTTTATTCAGTTGCAAGTCTCAGTAAGTTGTTGAGGTCAGTATATTAAATGCAGAAATTAAACGCAGAAAGTAAGTAGGAAGATTTTATAGTGGTTTCAGGTGGTGTAATCCTGTCAGTCCACTCTTCTCCTGTGATGTTGGAGGAAATTCACTAGAGATCTTTGAGGTTGCAGTTACAAAAATCCCTAAGTTGTCTGTCCTTCACCAATAACTATAGCTTCACAAACTGAACACTTGAAGCAGGTAGGATTGCTGCTCCAAAGTATTCCATTGGTCCTTGAAGGGTAGGATTTCCTCTTCACCAGCTCCACCATAAACAAAAGTTCTTGACACCTAAGTGCTTCTCTGTCTTCAGCAGGTTTCTTGTAAAAGAAAGTTTGAATCAAGTAAATGATTCAACTGTCAGCAGCTTGATCATGATGAAATGACCTGCAGCTTGATATCTTCAAGTGTGTATCTTGATGTAACTTAATAGCAGGTTACACTTGAAGTGTTTTCTGGATCAGTAGCTTTAAGCTCAGTGAAGTCAACATGGTGATTTCTTGATAATAAACTTGATAGCTTAAGATTGATTGTTCTTTTTCATCAGTTTTCATCACTTGTATCTGAATCATGAGTCATCTATTTATAGGTGGGAGTCCTGTGACTTATGTTTGAAATTAAAACATAGCAATTTCATATTTGTCCCCTTTCTGACTTGCATTCTGTCCCTGTACATAGTACTGACACTGTCAGTTTACTTTTTGACAATTTTCAGTCTGTCCACCCTTTGACTTATATCCATTGGTTAATCCTCTGAATCTTTCCAACATTCTTTTAATCTTGACCATTGATCTGTTGACAATATCAAGGCTTGTAATCCATCCTTATCCTTGTAATCTTCCAATGTAACAATTGATTAAATCGAGATTTACATTCAGCAGGTTCCTATGTGTGTATGTCTGCTGAAATGCATGTCAGTCAGCTGTCTGAAGTTTGTTGTGTTTAGAGTACACCGATTTGACTGTCTTCTATCTAACTTTTTTTTGTGAAGTTAGAGTACACCGATTTGAACATAACTAAGTTCCAAACATCACTTAACTTATGGAACTCAGACCTTGTACACAAGGTATATGCAATCAGTTTAGGTCACCAGAGACTTCCCTAAATTCTGATTCCATATCATTGACTTTAAATACAAAGTTTGATCCCTTAGCCTTCAATAACTGAATTGAACCCTCAGCCTTCTGTCTTCAGCAGGTTCCTATTCTAGTCTACTGACCTAGTAACCTTACTGACCTAGACAGGTCTGCTGATAAAGTTAGATGACCTACTTACAATGCTTTTTTGAACAAACTTATACAAAGATCAAACTCTAATAAACCTATACATTTGATCTAGACATCTTTTTGCCTTTGCTCCATAACAGCTAGTCTAGCACTCATCATTAAAACTTAAGATAAGTCCAACAATGCTTAAGTTGCATTGTCTCAGGTGGATCGAGCTTGATTCACCCTTGCTATATTACGATGACCTAGTACTCTTGATAGTAAAATCGATGCAAGGCCCGCGACGAGATCAGCACGTTGCCTAAGCTGAAAGATATGCTTGCGCTTAGTGACAAACAATCAATCGAAGGTATGAAGCACCTCAATGCCAAGAAAATGTGACAGAGAGTCAAGATCCTTAACAGGAAAGTGCCTAAGATAAGAGATAACCTGCTCAACAAGAGAAGATGATGAGCTAGTATTAATAATATCATCCACATAAATCAAAATATAAACACGAGCACCAGCACGTGAATAATTACATAATGAGGTGTTGGCTTTGGAGCCGACAAAGCCAAACTGAGTCAAGACATCAGTGAAGCGAGAGAACCAAGCACGGGGAGCCAGACAAAGGCCATACAAGCTTCGGTGAAGAAGGCAAACATAATCCGGATAATCAGGGTGAACGAATCCCTACGGATGCTGCATATAGACGGGCTTGGATAAATGCCCATGAAGAAAGGCAATATGAATATGTACCTGTCGAAATGACCAACCCTGTGAAACGGAAAGGAACAAAAAGTAGACGAATGGTGACCAGTTTAAGGACCAGACTAAATGTGTCAGTGAAATCAACCCCTTCGGCCTGATGAAAACCCTTCTGACGCTCAAAACGACCATCAGCATGATACCATATCAACATTTAAAACACTTGTATTTCATTGATTCGACCGAATGAAGTGTGTACAATTATATATGTCTTTATAACTTAGGCTCCAATTAATAATTAATTAAATACAAATAATAAAATAAATATTCAAACATCTTGATGATTCTCGACATCCTAAATACTAAAGTTTCTTAATAGAATTTTTACCTGTGGTTAAATAATTTGTATATATGTTGAGCTTAGTATACATCGAGACGATATTACCAACCATTATGATAGATATAGTGCAATACACTTGAAATAGGATCATATGTATCATGAAAGGACAAAGAAAATTGATTTGAGAAATCACTTCATTCGAAAGACGATTGTCGATAAGAAGATTATTGTTAAGAAAATCAATACCATAAACAGTCGTGTAGATATGTTTGTGAAGCCTCTATCAGTTGCTATGTTCCAACAGTGTGTGGACTTGAATGGCGTTACACGGGCGTCCCTGTCAAAATTTAGGCTCGGGGCCAAAAAAAATTGGGCCCTTTTATAAAAAGAACAATAACCGGGAAAAAAATTTAGGCCCTTCTATAAAAAAAACAGTAACAAAAAACTGCATATAACAAGACTCAAAACCTAGTCACTTGTTAAGTTATAATATAATGCTCACCACCAAGATAATAACTTTTTTGTTAGTAATTTATTGAAGTCTAATCTAAATATACAAAATATACATGCTACTGGGAAAAAGTTATAATATAATGCTCACCACCAAGATAATAACTTTTTTGTTAGTAATTTATTGAAGTCTAATCTAAATATACAAAATATACATGCTATTGGGAAAAAAATCGATGGGGCCCTTAAATTCATCGATTTGAGGGAGGAGGAGGGGGGGGGGGGTTGTAACGCCCCGCTCCCGGATACCGAGCCCTAATCCGGAAGAGAAACGTGTTGGAGATATCCCATGAAATGGGGTTAAAATGGTCAACTTTAGCGTGAATTTCGGATACGCTCCGGTGAGATTCACCGGGAGCTTATTACGTCTAAATATTCTACTCATGGATTAGATAATGTTTGGCTTTGGAATCACTCGATTCGGATATCGGGTGAATGAGAAATTAATGCCTAAAGTTGGTTGAAAATGTGTTGGAGATAAAAGTTGAAGGGAGTACCTCAACTCAATATCCCACATTGGAAAGATGGGAGACTTGAGCTCCATATATAAGGGCTAGTGTATGCTCTTATAAATGAGCCCCAAGGGGCAAGGCACTTTTGTGCAGGAGGGAGGACTTAGATATTTCCACAAGCGCACGCGCGCCGCCGCCGCCGTCCGTCCGTCCGGCCGGCTCGGCTCGTGCTCGAGCTCGGTTTGGTTCGGGTGTTACTTAATTTTTTGGACAAAATTTCCTTTGAAATTAACCAGAATTAATTAGTTAATCGTGAGACGGTTGGAAGGTTCCGAATTCTGATTAATTAAGTCGGTTCGAATTAATTTAATTAAATTAATTTCGAAATTGCATGATTATTTTCGGCTAGAAATAACTTTTCTTGAGGGAAAAGTCGAGCGATTAAATTATCAGACCAATAAGAATTCAGAAGACATGTCATCCGACCAATCAGAATTGTGGGAATAGCTGGCCAATTTTAATTAATTATTTTCGGCCCCTATGTCTTTTCCAAGGGGAAAAGACTGATGATGTGTTCTGGCCAATCACATTCAAGCATTGGCTCCTCCTCTCCACTATATAAAGAACCCCAATGATGAAGGTTGAAGCATTCAGTTTTCTCTTGTGTCTTCCACTACTAAAAGGGTCGAGCATATTGTTAGTTTTTTGAGTCGAAGAGAAGTCGGAGCACGTTGTAAGTTCGCCGGAGCTTGGATTGTTGAAGTGCCTCTCAATCCAGGACGTAAGCCGTTGTATCTTGGGAGGCAGTTGCTACTTCCGTGGGCACCATACCGGAGCAATTTGTCTTAAGGAAAGAGTTACATAACTCGCCTCGGTTTGTCTTTATTTATGCATTGTATTTCAGTTTTTTCAATCGTTTAAGTCAGATCTGTACGTTAATTGCATATTTGTTAGATCAATATCACAGTAGCTGTTTTTCGTTAGATCTATCATATACTTCTGTTAATTTGTTAGATCGGCACCATAATCACTTTTATTTGCTAGATCTGAATAATAAAATTAGATTTTATTTCCGAATTGTTATTTTCTGCAATTAATTTCTGTAATTATATCTGTGAATTACGGATCTGTTCCGTAAATCACTCCACACATGACACTACAACTAACAAGTTTAAGACAAATTGATTCGTGTGTTAGAGGATATTTTTTACGTGTTAAATTACAGATCTGCTAGGTTGTTTAATTTATTTATATCCTGCTTCAGTTTGGTTGAGGCCAAACTGATAACTCTGTTTCTACTCTTTCTTCACATATACGTTCGTTTGAGGACGAACAGAACTTGATTTGTCGATCTTCTGTGTTTACAGAAATGGAAACAACTGAGCAAGGGAGTACCTCTGCTGTGCCTACTGCTGCACCTGCGCAGAACAATTCCGGACCTCAAGGGGAAAATCCGGAAAAGTTTGGTGGCTTGAAGTACAAGAGGTGGAAATAGAAGATGCTGTACTATCTGACCACTCTTGGCTTGGCTCGGATGCTGACTGAGGATCCTCCTGTCTTGAAGGAAGGAGATCATGCCTCTGTCACGGCTTTGGATGCTTGGAAGCACTCTGACTTCCTGTGCAAGAACTACATCCTGAGTTTTTTTGGAGAACTCGATCTATGGGGTGTATTGCTCACAGAAGTCTGCTAAATCCTTGTGGCAGACTTTGGAGAAAAATTACAAAATCGAGGATGCTGGCTCGAAGAAATTTGTTGTGGTCAAATTCATGGACTACAAGATGGTAGACTCCAAGACTGTTGTCAGTCAGATTGAGGAGCTACAGGTGATCATCTCTGAGATCTTGGAGGAAAAAAATGATTATTTGTGAACAATTCCAGGTTGCTGCTTTGATTGGAAAACTTCCCCACTCTTGGAAGGATTTCAAGAATTACTTGATGCACAAGCAGAAAGAGATGACTATGGAAGAGCTAGCAACGCGTCTGCGGATTGAGGATCAGAACAAGAGGTCAGAAAGAAGCTTTCTGATGGGCCAGTCCAAGGCGAACTTGGTCGAAGTGAGCAACAAAGGCAAAAAGCGTAAGCATCCTAATCAAGGTCCAAAAGACAATAAGAAGGTCAAGCAACAGTTCACTGGAAGTTGTTACAACTGTGGAAAGCCAGGGCATCGCCAAAGTGAATGCAGGTCACAAAAAAAGGTCAAGTCACATGCCCATCTTGCTGAAGTGGTGGCTGAAGGCATGCAGGAGATGAACCTATCGGCTGTGGTTTCTGAATGCAACACAGTCGGGAACACCCATGATTGGTGGATTGACACAGGGGCTACTCGCCATGTTTGCGCTCTTAAAGAGATGTTCTCTGATTATAAGGTTGTCGAGGGCGAACAGCTCTTTATGGGAAACTCTTCTTCTGCAAAGGCTGAAGGTGTGGGAAAGGTCATACTGAAGATGACTTCTGGCAAAGAACTCACACTCAACAACGTGCTGCATGTTCCTGACATGCGCAATAACCTTGTTTCTAGTGCTCTTCTGGTGAAGAATGGATTCAAGATGGTCTTTGGTGGGGATAAAGTAGTTTTATCCAAATTTGATATGTATGTTGGGAGGGGGTACTTGGTAGATGGTATGTTCAAAATGAATGTAATGACCGTTGTACCCAAAACTGTTGTGCCCAAAAAGGCTAATAAGATGACTACTGCTTCCGTTTACTTGCTTGAGTCTTCTTGTTTATGGCATTGTAGATTAGGACATGCTAATTATAAATCGATTCGAAAGATGATGAATCTAGATTTAATTCCCAACGTGAAAATTGATCCTAATCACAAATGCCAAATATGTGTTGAAGCTAAGTTAGCTAAAGCACCGTTTCCAACGGTTGAAAGGAACACAGAGCCTCTAGATTTAATTCACACTGATATATGTGACTTAAAATTTGTGCAAACTAGAGGTGGTAAAAAGTACTTTATTACTTTTATTGATGATTGTACCAGATAATGTTATGTTTATCTACTGAGAAGCAAAGACGAAGCTCTTGAAGCTTTTAAGGATTATAAGAATGAAGTTGAGAATCAACTTAGCAAACGAATAAAGAATGTCCGTAGTCATCATGGTGGCGAATATGATGCACCGTTTAATGAATTTTGCTCTGGCGCCGGCATCATTCATCGAACGACAGCACCATATACACCTCAATCAAACGGTGTTGCTGAGCGCAAGAACCGAACTCTGAAAGAGATGATGAATGCTATGTTGATTAGTTCGGGTTTACCTCAGAACTTGTGGGGGGAAGCTATCCTCTCAGCGAAATCCATTCTTAATAAAATTCCTTCTAAGAAGAAGGATGAATCCCCGTATGAATTGTGGAAAGGTCACAAGCCTAACTACAAAATCATGAAAGTGTGGGGGTGTTTGGCTAAGGTTGAAATACCTAAACCAAAGCAAGTGAAGATAGGGCCCAAAACCATTGATTGTATATTCATTGGATATGCTCTCAATAGTAGTGCCTATCGGTTTCTAGTACATAAATCGGACGTCCCTGATGTACATGAAAATGTCATCATCGAGTATAGGAATGTTGTGTTCTTTGAGGATATTTTTCCCTGTAAGGAGAAAGAAAAACAAGAAGCAAGCACGAGCAAGCGGACTTATGAGTCTGAAGAAGAGGGTGATCCTCAAGAACCTGAGGAACCTCGTCGTAGTAAGAGGGCGAGGACTTCAAAGTCCTATAGTCCTGATTTTCTGACCTATATGGTAGAAAACGAACCCCGGACGTATGCAGAGGCTATGTCTACTCCAGAAGCTCCTTTCTGGAAAGACGGTATAAACAGTGAAGTAGATTCCATCATGCAAAACGACACTTGGGAGTTGGTTGATCTTCCACCAGGAAATAAACCACTCGGATGCAAGTGGATCTTCAAGAAGATGTTAAAGGTTGATGGTTCTATCGATAAGTACAAAGCTAGGTTGGTGGCCCAAGGGTTCCGATAGAAAGAAGGCCTTGACTTCTTTGATACTTACTCACCGGTTACGAGAATTACTTCTATAAGGGTTCTCATTGCTATAGCTGCAGCCAATGACTTAGAAATCCATCAAATGGATGTGAAGACTGCCATCTTGAATGGTGAATTGGAAGAAGAAATTTACATGAAACAACCCGAGGGGTTTGTTGTTCCAGGGCAAGAGAGCAAGGTGTGTAGACTCGTTAAGTCTTTGTATGGGCTTAAAAAAGCACCAAAACAGTGGCATATCAGATTTGATAATGTTATGTTGTCAAATGGATTTAAGATTAACGAGTGTGATAAATGTGTCTACGTTAAGAACACACCTAATGCCTATGTTATAGTATGTCTATATGTGGATGACATGCTGATAATGGGAAGTACTCATGATATCATCATGAATACCAAGAAGATGTTGACAAGGAACTTCGATATGAAGGACCTAGGAGTTGCGGATGTGATACTAGGGATTAAGATCTCTAGATTACCCGATGGACTGGCGTTGTCACAAACTCATTACATTGAGTCTGTTTTGAAAAGATTTAACGTCTTTGATGAAAGTCCAGTGAGCACTCCTCTTGACCTAAGTGTGCACTTAGCCAAGAATAGAGGTGAACCTGTGGATCAATTGAGGTATTCTCAAGTGATTGGAAGTGTGATGTACATAACCAATTGTACACGACCATACTTAGTATGTGCAGTGAATAAACTGAGTAGGTTCACGAGTAATCCAGATCATAATCATTGGAAAGCCTTAAATTGGTTGTTGAGGTACATGAAGTACACTATGAGTCTTGGATTACGATTTACAAGATATCCAGCAGTATTAGAAGGATAATGTGATGCGAACTGGATATCAGACACGAAAGAGTCGAAGTCCACCAGTGGATACTTATTCACGATTGGTGGTGCTGCTGTGTCCTGGAAGTCTACCAGACAAACGTGCATAGCTCGCTCTACAATGGAAGCCGAGTTCATAGCACTGGATAAGGATGGAGAAGAAGCTGAGTGGCTTAGGAATTTCCTAGAGGATATTCCGTGTTGGCCTAAGCCTGTGGCTACTATCAGCTTACACTGCGATAGTTAGTCCGCGATAGGAAGGGCACAAAGTAGTATGTATAATGGTAAGTCTCGAAACATACGCCGTAGACACAATACCATTAAACAATTGATCTCTAATGGTGTGATTTCCATCGATTATATAAAATTGAAGGAGAATCTTGCGGATCCGCTTACAAAAGGTTTAGCTAGAGATCAGATGTCAATTTTGACAACCGGAATGGGACTGAAGCCTATTACGCATGTTTCCTTGTAGTGGCAACCCAACCATGCTGACTGGAGATCCTAAGATCATGGTTCAAAAAGGACAACTAAGCTATGTGGAACAGTCTAGCACTTACCCATTCTGAGAGAATAAAAGTGCTGTCTGCAGAGAGTGTGAGGTTAAGCAAAGCTTTTAATGATTCCTATATCTTGATACTCAAGTGGGGTAGGGCAGAATACCCTTGATAGGAGGTCACCTATGTAAGTGCGAAGTGGGGCCGCTTCTATGAGAATTTTGTGGCTTGAATTCTCTAAAGCACTTTCTGAAACCAAGTGTTGTCCAGGGCCAAGACGGACACAACCATGAGAACCGAAAGGACCTAAGGGAAATATTGTGTGAGTGCTATTGTCTTGGTTTACACTAAAGGTTGAACAGTTCAAGACCTAGTTCACTGATTAGCCGAGTAAATCCGATAGTACATCACTAAGGCAGGTTCAAGGCCAGAAGCTACCTCTCCTGATGCAATATTTTTCCGTCTGACTTCTCTTCAGAGTCTGCATTTGCATTTGCATTAATTTTCATTCATGTGGGGGATTGGTGGAGATATCCCATGAAATGGGGTTAAAATGGTCAACTTTAGCACGAATTTCGGATACGCTCCGGTGAGATTCACCGGGAGCTTATTACGTCTAAATATTCTACTCATGGAGTAGATAATGTTTGGCTTTGGAATCACTCGATTCGGATATCGGGTGAATGAGAAATTAATGCCTAAGGTTGGTTGAAAATGTGTTGGAGATAAGAGTTGAAGGGAGTACCTCAACTCAATATCCCACATTGGAAAGATGGGAGACTTGAGCTACATATATAAGGGCTAGTGTATGCTCTTATAAATGTGCCCCAAGGGGCAAGGCACTTTTGTGCAGGAGGGAGGACTTAGATATTTCCACACATGCGAGAGCGCCGCCGCCGTCCGTCCGGCCGGCTCGGCTCGTGCTCGAGCTCGAGCTCGGTTCAGTTCGGGTGTTACTATTAATTAGTTAATCATGAGACGGTTGGAAGGTTCCAGAATAATGTGGAAACGAATTCTGATTAATTAAGTTGGTTCGGAATTAATTTAATTAAATTAATTTCGAAATTGCATGATTATTTTCGGCTAGAAATAACTTTTCTTGAGGGAAAAGTCAAGCGATTAAATCATCAGACCAATCAGAATTCAGAAGACATGTCATCCGACCAATCAGAATTGTGGGAATAGTTGGCCAATTTTAATTAATTATTTTCGGCCCCTATATCTTTTCCAAGGGGAAAAGACTGATGATGTGTTCTGGCCAATCACATTCAAGCATTGGCTCCTCCTCTCCACTATATAAAGAACCCCAATGATGAAGGTTGAAGTATTCAGTTTTCTCTTGTGTCTTCCACTACTAAAAGGGTCGAGCATATAGTTAGTTTTTTGAGTCGAAGAGAAGTCGGAGCACGTTGTAAGTTCGCTGGAGCTTGGATTGTTGAAGTGCCTCTCAATCCAGGACGTAAGCCGTTGTATCTTGGGAGGCAGTTGGTACTACCATGGGCACCATACCGGAGCAATTTGTCTTAAGGAAAGAGTTGCATAACTTGCCTCAGTTTGTCTTTATTTATGCATTGTATTTCAGTTTTTTCAATCGTTTAAGTCAGATCTGTACGTTACTTGCATATTTTGTAAGATCTATATCACAGTAGCTGTTTTTCGTTAGATCTATCATATACTTATGTTAATTTGTTAGATCGGCACCATAATCACTTTTATTTGCTAGATCTGAATAATAAAATTAGATTTTATTTCCGAATTGTTATTTTTTGCAATTAATTTCTGTAATTATATCCGTGAATTACGGATCTGTTCCGTAAATCACTCCACACACGACACTACAACCAACAAAACGTTCGGTGCATATAGCATTAAATAAATGTAATATTATACACAAGCCTTTACGTCGTTGTATCAAATAAAAGAAAACGGAAGCTAAAAAGACTCGGGTAAAAACATAAATGCTACTATGAATAGAAATTAACCATACTAAAGATGGATAGTTAAATTGCAACGACGAAAAACCCAAAGACTTATACAATATGACGTCTTAAAAGTACCAACCAAACTTACAAAGATCTTAGAAGTCGAAGTACAACAAGCCTAAGAAAAAAATACAACTAGTCTAGTACATCCTTTACAAGGAAATAAACTAAAAGCTTCGTCAAGGCATCAATGTCCTCAAAAGTCGTCATCTACACTTGGTCAACATATTCGTCTTCTCACCCTACAATGCGTACAAAAGAAAATGCAAAGGGGGTAAGTACGAAGTAATTAGTAAAAGTGAGAAGCTAATGAATAACTAAGTCATACAACGAAGGGTTATTATTATGATTATTAAATTATCTTTATGAGACCGACTCAATCTTGGGTTCACTTCATGTCCATCAACATGTCATGACTATAAGTTTCTAGAATAACTTATCTTGGTTACGTCATTAATCAAGGGCACTGTGCATGGCGTTCATCAGCCTGAAGATAAACTAGCTAACTAACGGTGATTAGCACCGATTAGCTCCGGGGTCTCCCCGCTATGCGTATACGTTCGATGAATTTCCTCCACTACCCTTCAGCCTTTTGAGCCAGTAGCGTTGTTAACCTTTTATGAACTTATCACATCGCCGATATGAAACAGTGCCTAACCGAGAATAGGTGACGTTTTATCTTTTACTACACTTCAGTAATTATTATCCGTTGTTATCTAGCCACCTAAGTGTTTTCAAGTAAGCTCCCTCACATCTCCTACTCTCTTACTTATACCACTAGACACGGACAAGCCCTAGCACATACACAGACATTGATGAACTCTAGTTCATCAAAGCACAAGCCCTTTCATGCTCTTCCGACGGTCCCGAACTTCAACTCACTTTAAGAGTACGTCCGGTGCCGGAACCAAACGCATCAGAAACTCAATCGAGGCTTGTTTAGGTTTAATTAATGTTATTGAATAAAAAAAATAGAAATTTAAAACTCAACACAAATATACCAAAACATATCACATCTCATTAATTATAACTTAGCATGAATTCTATCACCAAACAACACCAAAACTCAACCTATCATTATAAAACTATTATTACTCATTAGGAAGAGCCTCTTACCTTAATTTCAAACAGTCTTCAAAGCAAAACACCAAGTGACTGCTACAACTCTTGATCCTCAAACCCAAAACCTACTTGATCAACATGTAAGCCCTAAAATCCTTTTTTTTTTGTGACAAAAACAGAACTGAAAAAGTGTGTAAAACTTAATATTACCTGGATTATATCCTGTGAAACTATTTTTAGAATAATCTACACTCCAGAACGATCGTTTGGACTACTCATGGCTCCAAAACAAAGCTATGGATTAAAAGATATGAATTTTTGAAGAATCGAACCCGACGGTTACCAAAAACTAGGGCTAAATTGAAAACTTACGAAATATGGATATTTTATTTTCCAAAGTTGCGTCTCGTCACGGTGATCACTTTTCCCTCCTGCGGCATCTTGAACAGATAAGCGGATTGGCCACACGGTTGAAGATTACGTTCCTCTGCTTCTTGGCATCTCTGCGTATGTTTTGCCGTTTTCCGTCGTTCCCTTTCTTCGTTTTTCAGAATATGCGTATGAAGCAATATATGATATATAATGGGGATTATTTTCCTTAAATACTAATTATTAAATCTTTATAATAATTAATCCATTTATTTCCTATAATAAATTTTCAAGACATTAATTAAATCCTTTTTAATTAAATAAAGTAGGATAAATAATAATTAGGTCGTAGAAAAAAATACTCAATTACTATTTTACCCTTTCTGAAAAAAGTTGGGATGTTACATTCCTCCCCCCTTAAGAGGAGTTTCAGCCTTGAACCTCGAGCGTAACTGGGATGCACTTGAACTCTGGACTTTGAGAAGCGTTTCGTCTTCTAACACTCATGTCGTCTTTTCCGGTGTGTGACTGCTTCACTGAACCAAAGCTAGTTGTACATCTTCTTTCTTAATATTTCTTCATCTACCGCTCCAAAGTGCACTTGATTCTTCCGTGTAGGTCAAAGTCTCTTTAGGCATTTTGAGGTCAAAGCTTGCTTCCACATCAACGTTGGTTAAGCATTAGTTCATCACCGGCACAAGAGGGTCGCCTTTAGATACACTTTATCTTCACTTCAGACCTAAACCGTCTTCTTCTTCCATCTTCACCACACTTCTACTTGTCTTGAGCCCACTTGAGGTTGCGGCGATCTACTTCAATCTTCTTGTTGGCTTGCTGTATCACTCTAGTCTTGTATTATTTCATTGCTTCACTTCTTCCTATAAAACTGGCATTCTATGCTTACTTCCATGCAGAGCTTCAAATGTTGACATCTGGACATTGAAGTGGTAACCATTGTTGTAGACAACTCTTCTATGTCTATCTTCATGAAAGATCTTCAGTAGTACTGTTCCAACTATCTGTGCATCTTGGTTGCTCTGGATGAACACAAGTGCTATCTTGTGGTTTCATTCATCTCTTTGAGACAAGCTTGTTGTAGAACCACAATGATCCCAGCTAAAGGACTTCTGAGTCTCGTTGGGATGGAGAACATGCATAGGCCATACTTTCTCTTGATGATCTGATCCAATCCTTATGCCAATAAAGGTTATCTTGGAAAAACAACCAGAGTTTGAAGGTGACAGGTTGAGCACCTGGAGGACTAAACCATTTAGAAATGAAAAGAGGGCAGAATCTCAACATGCCGGAGCTTTAGAGACAAAACGAGTATACCAAAAGGTCTCAGAGTGATATACAAGGGAACTTGTCAAGGAAAAATCAAAGTCCGCATTATTCAAACAGAGGTTATTTCAAAATTGAAAAGGAGATAGGGTTTTTCTCTTGACAATGTAAGGGAAAATCAAAATTTCGAAAAAGCATGCGATAAACGAGCTTTCAAGTGAAGGGGAAAAGACAGTTAAGAATTTTTGGATAAGGTTTGATTTCAAAGAATTAATTCAAACCTTCAAAGGAAGTTTAAGCGATCATTGACGATTCAAATCAAAGGTTCAAGGTTGCACTACTCAAGATGAATAGTACACTACCAAAAAATAAATGCTCGAGGTTATTCCTCATGAGGGATGGAAAAGTTAAACAAAAGGCATTCAACTGGTGTATCAAAATCATAATAGAAACGCCAAAACAGAAGATGATATGTCAAAAAGGTGTATATGGCGGTTTATGGCTCTGAATGGCCCGAAAGAGAGTTAAAACCGAAGGGTAGAAGGTAGATTAATCTGAATTGCAAATCAGAAGTTTAGGAATTCAAAAGTTGTTTGGCTAGATAGGTTCGGAAGGCACATTGGCAAAGACTACCTTATGCTTGAAACTGGTTTAGCATAAATTGCTAGAAGGTTAAAGATAAGTAACTGAAAAAGAATGTCATGGTAGGCTTAAAAATTTGACTGGCAAAAGAAGATATGCATACCTTAAAAGAAAAGGCAACATTAGGTGAAAATTTACAACATTGACACTACCCTTAGGAAGGGAGCAGAGAATGAACACATGTAAGGAGAATGTTCTAACATCAAAAGGCTTAGTCAAATTTGAATTTGAAAATAATTATGGGAGTGCAACACTGCGGATCTAAAACGAACTTGTTTCTCGATTTGAAAAGTAAGAAGGTAAGAACTTGTTTAGAAGAATGGCTTACGGCGATATGTTTCTGAGGTAACTCATGACAACATGTGAAAAGGATTTGTTGAGCTTAAAGATCTCAAATGAGGGATTAAATGAGAAATAAATCACCAGAAAATGTATAATTATAAAAGGGCACGAAAAGGATCTGAACATGAAACTTGGCATGCTGGAGGATAGCATCTTGGTTCTTGTTTACAACTGCAAAAGAATTATAATGTTAGCTTTACAAGCATCCTACTAAAAGGTTTAACTCAGAATGAGATCAGACTTCGAGGAACTCCTAAAACATGACAATCATAACTTACTACCCTCTTAGCCCAAACCCTAAGTCAAAGAGGTGAGAATTCATTTTAGGTTGCTGTGTATGATATTTACTCCAGCCTTGTCCACTACAAGAAAAACGGGTTATAATGATGAGAATCTAATGACGGGCCGAAATTTCGTCACTATCAATGCCTTTTAATGAGAAGAATATATATATATGGTGAGGAAGTTCTACTTCTCGTCATTGTTGGTTCCTTATCCCTTTAATATTGATACACAAAAAACTCCTTCTCATTAATATGTTAAAAAATAATATAAATTAATTTTTTCCATGCTAAGCATTTCTCCAAGTTTTATTGAAAGAAAAATCCAAATTATAGGCGGGTAACAATCCCACCAAAACATTCCCAATTATTTTTCTAAGTCAAAACATTCCAAAATTCATTCTATACACTAACCTAGAACACTTCAAACAAACCACAAAACCTAGAAATATCAAAACCTCCGCTGTCGACTGCTAGGCAATTCACTCCTGCAACCAATTCCGGCGTCTGTCATACAACTGCAAATTGATCATTTTTCCGGTGATTGTCATCCTCCGTCATCTCTGTCTATCATTATCCTTCCTCCGATTTCATCGATTGCAAAAGAAGAAAGTCAAAACCCTTTCTTTGAACGGTAAGTAGAAATTTTTCGACCTTCTTGAGACTTTCTTCTTTCCCTTGTGCTGATTGCATGAAGCCGGCCATAATCAACAAATTAGGGTAAAGAATGACTAGACACCAATCTGTTGATTTGCAGAGTCAGATTTCCTTTACGAATCAGCTGATTGGTAGACACCAATCTGTTGTTTTTTTCCTTTTCCTTAGATTGTTAACTATCGCTTTGGTTGATTGAGTTTGAATGTCTGATTCGTATTAAAGTATGTATAGTGGGCGTACCGGTTATTCAACAACTACTATCAATACTTTTTGTTGTTGTTTGTCGTAGTTGAATCCACTTGCAGTCTGTCTACTTGCTTTGCCAAAGTAGGGTTAACGTTGCAGGTATATTCGCATATTTTTTCCATAATAGTTTCGGGAACATAAGTGATCGGGGTCGATCAGGTTATAATAAAATACTCGACCACCATAAACCAATACTAGCAAGAAGACTAGGCCCATCGTAGTATAGCTATAGTGAATCAAGGTCGATCCCATAGGGAAGCAATTGTGGATCATTTCATATATAAACAATGACTCATTCATGTCAAGGACACGAAGGCGGTATACGACCAAAATAGGACAAGAAAAGGTAAATTAACACGAATCAAACACATAGACAAATAACGTAATTAACCTACCAATTATAGCCTTAATCATTTGGACCTAGACAATTTATATAACAAAACAGACTTATCAACTATTAATCCGTTCGTATCTACTTCATGTTGGCTACGGGAGTCATCCTCTTAAACTTGACTTAGCACCCGTTAGGTCGCTAGATCACTGTGCTACATTACGTGACTTCGCCTTTTAGTGCCTCCATCTCATATAACTCGCACGCTTACGACTCTAAGGATGCCGATATTAGTCATACACCTCGTCTAGGCAACATTCCTATGGTTAGGCGTACTTCCTAAATGATCACTCAAGCTCTCGTCCAACTAACAATTACCAAGTTATAGTCTCATGCTAGTTTACGACCTACGTATAAAGAAGGTGCGCGCAATTCCCTAATATAAACATACCTAGATAACGCTGAACGTCCGTGAAGAGCAATTCATATGCCTACCTAAGAGTTTTATACTGGTATTTCCTTTTTACACGTCTTAATTAAATTAAGCGAGTAACGTAGCCATAGCCATACCTGCCAAGACAATAGATTCAATTAAGCTAACCTAATCATAAAGACGTGACTGATTAACGGATGAAACAGGGCTCGGTCGACCGAGTGACACATCTCGGTCACCCGAATACTTCAACTTCCCAGATTACATCCCTGAATATATTTCTCTCGGCGTTTCTCATACAAATCGGATTAAATAGTGATTCGTCAGGCAATCATATAAACTAATCTAAATACATATAAATCAAACACGTAGATTCATCCATAGATGTTAGGAAGAGGACGTAGGGTATGGGATCCTCATAGACAAGGCATCGCCACCTCCCTAACGTCATAGCCCAGATCTACATCATCTAACTATGCATAATTGACTCAAACAATCAAAGCATAATTGGGAAATTAATTACTAAAAAGAAAGGGAAGAAAATAAACTAGGGCTTATATGTTTGCAACCCTAGCAACCTTCACAAGCCTAATGAATCCTTATTTGATCATATGTATATTTGAATGAATTCGTGTGTTAAAACTACAAGGGACTCAGTGTTTATATAGAGCCTCATCCGACATAGAAAACAGACTTAAATGTGGAAAACACTAAACCCTAACCGCCTCAAACAATGTGCCGGACTTCTGCTGGACTTCAGGCCCGCTCGGTCGACCGAATGCATAGGCTCGGTCAACCGAGCCTTGTATTCTTTTGGGCTTCCTTCTTGTTTCATCTTGGGCTTTCTGAACTCGTCTGCAATCCATTAAAGCTTCTCCGAAGTCCATCCTGGCGCTCCCAAATGAGTTACTACAAATATAGCATAAAATACAGTCTGTAACAACAAATAATATAATAAAACCTCTAAATACATAATAACGAATCGTAACTCTCGGCATATGCAAATTAAGTGTATTATGACTTATTATTACTCTATTATATCTCTTTTAAACTAGAATCGGGGATAAAGATCATAGAATAACGGGCACAAAATGACCGTTATCAACTACCCCCACTTAGCCTTTGATCGTCCCAATCAAAATATCAATAAGTCATTCCCCATACAAACATTTTCCAATGGTCACATTATACTAACACAAGAAACTCGAATCAACTCATACCATTTATGCTCATAAGATATTCATTATTCACTATTCGTTTTGAATCGAAGTGATGTGTGCATGTGCATGTGCATTAGTTTTATACAATCGTGGCAAGATCAGAGTTTATGCCGACTTCGTAGTCTTAACCTACCAACTTCAGTATTCCCATTTCTTTAGCCTTTTGAAGCACTAGAATAATAAGCAAGAGTGTATCTATAGGGTTTTTGGACTTGGAGACCGAGTACTACTAAAAGCCTCTTAAAGAGTTGAATATTCTTTTCATATCTTCATATTTTTCAGATACTATCAATCTCAAGAAAGAAAACTTTTTAGAGCATCCCCCTATCTTAGATCAAACATAGCATCGAATATTACCACAAGCGCGAGGCTACTTTGGTAATGTTACTACAAGCCCAGTGTTTAACGTTTTGTTAAAACACATGTACGTCTCAAGCTTATTACTCCGCTTTTGTGGTTAGAAGATAGGAATACATCAGACGATAAATATCGACACTAAGTAAGTATAACCAATCATCTACGCAATGTACACATAATTCTTCAGTTATTATAACTCGTCGATTCATCTATTGAGTAATTGAATAATAAATAACTACTCGCAACATACAATATGAATATCATTAAGTTTACTAGAAATATATCGCAGAAGTATAAAGTGATCATGTACTCATGAAACATGGTTCCTTCCTTATTAAATACAATATTCGGGACTCACAAAAGTAAATGTGATTCTAAGTTTAAAATTTTAAATTTTTTACTCATTTTATTTATTATTTGATATATGGGAGCATATGGAAGCTTATTTGATCTAAGTGACTTGTACCCCCACTTAAACAATGCATTGTCCTCAATGTATAAAAATAAAAATTAAGAATAGGAACTTAGCTCTGGATAAGCTCGGAAATGGAACAAGTCTTGTGAACCTCGGCAAATTCTAACATATAAAACAGATGCCGATTGCAAGGAAGAAAAATAACCGCTGCAACAGAAATCTTGAACAAAACTCGAAACTTGTTACAGGGTTAGTCCAATAAAAAGTAGTGATCATATAAAAATGCACCGTAAAAGGGATAAAAATTTCCTTAAACATTCGATATTTTAAGTCCATAATTAATGATTACATTGAAATGTAGCACATAATTCCAACACATTACATACGGTAGAATGTAGGGAAATAGTAAGACAACTTAAAACATACTCTATATAACACGAATCGTTCAAACACGAATTCTAAAACAAAAGTACATATAGACGCAAAAAGAAAAATGCTAAATAGAAAGAAAAATAAACAAGCAACGAAAGATGGTAGTCCTCATCTATAACCCCCACCGCCTAAATATTCTTAAAACCGGGAGGAGAAGACAAAGATCAAAAAGCATTACCCCACGGGGGAAAACACGAGGTTGACTAGATCAACCTTGTATGCAATGTAGTAAAAGAGACACTCCGTAAGGTACAACAGATTCAATGTGACCTATTGGCTAAAGATAAAATCAAATACTTAGCGCATAAACTTCTTGCTTGCATTGGATATCAACAACTTAGGGAGATGTAGCTACTCCTCGAAATTACTAATAACCCAATGTATCACATAAAAGTCATAACCGTCATCAAGAAGGTCGGATCAGTATGATAATATAGAACAAAACTCATCATCTAGAAATGCCGGAATATGCGTAAAAGTGTCAAATTTAAAACTTCCGGTAGAAAGATAAGTTGTTATTCGATCGAACCAAAAACTTTTAAAATCTAGCTGGGTTCAGAGCTACACTTACCCCAGCTAGGATCATGAAAACCAAAAAGATAATCATTAAAACTTAGCAATATTCAAATTCCGCAACACAAAGGTATTGTGTAAACAAAATGAAGGTTTAGAGTGTGTTGGGTTTAGAAAAAAGATACACATAAGGATGGGAAGAAAAGATAAAGGGTGGGTAAGAAATTGTGGGTTGAAATAGGTTAAGGCATTTTATTAGGGTGGGAGAGTGAAACGGATGGAAAGAAAGAGTGGCGACGAAAGAATGGTTAGAAATGTGAACTGTCGGGGTAGATTGGTGAGAGGATCGAAAAGTTTGGAGGTGAAAAGGTGTAAAGGGAAAGATATGGATAGTTACAGAATGAATTGCACACCACTTTGTATTTTCACTTGGATCACCATTCTAAAAGGTTTTGGAAGTTGACCAAAATTGTTCTTGTTCACACCTATCATTCTCCGTTACATTTTCAATAATTCTCAACCTCTCTTAATGCTTCCATCTTAAGGTTGATTGCTAAATTTCTTTTTCTTTAGCAATTTCTCGACTCTCCTACGGAACTCTATTTCACGTGGCCTATATTGAGTAAAAATGTTTTGCACATCCTTAGCCCAATGGCCATCGGAACACGGCAAAATAAAAAACCTCAACATATTTCACGTTACTCTTATTTGACTCAAAGAAAACAAAACCTAAAATCCTAAAAAGAAATCCTAAGGGTTTCAAAGAAGTAGTTCTGAGTTTAAAGTCCTCAGCTCGACTTTCCAAAAAGTATCCTTGTCAGTTATCATTCTTGGATCGCCAGATATTGACCCCTCGAGCACTATATGAGGTGGGCTCGTCGCTTGTGCAGACTAATAGCCTTCCCTTGGTTGTAAGACCTAGGAAACGACATCTATCCATAATATTATCCAAAGCTCTTACCTCGGCTCTCGTTTTAGGAATTAGTGAATTCTAAGAAACTCGGTTAAAATTACGGTTTTGGCCTTGACAATAAGAAACAATGAATCAAAGTACCCCGAATAAGGTTGGTTATGTAGGCAAGCCTACGCCGTCTTATTCGTTGGAACATATGTGACAGTTCAGGCCAATCCGTCAAGATAAGCCCCATTTAGCCTGAAGGCTTATCGGCTATGCTAAGTCTTGTCGAACTGCTGTAACGTACATCACACGTGGAGGGGAATCAATTGAGCCGAAGCTCGGTTGAACTCGCCCAGCCATGGTTAGACCATTTCCGAACCCATGTACTACGATTCTGCGATTTCTAAATTGTCACCCAAAGCGTAATCTCGTTTCTGTTTAAGGTGGGTTCACCGAGAAGCCATCACCATAAAACTCAACGAAAGTAGAAGATTGTGTTCTCTCAAAACTCAACGTCTTCTTTAGATTTTGAATGCTTAAACTACACAATTTGTTGCTCCCATGGCCAGTAGAAGCAATCTCATGCATAGGACAATGAGATTTTAACAGAACTACGAGGAACTCTTTTTTCACTGCTTCCTTTCAACGACTACATGTTTTCTTACACCCTCTAGATGAGACAGATATGGGGCAAAACCTTCGACACTAATAAAATTATTCTTACAAACCAACTCCGGGCTAAGATTCATACTAAGGTTCATGTATAGGCTAACTTATGCTCATAAAACCAAAAGGTAGTAAAACATAAGCAAAAAAAGGTAGTACCTTGCCTTCAACATTATACCACGAAGAATTTAAGCCTTAAAATATATTTTTTTTTCGGAGCCATCTTGGTGTTTTAATGGTATTGCTTCCATCGCTTTTCCCATCGTAGAGTAGTAATTCCGCATGTTGCTAGGTTATTTTCTCAGCGCCCTTGAAAAATTACTGACTCAGATTATTGCTTCCTGGTTTCTGCAAACAGAAGAAAAACAAAACAGACCGTAGACTGATTTTAACATGGTCTCCCATGCTGCTATCAGACTTACAGATTAAACATACGGGGATAAATAGACACACGAAGTCCCAGAAAATAGAACCAGGCTCGCTGGCAGCGAGAGGCAATCTCACTGGGAGCGAAACCAGTTGTTCCCGATTCTGGAATTTTTACACAAAGCAGACAACCAGAGAGACTCAAAAACATACTCTAAAACAGAAAACTTGACTTGAATAAGAAAATTATTTATATATAAAATTTACCGTTGGTTCCCCGGCAACGGCGCCAAAAACTTGATCGGGGTCGATCAGGTTATAATAAAATACTCGACCACCATAAACCAATAATAGCAAGAGGACTAGGCCCATCGTAGTATAGCTATAGTGAATCAAGGTCGATCCCACAAGGAACCAATTGTGGATCATTTCATATATAAACAATGAGTCATTCATGTCAAGGACACGAAGGCGGTCTACGACCAACATAGGACAAGAAAAGGTAAATTGACACGACTCAAACACATAGACAAATAACGTAATTAACCTCCCAATTATAGCCTTAATCATTTGGACGTAGACAATTTATATAACAAACCATACTTATCATCTATTAATCCGTTCGTATCTACTTCATGTTGGCTACATGAGTCATCCTCTTAAACTTGACTTAGCACCCGTTAGGTCGCTAGATCACTGTGCTACATTACGTGACTTCGCCTTTTAGTGCCTCCATCTCATATAACTCGCACGCTTACGACTCTAAGGATGCCCATATTAATCATACACCTCGTCTAGGCAACATTCCTATGGTTAGGCGTACTTCCTAAACGATCACTCAAGGTCTCGTCCAACTAACAATTACCAAGTTATAGTCTCATGCTAGTTTACGACCTACGAATAAAGAAGGTGCGCGCAATTCCCTTATATAAACATACCTAGATAACGCTGAACGTCCGTGAAGAGCAATTCATAAGCCTACCTAAGAGTTTTATACTGGTATTCCCTTTTTACACGTTTTTATTAAATTAAGCGAGTAACGTAGCCATAGCCATACCTACCAAGATAATAGATTCAATTAAGCTAACATAATCATAAAGACGTGACTGATTAACGGATGAAACAGGGCTCGGTCGACCGAGTGACACCGCTCGGTCACCCGAATGCTTCAACTTCCCAGATTACATCCCTGAATATATTTCTCTCGGCGTTTCTCATACAAATCGGATTAAATAGTGATTCGTCAGGCAATCATATAAACTAATCTAAATACACGTAAATCAAACACGTAGATTCATCCATAGATGTTAGGAAGAGGACGTAGGGTATGGGATCCTCATAGACAAGGCATCGCCACCTCCCTAATGTCATAGCCTAGATCTACATCATCTAACTATGCATAATTGACTCAAAAAATCAAAGCATAATTGGGAAATTAATTACTAAAAAGAAAGGGAAGAAAATAAACTAGGGCTTACATGTTTGCAACCCTAGCAACCTTCACAAGTCTAATGAATCCTTATTTGATCGTATGTATATATGAATGAATTCGTGTGTTAAAACTACAAGGGACTCAGTGTTTATATAGAGCCTCAGCCGACATAGAAAACCGACTTAAATGTGGAAAACACTAAACCCTAACCACCTCAAACAATGTGCCGGACTTCTGCTGGACATCAGGCCCGCTCGGTCGACCGAATGCATAGGCTCGGTCGACCGAGCCTTGTATTCTTCTGGGTTTCCTTCTTGTTTCGTCTTGGGCTTTCTGAACTTGTCTGCAATCCATTAAAGCTTCTCCGAAGTCCATACTTGCGCTCCCAAATGAGTTACTACAAATATAGCATAAAATACAGTCTGTAACATCAAATAATATAATAAAACCTCTAAATACATAATAATGAATCGTAACTCTCGGCATATGCAAATTAAGCATATTACGACTTATTATTACTCTATTATAGCTCTTTTAAACTAGAATCGGGGATAAAGATCATAGAATAACGGGCACAAAATGACCGTTATCAATAAGTATATTTGGGGTCGAATTCTTTAGAAAAAAAGAAAAAAATAAACCTTTCTTTCTTCTGATAACAGAAGTATATGCGTAATGGATAATAATCTGTTTGGAAATAACTTTGTTGCTTTTTGTTCTTCGACCAGGGCTTTGTTTTGATGAAGTCTGTTCAGTTCATTCATCACTATGAGTTATGTTCTGTATAAAGCAAACGTATGTTGTTTGGGTCCTTTTAATTCAAATAAGTGAATAACTTTGTTTAATAACATTGGAGTGCTATAAAACAAGTTGTTTGCTTTACATACATATCTATTACTTTGGGTAAAGGGCTATACCATGGAAGTTAAGGTCAAAATTTGTGAGTTTTTTCCCTAACCTTACAAAGAGCATTACCACCAATTCAGTGAGTGTGACATATCTTGAAAATACTATTAATCCATGTAGCTTCCTTTTGAATTAATAGTCTTATCTAGTATGGTAGCAACATTAATATGTTGTTACATGACTCCGTATGCGGTGCATTTGTCGGTTCGGGGGTCGAGGTGTGTTTTCGTCGATCCCTCGTTTGTGCCTTGCTTGGTAAGTATCGTGTATGCCTTCATGTGAGGTAACCAAATAGATGATAGAGTGCTCTGTGATGATAAATAGTGTGATCACTTTCTTTTTGCTTTAACAAGTACAAAAGTCAACAGTTCCATGATTTAGAATGAGTGTTACTCAGTTGAATGCAAAGTGGTCATCATTTGATTGAATTGCACCCTTAATTCAACACTAGTTACTACTTCTGTGTAAACTTTTTTGAACAAAAGAAGAATATTATACACTTAAACTACACCTTTGTGGTGAACTAACTTGTTGTTGGTTAAGTGTGTATTTTGGTTTTTATGCCATTATGTTGATTTTGCAGAACTAATCTATAACTTGATTGTCCTTATGAAGACAACCTATATGAAGAATAAAGTATATACTTCGGTTGTAAATTATAGGATGGATGTTAAATCCGGTTGCACTATGTGATATTATATGACATTCTATCTATTGTTCAAGGCATAATTGAGTTGAACAAAGGCAAATATTGCAATGTTCTTTGTGTTGTGGTAATACATGAACTACCTGAGACTGTATTCCTTTGGAATTTCATCACATGCTCTGAGAATATGAGTTGAAATTTGGCCTTCTAATTTCAATGTTGCTGTTCATACTTGTTTGTAACATAATCAATAGTAACGTGGTTCTTACTCTATCTTGGACATGCCCAATTCTTTAAAGTTAGATGAAGAGAGTATCAAATGTTAGTGCAGTCCAACTGTGATGTGTTCTTTTTGCTTTACAATATAAGATATAGTGTACAAGTCATGTTATGACTCAAACCATTGCTTCAACTGTTTCTAATTTAGTTGTTATTTAGAAACTTGAATACTCTATTGTGGAAATGGTATTAAGGATTTTTCGAATTGGTTGAACTAATCCTGCCTCCACCATGGGAATTTCGTCATCTTCTAACTCATCTAGTGTTCGGCTGCCCTCATCCACCATGTGTGTTGGACATATGAAGGTTGAACAACGTTGTCCGTTCTACTAAGCCACCATCTGGGTTTGCTATTATGCTTGGCAGCCTGTTCCATCCTTGAGGAAATTTCAGGCAATGTTGGTAACTGTCTTCCTCCGAGGATTTGTGAATGAACTGATTCATATATTCAGGATGTAAGCCTCATAGTAATCTTATAGAAGAATGATTTCAGGAAGAAAAGAACTAGGGTGCTCCATTACATAAAAATCATTCATTAATATTTACACTACATATATGTTGGACTTATTTCTGAGTTTTAGTGATGAGTGCCAGACTAGCTGTTATAGTGCAAAGGCAAAAAGATGTCTAGATCAAATGTATAGGTTTATTAGAGTTTGATCGCTGTATAGGTTTGATCAAACAAGCACTGTAATGGTCAGCTGACTTATATCAGCAGACTGGTCTAGATCTGTAGGGTAGCTAGGTCAGTAGACTAGTCAGGAACCTGCTGAAGGCTGAAGACTGAGGGCTCAAACTCAGATAATGAAGGCTAAGGGATCAAACTTAGTGATTAAAGTCAAGGATATGGAATCAGAATTTAGGGAAGTCTGTGATGACCTAAACTGATTACATATACCTTGTGTACAAGGTCTAAGATCCACAAGTTGGATGGTGATCGGCACTTAGTTATATGCAAAAAGGTGTAATCTAACATCATAAATAAAAGTTAAATAAAATAAGTTAGCTGCATTGTGTTTTAAACACATCAAATTATAGTTCAGCTTACTGATATGTACTTCAGCAGACTCATGAACCTGCTGATACATATATCTCAATTTATTGAAGATTACATTGGTAGAAAACAAGGATAAGGACAGCTAACTACCTCTGATTTATCAAACAAATCAATGGTTGAGATTAAAGGACGTTGGGATGATTCAGGACTTTATCCAATTGATACAAGTCAAAGGGTGAACAGACTGCATTATGTCAAAAAGCAGTCTGACTGTGTCAGTAGTATGAACAGTGACAGAAAGCAAGTCAAATGGGACAAAATCTGGAACGGCTATATTTGAATTTCAAATATAAATCACAAGCATTCCTATATATAAATAGAGTACTTCCAACTCAGAAAAAGATGATAAAAATTAAGGAAAAACAAGAGACAATTCTGAGCTGCATTTTCTTATCAAAAAAACACCCTGCTGAACTTACTGAGCTTAAGGCTACTGATCCAAAGAAAATCTTCAAGTGTAATCTGCATTCAAGCTACATCAAGTTTACACACTTGAAGACTGCAAGCTGCTGATCATATCATCATGATCAAGCTGCAGCAACTGAATCATTTATTTGATTCTATCTTTCTTTTACAAGAATCTACTGAAGACAGTGAAGCATCTGTTGGGTGTGAAAGACTTTTGTTTGTGGTGGAGCTGGTGAAGAGGCAATCCTACCCTTCAAGGACCAGTGGAAGACTTTGGAGCAGCAATCCTACCTGTTCCAAGTGTTCAGTTTGTGAAGCCACAGTTATTGGTGAAGGACAAGAAACATAGGAATCTTTGTAATAGCTACATCAAAGATCTCTAGTGAATTACCTCCAACATCACAGGAGAAGAGTGGACTTACAGGATTACACCACCTGGAACCACTATAAAATCTGCCTACTTACTTTCTTCACTTACATTCTGCATTTAGTTTATTACACACATCAACCTACGGAATCTAGCAACTGAAATCACACACATACACTACTGAGTATCTAATACTTAGTATCATATTTAACAACAAGTAATAAGGCTTAATTTTGATATAATTCCGCTGCACAAATTCAACAGACTCAACAGTGTCAGCAGACTACTGAAGTATCAGCAGGCTGCTGAAGTTGCTGAGTTTGTCAACTCCAAAAGTTTTAAGTATTAAGTTTATTCACCCCCCTCCCCCTCTAAACTTAACCAAAGCCTTTTCAAGGGACCAACAATTGGTATCGGAGCAGTGCTTCTGTTCTGAAGAAATCCTACTTGTTGTGCTTGTGAAAATACTTTGAAACTTTCTCAAGTTACTGATTTTCAAAGCTTTTATCATGGATAACAACCAGTATGCTAGAACTATGCTGATGTGTTGTTTAGATAGATTTGATGAGTATAAACGTCGTATGCAGGCTTATCTATCTGCAACACATGATGAGATGATGGATGTACTAACTGATGGACCACTAGAGATCACCAAGTCAGTAATAGTGGGAGATGAGACACAGTACATTCCAAAGCCAAAAAGGGAATGGAATGCTGAAGATAGAAAGAGAGAAAATCTTAACAATATTGCTATTGATATCATTTACAGAACTCTGGATAGCAATATGTATATGAAGTGAAAGATTGCAAAACTGCAAAGGAACTTTGGGACAAGATTTAGTTAATCTGTGAAGGCACTGATGCTATCAAGAAGAACAAAATTAGTGTGGCCAAAAAGAGGTTTCAAAAGTTCAAAATGCTACCAAATGAAACCATTGAGCAAATGGAATCAAGATTCAATGCAATCCTGGATGAACTTACCCTACTAAGTGTAAGTTATTCAAAAGAAGAAATCAACTCAAAAATCTTAGAAGCATTACCTAACAAAGAAGTTTGGGAGATGAAGGTCACTGCCATAGAAGAAATGAGAAAGTTACATGAAGAGGATACCTTCAAATTATTCTCAGATCTTAATGCTTATGAATTCAGCAAGAGACTGGTTCCTACCACCGAAAAGGAAGAACCAAAGACAACTGCTTTGGCTGCCAAACATCAAGAAGAAACATCAGGAGCTCAAGATGATCTGCTGGATGAGATGCAAGAGCAGATTGCCCTACTGAGCAAGAAAATCAGGATGATGAAATCTGGAAAGGGTTCTCCAAGGAATTTCACTAAGAAATTCAGTGAAAAGAAGAAGGATGATTCCAGAAAATATAATGATTACTTGTGTTTTCAATGCAAGAAACCAGGACACTTCAAACCTGACTGTCCTGAGTTAAAACAAAGTAAGGAACTTGATTATCTTTGTTTCAACAGCAAAAAGCCTGGACATTTCAGACCTGATTGTCCAGACCTATTGAAGACCAAGAGTCAACAAAGAAGACATGGCAAGAAGGCCATGGTTGCTGAAGATGAATCAGGCTATGAAGTGGAATCAGAAAAAGGAAATGAATCTGATGACACAGCACTGGTTGCTGATATGGAAAACTATGCATTAATGGAAAAATGGATGAAACAGAGGGGGTATACAATACTGTATCAATAAACACTCCTGTTGGAAGTGATTGTGAATCAACTTGTGGTTCAAATCCTAGAAATTCTGACAATAATGAAACTTTGGATGCCATCCTTAATCAACTAAGGATAATACAATCTGGTTATGAGATTGTGAAGGCTGAAAAAGAAGCTCTTCAATTAGAAGTTGAAAGATTAAATGCTGAATTAAGAATTCTCAAAGGTAAGGAAAAAGATGTTAGACAGAATCAGCATAAGCCTGCTGTACATTCAATAGCCACTGAGTCTGCTGAACCATCTGGTTCATCCACTGCATTCAAATCTGGAAAGCCTTATGGTGATAGGACAGGGCTTGGATTTGGAACACAACAATCCAATAAGAGTGGATCCAGCAAGGTCACTGAACCTAGTACTAGGATTGGTCCTAAGTTTGTGCCTGCCCAAGATCCAACTCCCAAAAGGGTTACGGAGGCAGTGAAACCTAATGAGAATGCTTCAAAGAGGCAAAATCAGAAGTCTTAAAAGACATCAGTACCTAACAAAAAGGGTAAATCCAAAGGTAGGACTGCTGGACCTTCTAGACCTACTGATAGCAGACCTACTACCAAGTCTGCTGGACCACAGAAAGGGAAAAACTAGAAATATTCCAAGGATAAGAATCCTAAACCCAAAAATGTTAATCATTCCAGGGATACTTATCTTAGGGGGAAAGGTAGATTGTTCCCTACTGATGATGATTGGAATATTCCTGCCCCTATTGCTAGAAACAGCAAGTATAACCTTGTTGCTAGGGTAAAACCGAAGCATTGGAATCAGCAGAGGACTTATACTAGGCCTCAGCATGGACCTCAGCAGACTCCATATTACAGAGTTGTTCCTAACAGACAGCAATCCAATGGTAATACTAATGCTTCTAACAACATAAATCACTTCAAACAGCATTACATACCAAAAGGCTAGAAAACATATGTGAATCCTACACAACCAATTGTTAAACCTTACGGATGTGTAGAATACATGTATGAACCAAAGTATGACACTTTTAGAAGAAGACCTTATGGAAACATGCCAGAGGTCATGCTTACCACTGACCATTATGGACCCAAACAGGTTTGGGTACCTAAAATGTATTGACTTTGTTTTGTAGGGTGTCTGGTACTTTGACAGTGGATGTTCCAGACATATGACAAAGAATAAGCACTGTTTGTCAAACTATGTGGCAAAAGATGGTCCAAGAGTGAATTTTGGCAACAAGAATACACCTGGATACACAAGAGGATATGACACACTTGTGAGGAATGGACTAAAAATTAGAAATGTTGCATATGTGGAAGGACTAGACTACAACTTGCTGAGCACTGGACAATTCTGTGACATGGGATACAAGGTCACTTTTAACAAAAACACATGTACTTTCATTAGTGAAAGAGGTGATCAAGTTGTATTGGTTGGTAGAAGACAACAAAACATGTATGTTGTGGATTGGTCTACTGCAGTTCCAGAAACAATCTGATTGTGCATACCAATTCAGAACTTAATTGGTTATGGCATAAGAAGCTGAATCATCTGAATTTTGATGACATCAATCAGTTGGTGAAGAAGAAACTGGTGATTGGTTTACCTGAGATCACATTCAAAAAGGATACTATATGTGATGCATGTCAGCAAGGTAAACAGACAAAGTCAAGCTTCAAATCAAAGACTAAGCAATCAACTAATAGAGTCTTGGAGCTGATGCATATGGATCTATTTAGACCAGTAACACCAACAAGTATTACAGGAAAGAAATACACCTTAGTGGTTGTGGATGACTATTCAAGGTACACTTGGGTGGTATTTATGAACAGGAAAAGTGAAACACTTCAAAAGATACCTGAACTTTTGAAGGGATTGCAAAATGAGAAAAGTTTGACAGTAATAAAAATCAGATCAGACAAGGGTACTGAATTTCTCAATAAAGTTATAAGAGAATATTGTGAACAGAATGGTGTACTACATCAACTTGCTGCTGCTGGTACACCTCAGCAAAATGGGGTTGCTGAAAGAAGAAACAGGACTCTAAAAGAAGCAGGAAGAACTATGATTTTTGAAGCATTGCTACCTGAAAGATATTGGACTGAAGTAGTTAATACAGCATGCTATACACAAAATAGAACCTCAGTGAACAAGAAGATGCTGAAGACACCTTATGAGATTTGGAATGGGAGAAAACCTAACATATCCTATTTCCATCCATTTGGAAGCAAGTGTTTTATCTTGAATCATAAGGAACATTTGAAGACTTTCCAACCAAAATCAGATGAAGGAATTTTCTTAGGATATTCTTCAGTCAGTAAGGCATTCAGGGTACTGAACAAGAGGTCATTAAAACATGAAGAAACAATCCATGTTGTGTTTGATGAACCTAAGTTCACTGGTATGGAAGATGAAGCTTGTGACCCTGCTGAGTATCTACAAGTCACTGATCCAGATTGTGTTGAAGTTTTGGAAAGATTCAATGACTTAAAGGTTTCTGATTCTGCCCTTGCTGAACACCCTGCTGATAATACTACTGAAGCAACAACTGAAGCAGTTCAAAGATCTGCTGAACCCCCTGTTGAAGAAACAATAGAACCTTTTGAAGATGAGGTTCCTGAGGATCAATCTAACCAGAATCCACAATGGTTAAGGGATCACCCTGCTGAACAAGTTATTGGCAACATACAGCAAGGTGTAAGGACTAGAAGACAATTAGAAGCAATGTTTACTTGTTTTCTATCTCAAGTTGAACCTAAAATTGTTGAAGAAGCAATTTCAGATCCAGATTGGATAATTGATATGCAAGAAGAATTAAATGAATTTGAAAGAAATCAAGTTTGGACACTAGTGGATAGGCCTAATCATGCAAATATCATTGGTACTAAATGGGTATACAGAAACAAACTGGATGAATCTGGTACCATTGCAAGGAATAAGGCCAGAGTAGTTGCAAAAGGCTATTCTCAAGCAGAAGGAATAGATTTTGATGAAACATATGCACCTGTTGCAAGATTGGAAGCTATCAGATTATTCTTGGCACATGCTGTATATAAAAACTTCAAGGTATATCAAATGGATGTCAAAAGTGCATTTTTGAATGGCATTCTGGAAGAGGAGGTGTATGTTCAGCAACCTCCTGGATTTGAAGTTAAGGATCAAGGAGATAAAGTGTATAGACTTAATAAAGCACTTTATGGCTTGAAACAAGCAGCAAGAGCATGGTATGAGACTCTATCTCAATTCTTGGTGGACAATGGTTTTACAAAAGGCACCATTGATAAGACTCTTTTCAGAATCAATGAAAAAGACAGCACCCTGCTGGCATAGATTTATGTTGATGACATAATCTTTGGTTCTGAAAATGAATTGTTATGTGAGAAGTTTGCAAATCTAATGAAGAGTAAATTCCAAATGAGTATGATGGGAGAAATGAACTACTTTTTGGGATTGCAAGTTAAACAGATGAAAGATGAAATCTTCATTCATCAAACCAAGTATACCAAGGAGTTACTGAAGAGGTTTGGTATGGAAAACAGCACCAAAATATCAACTCCAATGAGTACAAATATCAGATTGGATGAAGATAAAGAAGGCAAAGATGTTGATCAGACTTTATACAGAAGGATGATAGTCAGTCTGCTATACCTTACTGCTAGCAGACCAGATATATCCTTTGTTGTAGGTGTTTGTGCAAGATTTCAATCTAAACCTAAAGAAAGTCATTTAGGTGCAGTCAAAAGAGTTCTCAAATACTTAAAGGAGACTTTGGGAGTAGGGATATGGTATTCCAAGGATGGAAGCTTCAAAGTTATATCCTACTCAGATTATGATTATCTTTGGATGCAAGATTGATAGAAAGAGCACCACAAGAACCTGTCACTTAATGGGAAATAGACTGGTTTCTGGTTTAGCAAGAAACAGAACTCAATATCAACCTCCCATGCTGAAGCTGAATACATTGCTGCTGGAAGTTGCTGTGCACAAATACTGTGGTTAAGACAACAATTAAGGGATTACGGAATTGAAGAAAGGGAAATTCCAATTATGTGTGACAACACAAGTGCAATAGCAATCACTGAAAATCCTGTTTTGCACTCAAGGACGAAGCATATTGATGTAAGACATCATTTTATAAGAGATCATGTTGAAAAGAAAGATGTGGTGGTTCTTTACATCCCTACTGAAGATCAACTTGCTGATATTTTCATTAAACCATTGGATAGTGAAAGATTTGCTAAACTAAGGACTGAACTTGGAGTTATTAAAGTTGCTGATAATCAGCAATGTACTGGAATTCACCAAGGGGATTAGTCTTTGCCATGATGGGTGAGCTCACTTAGCAGATTAGTCATTGGTATCAACAATTCCATGTACTTATGTTTGGACAATTGAGCAAATGAGGTTGCCAAGGGGATTGGTCTTTGTCATGTTGGTTGAGCTCACTTGACAGGTCAGTCATTGGTATTAAACTTCATCTTGCATTATCAATTGAACAAAACAAGAAGGAATCAAAGATCAGCAGAGTTACACTATCAGCAGGCTGCTGAGCCAACCCTGCTGATGACAAGGCTGCTGAATGAAACGTTACTCAGTCAAACTTATAAAAGTCAAAAAGTAATGGCGGGATATTTATTCTATCCATTATAACCACAGTTACACGATCCAACGGTTACAAAACGTTATGAAAAGTAATGGGCCACGTGTCAAAACCGCATTCACTCAGATTTAATCGTGGTTAATGGCACTGTACACGTTCTGATAGTTTCAACCACATCTGTCTATATATATACAGACCTATTCATAGAGGCTACTCACAAAAATCTCAAATTGATTCGCTCTGCAAGTTTTCTTCGTGTGAACACAGATTTGAACTGTCTCTTCTTCATCTTTTTCATTTATCATGCCTCATAAGGATGATGTTCATATTGGCACCAGTCAAAGAGTGAGAGGTTATGTCAATGACTGTGACTCTACTGAGTTAGCCATTAACATTGAAAGAAGAATCAGATGTTTTGCTGGATTGGAAGGCATTATCAACAGGAGATTGCAGAGAATTTCATATATTAATGTACTGGAATTCTGGAGAAACATTGTTATACATGAAGGTAGAGAGGCCTTCACTACAATTGTAAATGGAAGAGAGATAGAAGTATCTTCAGACCTACTGAGAGAGGTATTCAAATTTGCACCTGGAAATGATGCTCCTACTAACCCAGAGGCAATGAATCTACCAAGAATGAAATTTGTGGATCAAATAAAGACCAATGATGCTATACCTTCAAGCTTAGGTATTAATGTAAAACATATTGGATATGAGTACAACCTGCTGAGCAAATTAGTGGCCAAAACAATTTTGGGATTTGTTGGAAGTTTAGACACACTGTCTGGACCCAAAATAGACCTGCTGATCATCATCTACAGGAGTATGAAGTTTGATTGGGCTGAATTCTTTGTACATTACATAAAGAAGGTGTTCATTGAAGATAGAGATGGTACAAGGAAATCCAAGGTCAAGCCCTTAGGTCTAATGATTCAGACCTTGTTGAATCATTTTCAGATACCTGATGTTGCATCTGAAAAGATAAATCAATCCAGATTCAAGCGAGAAGTTGGTGCTCCTATTCCTGGTCTGGATGATGATGAAGATATAGATGATGAGGCTACTGAAAGTGATGGTAATGATGGAGATGATGGTGATGCTGGTGGTGAGTAGGTTAAGCAAACTGTCAAATCTGCTGCAACAAAGAAAGTTACTGAGAAAAGAAAGGTTACTTATACAAGAAAGATTATAGAATTGTTAAAGCCTAGAAAGACAAAGAAGCAGTCAGTTGAAGTTATTGATATAGCTGAAATAACAAGGAAGAGAAAAGATGCTGAGTCTGCTAAGGGCCCAGTAGGGATTGAGGTTACTGACCCTACTGCAGTTGCTAAGAAGAAGATTGTTGCTGAAGTTTTGAAGGAGCAACAGAAAGAACATAGTAGAAAAAGAAAAGTTATCGATCTTGAAGATGATCCACTTTCCAAAAGAATGAAAGAGATTGCCAAAAAGAAGAAACATGGCAAAGGGAAGCAATTGAAAATTTTAGAGGCTCAAAAGGAACAGGAAGAAGAAGAAGTAGAAGAAGAAGGAGAGGCTATTGATGCTGAACCTATAACCATTATAAAGCCTACTGAGGATGTGGAGGTTGTTGTTGAGCAATCTATTGGAAAATCACAGCAGACTACTGACCCTGAACCTGCTGTTGAAGCAACAGAATCCTCACCTGTTAAGGCTGCTGAGCCTACTGAAACTACACAAGTTTTTGTTGAGCAACTTGTAGAAGAACCACAGCAAACCAATGAGTCTGCACCAGCTGTGGTAACTGAAACATTGGTACAAGACCCTGTAATTCCTGTAATAGTTCAGGGGGAAGAGCAGTCTGCTGCTAACCCTGCTGATGAGCATATAAGTCAGGGGGAACCAAGTGTGGTACAGATGGAGGTAGTTGGAACAAATAAAACAATCTGAGCAACCTACTGACCTACATGCATCTATTGAAGAAACTCTGACTCTGCTAGTTGGGACCTTTGGAGGTCAGCAGAGTGGACAAACTGCTCCCAGACAGTCATTCATGCCATTTGAAAGATTTGAGAAGAAGAAGATAGAGGATTTTGTTGATCCTAAACTCCAACAAGTGGCTGATTATTTCAAATGGAAATTTGGATTCTACAAGAGACAATAGCCTGCTGCACAACCTATGACAGATTTTGAAGAATGGGCTTTTGAGAAGCTAGGAGTGGAGAATTTGCTGGATCTAGTTGATACTATTCTGCTGCAATCAAGATTGATGGATATTTTTTATGAACAACAGAAGGAGGAGGGTATCAAGTTTAGGGACCCCAGAGATGACAGTGATGATTCATCTTCATCATCTGACTCTAGAGGTAATTTTCCCTCTGCTTCAGGAGGAACCAGTGGAACTGCCATGTTAAATGAACCAAGAGTGGAGCAGTCTACTGGTGGTGAACAGTGTGCTGAAAGACAAGATAATCAACAGATGGATGAGGATCTCACCATGGATGATATAGAGGCACAAATCAATGAGGGAATAGATATTGGTGCAAACAGATTTGTTGGTGAGGTAGATGATATGTTTGTTGTTGAACCTGTTGAACAACCTGAGGGTCAACAGCATGTTGATTTGGATGAAGAAAGAGTTACTGACCTCAGTGAGCCTAGAGCCAGTTCAGAGGAATCTATTCAATATCAAGACTACATTGACACTGAGGACACTTTATCCAAGGCTGGAAACTTTATAAGAAGGATTCCTGATATAGGGGAATTTCAAAAAGAAAACATGGATGTATTCCCTTATCAGTTTATTGTGGCAAAAATTGCACCAGATCCAATAATTGAAGTGGTGGTTCAGGTTGCTGAGGTTCAAACAGCACCTGAGCAAAGGTTGGAACAGGAGGTACAGGTTGCTGAGGTACAAACAGCACCTGGACAAAGGTTGGAACCAGATTTGGGTTTGGAGGAAACCCTGCTGTTGTTTGAGAGGCTGCTGTAGTGGAACCTACTAAAGGAGACAAGACCACTGTAGGTAAAGATGGTCATCAGACTGCTGTAATTGATGAGGAGGAGCAGCTTGTGGACTATGACTACAGTGATGAAGAATTTCAAATTAATAAGGAATGATCTACTGATGAAGAACCAGTGATTGTAGAACCTGCTATTGATCCTATCTTGGAAGAATACCAAGGACCTCACCCTGCTGGGAGGGATATGAGTTATGCCTTGGTTATCAGCAGTCAGCAGCAACAATACAATGTAGAAGAGCCTACTGATGGAGCTGCTGGAGGAATGACTGGTGGGGTACCAGCACATGTCCTGGATGAGTTGAGGGCTGTCAGGGATGACATGACACAGATAAGGACACAACTTGATAGACATGAACAAAGATTTGAAGAACTGATGAACATGGTGGACAACAATAGAAAGTCTACTGAGACAGTTGCTTCAGGTTACACATCTACTCAGTATGCCATTGCTGATTTAACACAAGATGTGAGGGGAATCAAACATGGCAACACACTGAAGGAGAAATTTTTGAAAGACCAACTTGCCTCTATTCATCAAAAGTTGGATAACCTTGCTGAGGTACATAGACCTGCTGCACCTGCTGTTGCACCTCAACCTGCTGTAATGGATCCTAAATTTACTGAAAGAATAACCCTGTTGGAGCAAACTATGCAAGAAAGGATCACAACCATTGACACTAGGACTGAGATTATTGAAGGTCAGATGAACAATCTAGTGTTAACACAGGAGAGTGTACACGGCCTGCTGTCCCATTTTGTTGATGATGTCAATAAGGGGGAAGAGGGTCAAACAGCAGTAGCAAAAGAGGCTACTAGAATTTTTGCAAAGAAGAGATGGGAAGCTGATACTAATGCATATAGAGAACCTGCACCTGACAGACTTCCACTTACAGATGATCTTCTTAAGCAATACAAGAATGTGTACAACAATAGAAGGAGACCTTATCATTACAAGGGCTTTCATGAAGGTCTTAACTCATTTTTGAGTTTGAAATTTTAGGAAGCAAGAGTTAAAGCCATGAGGGCTTCAAGAAGAAGTGGAAGAGGTGGAAGAGGTGGAAGTAGTTTACCTACCACAAATGCAAAGGAATAACTGAATGAGTTCAAGGGAGTTTACATGAAGTTAGGGTTCAGGGTACATCAGATAAATCTAACTCTTCCTGAAGCTTGGCATTGGTGGAAACAAGTAAATCCTCATATTGACTTCTCTCTAATTGAAAATGACTGGATGAGAGAGATGATCATGAAAATAAGAGCTTACCAAGAACAAGCAGAGAAATCAAGAGATGAAAAGGGAAAGAAGACAATAGATCAGCATACTTTACACTGTTTTATATTTGTTGATTCTAGACTGTAATACTTTGAACAAATGATTATAATGAGAAATGACCAAGGTTGTTCTGTTTTTTGTTTTAATCTTTTTGCTTTGTTGTTAGGAGAGGGTATTGGCATCATCACCAAAAAGGGGGGAAATTGTTGGACTTATTTCTGAGTTTTAGTGATGAGTGCCAGACTAGCTGTTATAGTGCAAAGGCAAAAAGATGTCTATATCAAATGTATAGGTTTATTAGAGTTTGATCTGTGTATAGGTTTGATCAAACAAGCACTGTAATGGTCAGCTGACTTATATCAGCAGACTGGTCTAGATCAGTAGGGTAGCTAGGTCAGTAGACTAGTCAGGAACCTGCTGAAGACTGAAGACTGAGGGCTCAAACTCAGATAATGAAGGCTAAGGGTTCAAACTTAGTGATTAAAGTCAAGGATATGGAATCAGAATTTAGGGAAGTCTGTGATGACCTAAACTGATTACATATACCTTGTGTACAAGGTCTAAGTTCTACAAGTTGGATGGTGATTGGAACTTAGTTATATGCAAAAAGGTGTAATCTAACTTCATAAATAAAATTTAGATAAAAGAAGTAAGCTGCATTGTGTTTTAAACACAGCAAATTATAGTTCAGCTTATTGATATGTACTTCAGCAGACTCATGAACCTGCTGATACATATATCTCGATTTATTCAAGATTACATTGGAAGAAAACAAGGATAAGGACAACTAACTACCTCTGATTTATCAAACAAATCAATGGTTGAGATTTAAAGGACGTTAGGATGATTCAGGACATTATCCAATGAATACAAGTCAAAGGGTGAACAGACTGCATTCTGTCAAAAAGCAGTCTGACTGTGTCAGTACTATGAACAGTGACAGAAAGCAAGTCAAATAGGACAAAATCTAGAACGGCTATATTTGAATTTCAAATATAAGTCACAAGCATTCCTACCTATAAATAGAGGACTTCCAACTCAGAAAAAGATGATAAAAATTAAGGAAAAACAAGAGATAATTCCGAGCTGCATTTTCTTATCAAGAAAAACACCCTGCTGAGCTTACTAAGCTTAAGGCTACTGATCCAGAGAAAATCTTCAAGTGTAATCTGCATTCAAGCTACATCAAGTTTACACACTTGAAGACTGCAAGCTGCTGATCATATCATCATGATCAAGCAGCTACAACTGAATCATTTATTTGATTCTATCTTACTTTTACAAGAATCTACTGAAGATAGTGAAGCATCTTTTGGGTGTGAAAGACTGTTGTTTGTGGTGGAGCTGGTGAAGAGGCAATCCTACCCTTCAAGGACCAGTGGAAGACTTTGGAGCAACAATCCTACATGTTCCAAGTGTTCAGTTTGTGAAGCCATAGTTATTGGTGAAGGACAAGCAACATAGGAATCTTTGTAACAGCTACATCAAAGATCTCTAGTGAATTACCTCCAACATCACAGGAGATGAGTGGACGCACAGGATTACACCACCTGGAACCACTATAAAATCTGCCTACTTACTTTCTGCATTTAGTTTATTACACACATCAACCTACTGAATCTGGCAACTGAAATCACACACATACACTACTGAGTATCTAATACTTAGTGTCATATTTAACAACAAGTAATAAGGCTTAATTTTGATATAATTCCGCTGCACAAATTCAGCAGACTCAACAGTCTGTAGACTACTGAGTGTCAGCAGACTGCTAAAGTTGCTGAGTTTGTCAACTCCAAAAGTTTTAAATGTTAAGTTTATTCACCCCCCCCCCCCCCCTCTAAACTTAACCATAGCCTTTTCAAGGGACCAACAATATATGTATATATGGTCTAGATAAATAACTATCATGATTGGTATACAACTATACAATGATGGTTTCATAATTTCTGTGATATTGTTTGTTATATATAAGGTAAAAGACCCCATAATTTCTGTCTTTCTCTGGTGCTGGAACGATGCTTTTGAATTCATTGGTTTAGGATTGTACCTGTGATATTGTTTCATATATGTATTTTCCATTTATGTACTCTATGTTCAATATAATTGTTATGAAAGACTTGTTGTTATATTGCACATTTTTTTAAGTGTTCTTTTTATTCATCTTGTGTCAATAGATGAACCCAAATAACAGACAGAAGCATGTTCATTTCATAGCTCCTGGTCAAATGTTGAAAGATCGTATGTGTGGAAAAAAAGTATCGAATGTTGGACATGGAAGTAGAAGGATACAAGTTGTAACTCAAAAGACTAATGACTTGTGCTATCATGGAAGAACAAGTAAGTTACTAAATTTAACTACATTTTCAAATGTATCACAAATTGATATTATTCTAACAAGTGTTTGATTTTCTTTCTATAGGTGGAAATCCAGTCCACATTTTGTTTCTTCATTAGGGTGAAGATAAATGGGAAGAAAGAAATGTTACAGAAGAAAGTTCTTTTTTAGATGTCTTGAGCATATGTAAACGGTTTATCGACATTTACTCTGTTGGAATCAAAGTTACGGATGCAGATGGTAAACATTTGACGAACGACAAAGATTTCTTCAGTTTCTTGAAAGAACTTGAAGATGAGGAGAACATATCACTCTATATGTTTAAGGATCCAACTGTGCAGCCGTTGCTCTTCAAATTGCCTCAGGACAATCCTTCATTAGGTAGGCTTTAGTTAGAGTTCTTCAATTTGATTTTGTTTTTTTGAAAAAAACAATACAATATTTTATTTTATGGTGTACCGTTGAAGTTTCTATTTTAAGAGCTTCACTAGTGAGATATGTGATGGAAGATGGTAACAAGGATGAAACAGGTTTAATTTGAGTTTTTTATTGGAAAAAATTTAATACTACTTTATTTTCTGTTGTACTAGTTACTGTCCCAAGAGCTTCACCAGTGACAGTGGGAAATGTGATGAAAGATGATGGTAACAGTGATGGAACAAGTTATGACACTACAATAAAGAATGTTAAAGGTAACTGTAAAATTGTTTACATATAATGTATTAAAAATCTATTGTTTTGTTTTAGCTAAGATATACATACACTTATTTAACATTCTATTTAATGATCGATTTCAGGCACTAAAATGGTAGGAAAAGTTAGAGGAGTCAACAAGAACCCAAAAATTGCATCTCTAAAAAATGGAGAAAAACTTGCAATTGAATTTTACAATAATCGTGGAGTGGGACCAAATCACACTTATTGGTCCAGACACTTGGGAAAAATTATGCGGAACAAGAATATGTGTCCTATACGAGTGCGTTCTTGGAAGGAGATGACAGAAGGTAACAAGCAACACATGTGGGCTGCGGTAAAGGTATATGAAATAAATGTTCTCGGTTTATTGCTAATATTTCAAAGTGGTGTGTATTAGTTTAATGATAGTATGTTCAAATAATCGGCATCAAAACGGACTTGGCACATCTGATACTACTTTTTATGATATTTTATAGGAATCATTTTCCAATCCAGAAATTGAACTATACCGTGAACATACTTTGGATCATATAGATACTTTATGGACAGCTTGGAGGTCATCTTTGAATCAAATGTACGTGAAGCCTTGCAAAACAAAAGCTCTTGTGTTGAAAAATGTTCCTCCGGGGATGAATGATAAAGATTGGGGGTGGCTTGCCACAAATAAGTTCCTAGATGATGAGTTTCATGTAAATATATAAAAATATATATTCCATTGTTAAATTGTACATGAAGGATTTCGAGTGTAATGTCTCATTATGGAAAATGCAGAAAGTCAATGCCCGAAATTCTAATAATCGAGCCAAGGGAGTGATGCCTCATCGAACCGGTAGCCATCCGCATAGACATATCATATATGAGATGGTAAATATACAGTTTATCTTATTGCTTTAGATTTATTATGTTCTTTGTTGGATATATAATTAATTTTTAGTTGCCATTTTTAATTATCTAGGGAGGTAAGGTAGATACCCCACCTGACATCGCAAAAATCTTCTATGAGACTAGACAGAAAAATGGAAAGCTTGCGTTTCCAAGAGAACAAGAAAAATATGTAAGTATTAGCACTTAACATTTTTGCATAAATTATTTGTTTATCATTTTTTATTACACAAATGAATCTCCGGTTTTGTAGGATGTGATTGTCAAGACTGTTCAAGCCAATGACTCACTCTCACCTATTGAGGTGGTTGAAACTTGCTTTGGACCACAAAACCAAAGCTATGTTTTTGGTTTTGGTGGTGGGATGAAAAAGATACATTTTGGTGATCCTCAAGCTGCTCAAGTAAAAGAACTTAAGGCTAAGCTCCATGATAAGGTAGAAGAAAATAATGACCTTATGCGACGCGTTGACAAGATTGAAAGTTTCTTGGCTCGAATGCATAGTGAAAACATGCCAAATCCAGATGAACCGCCAAGGTGTGATGATGAACCATAGCTCTTTATAAAATCCTATCATTATGCATCTACATGTAACTAGTCTTTTGAAATGACTACCATTTTGTATATTTTGGATGGACTAATGCAAATGGTTATAACTTACAACAGAGTGATATATTTAATTGTAGTAAGTAATATTTGTCCATAATGACTGATTACATGGAAAATAAATAGGCGTATTTATTGAAAACAAGATTTAATGAGAGTGAATTTGTAATATAAAAAAATTATTTCATTAAAGCAGTTTTTGTGACAGTATACCTAGTCATTAAATCTCATTTATTGATAACGGCCATAGCTATTTAGTGAGGGGTTTTCACTTATTAATGACCGTAATATTCATCATTACAAGGCAGAAACTAATATTTAAGTTTACTTTTAATGAGAGGTAAATAGGACAATAATGAGAAAGTCACTCGTCATTACAATTTTTTTTAATGAGGGTACAATCTCGTCATGGAATCCATGATACTTTAATGACGAGATTGATTTGCCGTCATTGAAATAGTTTTAACTAGAAGGCCGACAATGAGGGGACATGACGAGAATTTTCCCGTCATTAAAATCTGTTAATGACGAGAAAATGCCTTTTAATGACGGGAATTCCCTTCATTAAAAACCAAATTTCTAGTAGTGGTCATTATCGATTTGTGTAGCCCAAACGAAAAGGAGTTTGAGCATGATCAAAAGAGAAAATATTTAGATACTGGAGTTTTCCAGGTGATATAAAAATATTGGAATTTTTGAATGAGATAAAGTCCGTCAAAAACAGTTATTTCTTACGATTGCACAAGCTGTCAGACTTTCCAGATTAATAAACACTAAGTTGAATTGCAAATCGAGATCAAACGAAAAATAATCTGAACTTAATTCCAAAAGGAAAATTGTAGATAAAAGTGTTGTCTGCAATATAGAAAATATTCAGGTCATTTGAAGGTGTTTAACCTGTCCGAAACAGAAGAAGAAGTGAAGGTGCTGCTGCAGATTTTCTGGACAGAGTGTCCGGCATAAACATGAATTTTTTGAACAATCCATAATAATTATCAAGTTGGCGTAAAAAGATGAAATTGTAGAAAAGACTTCGGTCTATATTGTGGAAAATTTTCAGAATTTTTAGAGCAGGGGAAGTGGTTTAACCTGAAAGGAAAACACGGAAACAACATCATTCACTCATGTTGGATAAAGCAAAACACGAGGATAATGAAAACTATGTGCCAAAGTATGAGACATTTAACACTAATAGTTGAAACGACTGAGGAGTACTTGGAAAGAATAAAATTTGCATATGGAGTTCGTGTGGAACCAATCTCAAGCAAAGCAAGGCCAAAGAATTTTGGTAAACATAAACCAAGCGATAGCGAAAAGAAAAAACGAAGGATTTGTTGAGTCGAGTCATTAAACAAAAGTTTGTATCTACTAAAACATCTTGTAGGGGATGCATTAAGGGTAATCACTAGCTAGGATGCAAAAGTGTGTTACCCTGAAATAGCTAAACATGATATAGTTGGAAAGATATGCAATTGTCAATTCAAATAGTTCGAAGGATGAGAAAATTATTTTTCTTAAATCAAGCATTTGACACGATGAAAACATCTTGAAAAAATAAGGCACATCAATAAATGTACACACTTGGAAAACAAAAATTCGTAATAACGGACTTTACCGAGTTTCAGAAGTTTCAAATGAAAGATTTTAACCAGAGCCCGAGTTACAATTAGTATGGATGGGGAAACGATTGAAATTGGGATAACCAAGTAGGAAACTAGATGATTATAAAAGAGAACCTTATTAAAGAAGATATAAGATTGGAAAATCACCACGCAATCGTTTCTTGTCATCGAGGAGCACTATAACGACAACACCTAGTCTCTACCTACCAAACTTCTTATCCTGGGTAACAACTAGCTTAAAAATCAGATAAATCAAAGTATTCTCATCTCCTATAACCTACTACACCATAATTTACAGGGTGAAAGAAAGACATCTATCATTATTGAGCAGAGGACTTAAATGGTTTTGAGAAATTCAGGTGCATACATAAGCGATGAAATAATTGATTTGCACAAAATAAACTGAGCTGATTTTGAACATGAGGCAAAGAGAAAATCTGTGAGTAAATAATTTTTACATATGATGTTCAAAAATCAAAAAATTTGTTAAGCCATAGGTCAGTCAAAATAATTCTTTTCATCTACTGCTATAAGCTGTCAAAAATTTTCAGGACTACATCAACTGTCATGTGTTGCAGATTGTGCTCAGACCAAAACGAATTTGTACTTGGTTCCAAAACAAAAAATTTAGTGCAGCATGTTTTCTACAATATATAAAAAATCCAAGTCATTTGGAGGTGTTTAGCTTATTCAAAACATAATGATAAGTAAGAGTACCGCTGCAGAATTTTCTGAACAGAGTACCCCTCCTTGTTAAACAATTTGTGAACAATCCATACTGAAAACTAAATTGATGTAAAAAGAGAAATTGTAGATAAGACAACTTTATAAGTGGCTGAAAATTTACAGAATTCTTAGAATAAAAAAATGATTTAACATGACACGTAGAAACGTGAACAAAATAATTTACTCGGTTTGCATAACACCAAGTTACAAGGAAGTGATTTGAACCAAATGTAGCATTACGAAAGCTTAAAACCTCAAAAAGAAAGAACATTAGAGAAAGATTCGAAGATTCCAAAAGGAAAGAGGGATCCTATTAAGGCTTCTCGAAAGGAACAAAACTTAAGAGGATCACAAAGAGATGTGATTATTAAAACTCATCCTAACTTCCCCTAATGAGACTTTTCACTTGGTCCTAGTGCAACTTAACCACATTCTAAGGATTCCTAATCCTACGAGAATTTACCACCAAGATTAAGAGAGATCAGATGGGTTCAAAAAGGTCTAAAGAAGTTATATCTTAGAGGGAAGAAGCCTAGAAAGAAAGGATGCTTCTCTCTGATACCAACTGTAACGCCCCGCTCCCGGATACCGAGCCCTAATCCGGAAGATAAACGTTCGGCGCATATAGCATTAAATAAATATAATATTATACGCAAGCCTCTACGTCGTCGTATCAAATAAAAGCAAACGGAAGCTAAAAAGACTCGGGTAAAAACATAAATGCTACTATGAATAGAAATTAACCATACTAAAGATGGATACTTAAATTGCAAAGGCGAAAAACCCAAAGACTTATACAATACGAGGTCTTAAAAGTACCAACCAAACTTACAAAGATCTTAGAAGTCGAAGTACAACAAGCCTAAGAAAAAGAATACAACCAGTCTAGTACAACCTTTACAAGGAAATAAACTAAAAGCTTCGTCAAGGCATCAATGTCCTCAAAAGTCGTCATCTACGCTTGGTCAACCTGTTCGTCTTCTCACACCACAATGCATACAAAAGAAAATATAGAGGAGGTAAGTACAAAGTACTTAGTAAAAGTGAGAAGCTAATTAATAACTAAGTTATACAATGAAGGGTTATTATTATGATTATTAAATTATCTTTATGAGACCGACTCAATCTAGGGTTCACTTCATGTCCATCAACATGTCATGAATATACGTTTCTAGCTTAACTTATCTTGGTTACGTCATTACTCAAGGGCACTATGCATGGCGTTCATCAGCCTAAAGATATACTTGCTAACTAAAGGTGATTAGCACCGATTAGCTCCGGGGTCTCCCCGGTATGCGTATACGTTCGATGAATTTCCTCCACTACCCTTCAGCGTTTTGAGCCAGTAGCGTTGTTCACCTTTTATGAACGTATCACATCTCCGATATGAAATAGTACCTAACCGAGAATAGGTGACTTTTTAGCTTTTACTACACTTCTGTAATTATTATCCGTTGTTATCTAGCCACCTAAGTGTTTTCAAGTAAGCTCCATCACATCTCCTACTCTCTTACTTATACCACTAGACACGGACAAGCCCTAGCACATACAGAGACATTGACGAACTCTAGTTCATCAAAGCACAAGCCCTTTCATGCTCTTCCGACAGTCCCGAACTTCAACTCCCTTTAAGAGTACGTCGGTCCCGGAACCAAACGCATCAGAAACTCAATCGGGGCTTGTTTAGGTTTAATTAATGTTATTGAATAAAAAAAATAGAAATTTAAAACTCAACACAAATATACCAAAACATATCACATCTCATTAATTATAACTTAGCATGAATTCTATCACCAAACAACACCAAAACTCAACCTTTCATTATAAAACTATTATTACTCATTATGAAGAGCCTCTTACCTTAATTGCAAACAATCATCAAAGCAAAACGCCTAGTGACTGCTACAACTTTTGATCCTCAAACCCAAAACCTACTTGATCAACAAGTAAACCCTAAAATCCTTTTTTTTTGACAAAAACCGAACTGAAAAAGTGTGTAAAACTGAATATGACCTGGATTATTTCCTGTGAAACAATTTTTAGAATAATCTACGCTCCAAGACGATCGTTTTGACTACTCATGGCTGCGAAACAGAGCTACGGATTAATAGATATGAATTTTTGAAGAATCGAACCCGACGGTTGCCAAAAACTAAGGCTAAACTGAAAACTTATGAAATATGGATATTTTATTTTCCAAAGTTGCGTCTCGTCGCGGTGATCATTTTTACCTCCTGTGGCATCTTGAACAGATAAACGGATTGGCCACACGGTTGAAGATTACGTTCATCTGTTTCCTGGCATCTCTGCGTATGTTTTTCGGTTTGCCGTCGTTCCCTTTCTTCATTTTTTAGAATATGCGTATGAAGCAATATATGATATATAATGGGGGTTATTTTCCTTAAATACTAATTATTAAGTCTTTATAATAATTAATCCATTTATTTCCTATAATAAATTTTCAAGATATTAATTAAATCCTTTTTAATTAAATAAAGTATGATAAATAATAATTAGGTCGTAGTAAAAATATCAAATTTCTATTTTACCTTTTTTGAAAAAAGTCGGGATGTTACAAGGGGGTGGGTCGTGACCCCGTTGGCCCTCCCCAAGGGGCGTCCCTGTGGCGTTATGTGATGATTTGGGAGCTTGTGGAGTAGGAAAAACAATATTACTACTTCTACATGTGTGAATTTTGTCTTAAGGTGAATATTTGTTAAGAGTGGGCCACGTCTCAGATCGGCAATCGAATGGAAAAATGCTAACTTACGTTACTATTTAAGTGACATTTTGATTTTGTTTTAAGATGTACCACATAAGTTAATTCCCATAACCTTAACCTATGTTAGATTTTGTCTTATGGGTGTAAAAGATTTTATTTTGTATTTCTCTACCATCAGCAGTTTTATGCTGGTCCTAGTACACCATTTCACACTTGGTCTATCAATACAAATTCTGAAATGATTGGTAAATTTGTAGTCATATATATTTTACACAGTAGGCCCCATATGTTTTTGTAATTTTCTATTGGTTCTGTAACACAAAGTCATATTTGGTCCAGAACCATAATAAAATATGCACTCTTCTATAGTAATAATATGTACTCTTTCGTCCGTGGACGTAGCTCACATTGACTGAGTCATTTAAATTTGGGTGTTCAGTCTTTTTCTTCTATTATTTGTTTTGTGTTATTGTCGTTCAGGACAGTAGCTCGAGATTGTTTTCCTAACAAATAATCATTATTTTTCCAAATAACCATTCTATTTTTGTCAAAATATCACTTTAATTGATCTCAAGTAGCGAAGTGAGCATGTTATATGGTCATTTCCTTAATTCTATAAATACACGTTTTAACGTTTTTTTTTATTCCAAGTGTTTTAATGCAGTAGAATTCGTATTGAATTCATATGAATTTCCCAGTGGGGAGTCTAGGTTCGATCCCCGCTTGGGGCGTGTGTGTGGTTTATCGTTTCGTTTCCGAGAAAAAAAAAAAAACCTGACCGAAATGTCACAGACCAAGAGGCAGGTTTGTGCCACTGGCTTATAAGTTAGGTGATACTCCGCGGATACTCAGGATACTCCATTGGATACGTATCTGTGGCAAATTGTAATTTTTAAAAGTTGGATACTTTACATGATACACGTATCTTGACAACAAATACAAATATCCGAAGAACATGATACTTAAAGAATGAGTTTGAATCTTAATATATATATATATATATATATATATATATATATATATATATATATATATATATATATATATATATAAATAGAGAGAGAGAGAGAGAGAGAGAGAGAGAGATATACATATAGTCATTTTATTTTAATTTTTTTAGGTCTAGTCCTTGTATTTTTTATTATTTACAAATACACCCCCGTACCCGTATCCTAGATTTCTGTAAAATTACGTATCTGCGTATCTCGTATTCACGTATCCATATTCGTATCCGTGCATCCTAAATGTATGTTACTCCACATTAGGGAGTAACCACACACATAAGAACTTCTCGTTAAGTTCAGCTAAAACTAATTAGTTAGGCAATGCATATACAGTAAAAATGCATCCTACTTTGAGTAAAAATGCCATTATTTTGTTACCGTGCATCCTAAATGTATGTTACTCCAAATTAGGGACCTTTTAAAGCCAACTATTTCATCCTACTTTGAGTAAAAATGCATGAGATTCATCAATTACCTGTTATGCCCATCCTATCGAGTATCGAACATGATATATAATGATTACTTAGACATCACATATTCTACAAGGCTGTTCATTTTCATATCCTACAAGATAGCTTTATGTTTTTTTATTTTTTTTCCTAGAATACTACGGTTCAATGAATGTTGTATCAAGTTACATGCATTATATAATTCAATTTTTATTCTCACACATACACAATAAAAATGTATTACATTAAATTAAGTAAAATGTTATAAAAAAAATGTCATTTGTTACAACATTTTTTATAATAATTGTATCATAGAATATTTACACAATATTATCGTAAAATACATCAATAATTCTAATAAAATATCTCTAATCTGTATTCTATGATGATGGTGCATCTGTTACACTGTTGGTTTGAGTATTTTTGTCGCGTTACACTGTTGTGAGAATCGTTTCTATGCTTTTAGATGGCGTGTTACATGTTTGTGTGTATTCATTCCATTGGTATCAGACTCGTGAAATGTGTCTTGCTTTTTTCGTTGTTTTGTGTGGTCACTCATGTGTTTATTTGGGGTCTATGTCTGTAGGGGATCCAATCCCGTCAATGTCTGAGGTTATTTTTCTTTTCTCTATATTTTTTTTTTTTTTTTTGTGTCCTCAAGATTTGTGCCCTAATTAGGACCCACAGAAGAAAAGAAAGAACGTACGGGATACTATATAAATGTGCAGTAGTTATGCAAGTCACTTGATATAATTTGTGATGCACGGATACTTAATTCGGAGACGTAATCCGTATCCGATACGTATTTGATATCGAAACTAAAAAAAAAAACTTTGAAAACTTCATTGGATATGTAGGTATTTGGGATGAATTGTAATTTTCAAAACTTGGATATATTACCGGATACACATATCATAACCAGTGGCAGATCCAGAAATTTGTTCGAATGGTGTCACCGAAGCCTAAAACTTTATTTTTGTCTACAAATTATTCCAGTGGGGTCACCGTAGCCTGAATCTACATTTTTTTACCACAAAATGACCTTTTTTAACAACAAAATTATATCGTTTTAATACTAAAAAAATTTCTCCGGATCTCAGTGGGATCACGTGACCCCACCTTTTAATATGTGGATACGCCCCTGATCTTGACCACAAGTACGGGTATCCGAAGAAACTGATACTTGAAATATAAGTTTAAACCATAATATGCGTACATGCTTACAAACACATGTATACGTACATGCATATATGTATAAATACATACATACATACACACATTCATATGAAGGTATATATATATAATCATTTTACTTTTATTATTTATAGTTTAGTCTTTATATTTTTATTATTAACAAATACATCTCCTAATTTGTATCTTATATTTTTGTAAAATCATGTATTTACGTATACCGTATCTGTGTATCTCGTATCCCGTAACCATACATACGAGGATACGGGGGGCGCCCCTGGGGGGTGCCAAGGGGGCCATGGCCCGGAGCCCACCCCCCAGAAAATCAATGAGGGCCCCACAAAATTTCGACCTAATATTATATATATACTGTATTTATATGAACAAGGAATGTATTACCTTAATGTTTAGCACTCTATTATACTAGACATGAGACTTGATTTTGAATCTTGCTAGCTAAAATAATTTTTGTTTTTTTTAAATTAGGACTAGGAGTCAAATAATTAGGTTTTTTTCATTCCAAATGCATTACTATCTCACGCAGTTTTTTTGTTTTACTTTTTTTTATATATTTTTTTGTTACTGTTTTTTTTCGAAGGACGAGGGCCTAAATTTTTTTTGTTCTCCGAGCCTAAATTTGGACAGGGACGCCTTTCGAGAAATTTCTATATGCTTCAACCAATGTTAGGATTTGTCCTAAATTTGAACAGTGACGCCCTTCAAAAAATTTGGACAGGGACTCCCTTAGGATTTGTTCCTGCTATAATTTATAACTATATGCTTCAACCAACGTTGTACGATAAAATATCTGGTACCATCAAAGTGTTGGACTCCCTTTGTTTCATAATAATGTTGCATTATTTAATGAAAAATAAATTATATATAAATACATGTTCATCTTCATCTAAAAGAATTCCAAGACTCTATACTAATTATTAATATACTTATTCTACTTATTATACTCACTCCGTCCAATTTGTTTGAGACTTATTTCATTTATGGCTGTTAGACCCGACCCTAGAATGTTTTGAGCCTAAGGCCAAGTCGTCGAATTAGACATTTTAGTTCGAAATTTCATACTTATCGATTCGAATTAGGTCCGGTAAAAACAATTTGGGCCTTTATCGGATCGAGTAAATTTTTATTTGGGCATTTATCAATTCAAATAAAAAAAATTAACACATTATATTAGGTTGGATCAACACAGAATTTGGGCCCACGGGGCACCGTTGGGTCTAAGACGACCATCTCGACCACCTTAGTGCTGGGCCAGCCCTGATGGCTGTCCCAATATAAATCTCATAACTCTAATTAGATTCAAAAATTTTGCTTTAATTTCCTAATTTGATTCAATGTATTTTATAAATTGAAAATTGTGCTACATATTAAAGACAAAAAAGTAAACTAGTTAAGTTTTAAAGGACCAGACAACCTATTAATTGATGTATTTTAAAATATTGTGATTTCCAAAATATCCCAAACAAATTGAGACTGTGGGAGTAATAACATGTATGAGTGAATAATCAGTGAATATAGGAGTGTAACAAAACCACGTATATATAGATACGAAGTATAAATGTATTTCAACAATATTATCTACAAATTTTTAGTAACTAAATTTTTTTCTTGAGCGGTTCGTAAATAATTTGAGGTAGGGAAAGGAAAGAACTCACCTAGCAAAAAGAATATAAACTCCAAGGATCCGATGAATGAAAATGTAGCATTCTCAACGGTGAAAAATCCCACAGACAAAACACAAATAAAATACATTTGTAACGGGAAAAAGGTAGTGAGGATATTATTAAAGATAAATAGTTGTAGTATTTATTTTAAAATTATAGTGTCATATATACATCTAGTATTTAGTCAAATCAATCAATGAAAGCAATTATTTTTCACTGTCCATATGGTATCAAAGCTATGTGTTGATCTTATCTGCACATCTCCCCTTCCCTTCTCCTTCTTCGACTTACTTTCAAAACAAAAAAAAAAAAACCCTAATCGGCTACCATGGCCGATGATTCTTCCTCAGCTACAACGGCCGAGTCTCCTACTCCGGCCAAATCTTCTCTTCCTTCATTTCCTCCTTCCTCTCAAATCCATATCATCAAATTAAACCGTCAAAACTATCATCTCTAGCAGGAACTATCCTATCCTACCTACGTGGACAGGGGTATACGGATATGTTAATGGCACAATTAAGCCACTGGCGGCCACCATTACTAATGACCAAGGCGCTACTGTTACCAATCCTGCTTACGAAACCTGGGTTCAACAAGACAATTTGATTCTCCGTACCATTACCTCCTCATTATTGGAAGATGTATTGATGCAAGATTACCATGCCACCACGTCGGTTAAAATTTGGTCGACAATCGAAACGTGTTTTGCCTCCCAATCCCGTGCAAAACTGATGCAAATTCGTACGCAATTGGCTTCTACCAACAAAAGCACGCAAACGGCAACTTAACATTTTGGCAACATCAAGAGGTTGTCCGATGAACTCTCCATGGCCGGCCATGCCCTTTCTCCCGACGATAACGTCGCTTATCATGTCGCCGGCCATGGCCTTGAATATGTTGCTCTAGTCACGATGATCTCTGCCTGTGATTATATATCCCTTGAAAAATCATATTCTCTACTCCTTACTGTTGAATACAGAATTCAACATCATGCGCATGTTCCGCCACCGGCCTCATCATCTTCTCCGGCCAATCATTCTATTAATTATACCACCGCTTCTTCTCGATAGCAACCTTCACGTGCATGTGGCTATGGGAAGTCTGGCAAAAACAGAGGCCAGGGGCGTTCCGGTTATTTTCAAGGCCCAGGATCCGGCCGCAACTCCCAATCGAACAATCCTCCTGTTACCTGTCACATTTGTTCTCGCCAAGATCATGAGGCTTCTGCCTGCTATTAATTCTACAACGAGAACCCACCACCGCCCCGTTTTCCACCTCGTCAAGCTTTTCATCCAGTTGTTCAAAAACCGTCTCCGCCTTATCAGCTCCAAGCCTATCAGGCCAAATAGAATCCGGCTCTCTCCACCATAATCACTTGTAAGTCACTAACGTTGATAATACTAGCAAGAATACTAGGTACATCATAGTATAGTAAATACGAGTCAAGGTCGATCCCACAGAGACAATGCAACTCTAATTATAAACGATTCTTACCTAATTAAGGAGCGACATATAAGTGGTCATTGACCAACAATGAACATAAAAGAAACTTGGTATTTCTCCCCCTCTTCTCACCGATCTACTAACTTGAATTAGTTAATCGTTACGTTTACTCCCCACATAATTTCCTTAAATTAATCGAGTGAGCTTTTGATTTAGTTATAAGCTACGGGTGCAACTCCTACCCTATCTACTCCGACAATGGTAGTAGACAATCTATACGCAAGCTACCCTCCTTACTTGGTCCGTAATAGCCCATACGCATAAATAACTAGAATTGCCGATATCGAGCGCTAACTCATACCGCTAACCCGCCTAGACAGCTGTCGACACTGATCAGCACGTTCCTAGGGTCTATTCAAGAATATGTCCAAACTAACACTTCACTGTTCATATTTCATGCTAGTTTTACGATTACAATAAGCTGATTGGCCAGATTTAACCTACTGTTAATTAAACCTGTCAATCAACGTAGCTGTAGTGAATCCCAGTTTTAGGTTTTCTAAGTATTGCCTCGGTAAACCGGTATAGACCGCCGGTTTACCAGGGTCAACTTCTCCTATTCCCGGATCTACATTGCTGAATTACGATTAATCAGTAAATCATGGGGCCTTAAAACATGCAGATTAAGTAAAACACATAAATATGAGCAGATCTACCATATTGAAGACAAAAAGGAACGTTCAAAGCTTCATACCTTCAACAATGGAGATCTAGCTCGATCTACTCAAGCTAGAGATGGTGGAGAAAGGGAGAAAACCATAAATAACTCCTCAAAAGCTTGGAATAACTTTATTTCATCAAATTGAATAATGTATATTAAAACTTATTATCAACTAATGCAATAATCTGTTAATGCGGCCCTATATATACAATGACCGACTTATGACTCATAGAAACCCTAACAGACCTAGTAGAGGCGGTAGAATCGATTTCGTGTCCAACAAGCCCTCGGTTTACCGGCCCTAGCTCTCGGTAAACCGGGCCGACTTTTCCTATTTTTCTTCACCAGATTTCTTCTTGGACTTCTTTTACTTGGCCCAACATGCTCCTTTTAGTACACTCTCCAATGCTCCAGATTTGTTACATCCTATAAAACACATAAAACGAGACAAAACAGTACCAAATCTTCGGGAAAATAACATAGATACAGAATTACGATCCTCGAAACATACACTAGCATTTAACACATATTCCACATAATAACGAGCCTATCTATCCTCTCTTGAGAAAAATTCGGGGTGAATAAGGGTATAATTAATGGTACCATTTGTGGCGTTATCAACTACACCCCACTTAGCTTTTGATCATCCCGAGCAAAAAGGCGAAAAGAAAACAACATCCTGATCAATACATAAGTTAATTAAAAACAACTATTCTGCACAATGTCAAGATCATGATCAGGTCACTCATATCCATCAGTAATACATTAAACACTATCCACGTCATGAGCCAATGTGTGTGTGCAATAACTTTCACAATCGCTTAGTAGTGCACACAATCTCATATTACGTGAACCCATAATCAAACTAACCAGTCTCGAACATGTTATTTATTATTCAAACTATATGGCAAGGCGGATCGAGAACCGAGTATATATTACTCTTAGGCTCGCGTTTATTGGTCTATGCAAAAGTCGTGCGTTTTACGCTCTATCGACTCAAATTTTTCCAAAGAGATTATAGATGTATATATTTCAATGCACTTCTCTTTCTTGCCTGGTGGACTCTCATTGATTTATCTATCCTCACGGTCTCATTCTTGATAAACTACCGAATCTGAAATTCCTTTGCCTTTATAAGCATTGGTGAAACATAATTCGGGATAAAGCCAAGGTCATTTCTAGTCAAAGCAATATGCAATTGACTACATACCAAGGAAAGTGAGTTATTCGTGCTTAAAATGGTGGCTCATAACAAAATATGCGCTTAATACGCCCCTACTTCAGAAGTGGGCACTTTCTCTTACTTGTGCAAAGTGAAACAAAGATGAAGTCAATGAACTTATGGAAATCAAAGATATCATATTTTTTCGAAATCTGTCGAAATGAATCAAAGTCTAGGTGGTGAACAGTGCATCAAAGAGAATCAAGATAATCACATAATTCACGGAATATAATGCTAAGAAGCTAAGTGACGTTCCTTACCCCCCACTTAAATGAAACATTGTCCTCAATGTGTAATGTGAAAAATTAAAATGAAAAGTAACTTAGCTTCGGTTAAGGGAGTCAAAGAAGAAGTGGATCTTCTCGTAATGCGTCGGGCGTAAGTAGTCCTTGAAGAATCTATGCTTAGCATCTCAAACAAACCAAGAAGAATAGTGGTGACAAGAAACCGTATAATAAAATTGCGGCAGTAAAAGAAAAAAAAATAACTCCAAACAATTCAAGCCGACAAAATCATTATATTAATAAAAGTCTGCTACATCTACTAGATAGGAAAGAAAAACAAAAACAAGAAAATGGAAAAGAACAACAATGAAAGGAAAGAAAAACTAGTCCTCATCATAATAACCCTCCCAGACATCTCTAGGCTCAAAACCCGGGAGGTGGTCCAGAACTTGAGGCAGCAGCGGTAGAAGAGGATGCTATATGACGTGGGAAAGTCCTAGGTGGTTGGGTTGCAGGAGGAACTCCTAAAAAATCTATAATTCTATCCATCTGACGGTGCAGACTCACAATTTTTCTCGAGTGCTCCTCTAGCAAAGCTCTCTGACTCTGAGGTGCTCCGTGGACCGGAGTACGCTCTCTCTGCTCTCTGACCAACCCTTCTTTGCCCTCTTGAAACTGATTGTGAACTAATCATCGGCCTAGGGTCTTCCCACTCATCACTAACCAGAACTTTGACCTCGTCCTCAAAAGCAAACGTGTCAATCATCGGTTCATACGGCAACTGCTCGCGCTCAGATGTGGCTGCAAGCTCGTGAATACGGCTATGTATCAGGAGACCGATGTTGACTGGAGATCCCTGCTCCAGGTAGAACATCAACTCTGCCCTCTTCGGTGTGACAGACACCGTATGCTTGGTCGGCTGAAGTCGAGCACAAACAAATCTATTGACCACCTTCCTATCCCAGGATAACTCATTTTCCGGGAAGATAGTGGAGGCTCCCATAGGGTTGCACTTCCATTGCACCCCAATGTAATCATCAATCATATCCATCCTCTCTAGATCTTCAACATTGCTTGAGGATGTGTACTCATCTGGGCCCACCTGTGGATTGCGAACCCCAAAATATGTATTGATCCGCTCAATAGAAAAGTCAATATTGACCCCACAGACCATCGAATGTGGCTCCAGGGTTATGCAAAACATAAGCATAAAACTCTCATACCACCGTGGCGTTGAACCGTGTCGGTGCCTCAGTCATTTCCAGAATGTCTTGTACTACTTGTAGGGCTCGTGGCAAGATCTCACCACAATCATCCAACTCTACGCACCATTCTCGAGCAGCTGGTCTTCCGTTCCAATGCCCTCAGAACGATTCGTAGATCTCAAAGGAATGAAATTGCTCAACCCCGTCTATCAAGGGGTTAGCATCTTCGTAAATACTCTGATAACCACTGGGATGAAGGACAGATCAGCTACGCTTAGGACCCATCCTGGATTATAGCAGAAACTGAAGATGATGATGATTCTGGAAAAACGACCATCGGTAAGCCGGCAGTGAGGCTCGATTTAACGGCATGATTTTTCTGGGTTTCTGACTGGGAAAGTGCTTCTGATAATAGAATATGAAGAACTGCAGCACTAATCAGCAATAGGGATGGTGAAAATGATATGGTTGGTGTTTTGGGTTGTAAAAATGAAAGAAAAAGGTTTGGGTTTGGTGGAGGTATGGTGGTGATAGTGGTGGAGATGGTGGCCGAATTTTGTAGAGGTAGAAGAAATGGAAGAATTTTGGTGATTGAAGAAGATGATAGTAGATGAGAACGATGATAATGGTGGTGGAAGATGCGGTTTAAATAGGAGAAATGATGGAAGGTGGAATGATTTGGTAGGATAGATGGTATATGAGTAATTAGGGTGAGAGATTTTAGGAGGTGATTGATGGGATTGAGGTGGAGTTATGGTGGAGTGTGGGAAAGGATGAAAAGGTGGAAAATAGGGAAAATAGGACGATTTTTGGTGACTGGTGGTGTCTGATGCATCGTGCGTCCTCCACGGGTCTCTAAAAATTCTGCTTTTTAATCTGACATTCAAAAAACTAAAAATCTCAGCTCGGTAAACCGGAGGTAATCCTCGGTTTACCGGGGCTTCTTTCCACAGATTTCTCTGTACTCTTTCACTGCTCACATTACTCAACCTCTCTGCTCAATTATGACCTCAAATAGACTAGTCTTTTACTCCTTTTGTTGCTATTTCCGACTCAATCCTAAGCTACTTCACTAGAATCCACAACGAGTAAGAAAAAACTTCCCAACAACCATCGGTTTCAAGCCTAAGGGTGCGGTAGGATGAAAAAATAGCTCATCCCTTCATCAAGCTACTTTTATTCATTCCTAATCTACCTAAGGGTTTAGGACAATAGTTTAGCGTTTATAGTCACCAGCTCGACTTTCTTCAGATTTTTTATCATTCAGAGGTTGGAGAGCTTTAGCTTGCCAAACTTTTGCTCCAGAGGTTTGAATCTTTACAGAACCTTTTTGAGCTCTCTTCCAAGCATGCCTCTCTCTCTCTCTCTTAGCTTACGTACTAGGTCTGCCTCTACATTGAGATTTGACCGTGATGCCCACGGATTCCACATTTCCTACTTTAGGCTCAAATCATTCACTACGCAATACTGAAGGACTAGCTTCCGTGAACGTCTTGTTGTGGTCCTTCTCTTAGCTTTCTCTAAGCATTAATCTCATGAATTCCTACTCAACGGTTTCTACCACAACCTCTCGATGCTTATGCCCTTCCTTCTCTATCTCCACACTTTCCACCTTTCCTGAATCATGCGTCATCTTGCAAATTTCCGGCCTATTATCTAGGGGCTCTAAGATCTTGAAAGATACTGCATCATTATTCAATCTTAACGTGATCTCCCCATTATCAAAGTCCATGATTGCTCTTCTTGTCGCTAAGAAAGGTCTTCCTAAACTGGTGCACTTAGGTCCTCTGGTACGTCCATAACCGTGAAATCAATTGGAAAAGTGAACCCTCCTGCCTTTAGCGTGCACTTTCTCAGCAGACTGGCAGGCATATATCTAGTCCTATCGACAAAAGTTATGGTTCGGGTTTGATTCATAACGACCGTAAGCTTAATCTTTTGGTAGAGGGAAAAAGGTAGAATGTAGCAACTCAAGCCAGAGTCGCAAAGACCTAATCCTACTGATACACCATTGACAGAGTTTGGGAGTCGAAACGTGCCAGAGTCTCCTAACATCACCACGGTGTCTGAGTCTAGGTAATCCTCAGGCTCAGAGAACGTCATGTCAGGATCCAATTCAGGATCATCAGAATCATAATCCAAAGATAATAGCTCGATAGGGAACTCACCTGGACAGTACGTGCTGTACTCTTTTAAGTTCTCTTCAGGCTCTTGCTTGATTGCTTCTTTCTCTTTTTCCACCCACTCCTTATCCGCTTCGTATTGCTCTCTGACTGCGGATACAGGATACATGGAAATTGGCATGATGTTCAATATTGTCTGAGGCATATTGCTTGACTTGTTTGCTCTTCTTCAACTCCGGTTTGATCGAATCTCTGAAGTTTCCTGATCTTCCTGTGAAAGAGACAAAATAAAACAAGAAAAGGTTAGCAACTTCTACTTCAGTTGGGTATGATCCCAACTATTGCGGACCTACTAACTAAAATCAACTGGGAATACACAGAAAAACAAAGGTTGTTCAGAATTTGATTTCCCAGTCCTCGGTAAATCGGGGGTAACCCTCGGTAAACCGGGCCTGAGATTTCTTATTTTGGCAGATTAAGTGATGCAGGTCTGATATAGAACAACTCAAGACTCAAAAGAAAAGAAAAGAAAATATAAATGACTTCTTAATCAGAATCAAAATACTTATCTTTAAAACTGGCCATTGTCCCCGGCAATGGCGCCAAAAATCTTGATCGTGTGTATGGCACTAACGTCGATACTACTAGCAAGAATACAAGGTACATCATAGTATAGTAAATGCTAGGCAAAGGTCGTCCCACACAGACAATGCAACTCTAATTATAAACGATTCTAATCTAATTAAGGAGCGACATATAGGTGCTCATTGACCAACAATGAACATAAAAGAAACTTGGTATTTCTCCCCCTCTGCTCACCGATCTACTAACTTGGATTAGTTAATCGTTACGTTACTTCCCCACATAATTTCCTTAAATTAATCGAGTGAGATTTTGATTTAATTATAAGCTACGGTGAAACTCCTCACCCTATCTACTCCGACAATGGTAGTAGACAATCTATACGCAAGCCACCCTCCTTACTTGGTCCGTAATAGCCCATACACATAAAGAACTAGAATTACCGATATCGAGCGCTAACTCAAACCGTTAACCCACCTAGACAGCTGTCGACACTGATCAGCACATTCCTAGGGTCCATTAAAGATTTTGTCCAAACTAACACTTCACTATTCGTATTTCATGCTAGTTTTACGATTACAATAAGCAGATTGGCCAGATCTAACATACTGTTAATTAAACCTTTCGATCAACGTAGCTGTAGTGAATCCTAGTTTTAGTTTTTCTAAATATTGCCTCGGTAAACCGGTATAGACCGCCGGTTTACCGGGGTCAAATTTTTTTAATTCTTGGATCTATATTGCTCAATTACGATTAATCTAAGTAAATCATGAGGCCCTTAAACATGCAGATTAACTAAAACACATAAATACGAACATATCTACCATATTTAAAACAAAAAGGAACGGTCAAAGCTTCATTCCTTCAACAATGGAGATCTAGCTCAAGCTACTCAAGCTAGAGATGGTGGAGAAAGGGAGAAAACTAGAAATAACTCCTCAAAAGCTTGGAATAACTTTATTTCATCAAATTGTATAATGTATATGAAAAATTATTATCAACTTATGAAAACTTATGCAATAATCTGTTAATGCGGCCTTATATAGATACAATGACCGACTTATAACTCATAGAAACCCTAACCGACCTAGTAGAGGCGGTAGAATCAATTTCGTGTCCAACAAGCCCTCGGTTTACCGGCCCTAGCCCTCGGTAAACATGGCCGACTTTTCCTCTTTTTCTTCAGCAGAATTCTTCTTGGACTTCTTTTACTTGGCCCAGTATGCTCCTTTTAGTCCAGATCCGTTCTCCAATTCTCTAGATTCAGTAAAACACATTGATGACGTAGATCAAGTGATAATAAAATACCTGACCACCATAAACCAATACTAGCAAGAGGACTAGGTCCATCGTAGTACAGCTATAGCGAATCAAGGTCGATCCCACAGGGAACCAATTGTGGATCATTTATATAAAAACAATTAATTTATTCATATCAAGGACACAAGGGCGGTCTACGACCAACAAGAGACAAGAAAAGGTAAACGACACGACTCGACACAACACAAATAAAGACATGTAATTAATCTCCCCAATTATTATGTTATCTTTTGGATCTAGAGATTCTATATAATTAAGCTAGACTCGGCAACTATTAACCCGATTCGTATTTCTTTTATAGTGGCTACGGGAGTCATCCCCTAAACTAGATCTAGCTCCGGGTAGGCCATCAAGATCACTATGCTACATCACGTGACTTTGCTTTTTCGGCCTCCATCTCATATGACTCGCACGCTTACAAAACTAGGGATGCCGATATTAACCGTATTCCTCACCTAGGCAACATTCCTTTTTTCAGGCGTACTTCCTAAGCGATCGCATCAGTCTCCGTCCCATTAACACTAACTTTTTAGGTATCATGTTAATCTACGATGTACGTATAACTTGGTGTCGACAATTCCCAAATACAGAACAGATCTAGATCTCGCTGAAAGTCCCAGAAGATCAATTCATGAGCCGACCTAGGAGCCCTATATTGGTATTTCCTAATCATACGCTAATTAAAACAGACGAGCAACGTAGCCGTAGCCATACCTACTAAGATAAGAAATTCTGGGTGGACAATCACACCATAAAGACGTGGCTAGATTGACGCGGCGAAAACCTAAATCTTAGCGTTTCTACATACGTAACGGATAAAATAGATATTCATAAAGCAACTATATAGATCTACTAAAAACACAGTTGCCGATCATACCAAAGTCATCTATAGGTCACCGGATAACAGATCTAGGCATGTGGATCCTTATAGACAAGGAATCCCCACTGCCTCATATTGTATCCTTAGATCTACATCGTTCGGTGAAGAACGAACAACCTCAAACAATAAACAATAATTGGGGGCCTAATTACAAAGAACTAAGAACAAATAAATACAAGAACTTACATTATTGCAGAACTTGCATAAAAACTGCTCTAAGAAAAATCGAGAACTTTATTATATATTGTATGTATGTCGTGCGTGGTGTTTTTGGCGTGTAATACATGCCTTTATTTTGTAGGGGTTCAAGCTAATTAAGAGATATACTTCAAAATGTCAAAACAAATAAGAGATAACTCCCAGTTAATCTCAATAAAATGTGCCCCCCCTCTTATGCGTCCCTATGGTTGGCGCCAACTCTTCTTACTCCTCTTTTCATGCTTATCCGATCTTTATCTTGAATTTCCTTTGATTTATCTTGAGATTTAATTCTTCCATTTGTATTTATCCTCCATAATTATCCAAATCTGCAAAATAAATATTTATCCCAAAATAAATCATATTTACGGATAAATATAATAAAAATGGATAAATACCAAATTATATCTTATAAATGGATAAATACCAAATTATATAATAAAGATCACATAACATTAAATAATCCATATAAACATGTGATTTATCACAAAATATATATTATTAGTCTCGATTTAAGGTCAACGTTGATGACTTTTACGGGTATAATTTGAACATCATCAACTACCCCCAACTTAGACTTTGATCGTCCCGAACAAAGCATCAATAAGTCATTCCCCAAAACAACATTTCCCGTGGTCAAATCATAATTACACAAGAAACTCGAGTCAACTCATACCACTCATGCTCATAAGGTACCCATTATTCACTACTCGCTATGAATCGAAGTGATGTGTGCATGTGCATTAAGTTTTATATATTCGTGGCAAGATTAAAGTTTATGCCAACTTCGTAATCTCAACCTGCCAACATCAGTATTCCCACTTCTTAAGCCTCGCAATGGGTAAAGACACGGTGCAATAAGCAAGAGCGTCATCCATACGGTTTTTGGACTTGGAGACCGAGAAAAATACTCGAAGCCTCTTAAAAGTTGAATTTTTTTTTTCATTTTCATATTTTCAAGCATTAACATATCTCAAGAAAAACTTGCTTTAAAAGTAAATTATGCATTGCAAGAATCCCCTTTCACGGATTGGTCAATAACATGAATATTACCACAAGCGCGAGGCTACTCTGGTAATGTTACTACAAGCCCAGTGTTTAACTTTTTGTCAAAACACAGATTATTCTCAAGCTTATTACTCTGCTTTGATGGCTAGAAGATAAGAATACATCAGCAGATAAATATCGACACTAGGTCTGCATAACCAATCATCTACGCAATGTACACATAATTTCTTCAGTTATTATGATTTGTGCGGAAAAACTCGATTCAAAGATTGAGTAATCGAATAATAAATAACTACTTGCAACAATCGGCATGAATATCCTTAAATTTTCATTCACGTAAGTATAAAATAATCACGTAATCTTGGTTCCTTTCCTATCAATTCTTAGCTAGGAACTCACAATTCTAAGGGTACGAGATAAATAATATGGTATTTATTCAATTTTTTCAATTTTTCACCGTTTCATTCAATTTTCAATTATGACATATCATAGCTAAGTCTCCTACCCCCCACTTAAACATGACATTGTCCCCAATGACAAATAAAAATGAGAATTTAAGAAAAAGACTTAGCTCTGGAAACGGCTCTCAAGTAGATGTAGAACATCGGAGTAATCTAAGCACGTCGTGGAGAAGCAAGTGAAAACCTGTTTAAGCAAACCAAACAGAAACTCCACGAAACCGTTAATAACATATCAATGGAAGTTATAAAATAATGTGGCAGTAATTAGATATAAAATATCCAAAAACAATTTAAGCCACGTTATTTCATACAACCAATGACAAGGAAAACCAAAGAGTTAAAGATACTCGTTCAGACACGAAGTCTAAAAAAAAGGATACATATATAGACGCAAAAAGAAAAATACTAAATAGAAAGAAAAATAAACAATCAACTGAAGATTATAGTCTTCATCGAAATCCTCCACCACAAAAATATTCTTAAAACCGGGTGGAGAAGACAAAGATCAAAAAGCATTACCCCACGTGGAAAAACACGAGGTTGACAGGATTAACCATGTATTCAACCCAGTGGAAAAGAGACACTTGGTAAGGTATAACAGATTGAATGTGACCTATTGGCGAAAGATAAAATCAAATACTTAGCGCAGACGCTTCACGTTTTGATTGGATATCAACAACCTAGGGAGATGTAGCTTCTCCTCGAAATTACTGTTTAGGGTATATTTTACTATATTTTCGGGCTTAATCCCTAAACAATTTACCTTATTTTTAAGGGAAATAAATGAGAAAAGTGTGTTTTAACCGTTAAATTCCTATAATGGTTATTGAGGGGTTATAATTTAATTATGAGGAAATATTGAGTTTATATATTATTTTTGTTACACATTTTTATTATTATTATTATTCGATGACTTGGTGTAACAACAATTTTGCAGAAAATAAAAAGATATGCATGGGGATATTATTAATGGAGAAGATTAATCTCATTCAATCAAGTGATTTCAAAATAAAGAAGAAAATCGGAGCATTGAAGAGAGGATAAATCAGATCAGATCGAAAGAGTGAAGTGGGGAACACGGTATACGAAGCAACAGTGTGAAAACGCGTAAAAGGGTAGGCTCGGTCGACCGAGCCATGCTATTCGGTCGACCGAGTGTCTTAAGTCGGTTGACCGAGCCCCGAAGCTGCAAAATCGACGCGTTTTTCTAGATCCTTCCTTATGTCGGCGAAACTCCTATATAAGCAGCACCATTCGAGCAGAGAAGAACACACAGAATCATACGCATTATTCATTCATTCAAAACCCTAGCAGCCGCATATCCTATAGAGCAAACAAGAAGATGAACTCTTCCATCCCAACAATCATGATCATCAACATGATTGTTGGCTAAACATCTCGCGGTGGGACAACGGAGGAATCCAATCAACAACCACACCAACTAGAGGATTTTATGCTATATCTTAGTGAGTTATATTTACTGTTTTTCATCAATTGAATTTTGTAAGGATTGTTTATGTTTTATTGAATCGAGAGGTCGATGAAACTACCGTTTTGATTGATTTTATATGAGAATATGATTCATGTCGTGAATTATTTCAATTGATGCAATTAATTATAATTCAAGAGATTGTTTATGATTAATTGAGTAGAGTTTTGGAGACAATCTCATGATCGTGTTATGCATGTTAGTTTAGTTTTGCTTGAGAAAGAATACGAAACCCTAGAAATTGATTAAAGAGATTTAATTGAATTCGTGATTTGATCATTACTAAAAATCGTACCTTTAGCTCACAATCTAGTTGGGGTTGGTTGGTTGGTTGGTGGATTCTCGTTGCCTTGCCGTTATTTTAAATCTTTGATAAACCAAATTCGTTCGTATCAATTGCTACGTTTAGTTATTTTGAAAACCCTAGGTTTTACCTGCTGTTTCTGCATATTTTCTGTTTTTAGATCATAATCGGACGCCCGTCCACATCAGTGGACGCCCGTCCAGTATCGTCTTTGTTCTATTTTCTGCTATTTTCTGTTTTTAGTCATAGTTTCTAGATTATAATTAATATATACCTTAGTTTCAGATAATAATTTGTGACATAATCGATACAATAACTGTACTTAATCCGATAGACGTTCGATTCCCTTAGGACGACGCGGTAACACCTTTACTACAAGCCTTATACTTGGGGTGTTTCGGTTTATAAATTTAAAACTAGTTTTTACCAAAGAATTACGAATAACCCAATGTATTACGTAAAAGTCATAACCGTCATCAACAAGGTCGGATTGGTGTGATATTTGTAGAACAAAACTCAACATCCAGAAATGCCGGGAAAGGAGAAGAAGTGTGAATTTCAACACTTCCGGTAGAAAGATAAGTTGCATTTTGATCGAACCAAAAAACTTTTAAAATCTAGCTAGGGTCAGAGCTACACGTACCCCAGCTAGGATCATGAAAACCAAAATGGTAAAAGATAAACATTAAAACTTAGCAATATTTCAAATTCCACAACACAAAGGTATTTTGTAAACGAAATGGAGGTTTAGAGTATGATGGGTTTAGAAAAAGATATACATAAAGATGGTAAGAAAAGATAAAGGGTGGGTAAGAAATTGTGTGTTGGGTGGGTATTGGTTAAGGGATTGGGTTAGGGTGGGAGAGTGAAATAGATGGAAAGAAAGAGAGGGGATGAAGGAATGGTTAGAAATGTGAACTGTGAGGCAGATTGGTGAGAGAATAGAAAGGTTGAAGGGTGAAAAGGTACAAAGGAAGGATAAGGGTAGTTGCAGAACGAATTGCACACAATTTTGCATTTTCACTCGGATCACCATTCTAAAAAGTTTTAGGAGTTGACCAAAAAGCGTTCTTGTTCGCACCAATCATTCTCTGTTACATTTTCAGTAATTCTCAAGCTCTCTTAATGCTTTCATTTTAAGGTTGATTGCTAAATTTCCTTTTCTTTAGCAATTTCTTGACTCTCATACGGAACTCTATTTCACGTGGCCTATATTGAGTAAAAAAGTTTTGCACATCCTTAGCCCAATGGCCATCGGAACACGGCAAAATAAAAAACCTCAACATATGTCACGTTACTTTTATTTGACTCAAAGAAAACAAAACCTAAAAAGATATCCTAAGGGTTTTAAAGAATTAGTTCTGAGTTTAAATTCCTCAGCTCGACTTTCCAAAAATTATCCTTGTCAGTTATCCTTCTTGGATCGCCAGATGTTGACCCTTGAGCACTATATGAGGTGGGCTCGTCGCTTTTGCGGATTAATATCCTTCCCTTGGTTGTGAGACCTAGGAAACGACATTCATCCATACCATTTATACAAAGCTCTCACCTCGGCTTACGTTTTAGGAACTAGTGAATTCTAAGAAGATTTAGTCCTAGGGACCCATTTTAATCGTATACTCTATAATGCTGCTTCATTATGCTCTCTCAAAACTCAACGTCTTCTTTAGATTGCGAATGCTTAAACTACACAAATTGTTGCTCCCCTGGCCAGTAGAAGCAATCTCATGTATAGGACAATGGGATTTTGACAGAACTACGAGGAACTCCTTATTCACTTCTTCCTTCAACTACTACATGTTTCCCTACACCCTCTACATGAGACAGATTTGGGGCTGAACCTTCCACACTAATAAAATTAATCTTACAAACCAACTCCAGGCTAAGATTCATACTCAGGTTCATGTATAGGCTAACTTATGCTCATAAGACCAAAAGATAGTAAATCATAAGCAAAAAGGGTGTACCTTGCCTTCACCATTGTACCACAAATAATTCGAACCTTAAAAATTTTTCGGAGCCATCTTGGTGCTTTAAAGGTATTGCTTCCATCGCTTTTCCCATCGCAGATTCGTAGCTCCACATGTTGCTGGGTTATTTTTTTCAGCGCCCACAAAAAATTACTGACTCGAATTATTGCTTCCTTGGTTTCTGCAAACAGAAGAAAAACAAGGCGGACCGCAGACTGATTTTAACATGGTTTCCCATGCTGCTATCAGACCTACGGATTAAACATACGGAGATAAATAGACACACGAGGTTCCAGAACCTGGCTCGCTGGGAGTGAAACCAGTTGTTCTTGAGTCTGGAATTTTCACAACTTACAGACAACCAGAGGGACTCAAAAACGTAAAAACGGACTATAAACAGAAAACTTGACATGAATAAAAAATTATTTATATATAAAATTGACCGTTGGTTCCCCGGCAACGGCGCCAAAAACTTGATGACGTAGATCAAGTGATAATAAAATACTTGACCACCATAAACCAATACTAGCAAGAGGACTAGGTCCATCGTAGTACAGCTATAGCGAATCAAGGTCGATCCCACAGGGAACCAATTGTGGATCATTTATATACAAAAAATTAATTTATTCATATCAAGGACACAAAGGCGGTCTACGACCAACAAGAGACAAGAAAAGGTAAACGACACGACTCGACACAACACAAATAAAGACACGTAATTAATCTCCCCAATTATTATGTTATCGTTTGGATCTAGAGATTCTATATAATTAAGCTAGACTCGGCCCGATTCGTATTTCTTTTATAGTGGCTACGGAGTCAACCCCTAAACTAGATCTAGCTCCGGGTAGGCCATCTAGATCACAATGCTGCATCACGTGACATCGCTTTTTCGGCCTCCATCTCATATGACTCGCACGCTTACAAAACTAGGGATGCCGATATTAACCATATTCCTCACCTAGGCAACATTCCTTTGTTCAGGCGTACTTCCTAAGCGATCGCATCAGTCTCCGTCCCATTAACACTAACTTTCTAGGTATCATGTTAATCTACGATGTACGTATAACTAGGTGTCGACAATTCCCAAATACAGAACAGATCTAGATCTCGCTGAAATTCCCGGAATATCAATTCATGAGCCGACCTAGGAGCCTTATATTGGTATTTCCTAATCATACGCTAATTAAAACAGACGAGCAACGTAGCCGTAGCCATACCTACTAAGATAAGAAATTCTAGGTGGACATTCACACCATAAAGACGTGGCTAGATTGATGCGGCGAAAACCTAAATCTTAGCGTTTCTACATACGTAACGGATAAAATAGAGATTCATAAAGCAACTATATAGATCTACTAAAAACCCGGTTGCCGATCATACCAAAGTCATCTATAGGTCACCGGATAAAAGATCTGGACGTGTGGATTGTCACGGATTTTATCTAACAAAACAAACAAGTAATAAATATTTATAAATCTGGTTTCCCTCAAGTATAAGGATCGTAGTATAGAGGTTGATACCGGGTCGATCTTACGGGGAACTGGCGATTGCTAACCCTAGTTTTTGTCTAACTAAATTATGTCACGGAAAACTAATCTAAACAACGGATAAAACTAAACGAAACTGAAAATAAACTTAACTAAAACGTAAAACTGGACAGAATATATGATCTAAAGCCAGGAAAGATACGGGTTGCGAACTATTAAACTAAAACTAAACCTAGTATGCAATAAAGGAAATTGATTAACTAAACAATTCAAGTTCTAAGGGATTTGATCAAATTATAACGAGCAAACGAGCAATTGATCCACCTATCCTATCAACATTCAATTCCAATTCAGATTATTTCGTGATTTCTAACCAAGTTGTGATTCACCTAACCAAGGTATGAACTCCTAATTTCTTAGACAAGTTCTCCTATCAATCTTTTATCTTTCGATCTAAAGATTATTGCTTTCAAATCAAGGTGTGAAATCTCTCAATTTCTAACCTAGAAATCTAACCTAATAACTCTCGTTAATTAGTTTCAAGATCTATTCTTTATCATGGTGATCTAAATTTTAGTATGATTTTCATCAAAGTAAACAATCAACAAGCAACGATCTTTCGATATGAATTGCAATAAACATCATAAACATGATAAAAGAAACAACTTGAATTTAATACTCACAAAATAATCAAGAACGGAACTAAATTGTTGAGTCGGACGGCTTCACAATGCTCGTTCAAGGCTTTTAGCCTCTAAGCATCCTCTTGAAACTTGGAATTGTTTGAATAAAAGTGCATCAAAGAATCTAAAGAAAAACTGTTTGTAAACTAAGGAAAATCGCAGCCTAAAGCCGCCCCTAGGATTAGGGTTTTGAGTATTGCGTAATTGGTATCTCATATGTGGAGAAAACAGCTGCTATTTATAGTGTCTTGAGTCGGTTCGCTAAAGTCGGTCGAAGGACGCCCGTCCAGACTAGTTGGACGCTCGTTCAGTTTGCCCTGCACTCGCTCAGACGCCCGTCCAGACCAGCGTCCAAACTCTCTGTATCAAAGTCGCACCTCCGGACGTTCGTTTGCTTTGATGGACGCCCGTCCAACCTGGACGGGACCTGGACGCCAGTTCAATGCAATCGAATTCTGATTTCTCGATCTTTATCTCTTTTTTCTCTATCCCATTCATTCATTATCTCTTTTATCATCAATTAGCTCGAACTTAATCATCTTTTGAGCCTCAAACATGTATCTATAACACATAAAAACATCGCAAAATGTAATAATGTCCAATTAAACATAAAATCACAATTAAAACACCAAAATCAACCAATTTTGCGATTAACTCGTTAAAAACCTCATTTACTCAATACTTCCGTTAAACACTCGTTTCTTATGCAATTTTATACGAATATGAGGGAAAATATCATGGAATTTAGCGTTATAAATCGTATAAATTCACCCTTAACAACTCCCCCACACTTAAGCTTTTGCTCGTCCCGAGCAAAACAAAATGAAAACCAAGGTCGAGACAAAACAAACATCTCAACAAATATAACATACATTCAATAACTTAGAGGTTCACCCTTGTGTGTGTGCAAAGCCATAGAAAACTTCCACTAAATCCAAACTTGAGAAACTCAAAGCAAAACTAGCTAATACCCCCTCGTAGACTAGCAATAAATGACTCTCAGAAGTTGTACCCTACAAACGTAATATATCCGAAAAGGATGATCGAGTATATCTAGGGCCTTTCTGAGATACTCAGAGGATAATCACTACAACATATCCATTAGTTTCTACTGGGGATAAGATAGACGATAACTCAGTCTTTCATTCATTCAATTCATACCAATTCTTTATTCAAGTTGATTTAATTACTTCACTTTAAAACACGCATCAGAATGAGCTATTGCCCTGTCATAGCAGAATAGGATATTCGAGATATACCCTACCTTACTCCAATCATAAGGCAGCTTTTCCTGACTGTCGTGAGCTTTTAGTCATCATAGTGGTATAGGTTATACGTGGTATACCCTATCGCACTCAAATCATCCACTAGCTTTTGACACACCCAATAATTCTTCATTATAAACTCAACTTTTTCAACAACTTTAGCTACGCTTTACTTATCACATTCAAACCTTAGATATTCACAGTATATCATACGTCGGATCTAAATACAAACTATCATAAATCTCAAGATATATACGTAGCACTAAGCACATGACTTATAAGAAAATCAGAAATCACTCGTCGAAAAGGTGTATAACTTTATAAATTAGCTCATCATTCACTATGGCTCGTGAAAAATAGATTTCAGGTGAAACAACTAACTTATCAAACATGTGATATATAGCTTGGATGACTATAAAAATAACGAACATCGAATTGAATTGCCTACTCGGGACAAAACAAAAACAAAAATGTCGAAAAATTTCGAAAATTTTAGCTCATTTTGCATAGAAACATAACGAGTTAAGCGAATGTGTGGATACATATCAAATCATTCCCCTCCCCCACACTTAAAGATCAACATGTCCTCATGTTGTGCAGAAAGTAAATAGAGAAAGAACTTAGCTGATTTTAACAGATACTCGAATCGTCGGTCAGGCCGGAGCCTACGTAGCGACACTTAAAACTCGTAACATACAATGTAGCTCGACAAAACCGCTAAAAAGATACCTACACGACTTGACAAACACGGAAACATCTCGGGGAAAACAGGGAATTATACCAGAATGAAAAGAGATAGCAAAACCGAGTAATACCAAAAGATAAAACATTAAACACATTCACAAGTTGAAATAAAGTAGAAATGAAAGTACTGATGCCTTATGGCTTAATGATCCATCGAAAGAATAAATAGTAGCTAAATGAAAAAGTACAATGAATCATGTAATCAAAAGTAGCGAAAATATACAATCACAGTATCTAGGACAAATCAAAATCGAAAATAGACAAATAAAATCATGACTGCCCCGGAGCCGCAGAATCATCAGCCGGAGGTACATCACCCGCAGGGGCATCAGGCTGCTCCTCATCCGAAGAAGACTCAGCGTCCTCCAAAACATCCGCTATAGCCTGCTCAATCTCATCAGAATAAAGATAATCAATGACGCTCGGATTGAAGATTCTGTCGTCACGCGGCTGCCTGCCCTCACTGATGCACCGCAAAATGCTCAAGATGTTGTTTTGTGAACTCCGAATATCCTCCATCCAGTTCCTGACACTGTCGGCCATACTCAACCTCATCCGGACTGAGGGAGATAAAGTAGGAAGGGAGGATGCTCGCGGCGGTGCCGATGAAGAACCAGGCTCCCGTGTTGCCCCCGACTCAGGCTGTCCCGAGGACTTACCCTTCTCTCGCTGTATAGGCCTCGGGTTCTTCGGTCTATGATCCGCTCCATACTCAGGCACACCGGCATCAAGACATAAACCGTGAATCAAGTGGGATAATCAGGAAACGTGTATAGATCTTTTGATTGATAGCCACCTCATCGTATAATGCCTGTCCCACATTCACGTTCAGGCCAAAAGTCAACGCATATAGCATGCCTAGGTCACCAATATGGAAATGAGTCAAGTTGTTCTTGGGCAACAACCGACTCTGAATAAACCTACACTGGACTTTCCAATCTTCCGTCCAGGTAGTGGTGACTAACTCTTTCCGGTCTCCACCCGGTCTCAACGTCCAAGCCACATCCGGGCACACTCTCAGCCTCAACTCCTCCAAAGGATCCTGGCCCGCAGTCTGTCTATGAACAATCTCCTCCTTGTAGTCCCGACCTTCAAAAGCCACCAAGTTATATTTCCGATTAATCACCTCCGGCGTAAACGGAACTTCTACCCCTCAAACTACAACTACCCCCGTCTCAAAGTCGGTTTCCGAGCAATTAGCGTAAAATTCACGAACCAAGGAACCATTGACCGGGGTAGTCGGGATCGTCATCAAGGCATCCCATTTCCGGTCTCTTAGCAACTTGACGAAACCCGGATCGACCTTCGCCTCCAATGCAGCTCTCTCAATCAACATGGTCCTCGAGAAGTAGTGTTTAGTATAAGCGTTGTGGGCCCTAGGGTTCACGAATCTACGAGGCATAGGCATCGGGGCAACGGTTTTGGCTTTCTTCCTAGGTTGTGCAGCCCTAGTTTCCACTGGTTCCTCTTCCCGAGGAGTTTCCATAGCCTCCTCAACCCTAGACGATGCTCCACCCCTCTGAGCTCTAGGCATCCTTACCAAGGGAATATCATCATCCGTCTCAGACCCCGAGGTTGGCTCATCCCTCAAAGTTGCCCTAGTTTGGGTGGCTCTATGGTGTTGCTCTCGAATGCTAACACCCCGGTTAGGATCAACTAAGGTGGAATCAAACTCCTTGCATTTCTTTCCGGCCTCCCTAGCCACTTCCTTACCATGTCCCTTAACCACCGCCTTCTTATGAACCATAATTCAAGCATAGACTAAACCGAAATAATCCCAATTCACAACAAGATACCCGTTTAACATCCAAAGCGGGATTTCAAAACAACCAAACCACCAACCACAACCATAATCATCACCAAACAACCCATTCATCACCCATCACAACACCATATCACCATAACAGAGCAGAAAGAAACCACAAAACCAGAAAAAAAAACGAATTAAGGTAATATTCAAGTAACCGAGCCGACCCAAAGATCGAACTCACAAAAACGTGAATAAAATCTAGAAAAGTTGTTACTAACTTACCAAGTAAGGTGAGTAGATGCTGATCGAGGTGAAAATCAGTCCAAACAACACCAATTGGCTCCCAAAATCGGATTTTTCTCCTCAAAAAGTCGGACTGCAAAGGGTCCTGATTCTCCAAAAAGATGGTGTGTTGGGGAATTTGGCTTTGAAAATCAAAGAGAGGGGATCAAGAGCGGCCTATAGCACTTTGAATCGCTCGAAATGGTTTAGAATTGAAGGTTTTAGGCCAAAAGGAGGAAGGAGAAATGGTTTTCGCGTTTGAAAACTCAGAAAAGTGAGGGTTCAATGACGGAGGGGGTATATATAGACAGATGTTGGACGCTCGTCCAACTCAGTGGACGTGCGTCCATTGGGAAATTATATGAACTGGACGGGCGTCCTGATTTTCAGACGCTCGTCCAAACATTTGAAAACTGAACAGGACTGGAGGGAAATAAACGGACGGGCGTCCAAAATGTTGGACGGGCGTCCACTAAATACACAGGGCAGACGGACGTCCAGTCCTCTAGACGGGCGTCCAATGCAGTTTCTCAACAAAATTATCAAATTTTCATGCAATTTAAATTCAAATAAGCCGTTTCTCATTAAACATAGATAAAACTTCAAAAATACAAATGGAAATCAACGAAGTACATAAAATTACTAGAAAATAAGTAAAAACAAATAGAAAATAGTGGGTTGCCTCCCACCAAGCGCTTTTGTTTTACGTCGTGAGCTCGATGAAACAACCTAACAACGCTAGTCATCGTAAATTTCTGACCAATCTATCACCCGGATAAGACGGCAGAGCATGTCAATCGCCGGAGGGAAATCATATTCATCCTGCAGACCCCAGTCCTCACCAGCTACATCAACACCTCAAAAATGCTCAGCTTGCAGCACTAGCGCTAAATCTGTCAGCATCGGATCATTCAGGATCATGTATGGACGTCCCAGAGCTGCCTGCAACTCCTCAGTAGTGAAGTCTCCACCTCGCAAACAGCGGGGAACGATAAGAACATAGGTGACAGTCCTGATGCGGGTACTAATATCAAAGTCTAAGTGCAACACTATAGTCCCTCCCGGTCCGTCATCTACAGTGATAAGTGGGATCCTCCTAAGGAAAGGTAACTCCTCTGGTAGAACTCCGAAATCCATATCTAGAAAGCACAACTAACTGACAGATAAAAGCAAAACTTAGTAAACTAAACTTAAATACTAAAACTACAAAAGCAAAAAAAAAAAACAACTAAGATAACGATATCTAGGTTGCCCCCTAGTGGCGCTTTTGGTTAATGTCGTTAGCTCGACACCAATTAAGCTTAGCCTGGATCAGGCCATTTAGCTTTTCTGCCAGCCACTACCTCGTCTAGACTTTGATCAGTAGTTTGGCTGCAGAAACAGCACCTAACACATGGGGTAAAATCTTTGATGGCTTTCCAAACACGTTTAAACTTTCCCATGGTTGACTTCTTCTTCTGAACTTTCAGATGACGTTTCAGCTCTTTCTTAAGCTGCTGCTCCCTTTCAAACTCTTCCATATCCCAACTACCAGCTAGAACTTCTTTAGAAGGATCACTACCGGCATCCTCATAAACAAGTCAGGTGAGAACTCGTCAAATTCTTCGACTTTTGTAGCACCACACCCGAGGATATCGAGGAAACGAACAATCAAAGGTTTCTCTTTAGGTTCACCAATGTAGTGCTTGCACCTTTGACCATTCACTCGAAACGGTTGGTCACCAAAACCTCGTAGTTCTAGAACGCCTCCAGGAATAATTTGGAGAATCTCAAAGGGACCGGACCATCGTGTCCTTAACTTTCCAGGAAACAGATGTAGCCTGGAATTATACAGAAGAACTTGTTCCCCTACTTGAAATTCTCTTTTCTTAATTTTGGCATCATGGAGGATCTTCATCTTATCTTTGCTAATCCTGGCGCTTTCGTAGGCCTGGAGTCTGAATTCGTCCAACTCATGCAACTGCTGCAGTCGGTGCTTACCACAAGATTGGGAATCAAAGTTCAGAAAATTTGTAGCCCAATAAGCTTTATGCTCTAACTCGACTGGCAGATGACATGGCTTACCATAAACCATTTGATATGGAGATGTACCCATAGGAGTCTTATAGGCGGTCATGTAAGCCCATAGTACATCATCCAACTTCAAACTCCAGTCTTTTCTATGACTGTTAACCGTTTTTTCCAGGATTTTCTTGATACTTTGGTTGCTCCTTTCAACCTGACCACTAGTCATCGGATGATATGGTGTGCCAGTTTTGTGACGAACACCATACTTCTCAAGAACTTTCTCTAGGGGTCGGTTGCATAAATGTGTCCCTTCATCATTGATCAAGGCACGTGGACATCCAAACCTCACGAAGATGTTTTTCTTAAGAAATTTCATGACCGTCTTATGATCATTGTGAGGAGTGGCTTGAGCCTCCACCCTTTTCGACACGTAATCCACGCAGACTAAGATGTATTTGTTACCAGAAGATGATGGGAATGGTCCCATAAAATCGATACCCCACACATCAAAGACTTCGCATTCTAAAATGGGTTTCAAAGGCATGTCAAAACGCCTTGTCAGAGTACCGGTTCTTTGGCATCTATCACAAGCTTTGCAGAAAGCTTCAGTATCCTTAAAGATCGTAGGCCAATAGAAACCGGATTGAAATATCTTGGCAATGGTTTTCCATGGTCCAAAGTGACCTCCAGTGGGTCCACTGTGGCACTGCTCAATGATATCGCGCTGCTCAGATTCTGGAACACATCTCCTAAGCAGACCATCTTTACATATCTTTAAAAGATAAGGTTCATCCCAAACGAAAGATTTCAAATCAGAGAAGAACTTTTTCTTCTCCTGATAGGACAATTCTGGATCAAGATATCGGGCATGAAGGTAATTGACAATGGAAGAATACCATGGAACATCTGGAGCGCAGCCGTCGATAAGCATAATGTTCTCTAGAGGAAAGTAAAGATCTATATCATCTGGATCATCCTTTTCCTCACTTAGCATTCTCGAAACGTGATCAGCCACTACGTTTTCACTACCCTTTTTGTCTTTAATTTGAACGTCAAACTCTTGTAGGGTCAGTATCCAACGCAGTAGGCGCGGTTTGGCCTCTTTCTTAGTCATCAGATACCGCAAAGCAGCGTGATCAGTCCACACAATCACTTGAGCACCTAACAAGTAACTACACAACTTGTCCATAGCAAAGACTACGGCCAATAATTCCTTTTCAGTAGTAGTATAGTTAACTTGAGAAGGATTCAATGTGTGACTGGCGTAATAGATAGGCTGGAATTTCCCTTTGATTCTTTGTCCTAAAACAGCACCAACTGCATAGTTTGATGCGTCGCACATAAGCTCGAAAGGTAGATTCCAGTCAGGCGATATAAGAATTGGAGCAGAGATTAAACGGTTCTTAAGCTCCTCAAACGCTTGCTTGCAGCTCTCATCAAAATTGAACTTAACGTCTTTCTTAAGTAAAGTAGACAGGGGCATGGCTATCTTGGAGAAGTCTTGAATGAATCTTCTGTAGAAACCGACATGTCCAAGAAAGCCTCTGATTTCACGTACATTTTTAGGATAACTTATCTTCTCGATAGCTTGTACTTTTGCCCTGTCAACTTCTATACCTTTGGTGGAGATTTTGTGGCCAAGAACTATTCCCTCATCTACCATGAAATGGCATTTTTCCCAATTGAGTACTAAGTTCTTTTCCACACATCTGGATAACACTTGGTCAAGGTTGTCAAGACAATCATCGAAGGACTGACCAAAGACCGAAAAATCGTCCATGAAAATTTCCATGCACTTCTCAACTAGCCCGTCAAAGATAGCCAGCATACATCTTTGAAAAGTAGCTGGGGCATTGCAGAGACCAAATGGCATTCGCCTGTAGGCGAATGTACCATAAGGGCAGGTGAAAGTGGTCTTTTCCTGGTCAGCTGGATCAATGGGTATTTGGAAATATCCTGAATATCCATCCAGAAAGCAATAGAATGCGTGTCCCGCCAGACGCTCAAGCATCTGGTCAATGAATGGAAGGGGAAAATGATCCTTCATGGTTACCTCATTGTGCTTTCGATAATCGATGCAGACTCTGTAACCAGTGACAAGTCTCAATGCTATTTCCTATCCCTTCTCATTCTTCTCAATCGTAATTCCACCTTTCTTGGGAACTACTTGAGTCGGGGAAACCCATTCACTATCAGCGATGGCATAAATGATTCCCATGTCCAGAAGTTTGATGATTTCTTTCTTAACTACCTCTTGCATATGAGGGTTGAGCCTCCTCTGGGGCTGTCTAACACATTTCGCACCCTCATTTGTCTTGATCTTGTGCATACATATGTCCGGAGATATCCCTCTGATATCTCCTACTTGCCATCCAAAGGCTTTTTCATTTTTTCTCAAGATGTTGATCAATTTCATTTCCTCTAAACGAGACAGCTTGGAAGACATAATCAAAGGAAGCTTGTCACCTTCTCCTAGAAACACATACTTAAGATGTTTAGGCAACGGCTTCAACACCAAATCTGCAGGGGGGTCTTCTAAACTTGATTTGAGCTCTCCACCTTTCAACTCAACATCGCTGAGTTTACTGAGCAGTCCCACTGCCAAAGCTTCTCCTTTCAACAACTCATCCTCAAAATCAGCTTCTAACTGTTCTAGACTTACCACACCATGATTATTCAAATTATCAACCAGTCGCTCATACTCCGTTGCAACAGCCATGACTGGCTTTTCCATCAAATCGTCGAAGTCATCAGACGTCTCCTCAATGGAAAAACCGGTTGGAGGACCAGAGGGTATTTGAATGGATTTGGAAACATTATAGCTCACCTCTTGATCACCAACACGGATCGTCACTCGCCCGCCATCGCAGTCAATGAGGGCTCGAGCTGTAGACAGGAAAGGTCTTCCAAGAATCAGGGGGACATTTTCATCCTTTTCAATGTCTAGGACATACCAGTCAACGGGAAAGGTAAATCTATCAATTTGAACTGGTATGTCTTTTAAGATTCCCGCTGCTTTCTTAGAAGATCTATCAGCGAATTGCAGATTCATGGTAGTGGGTTCTAGAAGATCAATTAAACCCAGCTGTTTGCATACAGACAATGGCAAGAGGCTTATAGATGCACCCAGGTCACAGAAAGAGTTAGGGAAAACCAGGCCTCCCATTAACACTGTAAGCACGAACTTTCCAGGGTCACCTCTCTTGGTTGGTAAGTCTTCATAGTTGATCATTGAACAATCCTCACCAATCAGCCTCTCCATGTCTGACAATTTCCGTTTTGAGGATACAACATCCTTGATAAATTTTGTATACTTAGGCATCTCAACCAAGACTTCTGATAATGGAAGATTCACCTGAGTATTCTTCAAAAGATTTAGCACTTTTTCATACTTCTTATCTTCACTTAAAGGGATGTTGCTCTTTCTCGGTGGAAATGGAAGCTTTTTGAGATCATTCTCAAAAAAGATTTTCTTTGAAGATGCATTGACAGCATTGTCTTCCAGATCCTTCCACCGAACAACTTTTTCAATCTTTTTATTAGTCAGGGGATCAGCCTCCTGACTTCCACTCGATTCTTCATTCCTCAGGGGATCAGCCACCTGAGGACTTACAACTTTTTCACCTCTCAGGGGATCAGCCACCTGAGTATTCTCTTTTGGCCAAGGGGAGTGTAGGTGCTCAGCTTCCCCTCCTGCCTTATCAATGGTAGGAGGGGCTAGTGGTTTCCCTGGTGGGAAGGACCACTAACTTGAGTACCACTTCTGAGGTTCATTGCACCGGCCTCCTCTCTACCGTATGGAATTGAAGGTACGAGGTCAGTACAAGAGCCTTTGTTCAAATCGGTCTGAGCAACTTGACCACCCTTTGGATTCTTCTTGGTGAAACTGGGCAGCTGCCTTGGGGGTCGAGAAGCTAACTGTTCAGCCAGTTGCCCGATTTGCCTCTCAAGGTTCTTATTTGTAGTCATCAGTAGTTGGATACTTTTATTTTGCTCCTCCAATTTAGCTTCAAGATTGTTAGTTTTGGAGGGGCCTTGAGAGTTTTGGAAATTTTGAGAATAGGACTGGCTGGGCCGACTTTGAAATTGAGAATTTGAATTGGAAGGCCAATTCTGATTGAACCTTTGGGTAGGATTGGAAAAATTTGAGTTTTGGTTCTGATTAAAACCAGGGTTTCTATTGAAATTCTGATTCGAATTAAAATTCGAATTAGGATTGAAACTAGAAGATTGATTAAACCCGTGGTTTTGGAAATTATGCTGGCCATAAACTTGATTAGACCTTTGGTTGTTCTGGCCATAGAATGCATTCACTTCAGCATTCTGTCCATTCATAGGACAGAATCTAGATGTGTGCCCCACCTCGTCACAATTTTGACATGTGACTTGATTATACTGTCCATAATCATGAACAGCATTCACTTGATAAGGTGCAGGGGGATTAAATTGACACTGGTCATTCATATGGCCAGTCTGACAGCAGTTTTCGCAGTACATAACCTGAGGGTTCTGTGGAAAAGAAGAAGTTTGATTTATAGGGTTCGAAACCTGAGATGCTGCCATCTGCTTCTGCAGCATGGCGATCAAACTTTGCAAGTTAACCTCTTCTACCTTAGGAGGAGGAGGAGGTGCTTGAATGGCTTGATAAGAGGGGGCGTAGTTGTACTTTGCAATGTCCTCAAACAGTGCCCAGCCCTCATCAGGCGTATTCTTTAGAAACGCCCCACCAGATGAACTATTGACCATGCCTTTTGTAAGCTCGGTCAATCCACTAAAGAAGGTATTGACTTGCCTTTGCAGTGGCAAGCCATGGTGGGGACACTTTCTAAGCAGAGATTTGAATCTTTTCCTACAATCGAAGAAGGATTCATTCTCTTTCTGGTAGAAAATGAAAATCTCGTTTAAACACTGGGCTGTTTTTGAAGGTGGGAAGTATTGACTCAAGAACTCATTTTCGAGTTCAGCCCAAGTGGTAATTGATTCAGATGGGAGAGAAGTGTACCACTCCTTCACTTCTCCCTTTAGAGAAAATGGAAAAAGTTTCAGTTTGATGGCATCCTCACTTACTCCTTGGATGCGTGTGGTGCCGCATATCTCCAAGAATGTATGCAAGTGAGTGTGTGGATTTTCCGACTGAAACCCATGAAAGATTGATGCATGCTGCATCATCTGAATGAGGCCAGGCCTTAGCTCGAAGGTCTGTGCAGTGAGGTCTGGAATGACAATAGCCGAGTTGACTGTGACTGCACCAGGCATGGCGTAGTCTACCAACGTACGTCTATCATTAGCAGCCATTATTACAAAATCAGTGATTTCCTTGGCTAGCTGATCCTCAAGATCTTGCTCAGCTCTGTCAGCCAGAACCGCAGAACGGAAAATCCGCCTGTTTGGCCGGACTACGGTTCACTCGGGGTCAGGGGTGTATAGTAACGGTCCCTTTTGACTCCGACTTTGCATAAACCGGACCAAAAACAAGTGAAAGCAACCTAAAGACTACGAATTTAAAAGCCTAAACTAAAAATTAAAAACCTAATAAAAGAAAAGAAAAGAAAGGAATAAAAGGAAACAGGATTATTTAAGGGAAAAGATGAAACAGACGGGCGTCCAAAGGTTTAGACGGGCGTCTACCCAACTTTTGGACTGGACGGGCGTTCGGATGCCCAAACGCTCGTCTAGTCTTCAGAAAACTTGAACGGGCGTCCAAATTTAATGGACGCTCGTCTAAGTGATTGAAAACGATACAGGATTGAAAATTTTCCAGCGGACGGGCGTCCAAGATCCCAGACGCCCGTTTGGTAGCGGGAAAACTAGAACAGAAGCATAAAATTTGCAAAACAGAGAGAAGAACAGAGGCAGAAGGATAGAAGAGAAGAAACTAATCACAAGAGAAAGAAAAACCTTAAACCCTAAACTTAAACCCTAATTACCTAATAACCTAAACGATTATCAACTAAAAACAGGAATCAAAACGAAATAAAAACAAGAAAAACGAAAAAACAAAAACTAGGCAACCGTCCGGTTCCCTGACAACGGCGCCAAAAACTTGTCACAGATTTTATCTAACAAAACAAAAAGTAATAAATATTTATAAATCCGGTTTCCCTCAAGTATAAGGATCGTAGTATAGAGGTTGATACCGGGTCGATCTTACGGAGAACTGGCGATTGCTAACCCTAGTTTTTGTCTAACTAAATTATGTCACGGAAAACTAATCTAAACAGCGGATAAAACTAAACGAAACTGAAAATAAACTTAACTAAAACGTAAAACTGGACAGAAGATATGATCTAAAGCCAGGAAAGATACGGGTTGCGAACTATTAAACTAAAACTAAACCTAGTATGCAATAAAGGAAATTGATTAACTAAAAAATTCAAGTTCTAAGGGATTTGATCAAATTATAACGAGCAAACGAGCAATTGATCCACCTATCCTATCAACATTCAATTCCAATTCAGATTATTTCGTGATTTCTAACCAAGTTGTGATTCACCTAACCAAGGTATGAACTCCTAATTTCTTAGACAAGTTCTCCTATCAATCTTTTATCTTTCGATCTAAAGATTAATGCTTTCAAATCTAGGTGTGAAATCTCTCAATTTCTAACCTAGAAATCTAACCTAATAACTCTCGTTAATTAGTTTCGAGATCTATTCTTTATCATGGTGATCTAAAGTTTAATATGATTTTCATCAAAGTAAACAATCAACAAGCAACGATCTTTCGATATGAATTGCAATAAACATCATAAACATGATAAAAGAAACAACTTGAATTTAATACTCACAAAATAATCAAGAACGGAACTGAATTGTTGAGTCGGACGGCTTCACAATGCTCGTTCAAGGCTTTTAGCCTCTAAGCATCCTCTTGAAACTTGGAATTGTTTGAATAAAAGTGCATCAAAGAATCTAAAGAAAAACTGTTTGTAAACTAAGGAAAATCGCAGCCTAAAGCCGCCCCTAGGATTAGGGTTTTGAGTATTGTGTAATTGGTATCTCATATGTGGAGAAAACAGCTGCTATTTATAGAGTCTTGAGTCGGTTCGCCAAAGTCGGTCGAAGGACGCCCGTCCAGACTTGTTGGACGCTCATTCAGTTTGCCCTGGACTCGCTCAGACGCCCGTCCAGACCAGCGTCCAAACTCTCTTTATCAAAATCGCACCTCCGGACGTTCGTTTGCTTTGATGGACGACCGTCCAACCTGGACGGGACCTGGACGCCAGTTCAATGCAATCGAATTCTGATTAAAGAATCAATCGAAATTGATTAACTAAAAAATTCAAGTTCTAAGGGATTTGATCAAATTATAACGAGCAAACGAGCAATTGATCCACCTATCCTATCAACATTCAATTCCAATTCAGATTATTTCGTGATTTCTAACCAAGTTGTGATTCACCTAACCAAGGTATGAACTCCTAATTTCTTAGACAAGTTCTCCTATCAATCTTTTATCTTTCGATCTAAAGATTAATGCTTTCAAATCTAGGTGTGAAATCTCTCAATTTCTAACCTAGAAATCTAATCTAATAACTCTCGTTAATTAGTTTCGAGATCTATTCTTTATCATGGTGATCTAAAGTTTAATATGATTTTCATCAAAGTAAACAATCAACAAGCAACGATCTTTCGATATGAATTGCAATAAACATCATAAACATGATAAAAGAAACAACTTGAATTTAATACTCACAAAATAATCAAGAACGGAACTGAATTGTTGAGTCGGACGGCTTCACAATGCTCGTTCAAGGCTTTTAGCCTCTAAGCATCCTCTTGAAACTTGGAATTGTTTGAATAAAAGTGCATCAAAGAATCTAAAGAAAAACTGTTTGTAAACTATGGAAAATCGCAGCCTAAAGCCGCCCCTAGGATTAGGGTTTTGAGTATTGTGTAATTGGTATCTCATATGTGGAGAAAACAGCTGGTATTTATAGAATCTTGAGTCGGTTCGCCAAAGTCGGTCGAAGGACGCCCATCCAGACTTGTTGGACGCTCATTCAGTTTGCCCTGGACTCGCTCAGACGCCCGTCCAGACCAGCGTCCAAACTCTCTTTATCAAAATCGCACCTCCGGACATTCGTTTGCTTTGATGGACGACCGTCCAACCTGGACGGGACCTGGACGCCAGTTCAATGCAATCGAATTCTGATTTCTCGATCTTTATCTCTTTTTTCTCTATCCCATTCCTTCATTATCTCTTTTATCATCAATTAGCTCGAGCTTAATCAACTTTTGATCATCTTTTGAGCCTCAAACATGTATCTATAACACTTAAAAACATCGCAAAATGTAATAATGTCCAATTAAACATAAAATCACAATTAAAACACAAAAATCAACCAATTTTGCGACTAACTCGTTAAAAACCTCATTTACTCAATACTTCCGTTAAACACTCGTTTCTTATGCATTTTTATACGAATATGAGGGAAAATATCATGGAATAGAGCGTTATAAATCGTATAAATTCACCCTTAACATGGATCCTTATAGACAAGGGATCCCCACTGCCTCATATCGTATCCTTAGACCTACATCGTTCGGTGAAGAACGAACAACCTCAAACAATAAACAATAATTGGGGGCTTAATTACAAAGAACTAAGAACAAATAAATAAAAGAACTTACATTATTGCAGAACTTGCATAAAAACTGCTCTAAGAAAAATCGAGAACTTTATTATATATTGTATGTATGTCGTGCGTGGTGTTTTTGGCGTGTAATACATGCCTTTATTTATAGGGGTTCAAGCTAATTAAGACATATACTTCAAATGTCAAAACAAATAAGGGATAACTCCCGGTTAATCTCAATAAAATGCGCCCCCCTCATATGCGTCCCTATGGTTGGCGCCAACTCTTCTTACTCCTCTTTTCATGCTTATCCGATCTTTATCTTGAATTTCCTTTGATTTATCTCGAGATTTAATTCATCCATTTGTATTTATCCTCCATAATTATCCAAATCTGCAAAATAAATATTTATCCCAAAATAAATCATATTTAAATAAAACGGATAAATATAATAAAAATGGATAAATACCAAATTATATCTTATAAATGGATAAATACCAAATTATATAATAAAAATCACATAACATTAAATAATCCATATAAACATGTGATTTATCACAAAATATATATTATTAGTCTCGATTTAAGGTCAACGTTGATGACTTTTACGGGTATAATTTGACCGTCATCACACATAAAACGAGATAAAACAGTACCGAATCTTTGGGAAAATAACATAGATGTAGAATTACGATCCTGGAAACATACACATAGCATTTAACACATATTCCACATAATAACGAGCCTATCTATCCTCTCTTGACAAGAATTGGGGGTGAATAAGGGTATAATTAATGGTACCATTTAGGGCGTTATCACACCGCCTGAATGTGTTGCCAATAAGGAAGCCACGCATCACATGACGAATAATTTTTGCAACCTGAACTTACAATCCAAGCCTTATGACGGTCCAGATCGTATTAATATTGGTGATGGTTCAGGTTTGCCTATATCTCATATTGGTTCTTTTACTTTTTCCACCCCCACTACCTCGTATTTACTTTCCAAAATACTTGTCACCCTCACCTTTTGTACTAATTTGATTTATGTTCAGCAGTTTGCTTTAGACAATTCTGTTTATTTTGAATTTCTTGACTCTTATTTTCTTGTGAAGGACTAATCGAGTCATATCCATCATAGTGGTTACTTGAAAGATCGATTTTACCAATTTTCCAGCTATTTCAATAAACCAACTGCTCGTGCCCTACTCTCTAACAGTGATTCCTCTTCCTTTTGGCATCAGTAGTTTGGTTTCTACTCCCAACAAGCCCTTACTCAATTTTTATGTACATTACATAATTCAGTGCCAAATGAATCGCCAACCCCTGTTTATGCTGCGTGTCTGTTAGCAAGGAATCATCGTCACCCCTTTCTTGTAACCACCTTTACTTTTGTTGCTCCTCTGGATTTACTTTACTCCGATGTTTGGGGACCCTGTGTTGAACCCTCGATTTATGGTTCGCGTTAACATTTGTTTTGTGGATGATTTTTCAAAATTTATTTGGTTATTTCCCATCCGTTTGAAATCTAGTGTTGATACTGTCTTTGCTAATTTTTGTACTTTTGTTGAATGCCAATTTAACCATAAAATTAAAGCACTTCAAACTGATTCGGGAGGTGAATTTCAATGCCTCTCTCGTCACCTTACTACCTTAGGCATTGAGCATTGTGTTTCTTGTCCACACACACACGAACAAATGGGTGCAGTAGAACGTTGTCACCGTCACATAGTTGAAAGTGGTTTATCCCTCCTTGCACAATCCAACTTACCCCTTCCTTATTAGGAATGCCTTTAACTCTGCTGTCTATGTCATCAACCGACTCGCATCCCGTCTCCTACACAATAAATATCCTTACGAAACTCTTTATCACCGTCTCCCTGACTACTCCTTCCTATGGGTATTTTGTTGTGCCTGCTGGCCCTATCTCCGTCCCTATAATCTTCGCAAAATGGATTTTTGTTCCAAAATTTTTGTCTTCCTCGGATACAGTCCTTCTCGTCATGGCAACAAATGCCTGTATCTCTAAACCAGCAAATTCTACATCTCTCGTCATGTTGTTTTTTACGAATCCATATTTCCATATATCTCATCTTGTTGGAAATAAAATTTATGTTTTGATGATAATTCATCTTATGTGTTCAAATATTATCTTAACCCCATTGATGAAGTGCTGAAGCCAGCTGTTATAGTGGAAAGCTAAAAGATGTCTAGAACTGAATGTATAAGTTTTACTAGAGTCTGATATTTGTATAGGTTACATCAGGCAAGCACTGTAATTGTTAGTGTGTCGTAAAACTGAAAACTGGAAATCATTTAGAAAACTGGAAATCATCGAGACAAGCAAACTGACTCAGAATACACCTACATGAATCTGAAGAAGGTAAGTTCACTGAGAGTTACAGACTCGCTTGGCTTATCTAGAAGACTGAAGAACTGAGGGACATAGACTCAGTTATTGAAGAATGAAGAACTGAGGGTTCAAACTCAATTATGAAGATTACAAGTCGAGACTATAAAGTTGGACTTCAGGCAAGATTATGGTGACCTGAACCGACTTTATAGATCTTGTATGAAGACCCAAGGATCATAAGGACAAAGATTCTTAGATGATATTGAGTCATGGTGTACTCTGATTAAGTCAATTATAATCAGATGAAAACTGGAGTACTGATATTTGAAGAAGAGTAAAATCTCAGTTAATGCTCCAAGTCAGTTAGGAAACTGACAAAAGAAAACTCAGTATAAAACAGATAAAGAAACACAGTTTTATAAGTCAGCCATCCAACAAACTGATCGTACAGTCGAACGTTGTAAAGAAAGCATTTTCATTGGATGAGTTACTGACACAGCAGAACGGTCAGAAAATATAGCCGTTGCAAGATAGACGTTGATACAATTCAAATTGAAGCTAGATGAACGTTGGACTTCACACTATAAACAGAAGACTTTGCACCAACAACAAAATATATAGAACAGAGCATATACAAGAATCAACAAGCAATTTTGTGCATCAGTCTATTCTATTCAAATTGCTATCATCTCTGAACTATAACAAGATCATATCTAGTATTTCTTCAAGTGTTCAAGCTACAAAGAATTTATCAAGAATCCAACACTTTGAAGAACCACAAACAAGAATCAACTTATTGATTCTCAGCCCAACCTTGATTCTACATCAAAGGTTTTAGACTGTTAAGCAAACCGGGAAAGTTGTGCCAAGGACAGTTGTGACAAGCAGTCGGGTAGACTGTGTTTGTGGTGGTAGCTGGTGAAGAGGCAATCCTACCCTCTAAGGACCAGTGGTTCAAGCATTTGAAGAGCAGCAATTCAACCTGTTCTACAACTGTTTAGATAATGAAGCTAGGGATAAGCCAAGGAATATTGTTTAGGACATTTTGTAACAGTTCACCTCAAGAAGTTCTAGTGGAATTTTCCTCCGCACCACAGGGGAAGAGAGGACGTACATGATTACACCACCTGGAACCTCTATAATATCCGCCTTATTTACTTTACGCATTTTTTTATTTATTCAGCATTTACTTACAGCATTGTGATACCTGATTGTTATACTTCACAGTCACAACTGACATTCAATCAGAATTCAGTTCACAACACTCAGTTTTCATAATAGAATAACAAGATCAAGAAAAAGGCTAAAATCATATCCGCTGCCGGTTGACTCAGTTTCAGCTTAAGTTTGTTTGACTTAATCTCAGCTTTGTTAGCTTAACTCCACACAAGTTTTTAACTGAACCTTAATTTGCTTTAAATCCAGTTTTAGGGACAAGTTTATTCACCCCCCTCTAAACTTTTGCTAGCCTTTCCAAGGGACCAACATTTGGTATCAGAGCAGTGTTTCTTTAACAAGATATCATTTCCTCTTTATCTCCTCTAGTTGTTCTTATTTGAAGTTAATCTACTGTCAGTCTTCACTCACTCACAATGGATAACAATCAATATGCAAGACAAATGCTTATGTGCAACATGGATAGATTTGACGAATACAAACGTCGTATGCAGGCATTTCTAGCAGCTACTCATGATGAAATGATGGACGTACTCACAGATGGACCAATTCAACTCACTCATATGCAAACTGTTGGTGGAGAGCAAGTTCGAGTTGCAAAACCCAAATCCGAATGGACTAGTGATGATCGCAAGCGAAACAATCTCAACAATGTTTCCATGGACTTTATCCTCAGAACTCTTGACAGCAACATGTACTTGAAGGTGAAAGAATGCACAACTGCCAAGGAATTGTGGGACAAACTTCAGTTAGTTTGTGAAGGAACAGATTCAATTAAGGAAAATAAAATTTCTGTTGCAAAACAAAAGTTTGAGAATTTCAAGATGAAATCTGGAGAAACCATTGACCAAATGGAGACAAGATTCAGTGCTATCATGGATGAACTAGATTTACTCAAGATTGAATACTCAAAGAAAGTCATCAACACAAGAATCTTGAAGGCATTACCAATGTGCTGGAAGATGAAGGTCACTGCTATGGAAGAATCCAGGAGACTTGATGTAGAAGATTCATTCAAGATCTTTTCGGATCTGAAAGCTTATGAATTCAGTGAAGATTTCACAACCACAATTGCAATAATCAAAGCTCTGGAAGAACCAAAGACCACAGCACTTGCAGCAGCAACAAATGAGATTCAAGAAAACTCATCTAACAATCTTCATGAATTGGATGAAATGGAAGAACAAATGGCTCTAATGATGAACAGAATTCGAAGAATGAAAAGTGGACACCCAGTCACTCAAAAGTTCATCAAAAGGACTCCTGAGAAAAGAAAAGATGATGAATACCTCTGTTTCAACTGCAAGAAACCAGGACATTATAATGCTGAATATCCAGAACTGATCAAGAAAACTCCACCAAGAAGAGTTGGTAGAAGAGCACTGCTTGCTGGAGATGAATCAGATTATGAAACTGGTACTGAAAGAGTATCAGATGACACAGCTTTAATGGCACACATGGAAGATCCAGATGAGGTATGTGAATCAAATTCTAAATACTCTTCAGCTCAGATTTCCATGATAAATGCATGTTCTTCGACTGCTGACTCCAATCCAAAAAATCTAGAATTAGAAGAAACTCTTGACGAGTTGATGAATCAGCTAGTAACCATACAAGCTGGTTATGAATCAATCAAAGCTGAGAAAGAATGTCTAATTCTTGAAGTTGAAAGATTAAAGTCTGAACTAAAAATGTTGAAACTGGCTAAAACTGATAAAGAAAAGATTCAGCATCAGCCTACTGCAACAGCAGCAACAACTGAATCGTTTGCTCAATCAAGTTCAATTACTGGATTCAAATCAGGAAAACCATATGGAGACAAAACTGGTTCAGGATTTTATACACAGCAATCTTCAAAGAATGGAACTAGCAAAGCTGTTGGGCCTAGTACCAAAACTGGTATTAAGTTTGTAGCTGAGCAACTTCCACAAACTGAGAAAATTGCTGAACTAGTAAAGCCAGTATCACACAGGATAAATCAGTTTTCTAAGAAGACAACTGCATCTTCCAACAAAGGTAAATCAAATGGTAGATCAGCTGTATCCAATGGAAACCGAAACGGCAAATCAACTGCCAGATCCACAAAAATCAATGAAGTCAGGAACCAGAAAAATTACAATCAAAATAAATCCAAGAATGTCAATCATTCAAAGATTCACACATTTAGGGGGAAAGGAAGACTATATCCCACTGATGATGATTGGAATTTTACTGAATTTGTTAATAAAACTGATAATGACAATCATTCCGGACCGAAAACTTATCACAAGTTTCAGTCCAAAACTCAGCAGAGGACTAATCTCAGTTCTCAGCATAAGTCACAGTACAAAGGTCAATCCAGACCTCAGTACAGAAGGAATGATGGTTATCACTCTAGCTTTAATAACAGAAATCAACATGGAAACAAATTTCAGTCAGAAGATCTGAGAAATCATATAAATAAGACACAGTCTGAACATAGATACTATGGGAGTGTGGCTTACATATATGAAAACAAGTGCAACAATATCCGAAGAATCCCAAAAGGATATATTCCCAGAGTTGTATTGAGAACTGACCCTAATGGACCCAAACTGAGTTGGGTACCTAAAAACTTCTAATTTTCATTGCAGGATATATGGTACTTTGACAGTGGTTGCTCTAGACACATGACAAAGAGCAAAGACTGTCTTAGTGATTTTATTGCAAAGGATGGACCAAAAGTCAATTTTGGAAGTAAAGATAAACCTGGTTACACCAGAGGTTTTGGCACCTTAATCAGAAATGGACTTAGAATCAAGAATGTATCTTATGTAGAAGGACTACACTACAATCTACTCAGCACAAGTCAATTTTGTGATAGGGGATACAAAGTTACTTTTGATAAAGAATTCTGCGTTGTCATCAGCGAATCAGCTTATCATGTTTTCCTAGCCGGAAGAAGAAAGGAAAACATGTATGTGGTAGATTGGACAACTGCCGTTACTGAAACTTGTTTGCTCGTGCATACCAAATCAGAAATCAGTTGGCTATGGCACAAAAAACTGAGTCATCTCAATTTTGATGACATCAACACACTTGTTAAAAAGCAGCTGGTCATTGGACTACCAGAGATATCATATAAGAAGGACAGCTTATGTGATGCATGTCAACAAGGAAAACAAACAAAAGCATGTTTCAAGACCAAGTCTCAGCATTCAACAACCAGACATCTAGAATTGCTACACATGGACTTATTTGGAACTATTACACCAATTAGTATCAGTGGAAAGAAATATACATTGGTGGTAGTAGATGATTTTTCAAGATATACTTGGGTAATCTTTCTAACCAAGAAAAGTGAAACCAAGCAAAAGCTCACAGAACTTCTTAAGAGACTTCAGAATCAGAAAGGAGTTTCAGTTGTGAAGATAAGATCTGATAAAGGAACTGAATTCCTCAACAGTGTAATTATTGAATATTGTGAAGAAAATGGTGTCTTACACCAACTTGCTGCCATAGGAACACCACAACAAAATGGTGTAGCTGAAAGAAGAAACAGAACACTCCAAGAAGTTGGGAGGACTATGATCTGTAAAGCTAAACTACCTGAAAGATATTGGGTAGAAGCAGTTAACACAGCTTGTTACACTCAGAACAGAGCTCTCATGAACAAGAGACATGAGAAGACTCCTTATGAAATTTGGAATGGAAGAAAACCAAATGTTTCATACTTTCATGCTTTTGGGAGCAAATGTTTCATACACAATAATGGAAAAGATCAACTTCATGTTTTTCAACCCAAAGCTGATGAAGGAGTTTTCCTAGGATATTCAAGTGTCAGCAAATCTTTTAGAGTACTAAATAAAAGGACACTCAAGCATGAAGAATCAATACATGTAGTATTTGATGAACCAAACTTCCCTGGTGAAACAACTGAAGATCGACCAGAACCAGTTTCTCAGTCTCAGTTACCAGTCACACCAGAACAAGTTTCAGTTGACGTTGGAAGACTACAAATTTCAGAATGTTCAGATCAAGATCAGCCTCAATTTCCAATTGCTCAACAACTTGAACAACTTCATTCAGATTTAGTTGAACAAGTTGAAGAACCAGTTTTTGAAGAATCAGTTGAACAAAATGCAAATCAGTTGATACAAACTCACTCACATCAATGGATGAGAGATCACCCTGAAGAACAAGTTATTGGTGATACTCAAGCTGGAGTTCGAACAAGACATCAACTAGATGCAATGATTGCATGCTTTCTATCTCAATCAGAACCTAAAGAAATTGAAGAAGTTTTGAAAGATCCTGATTGGATATTAGCTATGCAGGAAGAACTCAATGAATTCGAGAGAAATCAAGTATAGGAATTGGTAGATAAACTAGTTCATGTTAATATCATTGGAACCAAATGGGTTTTCAGAAATAAACTTGATGAAGATGGGAACGTCATCAGAAACAAAGCCAGACTTGTAGCCAAAGGATACTCTCAAGCAGAAGGCATAGACTTTGATGAAACTTATGCACCAGTTGCAAGACTAGAAGCAATCAGACTATTTCTTGCTTATGCAGCTCACAAGAAATTCAAAGTTTATCAGATGGATGTTAAAAGTGCGTTTCTAAATGGAATTCTTGAAGAAGAAGTATATGTTCAACAACCACCCGGATTAGAAATCAAAGATCAAGCAGATAAAGTTTTCAGACTAAGGAAAGCTCTTTATGACTTAAACAAGCACCAAGAGCTTGGTACGAAACTCTATCTCAGTTTCTAGTGGATAATGGATTTATCAAAGGAACAATCGACAAAACCTTATTCAGGATGAAGAATGGAGAAGATACTCTACTTGTTCAAATTTATGTTGATGATATCATTTTTGGATCATAAAATGAACAGTTACGTGAGAAATTTGCAAGTTTGATGAAACGCAAATTTCATATGAGTATGATGGGAGAATTAAATTATTTCCTAGGATTGCAAGTTAAACAATTAGCAGATGGAATTTTCATTCACCAAACCAAATATACAAGAGAACTTAACAAAAAGTTTGGTATGGAGAAATCTACTGGAATTTCTACAGCAATGGGGACCAACATCAGATTAGATGAAGACAAAGAAGGTAAAGATGTTGATCAAACACTCTACAGAAGGATGATTTGAAGCTTACTCTATCTTACAGCAAGTAGACCAGACATTTCTTTTACTATTGGTGTATGTGCAATATTTCAGTCAAGACCAAAGGAAAGTCATCTCACAGTGGTGAAAAGAACTTTGAAATATCTGAAAGACACAGATGGAGTTGGAATTTGGTATTCAAAAGAAGGAGAATTCAAGCTGATTTCTTATTCAGATTCAGACTATGCTGGATGCAAAGTGGACAGAAAAAGCACATCAGGCACATGTCAGTTATTGGGAAATAGACTTGTGTCATGGTTTAGCAAGAAGCAAAACTCAATCTCAACTTCAACAGCTGAAGCTGAATATATAGCAGCTGGAAGTTGTTGTGCTCAAGTTTTATGGATCAGACAGTAATTAAGAGACAATAGGATAGAAGAAGGAACAATTCCCATAATGTGTGATAACACAAGTGCAATTGCAATTACTGATAATCCAGTTTTACACTCAAGGACAAAGCACATTGATGTCCGTCACCACTTCATAAGAGATCATACAGAGAAGAAGGATATAACAGTTCTTTATGTACCTACTGAAGATCAGTTGGCAGATATATTTACAAAGCCATTGGACAAAGAAAGATTTGCCAAATTAAGAACTGAGTTGGGAATAATTAAAGTCAGTTAAGCCAGAGATTCGTCAAGGGGATTAATCTTTGTTATGTTGGGTGCACTCACTTAACAGATTAGTCATTGACAATCAACAATCTCAAACTGACAAACTGAAGAATTTGACAAAACTGAATAAATTGAATTATCTCTAGCATCAGTTTTCATTCCAGTCAAATTTAGTCAAAGGTTGATAAGATAGAATCAACAGCGGTTATATCGCATTAAATTACCACAGTTTTTTTTGTCAGAATTTCGTGTGTACACCCCACGATTGTCAGAACAGTACACGTATCGGTTATCAAAACCATCATGGAATTTGAAAAGTTGTACCACTCAACCGCCAGAATATCCTACCTATTTATTCAACCTCCGTTCACACTATTCTCTATCAAAATTCAAAATTATTTTCAGAAAGCAAAATAGACTCCTTGCAACCCTTTCTTTCAAAAATCAAATCTTTGTGTTCACAATCAAATATGGCCACTTCGGATGATTCGAAAGACAAACGATTGATCACAGAGCTGGATGAACTAACACTCAAAATGTATGAAGGTATGTGTCAAAACACCTTGTTAGCCAGCTGTGTACGAGATAAAATCGAAAAAACGATCAGGATTGAACAACATCCTCGAAGTTAGTTTCAAAGAAAAACGAGATGTGGAAGGCATTTTGCAATTTTGGCAAAATATGCGATTAGTCAGAGACTCCTTGATAACTACAGTTCGTGGAGATCGCATTGTTCTCAATGAAATAGTCATGAGGTCACTCTTTGGCTTCGCAAATACAACAGCCACTTCAACAGAGTTTGCCACTCTACCATTGAAGAAAGAAGCTTTTCTCGAAATTATTACTTCGTCTACAGAACCAATCGAACTTGGTATTCAGGTCGACAAAATCAAGCCGGAATTTGGAAATCTCCGCAGATGGCTCAGCAAACACGTCATTGGAAAATCCAATGGAATTAATATACTTTCGGAAGAAAATATTTTGCTGATGAACATAATCTGGGATAATATAGAATTTAATTGGGCAGGTTATATAGTCAATCAGTTCAAGAAGCAACATTTACCTGAATTAGAAATTGTGAAAAGAGCTCAAGCTGAAGGACAAGTAATTGATGAGAGATTCCGACTGAAGAAGACTCTTAGTGGAATCATTCAGTTTTATTTTGAAAGAATTAAGGAAGGGAAGCAAGCAAGGCAAACTGCAGCATCGAAGGAAATCGCAGAAACAACTTCCCAACCTGAAGCAAGTCAGACAACTGTGTCTCAGCAGGAAGCTGAACACAAAGGGACTAAGCAAAAAGCTGAATCCACAGAAGGAAGATCAGTTGTAAGATGTTTGTACCCTGAAATCTCAAGTGAGAAAGTACCAACTGAGGGGGAACAACAACATCAATTAACAACTGAAGTTACTCAAGAGAATGTCACTGCTGACCATACTTCTCAGATACAACATAGATCGGTTCAGCAATTAGCACCAGTTTTCGAAGCTGACAAAATCATTAAGCTGATGAAAATGAAACTTCAACCAGAAGATTCTCGAGATGTCAGTTTACAGACTGAAGAAAAATTACTCTTAGAGAAATTGGAAGTTAGAGATCTTTACTCTCTGTTTCCTATTACAGAATTTCTTGACAACTGTTTCAAAAGATTTACCGAACTAGCAAAAAGAAGAGAATCATGCACATCATCTAAAGACAGTTCAAAGAAAAAGGATGATGATGACCATGATAAGTCAAGAAAAGAAGCTGATGATACTACAGTTTTGCCAACAGTCACTCAATCTCAACCTCTAGCAACGCAAACTGTACCACAGCAAGAAGGATTGCCAGTTGGAAATCAGACAACTGACAATCAGCAAGCAGCTGATGAAATCAGACAACTGATGGTTATTGCTGATAATACTCAGAATAAGGATCAAATAGAAGCTACATATGATCCCTCTGATTTTCTATCTAAGGATGAATTGGCCAGAGTTCATGAAAACTTGAAAATTGTACTCAGTCAGAGAGATACACAGAATGGCCTTTTATCAAACATCTCTGGGTATCTTTATTATAGAACTAGAACTGATGTTTCAGTTCATGCAAGACTAGAGATGATTCACAAATCAAGTTCAAGTTCTGCTTCAGAGATTGTGTTACTCAAACAACAACTCGAAGATTCAACCGCAGTAGATAGAGAAACTCATGCTCAGGCTCATTGGCATATAAATCAACATGTCTACGGGTTAGAAACTCAGCTTAAGGAAGTACTTGCTTCTCAGCGACAGATTTCAGAAGATCAAAAAGCAACCCATGCCCAGGTAGATCAGTTATATGATGCCAAAAAGGGGGAAGCTGAAGAAGAAAATCTGAAATTACTTGGAGAAATGAAGCGACTTGAAGAAGAATTACAATGATACAGATCAGATCCTAAATTTTTGAAGAAAGAGTTAACTGATGATCAACTTATTGAAAAATAAAATCAACCTGGAGACATAAGAGTTACTCTTACAAAGGATTTGTGGACACAGTTTATCAAAGATTACAATCATATTAAAGACAAGTTCAAGGACAGAACAATTGAGGAATCCTTGAACTACTTTCTATCTGATATTTATTCAAAGCAAAAAATTGCACAACATAAGAAGAATCAGAGGATTGATGATAAACTGAAGATTAAAGACAAGACTGAACAAATGAAAGCCGATCTAGTAGAATTTGAAAATTACTACTCGAAAGACTCAAGCTTACCCAAGCTAATTCAATGGAGAAGATGGAAAGAAAGCAGTCAAGTTGACTACAACAAGACCTTTTCAAAAGAAGACTCCAAGCTTGAAGAAGATTTTCGATTGTATGACAAAGCAAAAAGATATGATTCAGTCATGCAAAAAGCTAAGAAGAAGCTTAGTCTTTAATAACAGTTATTTGAACAAAATGTACTTATCCAGTTTTTGCTCATTCTAATGAAAACCAGTTTTCCAGTTTTACATTGTTTTGATCTTTAAACTTTTCTTTTAGGGAGAGTTTTGGCATCATCAAAAAGGGGGAAATTGTTGGAAATAAAATTTATGTTTTGATGATAATTCATCTTATGTGTTAAAATATTATCTTAACCCCATTGATGAAGTGCTGAAGCCAGCTCTTATAGCGGAAAGCTAAAAGATGTCTAGAACTGAATGTATAAGTTTTACTAGAGTCTGATATTTGTATAGGTTACATCAGACAAGCACTGTAATTGTTAGTGTGTCGTAAAACTGAAAACTGGAAATCATTTAGAAAACTGGAAATCATCGAGACAAGCAAACTGACTCAGAATACACCTACATGAAACTGAAGAAGGTAAGTTCGCTGAGAGTTACAGACTCGGTTGGCTTATCTAGAAGACTGAAGAACTGAGGGACATAGACTCAGTTATTGAAGAATGAAGAACTGATGGTTCAAACTCAGTTATGAAGATTACAAGTCGAGACTATAAAGTTGGACTTCAGGCAAGATTGTGGTGACCTGAACCAACTTTATAGATCTTGTATGAAGACCTAAGGATCATAAGGACAATGAATTCTTAGATGATATTGAGTCATGGTGTACTCTGATTAAGTCAATTATAATCAGATGAAAACTGGAGTACAGATATTTGAAGAAGAGCAAAATCTCAGTTAATGCTCCAAGTCAGTTAGGAAACTGACAAAAGAAAACTCAGTACAAAACTGATAAAGAAACTCAATTTTATAAGTCAGCCATCCAACAAACTGATCGTACAGTCGAACGTTGTAAAGAAAGCAATTTCATTGGATGAGTTATTGACACAGCAGAACAGTCAGAAAATATAGCTGTTGCAAGATAGACGTTGATACAATTCAAATTGAAGCCAGATGAACGTTGGACTTCACACTATAAATAGAAGACTTTGCACCAACAACAAAATATATAGAACAGAGCATATACAAGAATCAACAAGCAATTTTGTGCATCAGTCTATTCTATTCAAATTGCTATCATCTCTGAACTATAACAAGATCATATCTAGTATTTCTTCAAGTGTTCAAGCTACAAAGAATTTATCAAGAATCCAACACTTTGAAGAACCACAAACAAGAATCAACTTATTGATTCTCAGCCCAACCTTGATTCTACATCAAAGGTTTCAGACTGTGAAGCAAACCGGGAAGGTTTTGCCAAGGACAGTTGTGACAAGCAGTCGGGTAGACTGTGTTTGTGGTGGTAGCTGGTGAAGAGGCAATCCTACACTCTAAGGACCAGTGGTTCAAGCATTTGAAGAGCAGCAATTCTACCTGTTCTACAACTGTTTAGATAATGAAGCTAGGGATTAGCCAAGGACTATTGTTTAGGACTTTTTGTAACAGTTCACCTCAAGAAGTTATAGTGGAATTTTCCTCCGCACCACAGGGGAAGAGAGGACGTACAGGATTACACCACCTGGAACCTCTATAATATCCGCCTTATTTACCTTACGCATTTATTTATTTATTCAGCATTTACTTACAGCATTGTGATACCTGGTTGTTATACTCCTCTCAGTCACAACTGACATTCAATCAGAATTCAGTTCACAACACTCAGTTTTCATAATAGAATAACAAGATCAAGAAAAAGGCTAAAATCATATCCGCTGCCGGTTGACTCAGTTTCAGCTTAAGTCAGTTTAACTTAATCTCAGCTTTGTCAGCTTAACTCCGCACAAGTTTTTAACTGAACCTTAATTTGCTTTAAATCCAGTTTTAGGGACAAGTTTATTCACCCCCCTCTAAACTTGTGTTAGCCTTTCCAAGGGACCAACACATCTCATTCCCTACCTATGGTTGACTCTCTTACGGTACCACCTGCTCAGCTGACCTCTCTATGTGCCACCTCCACTTCATGCTCCTGTACCCGTTGAAATTCCTGAAGCAACACCGCCTTCTCCATCTCTCCCCTCCCTAATTTCTGAGGCCTTCCTTGCCTCTATTGCTGATGAACGTAGATCAAGTGAAATTAAAATACTTGACCACCATAAACCAATACTAGCAAGAGGACTAGGTCCATCGTAGTATAGCTATAGCGAATCAAGGTCTCCCACAGGGAACCAATTGTGGATCATTTATATACAAACAATTAATCATTCATTCCAAGGACACAAAAGCGGTCTACGACCAACAAAAGACAAGAAAAAGTAAAGGACACGACTCGACACAACACATAAACAACGTAATTAACCTCCCCAATTATCATGTTATCGTTTGGATCTAGAGATTCTATATAATTAAGTGATGACGTGGTCAATCAGGTTATAATATACTTGACCACCATAAACCAATACTAGCAAGAGGACTAGGCCCATCGTAGTATAGCTATAGTGAATCAAGGTCGATCCCACAGGGAACCAATTGTGGGTAATTCCATATATAAACAATTAATTATACATGTCAAGGACATAAAAGCGGTCTACGACCAACATAGGACAATAAAAGTAAAGACACGACTCGACACAACGTAACTAACCTCCCCAATTATAGTCTTTATCGTTTGGACCTAGATAATTTATATAATAAACTGAACTTATTAACTGTCAATCCGTTTGTATCTATCTTAGATTGGCTACGGGAGTCATCCTCTTTAACTTGACTTAGCACCGGTATGTCACTAGATCACTGTGATATTGTTACGTGACTTCGCCTTTTAGTGCCTCCATCTCATATAACTCACACGCTTACGACTCTAAGGATGCCGATATTAACCGTACACCTCGTCCAGGCAACATTCCTATGGTGAGGCGTACTTCCTAAACGATCGCTCAAGCCCTCGTCCAACTAACAATTACCTTTTAGGTCTCATGCTAGTTTACGAACTACGTATAACTAGGTGACGTCAATTCCCTAATACAAAACCTACCTAGATCTCGCTGAAAGCCCCGGAAGATCATTCATGAGCCGACCTAGGAGCCCTATATTGGTATTTCCTAATCGTACGCTAATTAAAACTGACGAGCAACGTAGCCGTGGCCATACCTACTGAGATAATAAATCCTATTAAGTTAACCTAACCATAAAGACGTGGCTATTTAACGGATGAACAGGGGGCTCGGTCGACCGAGCATGGACACTCGGTCGACCGAATGATTCCATTCGGTCACCCAAACGATTTCATCCCCAGATTACATCCTAGAATATATTTCTCAGCGTTTCATCATACAGAACAAATTAAACAGTAATTCGTAAAGCAATCATATAAATTAACATAGATACGCATTAATTATACTAAGCAGATTCATGAATAAATACTAAGTATATGACGTAGGTTATGGGATCCTCATAGACAAGGCGTCGCCACATCCCAAACGTCATAGCCTAGATCTACATCATCTAGCTACGATTAACTAATTCAAACGATAAAGCATAATTGGGAGGGATTAATTACTTAAAATAAAAGAAATAGAAAATAAAGGCTTACATAATTTGCAGCCCTTAAACTCTGGAAACCTTCAAATTATCCTACATTGTATCAAGATATGAATAGAGTGATTTTATTGAATGATATTCTAAGGTATTCAAGGTGTCTCTTTACAATTTCGTAGCTGCTTGCTTATATAGAGGTTTTTGCCGACTTAGGGTGGTTCTAGAAGATAAGCACGATATAAGCCGGAAACCGACCAAAACCTAAGGCTCGGTCAACCGAGAGCTGACACTCGGTCGACCGAAGCACTAGGCTCGGTCGACCGAACCTAACATTTGCACACGTTAATCGTTTTTCTCGTCTATCTTGCTCCCCACTCCACGCTTGCGTGTTGATCTGATTTCTCTAATTTATCTCTTGATTAATGCTCCGATTTTCTTCCTTATTATCTTGAGATCCATTGATTGAATGACATTTATCCTCCCGATTTATCACGATCTACAAAATCAGCATTTATCGCACAATAAATCGGTCTTTTAATAATAAAAACAGCTAAATACCAAATATCATATTAATAATCACTTAACATTAAATAATAAATATAAACATGTGATTTAATATGAAATATATATTATTAATCTCGATTTAAGGTCAACGTTGATGACTTTTACGGGTATAATTTGACCGTCATCAACTACCCCCACTTAGACTTTGATCGTCCCGAACAAAGCATCAATAAGTCATTCCCCAAGACAACATTTTCTATGGTCAAATCATACTTACACAAGAAACTCAAGTCAACTCATACTAGTCATGCTCATAAGATATCCATTATTCACTACTGACTATGAATCGAAGTGATGTGTGCATGTGCATTTAGTTTTATATATTCGTGGCAAGATCAGAGTTTATGCTAACTTCGCAATCTCAACCTACCAACCTCAGCATTCATACTTCTTATGCCTCGCAATGGTTAGAGCACTAGAGCAATAAGCAAGAGCGTATCTATAGGGATTTTGGACTTGGAGACCGAGTACTACTCAAAGCCTCTTAAAGAGTTGAATATTTTTTCATATCTTCATATTTTTCAAATACTATCAATCTCAAGGAAGAAAACTTTTTAGAGTATCCCCCTATCTTAGATTAAACATCGCATTGAATATTACCACAAGCGCAAGGCTACTTTGGTAATGTTACTACAAGCCCAGTGTTTAACATTTTGTTAAAACACAGGTACGTCTCAAGCTTATTACTCCGCTTTTGTTGGTAAGAATATAAGAATACCTCAACAGATAGATATTGACACTAGGTAGGCATAACCAATCATCTATGCAATGTACACAATATTTTCAATTTTTTATAAATTGCGCGGTATAACTCGATTCGAATTGAGTAATTGAATAATAAATAACTACTCGCAACAACCAGCATGAATATCCTTAAATTTACTTAGCATAAGTATAAAATGATCACGTACTTACGCAGCTTGGTTCATTTCCTATCAATTCTTGGCTAGGAACTCACAATTCTAAGGGTACGAGATAAATAATATGGTATTTATTCAAATTTTCAATTTTTCAACTTTTCTACCGTTTCATTCAAATTTCAATCATAACATAACATAGCTAAGTCTCCTACCCCCCAATTAAACATGGCGTTGTCCTCAATGACAAAAATAAATGAGAAGTTAAGAAAAAGATTTAGCTCTGGAAATGGCCCTCAAGTAAAGGAACAACATCGGAGTAAATGTCAGCACGTTGTGGAGAAGCAAGTGAAAACCTGTATAAGCAGACAAACTCCACGAAACCGTTAATAACACCATGTCCATGGAAGTGATAAAATAATGTGGCAGTAATGAGGTATAAACACCTAAAAACAGTTTAAGCCACTTTATTTTATACAACCAATGACAAGGGAAACCAAAAAGAAAAATACTAAATAGAAAGAAAAACAAGCTACTAAAGATGGTGGTCTTCATCTACAACCTCCACCGCCTAAATATTCTTAAAACCGGGTGGAGAAGACAAAGAACAAAAAGCATTACCCGACGTGGGAAAAAAACGGGGGTTACTCGATCGAAAAGGTATTCAATCCAGGAAAAGAGAAACTTGGTAAGGTATAACAGATTGAACGCGACCTATTGGCTAAAGATAAAATCAAATACTTAGCGCAGAAACTTCTCGCTTGCATTGGATATCAACAACTCAGGGAGATGTAGCTACTCCTCGAAATTACTAATAACCCAATGTATCACGTACAAGTCATAACCGTCATCAACAAGGTCTGAGTGGTGTGATAGTTCAGAACAAAACTTATCATCTAGAAATGCCGGAATAGACGGAAAAAATGTGAAAATTAAAACTTCCGATAGAAAGATAAGTTGTACTTTGATCGAACCAAAAACCTTTAAAATCTAGCTAGGGTCAGAGCTACACTTACCCCAGCTATGATCATGAAAATCAAAATGATAAAAGATAATCATTAAAGCTTAGCAATATTTCAAATTCCGCAACACATAGGTATTGTGTAAACAAAATGGAGGTTTAGAGTGTGTCGGGTTTAGAAAAAGATATACAAGGATGGCAAGAAAAGATAAAGGGTGGGTAAGAAATTGTGTTAATGGTTGGGAATTGTTTAAAGGAATGGGATTGGGTGGGAGAGTGAAACGGATGGAAAGAAAGAGAGGCGATGAAAGAATGGTTAGAAATGTGAACTGTTGGGGTAGATTGGTGAGAGGATCGAAAAGTTTGAAGGTGAAAAAGTGTAAAGGGAAAGATAAGGATAGTTGCAGAATGAATTGCGCACCACTTTGAATTTTCACTTGGATCACCATTCTAAAAGATTTTGGAAGTTGACCAAAATTGTTCTTGTTCACACCAATCATTCTCTGTTACATTTTTAGTAATTCTCAAGCTCTCTTAATGCTTCCATCTTAAGGTTGATTGCTAAATTTCCTTTCCTTTAGCAATTTCTCGACTCTCCTAAGAAACTCTATTTCACGTGGCCTATATTGAGTAAAAAAGTTTTGCACATCCTTAGCCCAATGGCCATCGGAACACGGAAAAATAAAAAACCTCAACATAGGTCACGTTACTCTTATTGGACTCAAAGAAAGAAAAACCTAAAATCCTAAAAAGAAATCCTTAGGGTTTTAAAGAAGTAGTTCTGAGTTTAAAGTCCTCAGCTCGACTTTCCAAAAGTATCCATGTCAGTCATTATTCTTGGATCAAGAGATATTGACCCCTCTGAGCACTATAAGAGGTGGGCTTGTTGCTTTTGTGGATTAATACCCTTCCCTTGGTTGTGAGACCTAGGATACGACATTTATTCATACCATTTATCCAAAGCTCTTACCTCGGCTCTCGTTTTAGGAATTAGCGAATTCTAAGAAACTCGGTTAAAATTACGGTTACTCATTACGGTTTTGGCCTTGACAATAAGAAACAAGGAATCAAAGTACTCCGAATAAGGTCGGTTATGTAGGGAAGCCTACGCCGTCTTATTCGTTGGAACATATGTGACAGTTCAGGCCAATCCGTCAAGATAAGCCCCGTTTAGCCCGAAGGCATATCGGCTATGCTAAGTCTTGTTGAACTGCTGTAACGTACATCACACGTGGATGGGAGTTGATTGAGCCGAAGATCGGTTGAACTCGCCCAACCATGGTTAGACCATTTCCGAACCCATGTACTAAGAGTCTCCGATTTCTAAATTGTCACCCAAAGCGTAATCTCGTTTTTGTTTAAGGTGGGTTCACCAAGAAGCCATCACCATAAACATCAACGAAAGCAAAAGATGGTGTTCTCCCAAAACTCAACGTCTCCTTTAGATTGTGAATGCTTAAACTACACAATTTGTTGCTCCCCTGGCCAGTAGAAGCAATCTCATGCATAGGACAATGAGATTTTAACAGAACTACGAGGAACTCTTTATTCACTGCTTCCTTTCAATGACTACATGTTTCCTTACACCCTCTAGATGAGACAGATATGGAGCAAAACCTTCGACACTAATAGAATTGATCTTACAAACCAACTCCGGGCTAAGATTCATACTAAGGTTTATTTATAGGCTAACTTATGCTCAAAAAACCACAAGGTAGTAAAACATAAGCAAAAAAAAAAAAGGTAGTACCTTGCCTTCAACATTGTACCACGAAGAATTTAAGCCTTAAATTTTTTCCGGAGCCATCTTGGTGCTTTAAAGGTATTGCTTCCATTGCTTTTCCCATTGTAGATTCGTAGCTCCACATATTGTTGGGTTATTTTCTCAGTGTCCTTGAAAAATTACTGACTTGGATTATTGTTTCTCTGGTTTCTGCAAACAGAAGAAAAACAAAACAAACCGTAGACTGATTTTAACATGGTTTCCCATGCTGCTATCAGACTTACGGATTAAACATACGGGGATAAACAGAAACACGAAGTCACACAGAGCAGACAACCAGAGGGACTCAAAACGTAAAAAATGACTCTAAAACAGAAAACTGGACATGAATAAGAAAATTATTGATATATAAAATTGACCGTTGGTTCCCCGGCAACGGCGCCAAAAACTTGGTGACGTGGTCAATCAGGTTATAATATACTTGACCACCATAAACCAATACTAGCAAGAGGACTAGGCCCATCGTAGTATAACTATAGTGAATCAAGGTCGATCCCACAGGGAACCAATTGTGGGTAATTCCATATATAAACAATTAATTATACATGTCAAGGACATAAAAGCGGTCTACGACCAACATAGGACAAGAAAAGTAAAGACACGACTCGACACAACGTAACTAACCTCCCCAATTATAGTCTTTATCGTTTGGACCTAGATAATTTATATAATAAACTGAACTTATTAACTGTCAATCCGTTTGTATCTATCTTAGATTGGCTACGGGAGTCATCCTCTTTAACTTGACTTAGCACCGGTAGGTCACTAGATCACTGTGATATTGTTACGTGACTTCGCCTTTTAGTGCCTCCATCTCATATAACTCACACGCTTACGACTCTAAGGATGCCGATATTAACCGTACACCTCGTCCAGGCAACATTCCTATGGTGAGGCGTACTTCCTAAACGATCGCTCAAGCCCTCGTCCAACTAACAATTACCTTTTAGGTCTCATTCTAGTTTACGAACTACGTATAACTAGGTGACGTCAATTCCCTAATACAAAACCTACCTAGATCTCGCTGAAAGCCCCGGAAGATCATTCATGAGCCGACCTAGGAGCCCTATATTGGTATTTCCTAATCGTACGCTAATTAAAACTGACGAGCAACGTAGCCGTGGCCATACCTACTGAGATAATAAATCCTATTAAGTTAACCTAACCATAAAGACGTGGCTATTTAACGGATGAACAGGGGGCTCGGTCGACCGAGCATGGACACTCGGTCGACCGAATGATTCCATTCGGTCACCCAAACGATTTCATCCCCAGATTACATCCTAGAATATATTTCTCAGCGTTTCATCATACAGAACAGATTAAACAGTAATTCGTAAAGCAATCATATAAATTAACATAGATACGCATTAATTAAACTAAGCAGATTCATGAATAAATACTAAGTATATGACGTAGGTTATGGGATCCTCATAGACAAGGCGTCGCCACATCCCTAACGTCATAGCCTAGATCTACATCATCTAGCTACGATTAACTAATTCAAACGATAAAGCATAATTGGGAGGGGTTAATTACTTAAAATAAAAGAAACAGAAAATAAAGGCTTACATAATTTGCAGCCCTTAAACTCTGGAAACCTTCAAATTATCCTACATTGTATCAAGATATGAATAGAGTGATTTTATTGAATGATATTCTAAGGTATTCAAGGTGTCTCTTTACAATTTCGTAGCTGCTTGCTTATATGGAGGTTTTTGCCGACTTAGGGTGGTTCTAGAAGATAAGCACGATATAAGCCGGAAACCGACCCAAACCTAAGGCTCGGTCAACCGAGAGCTGACACTCGGTCGACCGAAGCACTAGGCTCGGTCGACCGAACCTAACATTTGCACACGTTAATCGTTTTTCTCGTCTATCTTGCTCCCCACTCCACGCTTGCGTGTTGATCTGATTTCTCTAATTTATCTCTTGATTAAGGCTCCGATTTTCTTCCTTATTATCTTGAGATCCATTGATTGAATGACATTTATCCTCCCGATTTATCACGATCTACAAAATCAGCATTTATCGCACAATAAATCGGTCTTTTAATAATAAAAACAGCTAAATACCAAATATCATATTAATAATCACTTAACATTAAATAATAAATATAAACATGTGATTTAATATGAAATATATATTATTAATCTCGATTTAAGGTCAACGTTGATGACTTTTACGGGTATAATTTGACCGTCATCATTAAGCTAGACTCAACAACTATTAATCCGATCCGTATTTCTTTTCTATTGGCTACGGGAGTCATCCCCTAAACTAGATCTAGCTCCGGGTAGGCCATCCAGATCACTATGCTACATCACGTGACTTCGCTTTTTCGGCCTCCATCTCATATGACTCGCACGCTTACAAAACTAGGGATGCCGATATTAACCGTATTCCACACCTAGGCAACATTCCTTTGTTCAGGCGTACTTCCTAGATGATCGCATCAGTCTCCGTCCCATTAACACTAACTTTTTAGGTCTCATGTTAGTCTACGATTTACGTATAACTAGGTGTGCACAATTCCCTAATACAGAACAGATCTAGATCTCGCTGAAAGTCCCGGAAGATCAATACTTGAGCCGACCTAGGAGCCCTATATTGGTATTTCCAAATCATACACTAATTAAAACAAACGAGCAACGTAGCCGTAGCCATACCTACTAAGATAAGAAATTCTAGGTGGACAATCACACCATAAACACGTGGCTAGATTGACGCGACGAACAACTAAATCTTAGCGTTTCTCTATACTTATCGGCTAAAATAGAAGTTCATAAAGAAATTATATAGATCTACTAAAAACACGATTGTCGATCATACCAAAGTCATCTATAGGTCACCGGATGACAGATCTGGGCGTGTGGACCCTTATAGACAAGGAATCCCCACTGCCTCATATCAAATCTTTAGATCTACATCGTTCGGTGAAGAACGAACAACCTCAAACAATAAACAATAATTGGGGACTTAATTACAATGAACTAAGAACAAATAAATACAAGAACTTACATTATTGCAGAACTTGCATAAAAACTGCTCTAATAAAAACTGAAGATTTTATTATGAATTGTGTGAAAGTTGTGAGGTGTCAAAGGCGTGTATTGTATGCCTTTATTTATAGGGGTTCAAGCTAATTAAGAGATATACTTCAAAATGTCAAAACAAATAAGAGATAACTCTCGGCCAATCTCCAAAATAAAAGATAAAATGCGCCCCCCTCTCTTGGTGCGTGTCCCAAAGTCGGCGCCTCTCTTCAGATTGGTTTGCCGGCTTTTGTCATGCTTATCCGATCTTTTCGTGCTTATCCGATATTTATGTTCAATGCATCTTGGATTTATCTTGAGATTTAATTCTTCCATTTGTATTTATCCTCCATAATTATCCAAATATGCAAAATAGATATTTATCCCAAAATAAATCATATTTAAATAAAACGGATAAATATAATAAAAACGGAAAAATACCAAATTATATAATAAAAAATGGATAAATACCAAATTATATTTTATAAATCACATAACATTAAATAATCAATATAAACATGTGATTTAATATATAATACATATTATTACTCTCGATTTAAGGTCAACGTTGATGACTTTTACGGGTATAATTTGACCGTCATCAATTGCCACATCTTCCTCCAATGCCGAGTTTGCTCCTACGACCCCTATTCCTCCAACTCGCACTATGGTAACTCGTGCCCGAACAAACTTGCTTAAAGCTAAATTGCTCCATCCCGACTACATCTGTTATCCTCATCTTAAAGCCCTTCTTACCTCTGCCGCTTCTTCTGAACCCACATCCTATACCGAAGCCACTAAACACCAGGTTTGGTGAGACGCTGGGCGTGATGAGATCATTGCGTTAATTCAGAATGACACTTGGGAACTTGTTCCCTACTCTCCTGGGATGAATGTAATATGTAATAAGTAGGTGTATCGTATTAAACATCATGCACGTGGTCGTATCGAGTGCTACAAAGCTCATATTGTTGTAAAGGGATTTCATCAGGCTGAGGGTGTTGACTTTCATGACACCTTCAGCCTGTGGTTAAGCCCGCTACAATTCGTCTTTTATTATCATTGGCTAGTACTAATACTTGGACTCTTAAGCAGGTGGATATTCAGAACGCATTTCTTCATGGTTATTTGATTGACAGGGTTTTTATGCAGCAACCACAAGGCTTTCATCATCCGGATTATCCCGACTATGTTTGTCGTCTTAAATGTAGTCTTTAAGGTTTAAAACAGGCTACTCGGGCCAGGTATTCTCAGTTCACATCGGCCCTTACTGCGTATGGCTTTGTTACGTGCATGGCCGACACTTCCCTCTATATTTATCGCCGTGGCACCATTTCTGTATATGTTTTGATGTATGCATATGATGTCATTATTACAGGTTCCTCCTCGGATGATGTCGATCCTGTCATTCGGCACGTGGGTTCTCAGTTTCCTATCAAAGATCTTGGCACTCTATCTTATTTTCTTGGTGTTGAACTGTTACGCACTTCGGATGGTCTTCATCTTACACAATGCAAATATATTCTTCAGCTTCTTCAGCACCTAGGTATGGACAAGGATAAGCCTTATGTCTCCCATATGACTCTTAAATGCCGGTTGACACGTGATGACGGGCCAGCCTTTTTTGACCCATCTCTTTATCGAACCATTGTTGGCGGATTGTAATATTTTCAATTTACTCGACCCGACAATGCCTTTGCCGTCCACGAAGTGAGCAAATTTATGCATCCTCCGACCGACTCTCATTGGGTGGCTGTCAAACGGATTCTTTGCTATTTAAAGCAAACTATTTCTGATGCCTTGTTTATTTCCCGTCGGTCCACTACCGCTCTGCATGCGTATTCTTATGCCGATTGGGCTACCGATTCGGATGATCGACGATCCATTGGCGCATATTGTATTTTTCTAGGCTCTAATTTAGTCAGTTGGCATTGAAAGCAGCAACTTACTGTCGCGAAACGTAGTATATAGGCCGAGTATAAATCTCTCTCGAATGCTACGGGTGAATTGTAGTGGCTTACTCAGTTGCGAAGTGAAATTCGGCATCTTCTCACCTCCAATCCGGTTCTGTGGTGTGATAACATTGGTGCCACGTACCTTGCTTCCAATCCCGTCTTCCATGCGCGCCCCAAGCACATTGAGTTGGACTTTCACCACGTTCATGAACTTGTTACAGCCAAACACGTGTATGTTGCCTTTTTCTCGTCCAAGGTTCAAATTGCTGGTGCTCTTACAAAGCCACTCAGTAATCCGTGTTTTGCCACTCTCAAGACCAATCTCTACTTGCTACCTCTTCCCGTGGGACTGCGGGGACGTATTGAGGATATTATTAAAGATAAATAGTTGTAGTATTTATTTTGAAATTATTGTGTAATTATCGTTTGCTTCCTCCCTAAAATATATATAGTGTTATATATACATATTGTACTCAGTCAAATTGATCAATGAAAACAATTATTTTTCACTGTCAAAAAAAGGAAATAAAAAAGTCAAACAACGTTTAAAATAATACAACATCAGTGGAATAAATCAAATATGTTATTGAGACTCGTGTTAAGAATCTCTGAGGGCAGTCGTAGAGGCCCTATTTCATTACCACTTTATTCTGACACTTTTAAAATATAAAGTTGAGGAGAAGTAATTAGTGTGTAACGACTCTTTTTTTCACCTCTATTCATCACGGGCTTCAACTCCAACTTCCATTAATAGATACCGAAGTAGAAGCCCTTCAATTTTGGGTTCAATTTTTAAGGTAGCTAATGCAAATTTAACAGATCTAATTAAATAATGTAACTTCATTTTTAACTTAATTTATTTGGTGGCCAACATTGCTATTTAGACGAGATTTTTGTAAAAGGTCACTACTGTTGCCCTTAGAGTAGTTTCGGACTTCGATTCGCTCTCTTTTTGTGCTTTATTTTGTGATGTAAATTTTTGGTTTCCCACTTTTGATTGAAATAAAAAGTCGTTTAAAAAAAGTCAAATCCATACCATCACAATAAAATACAACACATTCAATATGGATATCCCACATTGGATATGAGAGAAACGTATTATCTCATTACAAGTGTAAGACATAAAAGTCTTAGCAATTCGGGTTAGTCTTTTTAGTCCAGTTGAGTACGATTAATCTAAACGGTTACTCAGATCTCATCACAATATATGCATATTAAAAAGGACTTGTATGTGTTAAGATCAAGCGCTTATCGTTGTACTAAAACCAATTAGTGTCAGTAAATACGCTACTTTATTTCTTATACATTAAGAGTGTGGGCAATCTGTCCCAACACCCCCCCTCAAGTATTGGCAATCTTTTCAACACTTGCACAATATTTTTTTCAAGAGTCTGGGCAATCTACCCAACAGCCTCCTCAAGTGTGGGCAATCTCTCCCAACACTTGCACAATTTTTTTTTTAATAATGTTTCAACCATCGTTCGATCTCATGACCTCTGGCTCCGATACCATGTTAAGATCAAGCGCTTACCGTTGTACTAAAACCAATTGGTGTCAGTAAAGGCGCTACTTTATTTCTTATACATTAAGAGTGTGGGCAATCTGTCCCAACAGTATGAAAATGCATCATGCTAAATTGACAAAATACAATAGCATCCCAGAAAATTTTTTATAACTAAAAATGCATCATGCTAAATTGATAAAATACAATAGCATCCTAGATATGATAATCGGAATTTTTTTTTTTAACTAATGCACGCCAGAACTTGCTACAACATACAAAGATATTTGAGAATAATATTTTAAACAATTCAGAAAACGGAAAATAATGCAAATCATAAAGTTGGCATTGAAATACCTTGGTCTTGTTTCTCACTTTCTACGCATGGAAGTGTTCCGAGATTATACTGGTTTATTTCTATCTTAGAGACACACTATGCAGATCAAATTCATTACAAGATTGATTTTGACAATCTAAAGGAAGTCTTACACATATGGTTCCTGGCATGAAACTCACTCCAACACATGGTATGGCTATGCATAATCCCCCATTTTACAGGAGTAGGAGGGCTCCAATCCTTAACCTTAATCAGGCTAGACTTGATTTTGCTATGAATTACTTAAGTCAATTCATGCAGAGACCATCCTCATATCACTACAAAAGTTTGAAATGATTGCTTAAGTATGTCAATGGGACAACTAAAAACAAAATACAGTACTATAATTTCATATATATACATATATCGTTTTGACAAAGATTAAATAAGATCATTCATCAAGTTTTCTATGTTGGTAGACTGGTACTTGATTAATTAAGGTGAGTGTAACAGTTTAATTTTGCAATCCCATATTTTGATTTTGTTTTTATTTTAACGTGTTAAGTTTTATTATGGTTTGAGAAGTGGAAGGACAATTCATAAACCAATATTAAATTTTGTCAAGCCTTCATTGTGCCTGAACGTGACAAAGGCCCCTTTTTCTACGTTTTAGTACTTGCTCTATATTTAGTTCTGTGGGGCTATAGTTTTCTCTTGGCAATGCATAAGCATAGAGATTTAATTATAGGAAATGGTACGTAACATATAATGTTATTATTTTTATTTTTTAAAATATTTTCGGGGTTGCCACGTTTCCCTCGTATCAGAATCAGTTTGTAAATGCTATTTGTTTTTATTTATTTATTTTGCCGAATAAGTCCACGTCTTGAGAGAAATTATGGTACAAAAGATATTTATGAGTTATACTTAGTATATGAATGTGATGAATCCTCACACACTTTCTCTATATAGTAGTGGTGTGCAGGGGAGATTTGGATTCATCACTCGTCCATTTAGTACAACCCATAAATTGCTGTTGTACCATAATTCTTCTTGAATGTATGTATCGAACTTGACATGAGTATAACCCGAACTAATACACGTGGCACTAAACAATATATTGTGGACCTAAAGAAAATCATAGGAACTGCGAAAACATAAGACACAAACTGGTCTTTAACTGAATTGATCAAAATGTTCACGATGACGGAGACAGGAATATTTTGTCGATAGAGCTAGTTGAATATATAGTAAGATAATCGGGTGGGCTGGGTTAACATAAATTAATACTCCCTCCGTTCCTATTTAAATGTCGTAGTTGTCAAAAATTAAAATCTATTTTTATCCGTCGTAGTTCCAGTTTCCAAAGTATGATATATTGTATTTTTCAACATCTACCCTTATTTTTGAAGGGGTGGAAGATTGAAAACAGTATTGTATTGATTATATTTAAGGTATGTTATTGTCATTTTTTTAACAGCAAGGAATATATTAATAAAATCTAGCAAGGTGCTAGAAAAGTGTACAATATAATACAAACCAAATTCAAGCGCATGATAACACGAGACCAAAATTAGCTCGAGAGACTAAGGAGAACAAATAGATAATGGTTTACACCGCCGAAAATCTCAATCTACAAAAACTTTAACAATTCTACCATTTATCCAAGCATAGCTACAAATTCTAATTTCCTCAAAAGTTAGGTCAATTGTAGCACCTTTGGAGTTGAAGACAATGTTATTTCTTAAAGTCCAAATAGACCACATCACCACCTTCTTGATGGTATCCCAAACTCGAAGATCATTGGCTTGACGCACAATCCTTGGAGAGAACATACAAAATTCGCTCCAAACCCTCGGGGTAGCTGATGACGGTTAAAATAGTCTATCCTACGGCATCAATATTCTGTCCATTATGAGCTAAAAATAGTTGTTTCGACCTATAAATATGAACAATTTACGTTGAATATCATATGTCGGGTTCGTGAGTCGAGAAATCTGTACTTAACTTTTATTTTCTCTGTTTCGATATTATTTCGTGCATTATTTGATGATTTTTAGGATATGGAATATTGGGCTGAGCATCATGGACGAATCTAGAGTGGACTGCACGAAAGGAATGGGCCTAGGGTATTCCAGAAGCATCCCAGTTAAGTCGGTTGAAGAAAAAGACGAAATTACCCCCGGTAACCCAGGAGGCGGTGTTGACTTACCGAGAGTTGAGATCCTTCCAAAATGCGTTTTCTTGGATGAGGGGTCGAACTAGATATTCCTAAGTCGGTTTAGATAGCTATAAATAAGAGGCTACGCCTCAGAACACAATATACCATACAAGTTACAAGTATTATGCAATAAAAGTTCATTGTTCTTTATTTTATTTATTTTATGACTTCTGGTCGGAGTGATGACGGAGTCGCCGCCTAGGGAGAGATCCGAAAGAGATCTACGCTTGTCTTCAAGGGTATGATTTTCTATCTTTTCCAAGATGTAGATCTATCGTTGTTCTATTCGACTATGTAAAGTTAGATGTCAGGCATGATTGTGGTAACCTGAACTGACTTTATGGATCTTGTATGAAGACCTAAGAATCATAAGGACAATGAATTCTTAGATGATAATGAGTCATGGTGTACTCTGATTAAGTCATAATCAGATGAAAACTAGAGTACTGATATTTGAAAAAGAGTAAAATCTCAGTTAATGCTCCAAGTCAGTAAGGAATCTTTCAAACAATTAACTCAGTATAAAACTGATAAGGAAACTTAGTTTTACAAGTCAACCATCCAACAAACTGATAGTACAGTCGAACGATATAAAGGAAGCAAATTCATTGGATGAGTTACTGACACTGCAGAACGGTCAGAAGATATAGCTGTTACAAAAGAGACGTTGATACAATTCGAATTGAAGTCAGATTAACGTTGGACCTCACACTATAAATAGGAGACTTTGCACCCATGATAAATATAACAAATTAACAAGCATCATCAAGCAAGTTTGTGCATTAGTCATCTTATTCGAATTACTATCATCTCAGTGCTATAACAAGATCATATCTAGCAATTCTTCAAGTGTTCAAGCTACATAGATTTTACAAGAATCATACACTTTGAAGAACCACAAAAAAGAATCAATTTATTGATTCTCAGCCCAACTTTGATTCTACATCAAAGGTTTTAGACTGTGAAGCAAACCAGGAAGGTTTCGCCAAGGACAGTTGTGACAAGCAGTCGGGTAGACTGTGTTTGTGGTGGTAGCTGGTGAAGAGGCAATTCAACCCTCCAAGGATCAGTGTTCAAGCAATTGAAGAACATCAATACTACCTATTCTACAACTGTTTAGATAGTGAAGATAGGGATTAGCCTAGGACTATTGTTTAGGACTTTTTGTAACAGTTCACTTCAAGAAGTTCTAGTGGAATTTTCCTCCGCACCACAGGGGAAGAGAGGACTGACAGGATTACACCACCTGGAACCTCTATAACACTTGTCTTATTTACTGAACGCATTTACTTATTTATTCAGCATTTACTTACAGCATTTTGATAATTGATTGTTATACATCTCACAGTTCACAAAACTGACATTCATCAGAATTCAGTTTACTACACTCAGTTTTCACAGAGAATAACAAGATCAAGAAAAAGGCTAGAACATTATCCGCTACCAGTTGACTCAGTTCCAAGCTTAAGTCAGTTTGACTTAAACCCAGCTTAGTCAGCTTAACTCCACACAAGTTTAACTGAACCTTAATTTGGTTTAAATCAAGTTTTAGGGACAAGTTTATTCACCCCCTCCCTTCTAAACTTGTGTTAGCCTTTCCAAGGGACCAACAATTTGAATCGGAGCAGTGTTTCTTTGACAAGATATCAATTGCTCTATATCTCCTCAAGTTGTTCTCATTTGAAAGCTCAGTTTCCAGTTGATAAAACAATCAATTTTCACTCGTTCACTATGGATAACAATCAATATGCAAGACAGATGCTTATGTGCAACATGGACAGATTTGATGAATATAAACGTCGTATGCATGCCTTTCTAGCAGCCACTCATGATGAAATAATGGATATACTCACTGATGGACCAATTCAGATTACTCACATGCAAAAAGAAGGTGAGAGACAAATTCGAGTTCCAAAGCCTAAATCTGAGTGGACCAGTGATGATCGCAAGCGAAACAATCTCAACAATGTTGCTATGGACTTTATTCTTAGAACTCCTGATAGCAACATGTACTTAAAGGTGAAAGAATACACAACTGCCAAGGAAATGTGGGACAAACTACAGCTTGTTTGTGAAGGAACAGATTCAATCAAGGAAAATAAGATCTCTGTTGCAAAACAAAAGTTTGAAAATTTCAAGATGAAATCTGGAGAAACTATTGACAAGATGGAAACAAGATTCAGTGCTATCATGGATGAACTAGATCTACTCAAGATTGAATATTCTAAGAAAATTATCAACACAAGAATCTTGAAGGCATTACCAATGTGCTGGAAGATGAAGGTCACTGCTATGGAAGAATCTAGAAGACTTGACATAGAGGACTCATTCAAAATCTTCATAGATCTGAAAGTTTATGAATTCAGTGAAGATCTTACAAGTACAACTGCAATAATCAAAGCTCTGGAAGAACCAAAAACCATAGCACTTGCAGCAGCATCGAATGACATTCAAGAAAACTCATCTAGCAATCTTCATGAATTGGATGAAATGGAAGAGCAAATGGCGTTAATGATGAACAGAATTCGAAGAATGAAGAGTGGACATCCAGTCACTCAGAAGTTTATCAAAAGGACTCATGAGAAAAGAAAAGACGATGAATATCTCTGTTTCAACTGCAAGAAACATGGACATTATAAAGCTGAATGTCCAGAACTAACCAAGAAGTCGCCACCAAGAAGAGTTGGAAGAAGAGCACTCCTTGCCGGAGATGAATCAGATTATGAAGCTGGTACTGAAAGACTGTCAGATGACACAGCTTTGATGGCACATATGGAAGATGCAAACGATGTATGCGAATCTAACTCCAAATATTCCTCAGCTCAGATTTCCATGCAAAATGCATGTTCTTCAACCGCTGACTCCAATCCAAAAAACCAAGAATTAGAAGAAACACTTGATGAATTGATGAATCAGCTAGTAACTATTCAAGCTGGTTATGAATCAATCAAAGCTGAGAAGGAAAGTCTAATTCTTGAAGTCGAAAGATTGAAGTCTGAATTAAAAATGTAGAAACTGACTAGAACTGATAAAGAAAAGATTCTGCATGAGCCTACTATATCAACAGCAGCAACTGAATCATTCGCTCAATCAAGTTCGATTACCGGATTCAAATCTGGAAAACCATATGGAGACAAAACTGGTTTAGGATTTGATACACAACAATCTTCAAAGGATGGAATCAACAAAGCTGTCAAAACTAGTACCAAAACTGGTATTAAGTTTGTAGCTGAGAAACTTCCACAAACTGAGAAAATTGTTGAACCAGTAAAGCCAGTATCACATAGGACAAATCAGTTTTCCAAGAAAACAACCAAATTTACCAACAAAGGGAAACCAAATGGTAAATCAGCTATATCTCAAGAAAACCGAACTGGAAAATCAACTACCAGGTCCACAAAAACCAATCAAGTCAAGAACCAGAAAAATTACAGTCAAAGTAAATCCAAGAATGTCAATCATTCAAGGATTCACACATTCAGGAGGAAAGGGAGACTATATCCCACTGATGATGATTGGAATTTTACTGTATCTATTGATAAAACTGATAATATCAATCATTCCAGACGAAAAACCTATCAAAGGTTTCAGTCCAAGACTCAGTAGAGGACTAATTTCAGTTCTCAGCAAAAGTCCCAGTACCAAGGTCAGTTCAGACCTCAGTACAGAAGGAATGATGGTTATGATTCTAGCTTTAATAATGGAAAGCAACATGGAAATAAGTTTCAGTCAAAATACTTGAGAAATCATATGAATAAGACACAGTCCAAACATAGATACTATGGGAGTGTGGCTTACATATATGAAAACAAGTGCAACAATATCCGAAGAATCCCAAAAGGATACATTCCCAGAGTTGTACTGACAACTGACCCCCATGGACCCAAACTGAATTGGGTACCTAAAAGCTTCTAATTTTTATTGCAGGATATATGGTACTTTGACTGTGGTTGCTCTAGACACATGACAAAGAGTAAAGACTGTCTCTGTAATTTTATTGCAAAGGATGGACCAAAGGTTAATTTTGGAAGCAAAGACAAACCTAGATACACCAGAGGTTATGGCACCTTAATCAGGAATGGGCATACAATCAAGAATGTATCTTATGTAGAAGGAATACACTACAATCTACTCAGCACCAGTCAATTTTGTGATATGGGATACAAAGGTACTTTCGACATAGAATTCTGCGTTGTCGTCAGCGAATCATCTTATCAAGTTGTCCTAGCCGGAAGAAGAAAAGAAAATATGTATGTAGTAGATTGGACAACAGCCGTTGCTGAAACCTGTTTGCTTGTGCACACAAAATCAGAAATTAGTTGGCTATGGTACAAGAAACTGAGTCATCTTAATTTTGATGACATCAACACACTTGTTAAGAAACAATTAGTCATTGGACTACCAGAAATATCATATAAGAAGGACAGCTTATGTGATGTGTGTCAACAAGGAAAGCAAACTAAAGCAAGTTTCAAGACCAAATCTCAGCATTCAACAACCAGACATCTAGAATTGCTACACATGGATTTATTTGGACCTATTACACCAATAAGTATCAGTGGAAAGAAGTATACATTGGTGGTAATAGATGATTTTTCAAGATACACTTGGGTAATCTTTCTAACCAACAAAAGTGAAACCAAGCAAAGACTCATAGAACTACTCAAGAGACTTCAGAATCAGAAAGGAGTTTCAGTTGTGAAGATAAGATCAGATAAAGGAACTGAATTCCTCAACTGTGTGATTATTGAATATTGTGAAGAAAATGGTTTCTTACACCAACTTGCTACCACAGGAACCCCTCAACAAAATGGTGTAGCCGAAAGAAGAAATAGAACGCTCAAAGAAGCGGGGAGGACTATGATCTGTGAAGCTAAAGTACCTGAAAGATATTGGGCAGAAGCAGTCAACACAGTTTGTTACACACAGAATAGAGCTCTCATGAACAAAAGACATGAGAAGACTCCTTATGAAATTTGGAATGGAAGAAAACCAAATGTTTCATACTTTCATGCTTTTGGAAGCAAATGTTTCATACACAATAATGGAAAAGATCAACTTCATGTTTTTCAGCCCAAGGCTGATGAAAGAATTTTTCTAGGATATTCAAGTGTCAGCAAAGCCTTTAGGGTACTAAATAAAATAACACTGAAGCATGAAGTATCAATATATGTGGTATTTGAAGAACCAAACTTCCCTGGTGAGGCAACTGAAGACCGACAAGAATCAGTTTCTCAGTCTCAGTTACCAATCATGCCAGAAATAGTTTCAGTTGACATTGGATGACTACAAATTTCTGAATGTTCAGATCAAGATCAGTCTCAGTTTCCAACTACCCATCAAATCACACCTGAACATGTTACTGATCCAACTGAAGAAATTCAAGAACCAGTTCTTGAAGATCCAATCGAACAAGATATAAATCCCTTGATATAAACAACCACATATCAATGGATGAGAGATCACCCTAAAGAAAGAGTAATTGGTGATACTCAAACTGGCGTTCGAACAAGACATCAATTAGATGCGATGATTACATGTTTTCTATCTCACTCAGTAGCTAAAGAAATTGAAGAAGCCTTGAAAGATCTAGACTGGATATTAGCCATGCAAGAAGAACTCAATGAATTTGAGAGAAATCAAGTACGGGAATTGGTAGATAGACCAGTTCATGTCAATATTATTGGAACCAAATGGGTGTTCAGAAATAAACTTGATGAAGATGGGAATATCATCAGAAACAAAGCAAGACTTGTAGCTAAAGGATACTCACAAGCTGAAGGTATAGACTTTGATGAAACCTATGCACCAGTTGCAAGATTAGAGGCAATCAGATTATTTCTTGCCTTTGCAGCTCATAAGAAATTCAAAGTTTATCAGATTGATGTTAAAAGCGCATTTCTGAATGGAATTCTTGAAGAAGAAGTATACGTTCAACAACCACCTGGATTCGAAATCAAAGATCAAGTTGATAAAGTTTTCATGCTAAGGAAAGCTCTTTATGGACTTAAACAAGCACCAAGAGCTTGGTACGAAACTCTATCTCAGTTTCTGGTGGATAATGGATTTATCAAAGGAACAATCGACAAAACCTTATTCAGAATGAAGAATGGAGAAGATACTCTACTTGTTCAAATTTATGTTGATGATATCATTTTCGGATCAGAAAATAAACAGCTTTGTGACAAATTTGCAAGTTTGATGAAAAGCAAATTTCAGATGAGCATGATGGGAGAATTAAATTACATCCTTGGTTTACAAGTTAAACAGTTAGATGATGGAATTTTCATTCACCAAACGAAGTATACAAGAGAGCTTATCAAAAAGTTTGGTATGGAAAAATCTTCTGGAATTTCTACACCAATGGGGACAAACATCAGAATAGATGAAGACAAAGAATGCAAAGATGTTGATCAAACACTCTACAGAAGGATGATTGGAAGCTTACTCTATCTTACAGCAAGAAGACCAGACATATCTTTTATTGTCGGTGTATGTGCAAGATTTCAATCCAAACCAAAGGAAAGTCATCTCATGGTTGTGAAAAGGACATTGAAATATTTGAAAGACACAGATGGAGTTGGAATTTGGTATTCAAAAGAAGGAGAATTCAAGCAGATCTCTTATTCAGACTCAGATTATGTTGGATGCAAGGTGGACAGGAAAAAAACATCAGGCACATGTCAGTTACTAGGAAACAGACTTGTGTCATGGTTTAACAAGAAGCAAAACTCAATTTCAACTTCAATAGCTGAAGCTGAGTATATAGCAGCTGGAAGTTGTTGTGCTCAAGTTTTATGGATCAGACAGCAATTAAGAGATTATGGGATAGAAGAAGGAACAATTCCCATAATGTGTGACAACACAAGTGCAATTGCAATCACTGATAATCCAGTGTTACACTCAAGAACAAAACACATTGATGTGCGTCATCACTTCATAAGAGATCATGCAGAGAAAAAGGATATAACAGTCCTTTATTTACCTACTGAAAATCAGTTGGCAGATATCTTTACAAAGCCTTTGAACAAAGAAATATTTGCAAAATTAAGAACTGAATTGGGAATAATCAAAGTCAGTTAAATAAGTTAAGCCAGAGATTCGTCAAGGGGTTTAATCTTTGTTATGTTGGGTGTGCTCACTTAACAGATCAGTCATTGACATCAACAATCTCAAACCGATTAACTAAAACTGAAAGTTTGATGGAACTGGACATTATTTCGAAAACTGACCTCAGCATCAGTTTCTATTCCAGTCAAATTCAGTCAAAGGTTGACTTGATAAAATCAACAGCGGTTATGTCACATTAAATACCGCAGTTCTTTTTGTCCGAATTTCGCGTGTACACCCCACGATTGTCGGAACAGTACATGCATCGGTTACCCAAAACCATCATGGAATTTGAAAAGTTGTACTACTCAACCGCCAGAATTTCCTACTTATTTATTCAATCTCCGTTCACATTATTTTCGATCAAAATTCAAAATCCTCAATCCCTTCAGAAAACAAAACAAACCCTTCAAAATCTCTCTTCTCAAAAAATCAATTTTGCATTCACACTAAAAGATGACCACTTCAGAAAAATTAAAACAAGAAAGATTAATAATGGAGTTAGATGAGCTAACATTCGAAATGTATGAAGCTCTGTGTCAAAACACTCTGTTAGCAAGCTGGGTATGTAATCAAATCATGAAACAACCAGGTTTGAGAAACTTACAGGAAGTTAAGTTCAAAGAAGAACGTGATACAGGAGGAATATTGCAATTTTGGCAAAATATGCGTTTGGTACGAGACTCTCTGATAACCAAAGTTCGTGGAGATCGCATTGTTCTAAATGAAAGCGTCATAAGGACACTTTTTGGCATTCCAAATTCAACTGTGACAACAACAGATTGGACTACTTTACCTTTGAAAAGAGAAGCTTTTCTTGAGATACTCACTTTTTCTACAGAACCAATCAAAGCTGGTATTCATGTAGACAAAATCAAGCCAGAATTTGGACATCTCAGCAGATGGCTCAGCAAACACGTCATTGGGAAATCCAAAGGAGTTAGCATACTGTCAGAAGAAAATATTGCTCTCGTGAATATAATCTGGGATGGAATAGAATTCAATTGGGCAGGCTATGTTGTCAATCAGTTTAAGAGACAACATTTGGCTGAATTAGACAGTGCAAGAGAAGCTCAAGCTGAAGGACAAGAAACTGTTGACAGATTCCGACTGAAGAAGACACTCAGTGGAATCATTCAGTTTTACTTAGAAAGAATCAAGGAAGGGAAACAAGTAAGGCAATCTGCACCCATAAAGGAAATCGCAGGAACAACTTCCCAACCTGAAGCTAGTCAGAAAATTGTGTCGCAGCCGGAAGTTGTACACAAAGGAACTAAACGAAAGGTTGAATCAGCAGAAGCAAGATCAGTTTTAAGATGCTTGTACCCAGAAATCTCAAAAGAAAAATCACCAACTGAGGGGGAACAACAACAACAACAACCGACAACTGAAGTTACACAAGAAAAGGTCACTACTGACCATACTTCTCAGTTATAGTAAGAATCAGTTCAGCAATCAGCACAAATTTTTGAAGCTGATAGGATCATCAAGCTGATGAAGATGAAACTTAAACCAGAAGATTCTCGAGATATCAATCTTCAGACTGAAGAAAAACTACTCTTCGAAAAATTGGAAGTTAGAGATCTGTATGCTCTGTTTCCTATCTCGGAATTTCTTGACAATTGTTTTAAAAGATTCACTGAACTAGCAAAACGAAGAGAATTAGGCACATCATCTACCTCAAAAGACACTTCAAAGAAGAAAGATGATGATAAAGATGATGAATCAACAAATGAAGCTGATGAGACTACAGTTTTGCAAACAGAAACTCAACCTCAACCTCAACCTCTAGCAATGCAAAATGTATCTCAACAAGAAGAATTACCAGTTGGAGATCTGTCAACTGCCAATCAGAAAGCAGCTGATGGAACTGATAATCAACAACTGATGATTATTAAAGATAATACTCAGTTTAAGGATCCAATAGAAGATGCTTATGATCCTTCTGAAATCCTTACAAAGGATGAATTGGCAAAAGTACATGAAAATTTGAAGATTGTGCTCAGAAGCAAGGATACACAAAATGATCTTTTGTCACATATTTCTGGATATCTTGATTATAGAACCAGAACAGATGTTTCAGTTCACGCAAGACTAAAAATGATTCACAAATCAAGTTCATGTTCTGCTTCAGAAATTTTGTTACTCAAACAAAAACTTGAAGACTCAACCGCAGTATATCAAAAGCAACCCATGCCCTGGTAGATCAGTTATATGATGCCAAAAAGGTGGAAGCTGAAGAAGAAAAGCTAAATTTACTTGGAGAAATGAAGCGACTTAAAGATGAATTGCAAAGATACAAATCAGATCCTATGTTCTTAAGGAAAGAACTAACTGACGAACAGCTCATTGAAAAGTACAGTCAACCTGGAGACAGAAGAGTTGCTCTAACAAAGGATCTGTGGATACAGTTTATCAAAGATCACAATCCTATCAAAGGCAAGTACAAGGACAGGACATTTGAAGAATCCTTCAACTACTTTTTATCTGATATATTCTCAAAGCAGAAAATGGCACAATATAAAAAGAATCAGAGGATTGATGATAAACTGAAGATTAAAGGCAAGACTGAACATATGAAAGCTGATCTAGTAGAATTTGAAAACTACTACTTAAAAGAATCAAACCTTCCAAAGCTATTTCAATGGAGAAGATGGAAAGAAGGCAGTCAAGTTGACTACAACAAGACTTTCTCAAAGGAAGACTCCAAGCTAGAAGAATATTTTCGTATGTATGACAAAGCAAGAAAATTTGATTCAGTCTTTGAAAAAGCACAAAAGAGAACTTAGTATCTAGTTACACTATTTTGAACAAAATGTAACTACTCCAGTTTTTGCTCATTCTAGATGAAATCCAGTTTCCAGTTTTATATTGTTTTACATTGTTTTTTATCTTTAAGATTTTCTTTTAGGGAGATTTTTGGCATCATCAAAAAGGGGGAAATTGTTGGAAATAAAATTTATGTTTTGATGATAATTCATCTTATTTGTTTAAAGTATTATCTTAACCCCACTGATGGAGTGCTGAAGCCAGCTGTTATAGTGAAAAGCTAAAAGATGTCTAGAACTGAATGTATAAGTTTTACTAGAGTCTGATATTTGTATAAGTTACATCAGACAAGCACTGTAATAATTAGTGTGTCGTAAAACTGAAAAACTGGGAGTCATCTAGAAAACTGGAAATCACTAAGACAAAAACTGACTCAGAATACACCAGCATCAAACTAAAGAAGGTAAGTTCGCTGAGAGTTACAGACTCGGTTGGCTTATCTAAGAAGACTGAAGAACTGAGGGTCACAGACTCAGTTATTGAAGATTGAAGAACTGAGGGTTCAAACTCAGTTATGAAGACCAGTCCACACTGTAAAGTTAGACGTCAGGCAAGATTGTGGTAACCTGAACTGACTTTATGGATCTTGTATGAAGACCTAAGAATCATAAGGATAATGAATTTTTAGATGATAATGAGTCATGGTGTACTCAGATTAAGTCAATTATAATCAGAAGAAAACTGGAGTACTAATATTTGAAAATGAGTAAAATCTCAGTTAACGCTCCAAGTCAGTAAGGAATCTGACAAACAATTAACTCAGTATAAAACTAATAAGGAAACTCAGTTTTACAACTCAACCATCCAACAAACTGATAGTACAGTCGAACGTTATAAAGGAAACAAATTCATTGGATGAGTTACTGACACTGCAGAACGGTCAGAAGATATAGCCGTTACAAAAGAGACGTTGATGCAATTCGAATTGAAGTCAGATGAACGTTGGACCTCACACTATAAATAGGAGACTTTTCATCCAAGATAAATATAACGAATTAACAAGCATTATCAAGCAAGTTTGTGCATTAGTCATCTTATTCGAATTACTATCATCTCAGTGCTATAACAAGATCATATCTAGAAATTCTTCAAGTGTTCAAGCTACACAGATTTTATCAAGAATCATACACTTTGAAGAACCACAAACAAGAACCAATTTATTGATTCTCAGCCTAACTTTGATTCTACATCAAAGGTTTTAGACTGTGAAGCAAACCAGGAAGGTTTCGCCAAGGACAGTTGTGACAAGCAGTCGGGTAGACTGTGTTTGTGGTGGTAGCTGGTGAAGAGGCAATTCAACCCTCCAAGGATCAGTGTTCAAGCAATTGAAGCACCGCAATACTACCTGTTCTACTACTGTTTAGATAGTGAAGCTAGGGATTAGCCAAGGACTATTGTTTAGGACTTTTTGTAACAGTTCACTTCAAGAAGTTCTAGTGGAATTTTCCTCCGCACCGCAGGGGAAGAGAGGACTGACAGGATTACACCACCTGGAACCTCTATAACACTTGTCTTATTTACTTAACGCACTTACTTTTTTATTCAGCATTTACTTACATCATTTTGATAATTGATTTTCATACATCTCACAGTTCACAAAACTGACATTTATCAGAATTCAGTTTACTACACTCAGTTTTCACAGAGAATAACAAGATCAAGAAAAAGGCTAGAACTTTATCCGCTGCCGGTTGACTCAGTTCCAAGCTTAAGTCAGTTTGACTTAAACTCAGGTTAGTCAGCTTAACTCCACAAAAGTTTAATTGAACCTTAATTTGGTTTAAATCTAGTTTTAGGGACAAGTTTATTCACCCCCCCTTCTAAACTTGTGTTAGCCTTTCCAAGGGACCAACAGATAGTTAAAGTCATCAACTTCATATATATATATAAGGCATGGCAGAATAGCTTCTAGTATTTCTACTGAAGTTATTCTGATACTTTTCTCTACTTTTTGGTGCTTTTGCATCCTTCTTCACTCTCCAATATGCAGTGGGAAACCTGACTTGCTTCATGTGTCTTGGAGTATGCCTAGTTTGATTTTTCTTAAGCACATGATGCATATTGTGGAATGGTTTCTTCTTGTATTTTGGAGGTGCAACATTCCAATCATCCTCTGAAGGATAAAGTCTTCATTTACCTTTCAGAAAGTCCTTGCTTTTGATTGACTTGATTGATGATTTAGTCTGTTGTTTTACTGCACTGGGTTTTGACTTCACCGGTACAGGATGAGTGGTTGAGACCATGGTCTGTCCCTTTCTGAATTTTGGTTCAATGTTGATCCTGGATTCAGAATTGTGTTGACCATAGTTTCTAATCTCATCCTGACTGTTGTAGCCAAGACCAGATCTAGATCCAAAACTTTTGAGGGTTTGTAAACTGGTTCATTTGTTATCTTAACTGGTAGGGGGGTTTTCTCAACTGGTCTGTCAACAACAGATGTATGAACTTCTGTTGTTTGTTGATCATTTGAATAGATCTCCTTACTAGTTAGTTCATCTTTTGCTTTATCCAGTTCTTTCTTTAATCTTTTATTTTCCTTTCTTAGATCCTTGAATTCCTTTTCCAGAATTTCATGATTCGTTTCAATTTCATCAAATTTAGTCATGAGATTTTGGACTAGGTCTGCTGGATCTAAAGGAAGAATAGAGGATTGTGCAGTGTTAGATGTGGATGCATTTGATGAAGAGTAAGAGCTAGATGTTACCTCAGTTTCATCTGATTTTTTGGCCATTAGACATAGGCTTGTTTTCTCAATGTCTGAGCTATCACCTTCATCTTCATCTAATTCTTTGGTCAAGAGGCATAGACATGCTTTTTCATTGTCTGAGCTGTCTCCTTCATCACTATTATTTGAGTTGTTATCAGATGATTCTTCATTCTTTTCACTACTAGATTCATCCTTGAGTGCTTTCTTGCCTTTCCTCTTTTCAGATGCTTTGTATTTCTTCGTTTCATCATCTTTATCATTTTCTTCAGGACAATCAGCCTTGAAGTGACCTTTCTTGTTGCAGCTGAAGCATCAATATTCATCATCTTTCTTCTTCATGTCTTTGTTTGAGCTTGACCTCTTGTTTGATGATGAGTTTCCTTTGAATGGCTTCTTTTTGGTAAACCTGTCAAAACGTTTAACTAATAAAGTTACCTGTTATTTAAGTTCATGCGTCTCATTGCTGATACAATCGGCAAAGTTACTTTGCTGGGGTGCAATCAGTGCAGTGACTTTTTATGTCTCTGCCGGAGCACCATCATCACCGTTAAGTTCGAATTCATGAGCTTTAAGTTGGGAAATCAGTGTCAGAGTGTCAGTGCTTGCAAGGTTTGTGGTTCCTCTGATTACTGATGTTATGATCTTCCATCTTTCAGGTAAGCCTCTCAAGATCTTTAAGCATACTTCTTTCTGGGGATATGTGTGTCCAAGCTGTTGCAGTTCACTGATGATGCTAGAGAATCTGTTGTCCATTTGATCAATGGATTCACCAGTATTCATTTTGAAATTTTCAAATTTCTTTTTTGCAACAGATAATTTGTTTTCTTTAACTACTTCAGATCTTTCATTTATCAATGCTAGCTTGTCCCACATCTCCTTTGCCGTTTTGAAATCTTTGATTCTCATGAACATGTTGCTATGTAGAGTCTTCAAAATCATATCTTTTGCAACAAAGTCTAGATTTTATCTTCTTCTGTCATCCTTAGTCCAATCTTTCTTGGGTTTGTCTATTTCCTTCCCTTGATCTGCTCCTGTGGATACCACAGTCATGATCTTGATTGGTCCATCATTAATTACGTCCAGCATCTCCTCATGAGTTGCTACAAGATGAGATAGCATTCTTATTTTATATTCATCAAAATTAATAACATTGAAAACAGGTACTTTTGACATAAAGTTTTTTTTTTTCAAAGCAACTTTATTTTTATTGATAAACTAAATAAAGAGCTACAAAATTCATTGCCATATCCTGGCCCGCCCCATGTTTACGTGATAGAGTGCATATCATGGCCTCCTTAAACCCTATGTGTGGCAAACCCAGAGTAGGAAAATCCATCACATAGGGAAGAGTACTCGCTCTATGCACTCCCAATAAAATCCCTGCCCCATAGATAATTACATCAGTGGAAATCAAAGTGGAATAAGTGTTGTAACTTTGTCGTCTGCATCGTGTATACGATCGAAGGAGATAAAGTCGAAGATCGCTCCGCACCCTCATCTGAACTTGCACGAGCAACAGAGAATTGTGGTCCTTCCAGGTGAAATTCCGACAAGACCGGTCTGTAAAGTGAGCAGCTACACCCATGTAAGAAGCTGTACCAAGCAAATAAAGGGGTAGATCAAATACTAGGAAAAGTACGAGCACAGCGTTTGACAACAAAAGCAACATAGACACCTGGATTGCACCCTAGCAATGCGGTAGGGGTGCGTCCAAAGGTAGGCACGATCGTGTACGCCATGTCCATGAGTAAATGTCAGGCAAACTGCACGGCTATAATATTTAGTGAGCTTCATCAATCTGCACAAAGTGTGATACACAACATATGGGTATGAATTGGTGAAAACGGAAAAGTAGGTGAAATGAACAATACGACCTGGTTGGCACCCTTCACAAGTGACGAGTGCTTCCCGGATTATCAGTGATGCATCGGATATGAGCTGGGCCATGTAGATCATCATGGATTAAATTCAATATGTGGGGTGGGACATCCCTCTGGTGAATAAAAATGTGATCATCCCCTTCCAACGCTGCTAGGGCGTCTGCGACCCTGTTGCACTCCCTATAGATGTGAGAAATAGTAAATGCCAGCATTCTAAGGATAGCACAAATCTGAGTGACGGAGAGGCACAGGGGCCATCCCCCACTACTAGCTCCAGACACCATACGATACACATAGAGAGAATCCGACTCGATATCCACAGCCTGTGCATAAGTGCGCATGCGAAGACCAAACAGCAGAGCTTTAACCTCAGCATCCACCACCGTCCCCTGCCCAAAACACGAATGAAAAGCCAATATAAACCCGCCGTCGGAGTCCCTGAGGACATCTCCACCATAAGCAATTCCATTCCTGACACTTCCGTCCACGTTCAATTTGACATTGCCAGAATGTGGGGCGTCCATATTAGGTAAGTCACTTTCCTTTTAGGGGTCGATTTGAACTTGAAGGGATAGAAGAAAGGGGTGCCTCTGTCGGATCCTAAGAGTTTGGCTTCCAGTTCCTTCCGGAAAGCAAGTTGTTTAATAGCCCGCTCAATTTAAATTATGGTGCGCTGGGTAGAAGGAAGGATTTCTTCATGCCTGCATCCATTCCTCTCAGCCCAAATACCCGAACAAACGATAACCGGCACAATCAGGTGAATGATGGATATACTAGGAGCTGAATTCTTCTAGAAGTGCAGCATAGGCACTATCCCTAACGTAGGAATAAACCGTAGCCCGAAGTGATTCATAAAGTAATTCCAAACAGAACTGGAAAAGTGATAATCAATAAATGTGTGTCGCAGATCCTCCCCATGATGACACGCTAAGCACTTAGACACCAGAGTTATACCACGTCACTGAATGTTCGGGTCAGTGGGAAGAATAAAGTTTAAGGAATCCATAAGTACAAATAATAGATTTATATGTGAATGAATAGGAAACTCAAATTTGAAAACTACTTTGAAAATATGTGATCTCCTTGTTACCAGAAATTAGATCTGAATAGGTTCTGATACTAGGAACACTGCTCTGCTACCAATTGTTGGTCCCAGAGAAGGGTAAAACTATGGTCAGAGGAGGGGGGTGAATGACTATAGTGGAGTTTCAAAAAATTTTTGGTATTTAAAAGCTTTTGGGCAGCGGATAAGTCCCTTCTTACTATGTTCTTTCAAAGTAGTTTGGACAATCACAGGTATAGATTATAATCTAAGCAATTTAAATGAATGCAGTAAAGTAAATTGCAGAAAGTAAATTCACACAAGGCTTATAGTGGTTCAGGGTGGTGTAATCCCTTAATCCACTCTTCTCCTGGGATGATTGGAGGAATTCACTATTGTTTTTACAGATAGAATAGTATGATTGTCCTTGGCTTCCCAAGCTTCACAATCTACAAGACTATCACTCCTTGACTGCAACAGCTTCAGTGATTCAGTCTCTTTCACTGCTCCTTGAGATTAAATCCTTCAGCAGCTATCACATGCACAACTCCTTCTCAGATGACTTCTGATTCAGTTGCTTCAGTTTATTGTGAATGAGATTTACAAACATGATTGATCAATCTCAGTACTGAATATGAAATTGTAGTTCTGATGTCTGAGTTGATCTCTCGATAAATCCATGTAAGTTCGGAGAGAAGGCTTTTCAAATTGACAGAGTTTATGCTTAGTTTTTTTTTCTTATTGTTGTTTCATATGTCTGTCAATGCCTTCTATCTATAGCCTTGAGTATCCTTGATTTGAAATTCCGTCCGTTGGCTATATTTACGAGGGGAATAATCCTTGATTTTATTCTTTATTATATTCTCCTTGATTTCAATGATCTGATTTTTTTTCTTCAAATGTATAGCAAAAAATCCGTCCTTGATTGATCCTCTATTGATTGTGCATTAAAATGCATGATCATCTGAATCTTCATCATATTTCAATTCTGTTATGATAAGGATTACTTCGCCGTTCTTTGAACGGTCGAGTGATCCATCTGAATTTTCCGTTTAGATCTCCCTTCACTGTTTTTGCCTTCACTTTGCCGAAAGTCAGTTTACTCTACCGATTCACTCTTTCCTTCATCACTTCAGTTTAAGGAGAATCTTTGTACTTCACTGATCATTGATTTGGGTGAGATCAGTGTACACCATATTTGAACATTAAATTTCATCACTTGAAACATACTTAGACGTATCCAAGGTCATCACAGACTTCCTTGGTTATAAGTCAACCCATTAAGTCTTCGCTGCTTTTCTGCTAGTGCTTGGCTGGCTTCACTCTGCCGAATGTCTATTTTACTTTGCCGTCCTACCAACTAGTATAATACTTGTCTGACTTATCTTATACAATATGTTAGACTCTAAGTAAGGACTTATACAGAGAATTCTAAGTTATTTCAGGCTTGCTATAACAGCTAGTATGGCCATCATCAAAACATACTAAAATGTTCCTAACATAAGCAACCTTGTGGAGTGGTGGAGGATGTTTTGGTGAAAGTTGATAAGTTTGTATTCCCTGTAGACTTTCCGGTGCTTGACATGGAAGCTAACCACGATGTTCCATTGATCATAGGAAGACCTTTCCTAGCTCCGAGCAAAACATTGATAGATGTTCATAAGGGTGAGCTGATTCTGAGAGTGAATGAGGACAAAGTAGTATTCAATGTGATGAATTCAATGAGATATGCTCAAGATAAAGGAGAAGCATGCTACATGCTCGATGCCATAGACGAACATGTGTTGGAATTATATCAGCAAGTGGCACTAGACCCTGAAGTAGCTGAGACTTTACTCCTGAAGGAAGAAGAAAGTTATGAGGAAACCTGGCCTGGGTGTAGCGAAGGTCAAGTATGAGAAATAGAGCCTATATCTTCTGTGTTTTTAGGAGGAACCATTCATAGACCTTCCTGGCACAAGTTCTTTGACTTACAGTTGACTGGTAAGCTGTTAAGATCATCGTTAGAAGAGCCTCCAAAGAATTTAACGTTAAACCCTTTGCCTTCTCACCTGAAGTACGTGTACTTACAAGATGATATTCTCCCCCTTATAATTTCATCGTTATTATCGCCTTTAGAGGAGGAGAAACTTTTAAGAGTACTAAGAGAACATAATGGAGCGTTTGGGTGGACGATTACAGATATTAGAAGAATAAGCCCATCGGTGTGGATGCATAAAATCTCTGTAGACCCTGAGAAGAAAGAAGTGGCACAACCTCAAAGGAGGTTGACGCCACAACTGAAGGATGTTGTAAAGGAAGAGATCATAAATTTGTTGGAGATGGTAATCATTTTCCCAATTGCAGACAGTGAGTGGGTAAGCCCGATTCATGTGGTGGCCAAGAAAGTTGGATTCACTGTCCAACCCAATGAGGTTGATGAGTTGTGAGACTAATTACTGGACATCGAGTTTGTATAGACTTTAGGAAACTGAATGATGGAACTCGTAAAGATCATTTTCCCCTACCATTCATTGATCAAATGTTGGAAAGATTAAGCGGTCATGCGTTTTATTGTTTTTTAGATGGATATTCTGGTTATTATCATATCCATATTGCCCCTGAGGACCGAGAGAAAACAACTTTCATATGTCCCTATGGAACTTTTGTATACAATCGCATGCCCTTTGGGTTATGTAATGCACCAACTGTTAGGTTTTATGCCCGAAGACAATTTGTAATTGTTTTATTTAAATAAATGACAAAATTTTGTTTCATCTTATATATTCGCATTTATTGCCAGTATTAATACACTACAGAAAACCCTAAGTATATTGATTATGTAATCACATAACTCAGTGTATGGCTATACACACGAGGATTGAGTTTGTGAAATATACTTAAAATTAACTTAGTCCGTAGCATTTATTAATCAGAGTACGGGTCTCTAGATTAATTTTCTAATAATGCACCCATAACACTTTAGGTGTGACAGTCTTATCCGGACTGTCGGTAATAGGGTACCTAGTGGGGCATTTATATATCATAATAATCATATAGGGCTGGACCGATTTGATTTGAGTTCTCGATATAATTCCGTAATCGAGAAATCTTATCGAATCACAAGATGATCATATATGGATTAATCTCAATCCTGAGGTGCTCACAGACGACTGCTTAGACTGAGGTAGAGTTTGATGTGTTAGTAAGGATTACTTCGTAGTATGTGGTACAACACTTCTCGTTGGCTCTATTCTAGAATGAGTGAGTAGTCTGTGTTATCACATATATGGAATCCATTTTTTCCCTCGGGAAGTAGACAGACAATTCCCTTATTTGTTGACCCTAGAAACTGATCGATCGGCCAAGTTCATATTATATTGGTAATGAACTAATTGATCACTAGGGGGTTAATGGTAAATAAGGATAATATGTTTCGAGAAGGGTTTACGGAAATATCCCAAATCGAAGTGAACAATCTAAGGAGGATTTATCCGTATGTAATGATTATATCAGTGGACCCTTTCGACTCATAAATTGAGTGTAAGTTCTCTATATTCGATAGAGTTCAGTTTCGGGTTTATGGTGGTGTAATCCCGGAATTAATAGGTTGGATATAATTATTTTGTCTGATGAAAAATTTTATTCGATTTATTGTAGCTACTGAATATGGGTCCATGGTCCCCGACGTGGCTCCCAAAATAGCATAATTGGATTTCTCGTCGTTTCACCTCAATTATAGTTAAATAGTGGATTGGACTATTTAATTTGATATGTGAATTAATTGTTTAGTTGGACTAGATAATTAAATACACGGAAAAAGAAATTTTTCGTAGACTCAGCCCAATATGTGTGTAAAATGCGTGGCCCTTATTTCTAGGGTATTTGGGGCGCATTTTTTGTCACATAATTATTAAGAAATTATTTTTCTTGGATAATTATTTGACATGTGATTTATCTTTTATTTGTTAATTGATAATTCATGGAATATTAGATAATAATTTGATTTATCTTAATTTGTTTAGGATAATCATTTTATTTATCTTTTATTTGGAATAAAGGATTAATGTAATAATTATCTCTTAATTATTTAATCCTTGGAGGTTATGTTTTACTCTCCTATATAAAGAGAGTTCTCCCAAGCCTTTTGACACACACTAAAACACGCCATATTGGAAAGAAAAATAGCTTGGAATTTTCGGCTATTTTTCTAGGGTTTTGAGTTGGAATAATCTTCAGGATTATTCCAGTAGCATATCAAGGATGTCCGGCGGGAAACACCATCCACCTGGTGTTGCTGGGAGACACACGTTGGAAGGCTGTGGCTTCTCAACTAGCGTGGATACTATCTTTTGTTCTTGGAGTTAAGCACCATAAAAAGGTAAAAATCCAAACCTCCTTGTAGTTTGTTCTTTAAGTTATGTTCTTTGTTTCGTTTGGATCTAGATCCGAAACTTCCGCTGCGTAATCGGATCAATCTATGATTGATCCAACGATATTACATCCAATACCAAAAACATTCCAAAGGTGCATGATGTCATTATTTGCGGACATGGTGGAAGATTTTATGGAGATTTTCATGGATGATTTCTCTGTATTTGGAGATAGCTTTGATAAATGCTTGGACAATTTGATTAGAGTTCTGAAGAGATGTGAAGAGACCAACCTTGTATGGGAAAAATACCATTTCATGGTTACAGAAGGAATAGTGTTGGGTCATATAATTTCAAAGAAAGGAATGGAAGTTAATAAAGCAAAGATAGAGGTGATAGAGAAGTTACCTCCTCCAACGAACTTGAAGACGTTGCGAGCCTTTCTTGGCCACGCGGGATTTTAAAGGAGGTTTATTAAGGACTTCTCTAAAGTCTCTAAACCTTTGACGGAATTATTTGCAAAGGATGTACCTTTCGTATTTGGAGAAGAATGCAAGAAAGCATTCAAAACATTGAAGCTAATGCTTATAACCGCCCAAATTCTAGTAGCACCAGATTGGAACAAACCTTTTGAGCTTATGTGTGATGCAAGCGACACAGCAGTTGGAGCCGCCCTGGGACAAAGGGAGAATAAAATCTTTAAGCCTATCTATTACGCCATTCATACCCTTAACAGTGCCCAGAGGAATTATGCTACTACAGAGAAGGAACTCTTAGTTGTCATATTTGCGTTTGACAAGTTTTGACCTTATCTGATAGGATCGAAAGTCACTGTATTCACTAACCATGCATCTTTGAAATTCCTTCTAACCAAGCAAGACTCCATGCCGAGATTTTTAAGATGGATTCTACTCTTACAAGAGTTTGATGTGGAAATCAATGATAAAAAGGGATCTGAGAACCAAGTGGCTAACCACCTGTCAAGGTTAACTTTCCTGGAAGAAGAGGAACCGATTGAGATTAGATAAAGCTTTCCTGATGAACAACTTTTTGTCATCTCAGTGGTAGCTTTAGTTGAATCTCAATCCCGACAACATACATCAAGAGTGGGCAAGGTATACCTTTGGTTTGCCAATATTGTCAATTATCTAGCAGGAAGATACCTACCACCGGAATTCAATAATGCAGATAAGAAGAAGTTCTTCATATATTTGAAGCATTACCATTGGGACAATCCCTACCTATATAAATTGTGCCTTGATGCCATTCTTTGGAGATGCGTCCACGATGATGAGATTCCAAGTATTTTGCACATGTGTCATTCTAGAGAAGCTGGAGGACATTATAAGCCAGACAAGACAACAACAAAGGTACTTCAGTGTGGATTCTATTGGTCAACAATTCATAAATCTGCTTACGAGTTTACAAGATCCTGTCATTCCTGTCAAATGACTGGTAATATTACTAAGCGGAATGAGATGCCTCTGCAGAGTATCTTAGAAGTAGAGTTATTCGATGTTTGGGGAATTGATATTGTTGGGCCTTTCACATCGTCAGAATCAAATCGTTACATCCTGGTAGCAGTTGATTATGTTTCAAAATGGATGGAAGCAGTGGCTGCACCTTCTAATGATGCCAGAGTTGTCTTGAGGTTTCTTAAGAAAAACATTTTGACGAAATTTGGTGTGCCCAGAGCCATAATTAGTAACGGAGGGAGCCATTTCTGTAATAGGTTGTTTGAGAAGTTGATGATGAGATATGGGGTTAGACATAAGATTGCAGCAGCATATCACCCCCAGACAAGTGGACAAGTAGAAGTCATGAACAGAGAGATTAAGAGGATCTTAGAGAAGACTGTGAATCCCACGAGGAAGGATTGGTCCTTGAAATTAGATGACGCTCTTTCGGTGTATAGAACAACTTATAGGACAACGATTAGGATGTCACCATATAAGATAGTGTTTTGAAAATCATGTCATTTACCGGTAGAACTCGAGCACCGAGCACTGTGGGCTGCGAGGTTTCAGAACATGGATGAGGATTTATCCGGTGATAAGAGAATGCTAGAGTTGAATAGATTGGAAGAGTTTAGACTTCAAGCATATGAGAATGCAAGGATTTACAAGGAAAGAACGAAACGCCTGCATGATAGGAAGATTCAGAACCGCACATTTCAAGTGGGAGATAAAGTGCTGGTCTACAACTCGCGTTTTCGTCTTTTTCCTGGAAGCTGAAGTCTAGATGGTATGGACCACATGTAGTCTTGAAAGTCGAAAATTAAGGTGCATGTGAAATTAGACAGGAATACTCTGGGCAAACTTTCATAGTAAACGGCCACAGGCTGAAACATTACCTAGAGCACAAGTATAACCCTGAATTGGAAGTCTTTGCGTTAAAAGTGCCGGAATACGAATAAAGGAGCCCTATTAGTACAATCGAGCTGGCGACTATAAACTCAGAACTATTTTTAAACCCATATTTATTTCTTTTGTTTATTTAGGTTATTTTGAGTCAATAAAGTAGAATGACAATTGCAATGTTTTTTTCATCACATATATCTTCACTCACCTGGCTAGAGATATAAGTGGTTTTTTCCTTCACGATTCTCATGTGATACCCTCGTAAAATTTTTCACGTCTTGCTTAGGCCGATAAAACAATAAAGTGGCTTAAACTGTTTTTGTACATTCTTCCGATATGCACAATTACCGCCACCTTATTTTATTGTTGCCCTTCGCATGTTACTCACAGTTTTTGGAAGAATTTTGGAAAACAGATAACGACTTGGAAGAGGAAAGACCGATGATCTAATGATTCTGCTCCGGGATTCGCTTTTACTCAGCCAACATTTCCAGAGCTAAGTACTTTTTCTTTTCTTTATTATTAGTCATTGGGGACAATGTCTATAATAAGTGGGGGGTAGGCGTCTTAGCTGGTTAATAAAAAAAAGGAATATTTTTGAAATTTTAAACACTGTTTTTAGCTTGCTTATTGCACGTTTCCGAGTAAGGAATCGGTAGAAAATGAGCCCAAGTTCAATTTGAAGTGAGCTATACCATATTCAATTTAATATGGAAGAATAAGCATATGTTATGTTGCATGAAGTAGTAACTTATTAATTATTATTCTGTCATTGCAATCAATATTTGAGCACATAATCTGAGTGAGAAGTGTTTAAGACTAGATGATGAGTAGTTTTAACCGGGAATTCTTATTTGTCTGTCTATATACTTCAACAAATTGTTTTAAGACAAGGGAAGCAAGTTGGATGATGAAACATGACCGGGACAAACGGACTTGTGAGAGAAAGAGAAAAAACGTGATGAAATCTGCCGGAAAAAAAATTGGAATAAAAATAGAAAAAAGAAATAAATGCAATAAAGGCAGTGAGGGAAGCAAACTCGTGTAAAAAGGGCACGACCCTCGCATGAAAAGAAACAAATGAGGACTTGAGAGCGATGCTCAGTCACCCGACCCAATTGCGATACCAAGTTGTGTAACCAAGCCTGAAAGCAAGATGAGCGAGTGTATGCGCAAGCATGTTAAGATTGTGTGGTTAATACAACTTGATTCTTCTCACGAACGCACTATTACAACTGATTCATCACAAGACACATTGATGCATGATAAGTAGTGATTAATGGGGAGCTTATGGATTGTGGCTTGATGTATGTTTCTGCCGGAAATCTTTATAAATGTGTGGTAGTTGATGGACATTGTTCCTGGAGTTACATTCCGTCTTGATACTATGCTCACAGACGCGCAGAAGGCTAGTGAGGGGTAGTTGATGACGGTTAAAATAGTCTATCCTACAACATCAATATTCTATCCATTATGAGAAAAAAATAGTTGTTTCGACCTATAAATATGAACCATTTACGTTGAATATCATATGTCGGGTTCGTGAGTGGAGAAATCTGCACTTAGCGTTTATTCTCCCTGTTTCGATATTATTTCGTGCATTATTTGATGATATTCAGGATGCGGAATATTGGACTGAGCATCATGGACGAATCTGGAGTGGACTCCATGAAAGGAATGGGCCTAGGGTACCCAGAAGCATCCAAGTTAAGTTGGTTGAAGAAAAAAGACGAAATTACCCCCGGTAACACGGGAGGCGGTGCCGATTTACCGAGGGTCGAGATCCTTCTGAAACACATTTTCTTGGATGAGGGGTCGAACTAGATGTTCCTAAGAGGGTTTAGATAGCTATAAATAAGAGGCTTCACCTCAGAACACAATGTACCATACAATTTACAAGTATTATGCAATAAAAGCTCATTGTTCTTTATTTTATTTATTTTATGAGTTCTGGTCGGAGAGACAACACAGTCGCCACCTAGGGAGAGATCCGAAGGAGATCAACGCTTGCCTTCGAGGGTATGATTTTCTGTCTTTTCCAAGATGTAGATCTATCGTTGTTCTATTCGACGAGAATGTTTTCATTGCTTATTTAGTTTAATTATGTAGTAGTTAGTTTATTTTACCCCATGTGTTATAGATCTGATTCGTTGGTGAAGAAATCATGGAATAGTAGTTGCATTCTTCAGATCTACGACGGTCTATATCGGTAGATCTGAAAACCTAGTAAATTACTAATTCATGATAATCGGCGCCAGCTACGTTGATCGATAGATTTAATTTACATGTTTTTAGCCTGATCAACTATTTGCATGTCATCGTAAACTTGCATGAAATACGAATAATGAAGTGCTATGTTTGGACATTATCTAGAATGGACCCTAGGAACGTGTTGGTCAGTGTCGACAGCTGTCCAGGCGGGTTTGCGGTATGAGTTAGCGCTCAATATCGACAGCTCTAGTTCTTTATGAGTATGCGCTATTACGGAACAATTAAGGAGGTTAGCTTGCGTATAGTTTGTCTACTGCCATTGTCGGAGTAGATAGGGTTAAGAGTTGTACCCGTACCTGAACAATTAATAAATTCACCAATGGGAGGACTGTTGCATGTGTGCGGGGAATAACTAATTACTCTTAATTGAACTAATACATTAGAAACTCTAGTTTGCTTCGTTGAACTTGCATAATCTTGTTAGTTGATTGTTACCAAATTTACTACTATCCATATTATATTTGGTCGTTGACCGTTATTGTGAGAAGCTCATTCTTGATAATTAGACATTCTTACGAGTCTTTGTGGGATCGACCATGATTTTCCAGTACTCTACTATGATAGACCTAGTCCTATTGCTAGTAAGTGCCTTGCACGTGATCAATAGCAACTGAAAATGAAAACCAATCAATACTCTTGCGCCAGATAGAGAAAGAAAATGAGCAACAAAGAAAATGAGAGAAGTTTCTTCATTACTCGAATTGCAAAGCGGACAAAGCACAGGAGGAAGTGAAACTCCACGCTTAACTATATTTACTCTTGTTGGCAGCTGATCGAGGCAAGCTTTCCAAAAGTAGACATTTACTTTAGATGGCGCCAAAGTATTCAAATGCCAAGTAGGGATCGCAATAGAAGAAGAGTTACCACCATCGGGTACTTGAGAATCAAATCTTTAAGAGTAGCAATGGAGAAAACGCCTTTTGGATTCAAGTTCCAAATAGGATAGTCCTTTTTATCTGCAACAACATGTGTAGATGATAACAACAAGGTAAGATCCATAAATTCACCAAGCTCCCTCCATCTCAACTATCTTCTCCAATCCCAATCCCACTCCCAGACCCCTTCCACAAACGACCCTCTCTCGTACACTAAACATTATTTTTCAATGGGGTGGTGTCGAATGCAATGAGAGCTATCTCTGTTTATAGTGCAAAAAAGAACTAGGAATCTTCTAGAATAACTTGGCCCCTGTTGGTCCCAGAGAAGGGTGAAACTATAGTCAGAGGGGGGGGGGGTGAATGACTATAGTGGAGTTTCAAAAACTTTTCTCTTATTTAAAAGCTTTTGGGCAGCGGATAAGTCCCTTCTTACTACGTTGTTTTCAAATCAGTGTAGACAGTCACAAATATAAGTTATGATGTAGGCTAAATAAATAAATGTTGTAAGGTAAATTGCAGAAATTAAATTGACACAAGGCTTATAGTGGTTCAGGGTGGTGTAATCCCTTAATCCACTCTTCTCCTGTGATGATTGGAGGAATTCACTATTGTTTTCACAGATACAATAGTATGATTGTCCTTGGCTTCCCAAGCTTCACAATCTACAAGACTATCACTCCTTGACTGCAACAGCTTCAGTGATTCAGTCTTCCTTTTTGCTGCTCCTTGAGATCAAAATCCTTCAACAGCTATCACAGATTCAACTCCTTCTCAGATTGCCTCTGATTCAGTTGCTTCAGTTTGATGTGAATGTGATTCACACACTTGCTTGATCAATCTCAGTTCTGAATATGACTTTGTATTTCTGATACTTGAGTTGATCACTGGATATATCTTTGTAAGTTCAGATAGAAGGCTTTTCAAATTGACAGAGTTTCTGCTTTCTTTTTTTTTGTTTTGAATCGTTGTTTTCTTTTTCTGTCAATGCCTTCTATTTATAGCCTTGAATAACTTTGGTTTTTGAAATTCCGTCCGTTGGCTATATTAATGAGAGAATAATCCTTGATTTCATTCTTGATTCCCCCTTAATTGTATTCCCCTTGATTTCAGTGATCGGATTCTTTCTTCAAACGTACAACAGAAAATCCGTCCTTGATTGATGCTCTAATGATTGTGCATTTAATGCATGATCTTCTGAAACTTCAACGTATATTAAATTTGATCTGGTAAGTGTTCCTTCGCCGTTTTCAGAACAGTCAAGTGAACCTTCTGTCTTAGCCGTTTAGCTTTTCCTTTACCGTTTCGTCTTTACTCAGCCGAAAGTAAGTTTACTTTGCCAGTTCACAGTTTTCATCTTTGCTTCAGTTGAGGAAGAATCTTTGTACTTCACTGATCTTAGATTGGGGTGAGATCAGTGTACACCATATTTAAATATTAATATACTTCACTTGTAGTATGACTTAGACTTGTCCAAGGTCATCACAGACTTCCTTGGTTACAAGTCAGACCTTTAATGTCTGCATTGCTTCTCTGCTGGTGCTTGGCTGGCTTCACTCTGCCGAATATCTGTTTTTGCTTTGCCGTCCTACCAACTAGTACAATACTTGTCTGACTCAACTTATACAACATGTCAGACTCAAAGTAAGGACTTATACAGAGAATTCTAACTTATTTCAGGCTTGCTATAACAGCTGGTATGGCTATCATCAAAACATAATAAAATGTTCCTAACAGCCCCTAAGATTAACAACTTAATCCCTAAGAAATAAAATAAATCAAAATATCATCAAATAATGCTTATTAATTATTCTCCTAAATAAATAATTCCTCATAATGTATTTCTTTTTTCTCCTTTTCTTCTTCCATTTTCCGAGATATTCGTTCCTCATCATTCACTCCCTCTTCAAAACAACTCGTCCCCAAGTTGTCATCATGGCAAGGAGAGTGTACGCCAACTACATATCCAGAGAGTAAACTATTCGGACTTCCCTTTCAACTCAACTTTGAAATAGATGTTGTCATCATTCCAAGCCATATTTCCAATAGCAATGTACTTTAGAGTACCATCAAAACTTGAATCTTGAAAAACCAAATCTTGATCTGTATTCTACATCTTCGGTCTAACAACTAAGGATTTCATATTTGAAGCTTCCAGTAACGAGAATAACATCCATTAGGATGGTACTTGCTATAGCCGCTTTGCGTAATTTACAAGTACACCAGATGGATGTAAAAACAGCTTTCTTAAATGGAGATTTAGATGAAGAAATCTACATGGAACAACTTGATGGTTTTTCTAGCCCAGGTCAAGATAAGAAAGTGTGTAAATTAGTTAAGTCTTTGAATGGCTAAAACAAGCACCAAAACAATGGCATGAGAAATTTGATCATGTTATGCTTGAAAAGGGTTTCAAAACCAATGAATGTGATAAATGCGTTTACGTGAAAGAAACAAAAGATGGCTATGTCATTTTGTGTCTTTACGTTGATGACATGCTTATTATTGGAAGCAATGATAAGATGATCAAATCTACCAAAGATATGTTAAACGCCAGATTTGAAATGAAAGATATGGGTTTAGCAGGGATGATACTGGGAATTAGAATTACAAGAAATTCTAGTGGTCTAATTTGGAGTCAATCTAATTATATTGATAAAATCCTAGAAATATTCAATAAAGATGATTCAAATGAAGCCAGAACTCCGATAGATCAGAGTCAGACTTTGTTAAAGAATAAAGGTGAAAGTGTGTCTCAATTAGAGTATGCAAGGATTATTGGAAGTATAATGTACTTAATGAGTTGTACTAGACCGGATATCGCTTATACTGTTGGCAAGCTAAGCAGATACACTAGTAATCCTAGTAATGATCATTGGAAAGCTATAGTGAGGTTACTGAGATATTTAAGATATACTCGTAAGTATAGCCTTCACTATACAAGGGAACCTACTGTTATAGAAGGATATACTGATGCAAAATGGATATCAGATTCAAAGGATTCAAAATCCACAAGTGGATTTGTATTCACATTAGGAGGTGGAGCTGTGTCTTGGAAATCATCTAAACAAAATTTGATAACCAAATCCACAATGGAATCTGAGTTTGTAGCCTTAGATAAATGTGGAGAAGAGGCAGAATGGTTGCATCAATTCCTAGAGGATGTTCCTCAATGGCCAAAACCTGTGCCAGGAATATGTATTCACTGTGACAGTCAATCTGCGATTGGACGAGCACAGAACAAAATGTATAATGGTAAGTCAAGGCATATACGCCGAAGACATAACTCCATTAGACAACTACTTTCTACTGGTACGATTACCTTAGACTATGTTAAGTTAGAGGATAATATTGCGGATCCGCTAACCAAAGGGTTAAATAGAGAAGTAGTTGCAAAGTCATCAAGAGTAATGGGACTAAAGCCCATGGAATAAACTTTTGTGAAGGAAAACCCTACCTTGTAGACTTTGCAACTACTTTTCTTGATGACTTTGCAACTACTTGTAGATTGGAGATCCCAAGATTTTGGTTCAAAGGGACAACCTAACTGCAAAAGTAGAGATCACTGTGGGGGTTACCCTCCATCTCATTCCTAAGATGAAAAACAGTGAGAACGAGGATAAGCTTACCAGTAAAGCTTTTAATGATTTCTGTAAGAAGAATAATTCGAGAAATTCTGAATTACAGAATCACCTATGTGAGAGAGAAGAGAGGCCGCTTCAAAGGGAATTGTATAGGGCGCAATTCTCAGAAACTCTTGCAGAACCAGGCAGATGTCCATGGCCAAAATGGACATAACCGCAAGATGCATTGTGGTAAATATGTCATCGTTTACATCAACAACAGAATAGTTCAAGGACATCGCGTCTACTAATCAGCTAGTAAAGCAAACATATATTATCAAGGGAAGGTTCAAAGGGTCACACCTACCTATCCTATGCATTCATCTACCGCTGAACTCTCTATGTCTTCTTAGAGCCTTTGCTAGGGTTTTACACAATTTCCATTCATGTGGGGGATTGTTGTAAAATTGATGGTAAAAATGGAATATTTTAAATGATATGTCATATTGGGCCTATTAGGCTGAAGTGTGTGAATGGAAAGCAAAAATGGGAAGAAGCTATTTCTCCCACATTGGTTGGAAGAAGGGAAAAGAGTCAATATTTATATGATGTTGTTTTAGTGTAGTTGGAATAAGAAACCAACATTATACACAATCTCGCGCGCGTAGGGGGGGTGCAAATCCAATCCGGATTTACCCTTGGGCTTGTGCATGCCCGCGTGTCCTGCGTACACGAATGCAGCTCGATTCGAAGGGCTCCAGATAAGGCTCGGTTTTGCAAATAAAATCTTTAATTTTATTTTGAATGCTGCTGCTGATACTGTTCCTATTCCAACATTAAGGCAATAAAGCTGTGGCTTTTCCAGTTCTAACATAATGCTGATACTAATGACAATCAATTCGAGCTGAGGCTGTTCATTCCATATTCCATCAGTTTGCCACTCTCCTCTACTAGAGCCTATTTATACTGCTGTATTTTACTTCATCAGAGATATATAGACAGAAACATAATCGAAATACAGCAAAAAATTCTTTTCCTTCTACCCTTCTTATGAAAATAGAGAGTTCAAGCAACAAAGTTCTTAAGCAGCTGAAAGCGTGGTGCATCTTGTCGCTGCTTACCGTTCTATCCTGGGAGACTAACGTTCCTTTGAAACTCCAAGCACTTGAAGGTGAGGGGACGAATTAGTCTTAAGGAAAGTGTGTTAAACACACGGCTCGGTTTCCTTCTACTTTTAATCTGTTTCAAAACAAACTGTAACTTGTTTCTGTTGTAATTTCGTTTTGTTGTAATTTTGCTTATTCGTTTTCTAGTCAATGTAATCAGATTGTGCCCTATATTGTGCAACAGGAACTAGCCAAGCCGCCGAAGCGGAAAGGTACAAGTACGATATACTATACCACGCGTACCGGTTAGTACGATACCATGCCACTAAGATAGGACATGCAATGTCATTTGTATAATATTTATTTCATCACGCTATTATCATTAAATCAAGAGAATTAAATCATTTTTAGCAAGATAAATATTATTAATTTATATCAATAATATATTAAATTAAAATACTTTGATCAAAACAGACATGCTTTTTATAGAAAATAAATTGGATTCACATTTCTTCCCCTCATGCTAGTTAAATGCTATTCTTTGCTCGAAATTGATTCTCTCTGCCGTATGCTAAGCCAATGTTAAAGCAAACGAGTAACATAACAATTGGACAATGGTCGACTGAGTTTTTAAAAGGGATTGGATAAGTTTGTTTGCCAAATAAGTTCTGCAATAAGAGTAGACTTGTACGTGCTTATCAGGGTGGAATCGTTTAAGTGGCTGATTTGTTTATCCTCCTATTTATATCTACTTCTACTCAAACTATTATTTGCATGGAAAAATGAATGATATTTAATTCTTCAGTTTCAACAACATGCATTAATCCATCAAAAAAAAAAAAAAATGCAACATGCATTAACAAGCTCTTAAAAATTGATTGTGTACCAATGTTTCTAACAGCTAGTCACTTAATTAGGAAACTTAAATAATAATGTAAATCAATGAAATTGGACAATTTGATAAAAAAAAATAGACTTTATCTTTTTATTATAAGACATCTATTATACTTATATTTAACTCACCATCCGTTACTCGCAGTCCACCAATGAATAAATTAGACATCAATATTTAACTCCAATTAATTGATCAAAGCACATAAAAATGCCGTCACCATTTTCTGTCACATGTAAACTTAATGATCTTAATTAATAATAAATTTAAGATATAAGTTATAAAAATATTTGCACCTTACATTATTTTTTAATATATAATTTTTTTTGTTTTTAATGTAAATAATATTCCGACGAAATCGGGGCGTTACACCTCAGCTATTGGGTCCATCATGTACACTGTGTTGTGCACTGGACTAGATGTTTCGTACCCTTTTAGTATGACTATTAGGTACCAGTCAATTCAAGTGATGGTTACTGGATTGCAGTCAAGAATATTATCAAGTACATTAGACGTACTAGGGATATGTTTCTGGTTTTCGGGATTGATGATTTAGTATTACGAGGATACATAGATGCCAGTTTCCAAACTGACAAGGATGACTTGAAGTCACAGTCTGGATTTGTTTTCACGCTTAATGGCTAAGTAGTGACCTAGAAGAGTTCCAAGCAGAAGACTAGTGCAGACTCTACAACGGAAGCCGAATACATAGCAGCCTCAGAGGTGGCAAATGAAGCAGTTTGGATGAAGCGGTTCATTAGTGAACTTGGTGTGGTTCCCTCCATTGAAGGTCCAGTGCCACTGTACTGTGATAACAATGGGGCAATTGCTCAGTCAAAGGAACCGAGGTCTCATCAGAAGTACAAACATGTGCTACAACACTATCACTTGATTAGAGAGATAGTTGATAGAGAAAATGTAAAGATAGAGAAAGTCCGCACGGATGATAACATAGCTGATCCGTTAACCAAGGCATTGTCACAGACAAAGCATGAGAAACATGTTCACATGCATGAACTTAGGCATATGGGTGATTGGTTTTAGGCCAAGTGGGAGATTGTTGAAATGGTGTCCTAAACCCAATCGGGTTGGACCGGATCCGACCGGGTCCGGTCATTTACAGTCTATTTTAGTAATGTAATAACTTTATTATGATTAATAAAAGCAATTTTGTTATTAGTGTCAAACTGTGATAGAGAAACCATGATAGTGATTATGGTTGATGAGATCTCTAATCACTTTAATAAGTTTGATACTTAAATGTCTCTAGTCGTATGTACTGTCAAGTGGGACGTTGATAGTATGATTAGGCTAGCACGTATTGGATGTCTTTTATATTATTGAAGATGGGATATATCTCGTCTATTTAAGTGTAGAGACACTTGGACTGTACGTGGACGTGTATTAGAGAATGCGTACGTTAGACAAACCCACAGACATTAAGTGTCACAATATGTGGCAGTTGTGTAATTAACCTAAGACCGGAATCTTCATGGCATCATAGTGTGGATTGTCATGATTTGACACTATTGAGATTTCCTCTAGCCATGGGGCGATAATGCGGTAGTGATTGAGTGTAATATTGAAGAATGCAGAGTATACATGTTTGGTCGTCCGGGAGTCACGTATCCCATGATTGGGAGTGAATATCCGAAATGGCCTTCTTATAAGTAATGTCTAGCTCTCAAGAATCTTTGGAAAGTGGAGTAAATGTGTTATTCCAAGAGATCATGATATCCAGATTATAAGATACGATCGTTAATGTATTTACACTCAAGATACGATTGTATGAATATTATAACAGCGATATGATTCTATTTACAAGGTAACTGTTTCACATGAAAGGTACTAGTCATTGCTTTTGACTCTTTTGATGAGTGGGGGTCACAGTGTGTTGCTAGACGCTATCCCATCATCGTTAGGTATGAAGGGCATTTTCGTAATTTGTATGTGTCTACGGCCAACATATTCAGAAGCCTATCGGGTAACACACATAAGAACATCGAGTTGGATTAAAATGCTGTTACAGTTGATGACCAAATAAGGAAAGTTTTAACTCAAGACTATAAAGATTATAATGGTAAATTAATATGGTGGTATTTAATTATTAAGAATAAATTAAATACAATATATTACTTATATTATTTAAAGAATATTATGAATGCCAATATTTGGCATAAAGGGGCGCAGGACACAAGTGTATTAGATACACTTGGATTGTGCAATTTAATTAATAAAATTAGCATAATATTAATTTTGGATATTAATTTATTTAGGAAAAATAGATTTATGGTAATTAGATAAAGATATTCAATATAAGATATTGCCAATATCTTAGTTTTATTTAATAATAGATATTATAATAAAAGAGTTAATTCAATCAAGGTGATTTTCCTTATTTTATTATGAAAAGATTTTTCTTTTTCATCTATCTTATAGGAAGCTTCTCATAATCAGTTTAGGGGTCATTAGGGTGCCACCTCCCCTATATAAGAAAGGGGTTGGCTAGATCATTTGTATATCACAATTTCAAGAACTAATTGTTCTTGAGAGAAACGTAGAGCTTATAGTAGAGAGTTGAGGAGAGAAAAAGGTTGGTCTAGCAGCCAGATTTTTCTAGTAGCAGTCCAATGAGGATTCCGGCGATGAGTTCGTGTGGATATCGATAGAGGATGGACGCGTGGATGGCTTGTGCACAGTGCTACTCTCCTTGATGGTTAAAGCGTCGATCTTACAGATCAACCAAGGTATATACCGTCAAACTACTTAACGTGTTTATTGTGTTAAACGAATTCGATCTTAGGATCGGAAATCAAAATTTTAAATTCCGCTGTGTTAAACTAGTGATTTCTAACATTCCTGGCATCGTCATCTTGGTCACTGCTCCTCCCGTATTACAAAGATTGTCCTACGTCAGTTGAATATCCCTCATCCCCGTAATTCCCCCTCTTTTGTTTGTTCTGATTGTCAACTCGCTAAGAGTCATCATTTACCTTTTATCCACTACATCCTTTACTTCGTCCAATCCTTTAGACTTAATCTATTCGGATGTTTCAATGCCTTGTGCCGAGACTTCAATTTATGGCGCGCAATACTATGATTGTTTTGTGGATGATTGTACGAAATTTATTTTGCTTTACCCTATTATTTTAAAATTTGATATTGAGCATGTTTTCTATAAGTTTCAAGCTCTTGTTGAACGCATATTTCACACGAAAATCAAGGCTATTCAAACTGATCGTGGCACTGAATACAATAATTAAAAGATTATTTTTCTCATCTTGGTATTTCTCATCAAGTTTCTTGTGCTCATACTCATGAGCAGATTGGTGTAGTTGAACGGCGACATCGACATATTGTCAAGACTGGATTAGCTTTACTTGCTCACCCCCCACCTACCTCTCAAATATTGGGAGGATGCGTTTACTAATGTTGTATTTCTTATAAATTGTATGCCCTTGCAGGTATTGCACTACAAGTGTCCTTATGAGATTGTTATAGTCGCCGTCCTGATTATGAGTTTCTCAAAAATTTTGGTTGTGTATGTTGGACTTATTTACGACCTTATAATACCATTAAAACTGCGTTTTGGTTTAAGTCTTGTATTTTTCTTGGGTATAATGATGATCATGGTGGCTATAAGTGCCTTGATCTCTCTTTCGGTCGTATTTTTATTTCACACCATGTCGTGTTTGATGAGAATATTTTTCCCTACGCCTCTCCTACGGCCAAACAGCCCATCTACACCCTTAATATTGTCCTACCGCCATCCCTTAATACTCCAAATAATCTTACCCCAGCCCAGCCCACAAATATCCCCCACCCCTCTAGCCCGTCTCTTTCAGACCAGCAAATCTCTAGTCCAGCCCAACCCCCTCACCCAGACCGGACAGCCTGGCTCCTTCCCCTCAATTTGACCCCAGCCCAGCCCATTTCTTCTCTCCTCGCCCGCCTGTATAGCAGCCCACTCATGTTGAGCCTGACTCACCAACTCACTGCATGACCACTCGCTCATGCACTCACTCTCCTAAACCGAAACCACTGCCCGATGATTTCATCTCCTCCCCTCCTCCACATGCCCTCAACACCGAAGCTTCCTCCCTCCCAATTGAACCAAATAACTACACTGAGGCTGCACGATTTCCTGAATGGCGTATGGCCATGCGTGATGAGTTAACTGCACTCATAAATAATCCAACTTGGACACTTGTCCCTCCTCCTCCCTCCGCTAATATTATTGGGTGTAAATGGGTGTATCGAATTAAGTGTAATTCTCAGGGGCACATTGAGTGCTACAAGGCTCGTCTTGTTTCCAAGGGCTTTCATTAGACGTCGGGAGTTGATTATCATGAGACATTCAGTCCTGTGGTTAACCATGTCACCATTCGGACTGTCATTTCTATTGCCTGGCAGCTTCACTGGTCTATACGGAAAATTGATATACAAAATGCCTTTTAGCAGGGTTATTTGGATGATACTGTTTATTGTGAGTATATTGGTTTTGATGATAACTACACATGATCACATTGGATCAATTGTGTGTATGTGTGAAAAGGCATGATTTCAACTCAAACATCACATAAGGCTAGAAATGGTAAGCCTCACTTGAAATGCATGATCACAAATCATGAGCTTAAATTGAGAATGTGATAGGGGCAAAATGGGAAAGGTGACCAAAGAGTTGACCTTAAGGGTAAATGGACATTTGACCTCAAATTACATTGTAACAACCTAAAATTGATCCAAAACACATTAGGTTGGTATGAGAATCATCATAGGGTCAAATCAGGTGAAAGTAGGTCAAAAAGGGCAAATTGGGAATTTTGGGGGAAATGGTCCAAACTCACCTGAATGATGTGAAACATGTTTAATTATATTAATACACTTAGAATTGACCCTAATCATGCTTTAAGTTGTTCAATTTGATCAAAATTGAATTAGGTCAAAATTAGGGTTCATGTGATAAAAATCTGCTGAATTTTTCTAAGTGTTGGACTGTTTTTCACCCATGTTCACACCCCCATAACTTGCTCAATATTGAACCAAATTGCATGATCTTTATATGGTTGGAAATCTCATAATTCAAGCTACAAAACGAATATATAATATCTCATTTTCATGCAACACAGAGCACACACCATGCTGAACAAAAACGCATCAGATTGTGAAAGTCTGTGTTACAGCTTTCTGATGTGCTGATGTGTCACACTTTTGAGTACCCTATACTACTTGGAATGCGTTGAATTATTTATATGTTATATATTGCATATAGGGGTACATTTTGTCTCAAGAAACTTTTGTGATTTAAGGTCTTTATCATAGCTAAAAGTTGACTACAAAATGCTTCAGTAAAACTGTCTGTCTGTGAGATAGTTGACTTGTAGTGTCTTTTTGAGTGACGGGTTCAACTCCAAATTAGCTGAAAATTTGAGGGATTATAGTTGACAATTTTATGAGAATATTTCATTCTTTGATCATCTTGATTTGGGCACGTGATCATATAGAAAATTTGAAGATAAACTTGTATTTATTTAAACTGTTTCCAAAAATAGATAATTGATTTGATTGGGTTAATTAATTGAGATAAATCCGGTTGTATCAATTTGAATTGATTGGAAATAATGCTATTATCTATATATTACACGTTCTACTCAAGATTGATAGGGGCACAAGAGGTATTTTACAAGAAAAGAGGCTGCAACCCTAAAAATAGCTATATATGGGGCTGTTTGGTGTTAAACTTGGAGTGTAGCAGAAAAACTCGATTGATCCTCTCACAAATCGACTCCAAAGTGTTCATATACATGTTAGAGAGTGTGAGCAACAAATTTACAAGAGGGATCAAAGTCTGAATAAAAGTGAAACCTGATCAACAAAGCTGAACTTGATCGAGGTTGCTGCTGCTGCTACTGTCAAGCTGTTGATGCATGATCAGACTGTTATGCTGAATGCTTTTCATTGAAGATCATCAATCAACTCTGTTGGGAAGTTAATTTATAGTTGTTATATGTTTTAACACGTTTATATAGCTTCCATGTGCTTATAATTGTTGAACTGAATCTGTAAAGACAGAATCCCTGTCTGTGCTGCTGTGCTTGTGTTGTGGCCTGTTTGTGGACAGGTTGGTGAGTGTTTTTGAGAGGTGAGTCTTGTGTAGCTACTCTCAGTAGTGTGGTGTATCTTACTTACTTGTGTAGGGGTAGGATCAAGTGGATTAGGACTGTTTTAAAGGGTTAAAACAATGGGATACTTAACAGTTTCTTAGGTAGGGCTGTTAAGGTTGTGTGTGGGTTATTGCTTGTTGTGTGTAGGGTATTTGGTAGCATACACTTAATAAGAAAACCCCCCAGACGTAGGGCTAATTGCATTGGCAATTAGTTTGGCCGAACTGGGTAATCATTGTGGTGTTCCTTGCTTTTAATTTACACTTACACACACAGACTGCAGTTTTGGATGTTAACTTTGATTGCATGATTTGAATAAGTTAAACTCGTTTGATGAACAAACTTAAAACATGAAAGTGGTAGCTTGACATGAGAGGAAGAGAGCTGAATCGAAAAATTAGTGTTTAAAGCTTTGTAGTCACTTGAATAAGGTGATACAACTAGGTGTGTATGAAAAACAGTGAAACTGGGACATAGGTTGTTTCAAAACGATTTTAGAAAGTTTTAAAGCACATTCAACCCCCCCCCCCCCCTTCTGTGCCTTTACACCTAGCTAAGGATCCATATAGGACCTAACAATTGGTATCAGAGAGTGGTTGGCTTGAACACTAAGCATCTAGGGTTGAAAGCCATTGCAATCAAAACTGTGAAACAGGAAAATAGCTACTGCATTTCTTTTGGCTAAACTGGTTATACATGTTTCCTTGAGTATTTATCTTATTAATCAGCATTATTGAACTTATATAAGCATATAGTAGCTTGTGTTATAGCCCCGAGATCTTCAGAATTTGAAACCATAAGTTGCATCTTGAACATGCTCTGCTACTTGGTAAACTGTCTGTGTAGCTGTCTCACTTGATGAACTGAAAATTTCACCGTGCCTTTTGAATTCTCTCCTGAGCATTTAGGTTTTTGTGTTATAAGGACTCTAACCATAAATTTTCAGCTTAATTGGATAAGTGTGTTGAGAGATTCAGTCAACACAAGTAAGCTGCCCTATCCTGTGAACAGTATTATGCTTCCTGCATTTGCTTGACCTGAATTGTGTATTTTTGATTCCTTGTGTGCTTACCTATTTTATCAACCTTATTAAACATATATAAGTATGTTGCACATATTCCATCACCTGATAGCTCAATTAGTCCACATTTGTACAAATTTGCCATAGTTGACCATTCAGTTGATTTTTCCTATCCTGTGGTATTTTTGGACTATTGACCTGTTGCTTAACTTCTATAAGGAATATAGGTGTGATATTTGTAATTGTTGCCATATCTGCACTTTACACTTGGTCCTTGGGCTTTTATGTCTGTTTTTGAGGAAATGACAAAAATGGCCACTAGAGCCTCACCAGATGTACCTTCCACATTTGAGGCACAATACTATGCCTGGCTTGAGGAAATATGTGGAGAAAAGTCAAAATTTCCTGAGATGGAAAAGTTGGAGAAATTTGAAGAGTTGGACACTGGTGCTGGTAGATCCAGATCTGAGACATTTGAGGTAGCATGTGTTGCTCATAAGGTACTTGATGAAAACTCTATTATTAATGAATTTCTTGAAATGTTAATTGGTGAGCAACTTGATAAATGTGTTGAGATTCATTCATCCATGCTGTCATGTGCTACAATTGATGCACCTATATGTGATGTGGTTGAAATAAGTCATAACCTATATGTTGATAGTTCCACAGAGATAACTGAAACCATTAAATTTGATGAATCTGATTATGACTCTGTATGTGATAATGTGCCATCAACTGCTGAAAAAGAGTTAAATGAAATGCATGAAAATTATAGGGCACTTGAGCTAAAGTATGATGACTCACTCAAAGTAAATGATAAATTGCATGCTAGGATTAATGAACTCACTTGTGAACTGGAAAAACATAAAATCTGCATGTCAAATCTATCTGAGAGTCAACTTATTTTGGAAAAGATGACTGGACACCATAGGATGCCTAATGATAAATCTAGAATAGGCTATGGTGAATTATGTGATAAACCTGCTCTGAATGCTATATCTGTGAATGTTGAGTCTGTTGTTCAATGCACTATCTGTTTAAGACTGCAACATAATGCATGTGACTGTCCCATGAAGCATAAACGTTGGATACCTGTTAGGGACTTAAACCAAGGTAAATCTTTGTTGCATGCTAAACCTGCTATATCTGTGGTAAATGCTAAACCAGCCATGCATGTTAATCCTTTGAGGAACATAAACCAGAGAAAATCTGTTTCTATTGCTAAACCTGCTTATGTGAACAAAATGCATGCTAAATATGTTTATGTGCCAAAATCATCTGCTAGAGCTGTTAGTAATATTGTTCACCATGCATCTAATAGCCACATGTTTAATGTTGAAAATAAAAAAGCTAAGGTTCCAGGATCCGTAAAAAGGATACCACCACAGTTTATGATTGCAGGTACAATCTATGAAAAGGGATCATCTTCCAGGACTTGGAAGAAAGGTTGAAGAATGAGGATGCTGTTGGACTCCACTAATTCAAATTGCTCTAAGTGGGAGTTCCAAGAAAAGACTGAGCAAAGTTTGCTTGGAAAAAGAAAGGAAGAAAGGTCAGGTATGGTTTGTAGTCTGACACCCTAAGTCTGTCTAGGTCATAGGACCTAAGTTAGCTGAGACTAGTACTAAGGAAACAGGGAAAGATATACCTGTTGGTATAGGCTGATATGGTTGCCATGCTATGTGTTTCTATGTTAGTGAGTATATGTTTTGATGATTCATGATCAATGATTACATGCATGCTAGATGTTGGTGAAATTTGCTAAATAATGGTGAAACTTGATTTTGAGATGAAAAATACATGTTAATGCATAAACTAAAATGAAGAAGATGATTTGAACTCTTGTTTCTTATATTCAATCATCTTGACATGTTTTGTGCTCTTATTCATCCTCAATACATGCCATGTGAGAAAATGTTTAGACAATTCATGCATATAGTCATTGATGTTGTATATTGTATGTTTAGTAGGGCGGATGTCTCATCCGACACGCTTTCACGCAGCCATGTTAATGATGAGCTAAAATATAAAGTTGTACTTATCTAAACTTGTGACACTTAATGTTGTCTTAAGAATCTTGTGCTTTCTTAAATGTAAAGTGTCATGGAAATTTTGATAGCTCATTTTTAGAGTCGAGTAAGACATACTGTGAATGCCTAATGTTTGAATGTGATAAGCTAAGCATAAATATTTACTTGGGGAATTGAACTATAAAAGTAAAAATGATTCACATAATAAATGTATTTGTCAGAAGTTGGTTGATGATTTGAGTGAGGTAGGGCATATCCCGAATGTCCTATACCACTATGAGGACCAAAAGCTCATGACAATCGAATAGAGGTGCCTTATGATTTGGGTAGGTATGGTATACCACGTATGTCCTATTATGCTATGATGGGCAAAAGCTCACTTCTGATGTGCTTATATGTGTAAAACATATGTGAATCAACTAATAAGTGGTAACAAATGGTATAAATGGAATAAATCGGTGAAAGACTTAATCATTGCCACCTTATCCCCAGTATAAACGGAAAGGCATGTTGTAGGAGTAATCCTCTGAGTATGTCAGAAAAGCTTTAATCATGTTCTATCATCCTTTTCATGACATGCTACATTTTATTGGGCACATAATTCTGAGGATCATTATATGTTTATAGTTTGCATGAGTATTGGCTAGTTTGCTTGAAATGTCAAGTTTGGATCTAGTGGAAATTTAATATGGTTCTGCACACACACACACCAGATGAACATCTTACTTATTAAGTACATTGTATACCTGCTGAGATGTCTATAGTGTGTTGAACCTTTGTGCTACAAAGATAATCTAAGCATTGATCTTGCTTTGGTATTGATCCATACTTTCTCTCATTATGCCACATTTTGACTTATGCCATGCTATATTGCTATCCAGGATGACATGGTTATCTGTTACACACACATAGTGCTATTCAGACACTTTTTGATGCATGACAAAAAGAGGGAGAGATTGTTGTTGCATGTATATGTATGTGTGCTTACAAGAGGGAGAGTTATTGCATGGTTAGTTATTTGTGAAAGAGGGAGAGATATTGCATGTGATATGTGCTTAAATGCTGTTTGGGAGATTGTGAGATAGAGGGAGCATGTAGAAGAAAGATGGTGAATGATAGAGGGAGAATCATGATAGAGGGAGAGCCATCTATGAATGAGAAATTTGCATCCTTATGTGCTTATGTGATATGTTATATGCTTATATGATGCAAAGGGTATGGTACAACTGACATGAGTTTGACTAGTACCATTGCCTGTCTCTACTTAGTATAAGGTGTTGAGATCACGACCTGGGAAGTTGGATCTCAACTTGGGAAGCTTGGTAAGCTAAGTGAGAGATGACAGGGAGAGCATAGAGTTAGAGGGAGCTAAAGGGTAGGTAGAGGTCAATGATACCTTTAGAGAAACCTAGGAAGCCCTGTGTGCTCTAAATTGTTTTGCATGACATTATTTGATACCATTGCCTTGCATCCTCGATATATGCTCACACACACACATCTGCTATACATTTCAGATATACATGCTTGGTTGTTGTCATCATCAAAAAGAGGGAGATTGTGAGTATATTGGTTTTGATGATAACAACACATGATCACATTGGATCAATTGTGTGTATGTGTGAAAAGGCATGATTTCAACTCAAACATCACATAAGGCTAGAAATGGTAAGCCTCACTTGAAATGCATGATCACAAATCATGAGCTTAAATTGAGAATGTGATAGGGGCAAAATGGGAAAGGTGACCAAAGAGTTGACCTTAAGGGTAAATGGACATTTGACCTCAACTTACATTGTAACAACCTAAAATTGATCCAAAACACATTAGGTTGGTATGAGAATCATCATAGGGTCAAATCAGGTGAAAGTAGGTCAAAAAGGGCAAATTGGGAATTTTGGGGGAAATGGTCCAAACTCACCTGAATGATGTGAAACATGTTTAATTATATTAATACACTTAGAATTGACCCTAATCATGATTTAAGTTGTTCAATTTGATCAAAATTGAATTAGGTCAAAATTAGGGTTCATGTGATAAAAATCTGCTGAATTTTTCTAAGTGTTGGACTGTTTTTCACCCATGTTCACACCCCCATAACTTGCTCAATATTGAACCAAATTGCATGATCTTTATATGGTTGGAAATCTCATAATTCAAGCTACAAAACGAATATATAATATCTCATTTTCATGCAACACAGAGCACACACCATGCTGAACAAAAACGCATCAGATTGTGAAAGTCTGTGTTACAGCTTTCTGATGTGCTGATGTGTCACACTTTTGAGTACCCTATACTACTTGGAATGCGTTGAATTATTTATATGTTATATATTGCATATAGGGTACATTTTGTCTCAAGAAACTTTTGTGATTTAAGGTCTTTATCATAGCTAAAAGTTGACTACAAAATGCTTCAGTAAAACTGTCTGTCTGTGAGATAGTTGACTTGTAGTGTCTTTTTGAGTGACGGGTTCAACTCCAAATTAGCTGAAAATTTGAGGGATTATAGTTGAAAATATTATGAGAATATTTCATTATTTGATCATCTTGATTTGGACACGTGATCATATAGAAAATTTGAAGATAAACTTGTATTTATTTAAACTGTTTCCAAAAATAGATAATTGATTTGATTGGGTTAATTAATTGAGATAAATCCGGTTGTATCAATTTGAATTGATTGGAAATAATGCTATTATCTATATATTACACGTTCTACTCAAGATTGATAGGGGCACAAGAGGTATTTTACAAGAAAAGAGGCTGCAACCCTAAAAATAGCTATATATGGGGCTGTTTGGTGTTAAACTTGGAGTGTAGCAGAAAAACTCGATTGATCCTCTCACAAATCGACTCCAAAGTGTTCATATACATGTTAGAGAGTGTGAGCAACAAATTTACAAGAGGGATCAAAGGCTGAATAAAAGTGAAACCTGATCAACAAAGTTGAACTTGATCGAGGTTGCTGCTGCTACTGTCAAGCTGTTGATGCATGATCAGACTGTTATGCTGAATGCTTTTCATTGAAGATCATCAATCAACTCTGTTGGGAAGTTAATTTATAGTTGTTATATGTTTTAACACGTTTATATAGCTTCCATGTGCTTATAATTGTTGAACTGAATCAGTAAAGACAGAATCCCTGTCTGTGCTGCTGTGCTTGTGTTGTGGCCTGTTTGTGGACAGGTTGGTGAGTGTTTTTGAGAGGTGAGTCTTGTGTAGCTACTCTCAGTAGTGTGGTGTATCTTACTTACTTGTGTAGGGGTAGGATCAAGTGGATTAGGACTGTTTTAAAGGGTTAAAACAATGGGATACTTAACAGTTTCTTAGGTAGGGCTGTTAAGGTTGTGTGTGGGTTATTGCTTGTTGTGTGTAGGGTATTTGGTAGCATACACTTAATAAGAAAACCCCCCAGACGTAGGGCTAATTGCATTGGCAATTAGTTTGGCCGAACTGGGTAATCATTGTGGTGTTCCTTGCTTTTAATTTACACTTACACACAGACTGCAGTTTTGGATGTTAACTTTGATTGCATGATTTGAATAAGTTAAACTCGTTTGATGAACAAACTTAAAACATGAAAGTGGTAGCTTGACATGAGAGGAAGAGAGCTGAATCGAAAAATTAGTGTTTAAAGCTTTGTAGTCACTTGAATAAGGTGATACAACTAGGTGTGTATGAAAAACAGTGAAACTGGGACATAGGTTGTTTCAAAACGATTTTAAAAAGTTTTAAAGCACATTCAACCCCCCCCCCCCTTCCGTGCCTTTACACCTAGCTAAGGATCCATATAGGACCTAACATTTATATGCAACAGCCTCCGGGCTATGTTCACCCTGTCTTTCCGCATCACGTGTGCAGCTCAATCGCAGTTTATATGGGCTTAAGCAAGCCCCCGGGCCTGGTTTTCTCGACTTACTCAATTATTGTCTTTTTTCGGTTTTCGCTCATATTCTGCGGACTCGTCTCTCTCTATATTTATAATCGCGATGGCATCTATATTCTCATGCTTATTTACGTGGATGACATTATTATTATAGGTTCGACTCTGCATGCTCTTCAGTGGCTCCTTTGCTCTCTCTTTGCCACTTTTCCAGTCAAGGATCTGGGTGACCTCTCTTATTTTCTGGGCATTGAGGTCACTCGCACTTCTGTTGGGCTCCATCTTTTGTAGGCCAAATATGCTGCTGATTTTATAGCTAAATCATGTATGAAGATTCCAAGACGTGTTCTACTCCGATGGCTGCTCTCCCGCGCTCTCTCGCTCTCAGGGTCCACCCTTTGAAGATCTCCAGTTATATCTTATGATGTTGGTGGGCTCCTGTATTTGGCTTATGCACGACCCGAGATTGCCTTTGCCGCCCACAAGGTCTGTAAATACATGCATTCACCCACCGTTGATCATTGACAGGCTGTTAAGCACATTTTACGGGCACTTTTACTGATGGTCTCTTTTTATCTTCTCGACTCGGCACCCAGCTTCAAGCCTTTTCTAACTCCGATTGGGGTTATGATCTTGATGATCGCCGTTTTGTAGGGGGTTACTGCATCTTTCATGGCTCTAATCTCATCAGCTGATCTTGCAAGCAGCAACACACCGTCACTAAAAGTACTAATGAGGGTGTATATAAAGTTGTTTCCACTGCTGCTATTAAGGTTCAATTGCTGCTGGCACTTCTTCATGAGCATCCTGTGCCTGTCCTTTTTCACCCATCCTATGGTGTGGTAACATGGGCGCCACCTATCTTGCTGCCAACCCCGTTTTAATTTCCATGCTCGCCCTAAGCATATTGATATCGATGTCCATCATGTTCGTGAACTCGTGGCTCGCAAATTAATTCGGGTTGGCTACATCAACACCAATGACCAGCTTGCGGATATTCTCACGAAGCCTCTTCACCAGTCTCGCTTCGACCATTTAAAGACCTATCTCCATGTCCACTCTGCATGCTCTTTAGTGGCTCATTTCCTCTCTCTCTGCCGCTTTCCCAGTCAAGGATCTGGGTGACCTCTCTTATTTTCTGGGCATTGAGGTCACTCGCACTTCTGATGGGCTCCATCTTTCGCAGGCCGAATATGCAGCTGATTTATTAGCTAAATCTTGTATGTAGGATTCAAATCCGTGTGCTACTCCTATGGCTGCTTCTCCCCCGCTCTCTTGCTCTCAGGGTCAACCCTTTGAAAATCCCCAGTTATATCTTATGATTGTTGGTGGGCTCCAGTATTTGGCTTATACACGAACCAATATTGCCTTTTCCGTCCACAAGATCAGTAAATACGTGCATTCCCCCACCGTTGATCACTGGCAGGCTGTTAAGCTCATTTTGTGATAACTTGCGGGCACTTGTACTGATGGTCTCTTTTTATCTTCTCGACCCGGCACCCAGCTTCATGCCTTTTCTAACTCCGATTGGGCTTCTGATCTTGATGATCGCCATTCTGTAGGGGGTTACTGCATATTTCTTGGCTCTAATTGTAGGATGTAATATCGCTGGATGGATTAAACATCCACCCAATTATGCAGTGAAAAGTATAAGATCTAGATCTAACAACCAAAATATATAAATACAATTGATCTAAACCTACGAAGGGGTTTAGATTGCTTACCTGCTTATTGTGAATAAGCACAAAGAACAATCCGGTATCCAAGAATTGAGAAGCCACCGTCTTCCGACGTGTATCTCCATGCAACACCAAGTGGATGGTGATTCAAGCCGCTTGACCTCCTCGATATGCTACCGGAATAATCCCGAGGATTATCCCAACTCGAAACCCTTAGTGTTGAATCCGAAAATTCTAAGCTTCCAACACTACCCAAAAAGTCGAAATTATGTGTGTGTTTTAGGCTTGGGAGAACTCTCTTTATATAGGAGAGTAATCCTTATCCTCCAAGCATTTAATAAATAATACAAAATCAATTATAATAATCCTATTAAATAAAAGATACTCCTAGAATAATCTAGAACCAATCTAGAAAATTTAAGGATCAGTCTAATATTTTCCTTAATCGATTATTTAACAAATAAATAATTTAATCACATGTTAAATAATTATCCAAGAAAACTAATTTCTTGACAATTAAATAACAAAAATGCGTCAATACCTTAATACATTAGGTCATCCACGCATTTCACACACTTGGGCCGAGTCCACTAAAAATTTCTTTTGCATGTATATAATTATCTAGTCCAACTAAACAATTAATCCACGTATCTATTAAACAGTCCAATCCAACTATTTAATATTAATTGAGGTGAAACAACGAGAAAATATATGCATGTTAGGAGCCACGTCGGGGACCATGGACCCATATTCAGTAGCTACAATAAATTAAATAATATTATCCGTCATACCGAACAATGATATTCAATCTATTAATTCCGGGATTACACCACCATAAACCCGAAATTGAACTCTGCCGAATATAGATAACTTATACACAACTATGAGTAGATAAGGTGTCCACTGATATAATCATTACATACGGATAAATCCTCCATAGACTGTTCATTTCGATTCGGTATATCTCCGTAAACCCTTCTCGAAACCTCTTATCGTTATTTACCATTAACCCCCTAGTGACCAAATAGTTCATAACTATTATAATATGAACTGCGCATCGGTCAGTTTCTAGGATTAACAAATAAGGGAACTGTCTGTCTACATCCCGAGGGAAGGAATGGATTCCATATCTATGATAGCATAGGCTACTTACTCATTCCAGAATAGAGCCAACGAGAAGTGTTGGACCACATACTGTGAAGTGATCCTTACTAACACATCAAACTCTACCTTAGTTTAAGCAGTTGTTTGTGATCACCTCAGGATTGAGATTAATCCATATATGATCATCTTGTGATTCGATAAGACTTCTCAATCACAGAATTATATCAAGAACTCAAATCAAATCGGTCCAGCCCTATATGATTATCATCTTATATAAATGCCCCACTAGGTACCCTATTACCGACAGTCTGGATAAGACTGTCACACTTAAAGTGTTCTGGGCACATTAATAGAAAATTAATCATGAGACCCGTACTCAGATGAATAAACGCTATGGATTAAGTTAATTTTAAGTACATCTCACTAACTCAATCCTCTTGTGTATAGCCATACACTGAGTTATGTGATTACATGAACGAGGTACTTTGGGTTTTCAGTAGTGCCTTAATTATAAGCATACATGCATATAATAAGATGAATTATTAATTTTGTCCTAAAAACAATTATATAATTGTCTTTCGGGCACTACACCTAACAATCTCCCACTTACACGAAAGGCAAGTGAATTAATTGTATTAGAGCACCCTTTTTATATTTATATCTACAACATTCTCCCACTTGCTCAAAACAAGTGAGACATATCCCCAAGAATCATACCCTCCAGGCACATCTTAGTAATTCATCCTTCCAAGCACGACCGGAGTGTACTGCCGTAGGGTAGGTCAGTGACCTGGATCGTACTTAGAATCTGAATACCATGTGACTTGGTACACTGATCAGGTAGGTTGGCGGCTTGAGTCAATCTTTGGGATCAAAATTCCGCCTTTCCATCTAATCCGGTGGTACGATTTCAATATGCCGTTGATTCAACACTGAGGATGAAATCGACTTAACGATCATCCTCAATCTGACCTAAAGCCAGAATCAGTGTTATCACTTATTTTCTAGTTTGCACCTAAACATACTAGCATATTATTCCACATTCTCCTGAAGAGATTGGAGGATTCACTAAACATCCCATTTAGTATTCATCCGCATGTTTAGATAATCATTCCTGAGAGGTAGGGTAGACTACATCGTCGAATGTTGCATAAATGCAATAATATCTTAACCAGGTGAATGGATGAGATTTCCAATGATCGATTCTCATGAATTTGAGCGAATCAAATCCTTTAGAATGAATCCCGATGGCATGTCAGACTCTGACTTTAGATAACACACCCATGTTGTTTCCAACTGTTTCAGTGTTACCATTCACAAACACTAATCTACATACTACTTTACTAATATCGAAGCCCAGTCTACGAAAGACTTATCAATATTCTGGTCAAGTCAACATATTAAAATATATGACTTTGAAATGACCTAGAGGTTTGCTTTAATCCCCAAAGGATATAAGTTGTGGCAGGCATCCTACAAAAGATTCTATCTGAATAAATTAAGATACCGTTAGTCTCGCAAAAAAGGTCTTAGGGAATCACCCTTATTTTCTGCTTTGTAACGAATCCGTTATTTGTTCTTAGCTAAAAACCCTTCTGTTCTGAATGAATTCAGATTCCGTTGTTCGGCAAGGAAGTCTTAGGGAATCACCTCTATTTCTCCCTTTTTGACGAAATCAAGCATGACTGAGTGGTAAGAGAGATCACGGTCTGGTTAACTCTCAACCTTTTAGGGAATAAGTCCTAAATTACTCAACTTTGCGTTGAAAGTTAAACTTTCCAATTCAGTCGACTCTTCTCTCTGTAGTTCCAACTACTCCCATTGGGCCTGAGATACTCAGGTGGTTCTACAAGAGTTTCAACAGAGCTGGAGTATCAAACTCCATTCACAGGGTTATGGCTTTTAAACCAACATCTATGATCAGGATCCTATACAGCCCACAAAGGACTATAGGTCATCAATCTATCCTATAGACCGTAAGGTCCTGCAATGGGTAATGGACAAACCATACTCCCACTACGTTCGGGGTTGATCGATATACTGATCTAGTTTAGTAGTTTTTATCAGTGATATCACCAACTCCCAGTGTTGGATGTGGACTGAACAAATCAATTAGTAACATCTTGAGTACAAATACTTCAAGATCTAAGGTTGTTATTTATAGACTCTATCTGACCGAGTTTGAAACTATAATCGTCATTCTCTGATTTTACAAGTTTTATAACAAACCTTTACTCAATACGTTAAGATATTTCACGACCTGAACGTGTAAGCAAAATTTCCAATCCTACCTTCAAGCACTAAATGCTAAATGTCTATATTTACGGATGTGGGTGAACCGAATTCACTCATTATCCACTAATGCGTAGGCATCTTTTAGGTGGACTTCTCGGTTTTTCATTACAACGTAAACCGTTATTTTGCAACCAATTTCTTAAATGAGTTCAGCAGCGTATCGTAGCACATCAATAACTATATAAGGCAAATTTATGATATATCCTTTAGTGAAAATATTTCACTGGGAGGCAGGCCGAGTGTTGGGGAGATTTTGCATCATTAAAACAAAAGAAAATTTATAAAACCTATACTACCATGCAAAACTACCTCCTAACCGGCCGAATACCGGGTAGTTGCTAGTAAAGTTGGATAAGTACGGGTATCGATCCTCAGGGAAAAGGGATGTTGAATCTAATATAATTAATTCTTCTTTATTAACCTAAACCTAAACTAAAACGGAAAATAAACTGGACAGAGGATTGTTAGTCCAAAGCCAGGAAAAATAAAAAGCAATAAAGACTAAACTACAAACGAAAACGAAAAAAATAACTATTAAGATGATCATGGAGAGCAAACAACGAACAAACAAAATCATCCAATCCAACAAATCCTCTATCTCTATCTAAGGTTATCTCATGACGATTAACTAAAGATGTGGTTCACCTCTCGAAGGTATGAATACTACTTCCGTAGATAATCCGTCTATCAATCTAACATCTTCCAATGTATAGAATTGACGCAAACAAACCAAGGTGCAAGATTTTAAATCTAACAACCTAGATAATTAACCTATCAACTTCCGTTATGTCAAGGTTAAAAATCTAATCTTTCCTATGGTGATCTAAATCTAATCATGACTTCCATCAAAATCAAACATCAAAAGCAACGATCTTCCGATATGAGTTGCATAAACGAATAAACGAATAGAAAAGATACAACTTTGAATTAAGATCACAACATAAACTTAAATAAAAGATAGATAAAACCTGAATGGAAAAAGAGTCAAACTGTTGAACATGTTCAGCCTCCAAGCATGGAGCTTCAGAAAAACGCAGCAGCAAGAAAGAAAAAAAAGAAATAAACATCTAATCTAAGACCTAATCTAACCTCGGATCACCCGAGCACAAGGCTCGGGTGACCGGCCTTGAAACCTCCAAGTTGCGGCTGCTTCTTGGTGTTTTGTGTATGAGAAATTCTGATGATATTAGGGTTGGAATCGCAGCTACTTTTATAGAAAAATCAAGTCGGTTGCTACAGTAAAGGTGCCGGACGCCCGTTTGAAGATCCGGACGCCCGTCCGCTATTTTCAGCAACAGCATCCAAACTTGTAACGCTCATATCTCGGGCCTCGTAAGTCGGAATGGAGTGATTCAAAATCCTGTAGAATCCTCTCTTCAAGCCCTACAACTCTTATCTTGAGGTCGAGAGTCAAATCGGTTGTTATCATATCAAGAACTGCGTTGCAAGGTCGTCACTACTCGGAATCCTGATTTTCCGACATTTATCTTGCTTGATTTCTTTCCTTATATCTTTCAATCTTCCATAAATTTGATTGATCCTTTCCAAGCACGAATTTGGCTCTCTAAAATCCTCTCTTCCATCATCAATGAGTATCTACAACAATAGGAAAACATACCAAAACATAACACAATTCCAAAATAACATAAAATCATACTTTAAGCACATAATTTGTTACATTTTGCAATTAACCTCTTAAAAACACTATTTACTCAATTAATCGATTATAAGCTCGATTTCTATGAAAAACATCCATATATGGGGAATATTGATATAAAATATATCCTTATAAAACGTATAAAATCACCCTTAACAACTCCCCCACACTTAAACCTTGCTCGTCCCGAGCAAGACAAAACATAATCATCACTCGAGACAAATAAGCACTTATGCAAATATAAAACATATTCAAGTAGTTTAGAGGTTCACCCAAGTGCGTGTGTGCATAGCCATAGTAAATTTCCACTAAATCCACACTTGAAATTGATTCAAACAAAACTAGCGAACATCCCATTTAAATTAGAAATATAAAAATGATTATAACATGCACCTCACAAAAACATACACATTCCGAAAAGATAATAGGGAGCATTTAAAATATTTCCGACATACTTAGAGGATAGTCCCTACAACATATCATTCAGTTTATACTGGGGATAGTCAGAAGATAACTAAGGTTTTCGACCATCTTTTCACATTGCCATTCACTAATTTTTCTTTATAGTTCAATCAATTCCACACATATATAGCATATATGCCCTCATTCCCAGCAATAGGACGTTTCAGGATAACACCCTAGCTGGACTACTATCATCAGGCAGTCGGGAGCTATTAACCTCATAGTGGTATAGGACATTTCGTGATAATGCCCTACCGCACTCAAATCATCGGCAGCTACTTCCGACACTTAAATACATAATTCATATTATTCATCCTAGATTGGTATTCAAACCTTAAATTATATCCCTCCTATCACATTCAAACCTTCAGATATTCACAGTATGTCATACTTTAATTCTAAGCACAAACTATTAGAATTTTCAAAATTCGTATGGAAGCAAAGAATCATGCGATAATCATCAAAAAATCTCTAATCAAATGGGCATAGCTTTAAAAACATAGCTCATCATCTACTATGGCACGTGAAAAATGGTGTCGGGTGAAACAACTAAATTTACTAAATATGCAGAATACAGCATCAATGATATAAGAACTCAAATGAAGACATGCAATGCTTACTTGGGACAAAACAAAAATTTTAAAATCTAGCACTTTTCATAGAAATATAAAAGTATGGCAAATGAATGTAGATAACACATAAGCCATTCCCCTCCCCCACACTTAAATTACAACATGTCCTCATGTTGTGCAGAAAAGATCGAAGAACTTAGCTGTTTGTATTCCGAATGTAGCAAGTCTGGAAATGAGGTCCGAGGTCAGATCCATAAATACTTGCATATAAAGCAGTAAACCGTGCACAAACGCCATCGAAAATAACCTGCACACTTGAAAAACAAGAAAGTATCTCGGGGACACGGGGAGATAGAACATACAAAGCACAAAATAGAATCGCTTCAGATGGAAAAATCAAACAGGGAAAGTACAGAACATCTAAGCGTCTAAATATGGAAGTTTGATATAAGCACAAAAAGAAATAATAGCTCAGATGGAAAGATCAACACTTAAACTCAGGACATCTAAGAATAAAGCCACAGAAGCTTGTAGATTAATATAGACCACATGTGCAAACAGAAACATCAAACTCCAACTAATAATGATAGAGGATTATACATGGAAAAGAAATCAGAAAGAATTTTCAGATTAAGCTCATATAGAGATGGAACATATACATGGAATATTACAAAATAGTAGGCTAGGTGCAACTACATGAAAAAGATATTACAATGCAATCTACATGATATGCAATAATAAAATAATGATGGCATATGGAAAACCAACAGTAACCATCATGGAAAAAAACGAGGTAGTATTACGGAAACCGACAGTTAACTACACTCAAGAAAAATAAAAGAAAAATAGAAAAACAATGCAACTAGATGATATGCAACTAAATGATATGCATCTATATGATATGAAAAAATAAAAGGAAATAAAAGAAAGAAAACTAGCCCACTCATTTGCAACATGACATGTATAAAATAAACGTCTACCAGATAATGACAGGTTACGATAAATGACAGTGCTGTTCATTACATGCAATGTAGACGCGCTTTAAGACTCGTAAAAAGTGATAGCATTATGGAAAACCAACAGTTAGCTATTCTAAACAGATATAACTCATAAGACCTAAGACGTAGCATACGCAAACCGACAGTAGCTACCCATATGAGTTACATAAACAACAGGAAAGCACATAAGTCTCAAAGCTTAAAAGATTCATCACAGCGGTAAGTAGCATACGGAAACCGACATTAGCTACTAAATAACAATAAGAACAGTTATAGCATACGAGAACCGACAGTAACTATAACTTGCATAGATGAATCAAGTATATAAAAATAAATCAATTATTTAACATGGATTCGTAGATGGAAAGATATGAATATGCAAGTTCAGAACATCTACGTAAAATGAAATAGCCACAGAAGCTCTAATGAAAAAATCCACATCAAATAAAAGCATTAAAATTTAAATCAAGAAAAATTCAGAACCTGGACTGGCGTCCTTACTGATCAGACGGGCGTTCACCTCAAAATGCAGCACTGGACGAGCGTTCATCCAAACAAACGCTCGTTTGATTTGAAAACCGACCGGACGGGCGTTCAGAAAGTATAGACGCTCGTCTGGTCCTTCAAACCAGAACAGAGTTGAAACTTTCTGGACGAACGAACGTCCATCCAACCAGACGCTCGGTTACCTGCATGTTAGGGTACTGGACGGGCGTTCACTTACGTGAACGCTCGTTCAGTCATCGAATTTGCACAGAAAACAGCAGGAAAAACACAGAAACCCTAATTATCCTAAACAAAATCATCACAACAGCCTTATCACATTAAAGCACAGAGGGTCAGATTAGATAACACAAACAAGTAATTCACGTGTCATAAATCGAGTAAAAAAACTTTTGCACATTCTTAACCCAACGGTTATCGAAACACGGCAAAATAAAAAACCTCAATTTATTCAACGCTACTTTTATTGAAAAACGTAACAAAAAACACGTAACGAAATAGAAAAATTAATTCAATTAGATTCAACAAAACACCGATTCCCCGGCAACGGCGCCACTTTTGTTGGGGAGATTTTGCATCATTAAAACAAAAGAAAATTTATAAAACCTATACTACCATGCAAAACTACCTCCTAACCGGCCGAATACCGGGTAGTTGCTAGTAAAGTTGGATAAGTACGGGTATCGATCCTCAGGGAAAAGGGATGTTGAATCTAATATAATTAATTCTTCTTTATTAACCTAAACCTAAACTAAAACGGAAAATAAACTGGACAGAGGATTGTTAGTCCAAAGCCAGGAAAAATAAAAAGCAATAAAGACTAAACTACAAACGAAAACGAAAAAAATAACTATTAAGATGATCATGGAGAGCAAACAACGAACAAACAAAATCATCCAATCCAACAAATCCTCTATCTCTATCTAAGGTTATCTCATGACGATTAACTAAAGATGTGGTTCACCTCTCGAAGGTATGAATACTACTTCCGTAGATGATCCGTCTATCAATCTAACATCTTCCAATGTATAGAATTGACGCAAACAAACCAAGGTGCAAGATTTTAAATCTAACAACCTAGATAATTAACCTATCAACTTCCGTTATGTCAAGGTTAAAAATCTAATCTTTCCTATGGTGATCTAAATCTAATCATGACTTCCATCAAAATCAAACATCAAAAGCAACGATCTTCCGATATGAGTTGCATAAACGAATAAACGAATAGAAAAGATACAACTTTGAATTAAGATCACAACATAAACTTAAATAAAAGATAGATAAAACCTGAATGAAAAAGAGTCAAACTGTTGAACATGTTCAGCCTCCAAGCATGGAGCTTCAGAAAAACGCAGCAGCAAGAAAGAAAAAAAAGAAATAAACATCTAATCTAAGACCTAATCTAACCTCGGATCACCCGAGCACAAGGCTCGGGTGACCGGCCTTGAAACCTCCAAGTTGCGGCTGCTTCTTGGTGTTTTGTGTATGAGAAATTCTGATGATATTAGGGTTGGAATCGCAGCTACTTTTATAGAAAAATCAAGTCGGTTGCTACAGTAAAGGTGCCGGACGCCCGTTTGAAGATCCGGACGCCCGTCCGCTATTTTCAGCAACAGCATCCAAACTTGTAACGCTCATATCTCGGGCCTCGTAAGTCGGAATGGAGTGATTCAAAATCCTGTAGAATCCTCTCTTCAAGCCCTACAACTCTTATCTTGAGGTCGAGAGTCAAATCGGTTGTTATCATATCAAGAACTGCGTTGCAAGGTCGTCACTACTCGGAATCCTGATTTTCCGACATTTATCTTGCTTGATTTCTTTCCTTATATCTTTCAATCTTCCATAAATTTGATTGATCCTTTCCAAGCACGAATTTGGCTCTCTAAAATCCTCTCTTCCATCATCAATGAGTATCTACAACAATAGGAAAACATACCAAAACATAACACAATTCCAAAATAACATAAAATCATACTTTAAGCACATAATTTGTTACATTTTGCAATTAACCTCTTAAAAACACTATTTACTCAATTAATCGATTATAAGCTCGAATTCTACGAAAAACATCCATATATGGGGAATATTGATATAAAATATATCCTTATAAAATGTATAAAATCACCCTTAACACCGAGCATCAGTCTAGAAGACTATGAAATAACCTATTTTTGAGTATGAAATACTCTATCTCAAGTGAAATCAGAGATTTCCTCCAAATATTTTGGATAAACTTACCGGAGTCTCGAATAGTTGTCAGACATGATGTCACTACTTCAAAAAACTCCCACTAGCTTGTACCTTTCATATGACCCTGAAGGTTATTATGAACAAGGTATGTTACTTCTTTAAATATATTACCCTTTCCCGATTGAAAGGAAAACTTAGGCATTGTTCCTTTGAGACAGGATTCCTTTGACTTGGAGATAGGAATCACCCTAAGCCAGTCTTCAGTCTTGTCTTTAGGGAATATGCACTAATTAATAGAATAGAAAGAAGCATTTATCTAAATACGGAAACCATTTGCGTTTATATATTTTAGGATGTGTTACTGATACTTTTTCAGCAATGCTTAGTGGTTCTGACTTTATCAAACAAAAGTCCGAGTCTTGGGTTCGTGCTACGAATGTTATATTCATTGTCAATAAGACAAACAAATTATCCTATTGAAAATGAATACGTTCGTTCCAACGAATCCGAAAACAGAAAATGAATTTTCTGTGATTGATACTCAAGAATTGAATCCGAGATTCATTTCCTTATATCACTCCCACTTGTCTATCTGAAATTACAGCCCGTTGTCTATTTTTATTTATCGTTTAATGCAAAGCTACCTAGTTCTTCCAAAGAACTTTAGCTTTCGAGAAAATTGCTAAGGATGCATTGGTCAGTGATCCGAAATCACTTTCCTTATCCTCTAATTTCCAATTTATTAATTTTTCCGGTTTAGCCTTAAAACTGCTTAGTTTAGATCACTGACACGTATAAACATTCTTTCCCATTCTCGACTTTCCTTAAATAGAAACAGTCTTTAACTAGCAGTTCGTTTGAGTAGACACTACTCTTTAACTGTGGGATGTTCAGTGTTACTTGCTTGGACTATCAATTTTTCTAATCGACAAATCATAAAAGCAAAGCTCCTACTAGTTTATCGGTTCCAAATACCGTCTAACTAGCAACACATTGTATTTATGATTTTTCAAAGATTAGAACATCATCTAGAACTAAGCTCCCACTAGTTTATCAGTTCCAAATACTGTCTAACTAGCAATGCTGTGTTCATGATGTTTCAAAGATTATAAAATCTCCCGAACTAGTTTATCAGTTCCCAATACTGTCTAACTAGTAACGCTTTATTCTTGTTTTTCCAATGAATGGAGAAACTCCTGTGCAGTCTATTACACATTTCTAATGATTCAGAAAAACAACAAATCATAAGACTAAGGCTCCCACTAGTTCATCGGTTCCAAATACCGTCTAGCTAGCAATGCTTTGTGTATATGATCTTCCAATTTTTCAATTTTGAAATTTGTTGTGTAATTACACTTTTAAAATTCATTAAATGAATTTTTCTGATAGTCCTATATCATCTTTCGTAAACTAGATATGGTCATCTCTCGTTCAACACGAATGACAGGAATGACATACCTATACTATGTCACTTAAAATTTAAAGGCTCAAGAGAATAAATCTCTTCCGAAAAATTAAATGCATTGTTCGAAAATTTACAACATACTTGTTACTTTCTACATTTTTAATGTAGTCCTACTACTAACAGTTTAGTAGTCTAGAGATTTAGTTGTAAAAAATTTGACAGAAAGTTAAATTCAAATGGTAAATTTTCACTACTAGATTTTTATTTTAGGAATAATAAACTTATATGAAGTCTATCCTACCATTCCAAGGATTTAACCTCGCATCGTACCGCCGCCTTTAGGGTCGGTATCACCACGATGACGGTTAAACTGAGACAATCTCTCTCAATGATTAAGCTTCGAGAATCGAACATCTCACGGGAATCAGACATCCCGGGCCTTAATTATTGATTACCTTCCTTTTTCTAGCCTAGATATTTTGAAAATATCCATAAAGAGTGTGACCTACTATATCAGATCTCAAAGTACGTCCTGAGTATGCCGCTTTTAGGTTCGGACAGTGACCCAACGAGTACCCGAAATTCTATCCTTTCGGAGACCAAGCCTTGAATATTGATAGGGGTGAACGCCATCCTTAGGGGGCCGGAATCAAAGCGGCACGAGGTGTCATCCTTCTCTCACGTGCTTGCATGTATAGTAGAGGCCGTGGGGTTGGCTGTCGCCTTCCCCGCTCCCACTCAATATTTTGAAAAAAAGTGGTGGGTTTACTAATTACGGTTTCGGTCTTGACAATAAGAAATAATAAATCAAAGTACTCCGAACAGGGTCGGTTATGTAGGCAAGGCTACGCCGTCTTATTCTTTGGAACATATGTGACAGTTCAGGCTGATCCGGCAGGAGAAGCCCCATTTAGCCCAAAGGCTTATCGGCTATGCTAAGTCTTGTCGAACAACTGCACGTAAATCACACGTGGAGGGGAGTCGATTGAGCCAAAGCTCGGTTGAACTCGCCCATCCATGGTTAGACCATTTCCAAACCCATGTACTAAGATTTTACGATTTCTATGTTGTCAACCAAAGCGTAATCTCGTTTCAATTTAAGGTGGCTTCATCAAGAAGCCATCACCGAAAACTCAACGATTTATCTAAGTTGGATTCACCGAGAATCCATCACTAAAATCGTAACGATTGACAAAACCCGGTACCTCGGTTTTAATAATTAGTTACTTAATTTTAATTAACTACCACATATTAATTAAAACAAGTATGTTAACTAATTAATCGAGTTACATATGCCTAATTTATTCGAAATAAACTAGCTACATGTATGCATTGGAGTGGAATCATGAAGATGCATGTCATGGCAGTTTCCGGTTATATCATACAATTTTTTATCATACACGAAAAAATAACGAAAAAATAAACACCGAGATGGATCGTTGGTACCCCCGACTAACCTATTTTCTAAGGAAAAGTAAAAATAAAAAATAAAAAATAAAAATCTAATTCTTCAAGTCTTGATCTTCAAACTTGAACTTAAAACTTCGATCTGGATCTCGAACCTTCGATCTTGACACGAACCACAAACGACGATGAGAGGAGACCGTAATATACCAATATATTATAAAATTGTTTTTTTTTTTTTTTAATTAACAATCCACGGCAGCTTAAATATATATATTTTTTCATTTTATCAAACAGGCCTTTCGGCCAAGGGTTGAAAGAAAAAAAAAAAAATATTTAAACTGTGACAATAGAAAATTAGGGCTGCCACATGAATCATAAACAATTTGACAATGTTGCCGCATGCAAATTGTCGATTTGCCGAGATCAAAAAAAAAAAAAAAAAACAAATCAGCCCCTCTTCTTTTACCTTATGTTACACCATATTGATGATCTTGAACATCATGATCTTCGTCGTTTTGAACCCAAAACAAATTTAAAAACCAAAAGGTACTACCTTTTTACATAATTTTTCGAGTGAAAAGAATTTAAATTACACATCCTATGCTCAATTGATACTAATCAAAAGAGCTACAAAATAGATCTACGGGTAAACAGTACCAACCCCAATCCATCTCTTCATCCAAGACAATCACAATGCATACAACATGATATTTTCGAAATTAATAAAAAATGAAAATAAAGCAATCTACACATGCTTATTCCACTCCTTAGATCTAAAATTCACTTACTTTGATTGATCGATCAAAGGCTCTGATACTACTTATAGGATGTAATATCGCCGGATGGATTATAGATGCACCCGATTACGCAGCGGAAAGTATAAGATCTAGATCTAACAATCAAAATACATAAATACAATAGATATAAACATACGAGGGGGTTTAGATTGCTTACCTGCTTATTGTTAATAAGCACCAAGAACAATCCGAGATCCAAGAACTGAGAAGCCACCGTCTTCCGACGTGTATCTCCAAACAACACCAAGTGGATGGTGATTCAAGCCGCTTGACCTCCTCGATATGCTACCGGAATAATCCCGAGGATTATCCCAACTCGAAACCGTTAGTGTTGAAGCCGAAAATTCTAAGCTTCCAACACTACCCAAAAAGTCGAAATTATGTGTGTGCTTTAGGCTTGGGAGAACTCTCTTTATATAGGAGAGTAATCCTTGTCCTCTAAGGATTTAATAATTAATACAAAATCAATTATAATTATCCTATTAAATAAAAAGATACTCCTAGAATAATCTACAACCAATCTCGAATATTTAAGGATCAATCTAATATTTTCCTTAATCAATTATTTATCAAATAAATAATTTAATCACATGTTAAATAATTATCGAAGAAAACTAATTTCTTGACAATTAAATAACAAAAATGCGCCAATACCCTAATACATTAGGTCATCCACGCATTTCACACACTTGGCCGAGTCCACGAAATTTTTTTTCCATGTATTTAATTATCTAGTCCAACTAAACAACTAATCCACAAATCCATTAAACAGTCCAATCCAACTATTTAATATTAATTGAGGTGAAACGACGAGAAAACATATGCATGTTAGGAGCCACGTCGGGGACCATGGACCCATATTCAGTAGCTAAAATAAATTAAATAATATTATCCGTCACACCGAACAATAATATTCAATCTATTAATTCCGGGATTACACCACCATAAACCCGAAACTGAACTCTGCCGAATATAGATAACTTATACTCAACTATGAGTAGATAAGGTGTCCATTGATATAATCATTACATACGGATAAATCCTCCATAGACTGTTCGTTTCGATTCGGGATATCTCCGTAAACCCTTCTCGAAACCTCTTATCCTTATTTACCATTAACCCCCTAGTGACCAAATAGTTCATAACTAATATAATATGAACTGCGTGCATCGGTCAGTTTCTAGGATTAACAAATAAGGGAACTGTATGTCTACTTCGCGAGGGAATGAATGGATTCCATGTCTGTGATAGCACAGGCTACTAACTCATTCCAGAATAGAGCCAACGAGAAGTGTTGGACCACATACTGCGAAGTGATCCTTACTAACACATCAAACTCCACCCTAGTTTAAACAGTTGTCTGCGATCACCTCAGGATTGAGATTAATCCATATATGATCATCTTGTGATTCGATAAGACTTCTCAATCACAGAATTATATCGAGAACTCAAATCAAATCGGTCCAGCCCTATATGATTATCATCATATATAAATGCCCCACTAGGTACCCTATTACCGACAGTTTGGATAAGACTGTCACACTTAAAGTGTTCTGGGCACATTAATAGCAAATTAATCATGAGACCCGTACACAGATTAATAAACGCTACGGACTAAGTTAATTTTAAGTACATCTCACTAACTCAATCCTCTTGTGTATAGCCATACACTGAGTTATGTGATTAAATGAACGAGGTACTTAGGGTTTTCAGTAGTGTCTTAATTATAAGCATACATGCATATAATAAGATGAATTATTAATTATTTCCTAAAAACTATTATATAATTGTCTTTCAGACACTACACCTAACACTAATCTCATCAGCTGGTCTTGCAAGCAGCAACACCCCGTCACTAAAAGTAGTACTGAGGGAGAATATAAATTTGTTTCCACTGCTACTATTGTGGTTCGATGGCTGCTGGCACTTTTTCACGAGCTTCCTGTTTCCTGTCCTTTTTCACCCATCCTGTGGTGTGATAACGTGGGCGCCACGTATCTTGTCGCCAACCCTGTTTTAATTTCCATGCTTGCACTAGGCACATTGATATCGATGTCCATCATGTTCGTAAACTCGTGGCTCGCAAATTAATTCGGGTTGGCTACATCAACACCAATGACCAGCTTGCGGATATTCTCACGAAGCCTCTTCACCAGCCTCGCTTCCACCATTTAAAGACCTATCTCCATGTCCACTCCGTATCAATGGGATTGCCGGAGGGTGTTAGAGCAAGACCATAGTTGTGAGTCAATTCGATTAGCTAGCCCACTTTATTTTACTTGTTCGCTAAGTTGTAATCTCCTATTTATATTGCAATATTCTTGTATCAAAAATCAATCATCAAATTATTGAAAATTTTCAATCATTACAAGATTGATACATGAAGAATGAAAAAATAAAATTAAAAAAAAGAAAAAAAAAAAACCAGACCGAATTGTCACAGACCAAGAGGCAGGTTTGTGGCATATAAGTTTAGCAAAAACCAATCATTTATGCAATCCTAATTTGAGTAAAAATGTAAGAGATTCATCAATGATAATTTATGCCCATTCGATCAAACATGATATATAATGATTAGACTTCACATATTCTACACAGACTATTCATTTTCATATCCTACGTACTAGACATCTTTATAATTTTTTTTTCTAGAATACATTACATTCTTTCATTTTTATTCTCACACACAATAAAATGTATTATGTGAAATAAAGTAAAAATATATTATCATTTAATACAATATTCTCATAATGGTTGTATCATAAAATATTTACACAAGATTATGGTAACATACATCAATAATTGTAATAAAATCTCTCTAATCTGTGTTCTATGATGATGGTGCATGTGTTACACGTTGGTTTGAGTATTTTGTCGCCTTACACTTTGTGAGAATCGTTTCTATTCTTTTAGATGGTGTGTTACATGTTTTGAGTGTATTCATTCCATTGGTATCAGACTCGTGAAATGTGCCTTGCTTTTTTTGTTGTGTGGTCACTCATGTGTTAATTTGTGTCTGTGTTTAGGCACCACAAAAGAAAGACCAATGACAGGTATGAGAAATGATAGATGTACAACGGATTGACGTAACGGATTTACATAAAATTTATCTAGACCATTGAGTACTTTGAAACCTAGATCAATCAATAAAGGACCACAATATATAATCAATGGTCTATATAAATGTTGTGTAAATCCGTTGTGTCAATTCGTTGTGCCACTATCATTACTTGACAAGTAAATTACGTACAACGTACGACGAGATACTACAACGTTGATATATATATATATATATATATATATATATATATATATATATATATATATATATATATATATATATATATATATATATGAAAGTAATTTTATTGTTTTCACACGATTGAGAAAGTGGTTGAATGACATAAATTTCAAGTAGAAATGACTAAAATATGAATTGACTATTATTAATGAAATAATTATAAAGAATTGAAAAGTAGTTGAATTGTTAATAAATTATGGGTAAGATATAGAAAATAGTAATAAATGCTTAATTGGTAATGTAGAATGACTTATAATTTGGGACAATCAAAAAGATGTTGAATGACATATGTTTTGGGACGGAGGTAGTATATATATATATATATATATATATTTTTGTAATATCCCGAACTTTGGGAAAGGGCAGACGTGTCAATTTGTTTCGGTATAATATGTGTATTTAAATTTTGGAATTAAGTATTATATTTGTGTATTTTCGAGATATACATATATATATATAATTAAAAAGAAATTGAGGGATTAACTAGAAATTAGAGTGGAAGTTATATTTGGCAATTAACTTCCCACTAATAAGGAAGTGTCAGAATCCCAAAACTTTGCAAAGCATTACACGAACTCTGAGAAGAAATTGAAAGAAAACTGAAAACAAGAAGAGGAGGAGATTTCTTACAATTTCACACAAGTTAGTTGACGGATTTCAGAACCGATTGAAGATTTGGAATCAGCGAGAAGAGATCATTTTTTTAATACAGAAAAGTTGGGGCTTTGAGAAGGTATGAGTTCAGCCCTATTTTTGGTTTTGATCAGGTTTCGTAGTCGTTCTTGGTATAATTCGTAGTACAGACGTTATAGAAGCATATGATCAAGTCTAACTCATGTTGGTGGTTGATCACATAGGGCTTGGCTGAAGAATCTACGTTTTGGGGCTGTTGTGCTTTGGAAAGGGGTTTGGTTTTCTTTATTCAAGTAACAGGCTCTTCCTAAAGCTTAATTAAGGTTTTATGATGATAAGGTTGAGTTATTGTGGTGTTTTAATGATTTAAATCTTGCATACTTGTATTTGAGAAACATGGGATGTTTAGTTATGTAAATGTGCTATTTTTTTGTGCCCAATAGTGATAAACATGTTTGGGATCGATTGGAGATCGTTTAGATGCATAAAATTGAGTTTTTAGGAGTTTTTACGCTTGGTGCGGGCGCACCAGATCAAGTGCGGACGCACTGGGGAGGCAGAATTTCCGTTTTTACACTCAGAAGCTTGGTTCGGGCACACCAGATCCAGTGTTGATGCAGCAGAGCCCAGTGCAGGCGCACTAGCCTGGCAGAAAGTCTCTATTTCGCCAGTGGAAGCGCACCGAAGCCAGTTTGGGCGGGGAGGCAGAATGTCCGTTTTTACACTCAGAAGCTTGGTGCAGGCACACCAGATCCAGTGTGGGTGCACCAGAGCCTAGTGCAGGCGCACTAGCCTAGCAGAAAGTCTCTATTTCGCCAGTGGAAGCGCACCGAAGCCAGTGCGGGCGCACTGGACTTGTCTCTTTTTTTTTTTGTGTTTAGTCAGTTTTGAGCCGCGAGTCTACTTTTAAATGTTGTTTCTTGATCTAGTAACATAAAATGAACATGAACAAGCTTCGATTAAGCTTCTGATGCGTTTAGTTCCAGCACCGGATGTACTCATCCATAGAGTTGAAGTTTGGGACCGTTGGAAGGGTATGATTGGCTTGTGCTTTGATGAATTAGCATTCATCAATTTCAGTGTATGTGGTAGGCCTTGTCCGTGTCTAGTGGTCTAGGAAAGAGAGTAGTAGAGGTGAGGCAGCTTACGTGAAAATACATAGGTGGCTAGTTAACAACATAATAACAAACATACTTGTTTAATAAAAAGATTAAACAAAATGTCATTCTTGGTAATGCACTGTCTATATCGCAATGTGTGGGCGGTCAGACAAAGTGAATAACTCTATTGGCCTCTAAATGGCTAAATAGTAAGGGGACTTCGCCGAACGCGTGCACTATCAAAGTCTACTAGATTGGATGACCGTGGTTATTGGTGTGATATACCAATATTTTGCACCCAGATACTTTATGGTGAGTAGCACCATGCGTAGTGCCCTTGAATGCGGTTGTAACAAAGATAAGCTAAGCTAGACACAGTTAGTCATGACATGTTGATGAACATGAAGTGAACCTTAAAATTGAGTCGGTCTCACAAATATAACTTAATAACAATAATTTGAACATTTCGTTGTAAGACTTAATTATACATTAGCTTCTTCCTCTTGCTAAGTACTTTGTACTGACCTCAATTCCATATGTTGTTTTGTGTGCTTTCGGGGTGAGAAGACAAACATGTTAGCCTTGAGCTCGTTCAGGAGTACGATGATGTTTTGATGAAGTTGATGCCATGATGATACTTTCTTTCTACTTTAATAGTTAAATATTTTATTTTTATTTCAAGTTTGTAAGACAAGTGTTGTACCTTTCTTTTAAACATCGTATGTTGTAACCTTTGGACCTGATAGCAAAATACTTAACCGCTAACTTTCATCGACAGAGTATCGGGTCAACGGGAGTATAGTGGTCACGAGGTCGAATCCACAAGGAGTAATGTGTAAGTACCAAAGCTGATGTAGAACTTAGTTCAGGCCAAAATGATGGTGGAAGATATTATACTAATGCAGAAATAAGATTATACTAACAAGTTTACTTCTAGATATTAAAGGGTATAGCCGAACTATGATCCCACGAGTTACTTTTAACCTTTAGGAAGGACTTAACAGGGAGCGTGTCTTAACCGACCTACCTATCCAATGTAGTTTAACGACATCCACGGGTGCAAACTCCTAATTCTAGTGATTACACTTAACAACTCGATCTAACCACCCTATGTGAAATTAATTAATTCTCCCTTTAGAGAAATGATTAACCTAACATGATTATGCTCTAGAGTCGCTCGAACAATGATGAGAAACCTCTGTATTGGAAACGGTCCTAACAATTAGTCCGAATCTACGCAACGATCCCAAAACCCCTTTTCCCACATCTCACCGTAAAATGCATTTATAAGTCCAATGTGTGTGAGTGAACTAGGTAGCTACTCCAATTCGAAGCTGTTATAATAAGCTTTAGGACGTGGATTAATCGTTTACACATGATATTACGCACTACACAACTCCCTATCTCATCCCCCTTTGGGTTCTCACTCGCTTTCACGTAATTCAGCTACACAACATATTAGCTACTCATGATTATGCTAGAAACGGAATTAAAAACAGAAATTAAACTAAGGACAATAAATAAAAGAGAAAAAATTGCCGTAAAAATTGACATAAATCTGATCCATAAAATATCGAAGTTAAAAGTAATCTACAATTCAAATCTTTGGATTAGTAATGGAAAACTGATCAAAATAAAGTGTTTAGAATCAACGGGTGGTATCTAGAGAATCAACAGATCAAAATATGAACAACCTACACCATAACCGTAGAGAAATCGCCCAAAAAGTATCTAAAGTCGGCCAGATTTGTCAAAGTGCTGAATGAGCTGCGTATTTATAGTGTAGGGTTGATTTTTGTTGTTGTCGAGGGCAAACGAGTGCTTGCCTCATGGTGAACGCTCGTTCACGTAGTGATCGTGTTGACCTTTAGGGTTTGTTCTTCCATGAACGAGGGTTTGTGTTTCCTTGAACGCTCGTTTGTCCTATATGAGCTTTCTTGAATTTGGGCATAACCTTCCCAGACGCTCGTTTGGGGGTAATTTGGATGCTCGTTCATCATCTAAGCCAACTTCCTGTATCAAATGCCAATTTGACAAACGCTCGTTCGTATGTGGCCAAATGCTCATTTGTATGGTAACATATTCCTCAGCCTGAGCTTGCAGCAAACGAACGTTCACCTAAGGGAAAACACTCGTTTGGCATGAATCCACTCCAAACTTGCATTTTCTCCACTTTCATGCTACGTTCGTGCCTTGAACAAGTTTCTCAATCCAAAAAATCGCCTTCCGGGTCCTCGAGTCACCTAAGTCCTACAATAACATATACGAACAAACACCACATGTAATTCCGCAAGACAAACGTACTCGGAAAAGAGATAAATATCGTTGAAAAGGCGGACTTTACTATCGATATGACCGTTTTACCCCGTGCGTATAACTCACGATATTACTCTTAAACAGTTCTAGAACTATCCATAACATGTCAAGAAAGTGATAGACGGATGTTAAACCGTACGACCAAGTACAGTAAAGTTGACTCCCATCAACCACCCCACACTTAGCCTTTGCTCGTCCTCGAGTAAATTAGGCGCTCTAAAACAGACCAAGGGATCAACTTTACGAAACATGCATAGTACTCACGACATCAAGGTAAACGTAAAGTAGACACTGAATGTAAACCACTTGACTCTATCTCATCATGAAAACGAAGTGTGTGTGTGATAAAAACCGAGGGCTACACTCAAAATGATTACCGGTTTCGAATACCGCCCAAATGCCTACACACAACTCATACTGGGCTAGAATCTCCACTAATAGAGGCAACCGAGGCTAAATTCGGTCAAGTAAGACTTTGAGGGTTATAATATTATGCTGGGGATGGGCTAACCGAAAGGAAAAATTGGGACTGGAGAAAAGAAAATACGAGTGAACCTAATCATCTTATGTACTTCCTCTTCGAAAACATACCAAGCCACACCAAACTCCTTCAATATTTCTATACTCATTAATAAACAACTCCAACCTCGACATCATACTTTTATTCACTCAAAACACTCCTTATTTGGCTTCTTTTTCTGAAACTTTATTCAAACTTTACTTTTCTTTTCTTTTTTCAATTCATTCTTCTTCTTTTTTTCAATTTTTTTTTTCAAATTTTCTCGAACCAACAAGCCTCAAAATAGATTTCTCGAGCTCCTCCCCTTTGTTAAACAAGCTTGTATTAACCAACTCCCCTCGAAATATGCACCATCTCCCACCCCACACTTGATTCAGCAAGTGTGTCTAATGTAACAACTATGTCCACTCGTAGGGTGATCAAAAGAAACATGACCAATAATAAAGCTCAGGGTGAGGGTAATACATGCTAAGTAATCAAAACGGCTCATTTTTTTACGGTGGTCAGTCCGTCCTATCAAGGCTTAGAGGGGGTACGAGGGTAAAATGTTGGGATTATTGCTTATTTCGCTCTGGTCGGGTCAAAGAAGCGCCAGGACTCTCATCCCGTATCCGGCCTAGGTAAGCCTTTCTATTGCTCCTCGGAACTAGTGGTATAAGTGTGTATAGCAACCAAACTAAGTATAAACAAGGTTCTATGAGCACTAAAAGGGTTCGTAGCGTAATAGAATAAAATCGCGCTGTACACAATGCTTGACTACTAAGACATTTACCAACTCCATCGTGAGAAACATGCATATAGCGCGGTGTTAAACCGTGAAATTTTTTAAAACTTTATGCCACGAACTGACTCAAAACCGGACATTAACTAAGCATATCACAATTACCGGCACATTTATCAATCGAAACAATATAAAGCTAAGTCGTATCCAACCCCACTTCAAATGAAGCAATGTCCTCAGTGGGTGAATGAGATAGAAAAGAAGACTTAGCTTGTGAACCCGGCAGAAAGGTGCTATCGAATCCCTTAACAGCCTCGTGTAAGCTGGACCCGAATCCCTATATCAAAGTAGACAGAAACAACGCAAAGCATGCATGGGACATGGTCCACGTGCCAAAATATATAATAGGGATATGAAGGTATAACTGTAATAAGTCCCTGTCACGTTAGAAAACTCGACACACCATATGTAACGCATAAAATGGATCACTATAGATGGATAAAGAAACCCTACGGGTAAAGCACAGAACATCTAAGCATAATAGAAAGGCCACAGAGGCACATAATATAGAAATCATCCACAGTGCATACATATAAAAGCCAAGACACGAATGAAAGTAGTAGCATGCCTTACGGCTTACAAAACCATCAAAAGTCAAATAGTAGCATCCAAAATTTAAGCGTATCATAAAAAGTAGAACAAATGTATCAAACTGGCTAGACAGCACCAACCCTAACACTAGACATAGACGACAAAAGGAACAACATAAATAAAAATAAAATCATGTCTGTCCGGGTGCATCATCATCAGCAGCAGTAGTAAGAGTAGCAATGGTAGCTCCTGCCTCTATCTCATCGTCAGACGATGGCCCGTCCTCAGAATCAGACTGTGCATCAGCATCCTCAGCAACAATTTGTGTAATAGCTCGCTCAATATCGTCTGAAAAAAGATAATCAATGGTACTCTGGGTGAACGCAGCAGGATTCATCGGCATTTTACCCTGACTCTGCAGTAGGAGGAGGGTCAGGATATTATCCTGTGTCTGCTTCTGATCCTCCATCTAGTTCCTAAAACTGTTGGCCATACTCAACCTCTGACGAACTGAGGGAGAAAAAGTGAGAACTGGTTGTTCCTGAGCAGGGGCAGAAGATGAACTAGGCTGCCCCAACGCCATACGTCGTAACAGAGCAGGAGTCTTAGGCTGTGCTCTCTGCAACATTGGAGGGTTCTTGGGCTTGTGGTCCTCGGTGTACTCCCGCACCTGTGCATCCTTACACAAGCTATAGATGAGATGGGGACAAATCAAACTGCGTGAATAGACCTTCTGATTGGCAGCACACTCGTCATATATCGCCTGATCCATGTACACATTTATATTATAATTTAGGGTATACAGTATCCCAAGATCGGAAATGTGGAAATGGGTCAAGTTATTCTTCGGAAGAAGCCGGTTTTGGATGAACCGGCACTGAACCTTCCAATATTCACCCCAAGACGAGGTGACCAACTGTTTTCTCACTCCGCCATCTCCAAGGGTCCACTGAACATCCGTCCAAACCAACAACCGGAGGTCCTCCAATGGGTCCCCACCGGTATCCTTTCTCGCCTTGATCTCCTCATTGTAATCCAACCCCTCAAATGGTTGCAACCCGTATTTCTCATTGATGACCTTAGCAGTAAACGGCACCTTCACTCCCCAAACCTTCACTATCCCCGATTCTAGGCTTGACTCAGAAAAGTTTGCATAAAACTCACGCACCACAGAAGCATTCACCTTCCACTCCGGAATTGTCATCAACGCCTCCTACTTTTGATCTGTCAAACTCTTCCTAAACTCCTTGTCGATATTGTAAGGGTGAAAAGCTCTCTCTACCAGAATCGCGCGGTGTGAATAATGTCGGGTAAATAGATCCTAAGCTTTAGTATTGACAAACCGCTTATCAAATGGGATCGGGGTGGCTAGAGTCTCCCTTCTCGGGGTTACCAACGGTGGCCTAACATTTCCCTCTACTGGCTCACCCCTCTCAGCTCTAACTTTGGGTGTAGCTATAGGTGCCTGCACTACTTGTTCGACCCTAACGGATTGCTCCACCGGTCTCTCCTTAACCACCAGATCAACTGTCCTCTTTGGTACCGAAGAGCTTAGATGCTCGTGATCTGTGTCGGAATCCGATTCATCTTTCAATGAGCCCCTAGCATGAGCCTGAGCTGCCCTAGAAGGGTTATGTCGCTCTTTAAACTCGATCCCTTGGTTGGGATTAACCGCCTAAGGTCCACTACATTCTTCTTCTTAACCGCATCTCTAGAAATCTCCTTACCACCAGTATGCCCCATAATATCTCACACTGACAACCTCACTAAAGCCAAAGCAAAAAAAGCAAACACCAACCCGATTATCATCCAATCGGGATTTCCCAACACCACAAACACATACCAACCCAAAACGGTAATGCAGACGTCACAAACAAGTCAAAACAATCAACAAAGCATCACCAAAGCACAAATAGAACAAAACAAACAATAATAAGCCTAATCAGTGACAGTTCATTTAAGGTTCTAGTCGAAAATCGAACCTCAAAAAAACACGAATTAAAGTACGAAAAGCTTAGTTATTCTTACAAAGAAGGATGCTAGGATGACGATGGAGTTGACGAAAAGTCCTGATGATGCACAAATCAGCCAAAAGTTGAATTTTTTTCGACTTTGAAAACCGCACTAGATAGAGGCTCGAATCTAGCAAAAACAGGATTGTTCATAGATATGGGTTGGTGAAATGAAAAGAGGGGATCAAGAGGTGTTTGTGGGGCTTGAAATTACTCCGATCAGGTTAAAAACAAAGAATCTAGGTGAAAAAAGGCGAAGGGTTTTGGTTTTTTGAATTGTTTTATGGGTTTGGATAATGAACAAAGGGGGGTTTATAGATGATGGGAGAACGAGCATTTGCCTGAGTAGAAAGCTCGTTTACTTGGGATCATATGAACTGAACGAGCGTTCGCACGAACATGTACGCTCGTTTGCTTATGGCACTTTTGATGAACGAGCGTTTACATGGTGCTAAACGTGCATTTGAATTAAAACGATATTGATACAGAGAAGGGGGTAGTTTAATGAACGAGCGTTCACAGTGTAGCAAAACGCTCGATTGAGGACAAAGAGCTCAAACACAAAAATTCAATCCTGACTCGATTTCAACCACCGTTCTAACACTTTTATGATCAAGAACACTCAGAAAACTCAGAGAATGGTGGGTTGCCTCCCACCAAGCGCCTTTGTTTTACGTCGTTGGCTCGACAGATGACTTACCGTTTTGTCAAAGTTATACTTCCAGCACGAACGAGGAAGCGAGGATAGAAAGATAGGATGGTGGACTGTCAAGATCAGAAATGTCAAGATTTTAAATCCTGACGAGACTCAGAAAAGATCGATCAAGGTTCAGGATCAGTTAAATGTAAAACTTCAAGAGCCTCATCGAAAGGCAACTTCTCATACTTTTTCAGACAAAGACCGTTCGTGATAAACGTCCCGTGCTTCGGATGAGTCACCTCGATGGCCCCCGAATCAAAAACTCTCAAAACCTTATAAGGTCCCGACCACCTCGACTTAAACTTGCCTTGAAATAAGTGAAGGCGAGTATTATAGAGAAGAATCTCATCACCTATACTGAAAACACGAGGTTTGATCAACTTGTCGTGAAGCATCTTGGTCTTCTCCGTATATTTCGTCGAACAATCATAAGCTTGAAGGCAAAACTCATCTAGTTCATTTAACTGGGCCATCCTTCTCTCACCGATTAACACATCATCCATATTCAGATCCTTTATTGCCCAGTAGGCCTTATGTTCTACCTCTACGGGAAGATGGCAAGCCTTGCCAAAGACAATCTTGTAGGGTGACATACCTATGGGTGTCTTAAATGCAGTTCGGTGTGCCCAGAACGCATCATCTAACTTCTTCGACCAATCCTTAAGATTTGAATTGACAGTCTTCTCTAGGATTCTCTTAATCCCTCGATTGGTTACCTCAACTTGTCCACTAGTCAGGGGGTGATAGGCGGTGCCTAACTTATGAGTCACCCCATACTTAACTAGCAGTTTATCAAACTATCTATTCACAAAGTGACTGCCATTGTCATTGATTATCGCTCGAGGTACTCCAAAACAGGACATAATATGTTTCTTAAGAAACCTTATGACCACATGTTTGTCATTAGTAGGCGAAGTGATTCCCTCAACCCACTTCGACACGTAATCACAGGCAAAAAGAATGTACTTATTCCCGAAAGAAGACGGATACAGTCCCATGAAGTCTATTCCCCCTATATCAAAGACCTCACATACTATTATCAGTTTCTGAGGCATTTCATTTCTCTTTGAGATCCGTCCGGAGTGTTGACAGGCCTAACACGTCTTTACATACACATGTACATCTTTGAAGATAGTGGGCCAGTAGAACCCACTTTGTAGCACATTCAACGCTGTTCTCCCGCCTGAGAAGTGGCCACTGGCCTCTTTATCATGGTAGAACGAGAGAATACTCACTACCTTTCCATCATCGACACATCTCCTCCGAATCCCATCCGCACATAACCTAAAAAGTAAGGGATCCTCCCACACATAATGGTTCACCTCACTATAGAATTTCTTCTTCTGGTTCTCATCAAACTCGGGATCCATGAACCCACACTTATGATAATTGACAAATGGTGCATACCACGGGTTCCCTTTCTTCCCTCTCTACATAAAATTCCCTCACTTAACCGGGAGCATCGTATCCACTACGAACAACTTCTCATCCCGAAAGCGGTCATCTATCTCAACCTTAGTAAGGCATCTCCTCACCTGGTTCTATTCTACTCAGGTGGTCAACTACCACGTTCTCACACCCCTTCATATTCTTAATCTCTACGTCGAATTCTTGAAGGAGCAAGATCCACCTCAACAAGCGTGGTTTTGCGTCCTTCTTAGCAAACATATATTGCAACGCAGCATGGTCTGTATGGACTATGACTTTCGACCCAACTAAGTACGACCGGAACTTATCGAAAGCAAAACCGACGGCTAGAAGTTCCTACTCAGTGGTAGCGTACTTTTTTGAGCCGTATTCTGGGTATGACTCGGATAGTAGTTAGGTCGGAACAACTTATCGACCTTCTGACCTAGGACAACACCTACATCACAGTCACTCGCATCACACATGACTTCAAACTCCCTGGACCAATCAGGTGCCATGAAGATAGGAGCCGAAGTTAGAAGTTTCTTGAGTGTTTAAAAGGCATCTACACATGCCGCATCAAAAATACCGGGGGCTCCTTCATCAACTAAAGGGTAAGAGGTCTAGCAATTTGGGAAAACCCGGGGATGAACCAACGATAAAAACCTGCATGACCCAAGAATGATATCAGGGTCTTTAGATTTATGGGCATATGAAGCTTAGCTATTGCCTCTATCTTAGCTCTATCAACCACTAATCCCATCCCTGACACTTATGGCCTAACACAATGCACTCAGTGACCATGAAATGACACTTCACCCAATTTAGAACTAGGTTTGTCTCTTCACAATGCTCAAGCAGCTTATCAATGTTAGACAAACACTCGCCAAAAGTCTCACCAAAAACACTAAAGTCTTCCATAAAGACTTCCATAAACCGTTATATCATATCAGCAAAAATGGCGACCATGCATCGCTGGAATGTCGCGGGTGCATTACAGAACCTGAAAGGCATTCTTTTGAATGCAAAGGTGCCATAAGGACACGTGAAGGTAGTTTTATCCTGGTCATGTATATCAATGTGGATCTGATAGTATCCACTAAAACCATCTAAAAAGCAGTAAAACGCACGACCACTTAGATGCTCTATCATTTGATCAATAAAAGGGAGGGGAAATGATCTTTCCTAGTTTTATCATTAAGCAGGCGAAAGTCAATACACACCTTATTGTTAGGTGTGATGCCCGAAAGACAATTTTGTAATTGTTTTATTTAATAATTGAATTGACATTATTATTCATATTTATTATTCTCATAATCAGCGATGTGACAATAGTATTTACACTACAGAAAACCCTAAGTATATCGTTTATGTAATCACTTAACTCAGTGTATGGGATATACACGGGGAGGATTGAGTTAGTGAAGATGTACTTAAAATACAATTTGCCCGTAGTGAAGTTAATCGAGAGTATCGGGTCTCTCCTTTAACGTGCTATTAATGCGCCCAGAACACAATAGGTGTGATTGTCTTATCCGGACTTTCGGTTAAGATAACCTAATGGGGCATTTTTATATGATAGATATATCATATAGGGCTGGACCGATTTGATTAGAGTTCACTATATAATTCCGTAATCGAGAAGTCTTATCGAATCAATGGATGATCATATTTATAGATATATCTTAATCCTGAGGTGATCACAGTCAACTGCTTGAATCAGTATGAAGTTTGACTTGACGGTTAAGGATTACACTGAGTCTGTGGTCTGAATTACCCCATCTTGGCATTGTACTGGATTGAGTGAGTAGTCTGTGTTATCACAGATACGGAATCCATTCCTTCCATTTATGGAAGTAGATAGACAGTTCCCTTATTTGTTAATCCTAGAAACCGATCGATCCATGGAGTTCATATTACACTGATTAGCTACCAGTGAGTTGTATGAATTAATTGATCACTAGGGGGTTAATGGAAAATAAGGATAAGAGGTTCTAGAAAGGGTTAACGGTAACTTCCCGATTTAGAATGAACAGTCTATGGAGGATTAATCCATATGTAATGATTATATCAATGGACGCTTATTATTATTCTCGTGAGGAGATAAATATAATCTCATAATCGGAGGAGTGCAGTCACGGGATTATGGTGGCATATTCCTGTGATTGATTTATCGAATATAATTATTCTGTTCGTAAGATAATTATTTATTTGATTTATCGGAGCCGCTGATTATTAGTCCATAGTCCCCGACGTGCCTCCTAATATAACATAGCTATTCTCGGACGTCGAATCCTAATAATATTAATTTAGTTCTTGTTGGACTTTATTAAAACGATATGTGAATTAATTGTTTAGTGGACTATTAAATTAGTTGGGCTAAATAATTAAATATGTGGAAAAGACATTTTTCATAATCTTGGCCCAATTGGTGTGTTAGTCAAAAATTATTGTGACTAGGTCACAAGTGACAATTTTCGGCCCTTGCATTGTTTTAATCAACAAGAAATTAGTTTTCTTGTGATTTAATAAGACATGTGCACAAAATATTTATTGCATAAATATTTATGGAAAGAAATAAAGATAAATATTATTCTAGATTTGTTCTAGAATATTATGGGATTATCTTTTAATAGGATTATTATAATTGATTTAGTATTAATTATTAAATCCTTGGAGGCTAAGTTTTACTCTCCTATATAAAGAGAGTTCTCCCAAGCCTTAGACACACAATAAAATTCGAAATTCACCTCTTGGAGAGGAGAAAAGGATTTTCGGCCAAGGGGAGATTTAAGGGAAAATCTTGGAGATTTTTCCGGGTAGCATATCGGAAGGATTCGAGACGAGGATTTCCTTCCACCGGGAGTTGCTTGGATCACACGTACGGAAGATCGTGGTGCTCTTCACGCCTTCTTTCCTATTGCGGTTCTTCAACATGGATTTTGAGATCCAAGAGGTATGTTCTACAACCCCCTTGTAGATATAGATCCAGTTATTTTATTACGTGTATTTTATAGATCTAGATCCTTAAATCGCTTCCGTTGCGGATGATATTACTAACAGTGGTATCAGAGACATGGTGATCTATATTTATACGTATAAAATATTAGATCTAGGAGTGGTAAAACATGTAGATTTTTTGTCCCAAATTTTTTTTTTGGGGCCGATGCACATGTATGTATTTTTTTTATGTTGCGATTGTTGTGGTTGAAGAGATGGATTGAGGTTGGTACTGTTTACCCGTAGATCTATTTTGTAGCTCTTTTGATTAGTATCACTTGAGCATAGGTTTTGTAATTTAATTATGTTGAATTCGAAAATTATGTAAAAAGGTAGTACCTTTTGTTTTTTAATTTTGATCCGGGTTCGAGACGACGAAGATCATGGTGTTGAAGATCATCAAGAAGGTAAAACGGAAGGAGGCCGAAATTGTTGTTGTTGTTTTTAATTTTTTAGGTCACGGCACAAATTTCTTTTTTATTTTGCGGCAGCTTCTATATTTTTTTTTTTAGGGTTGCCGTCTTGCCGGCAGCTGAAATCACTAATGCATGCATGGTATTGCATGCGCACATTTTTTTTAGAACCTACAGGTTTGCCGACATAAAAAATAATAATAATAATTAGTTTTGGATCAACCGTGACTTTAATAAAAAAAATAAAAAAAAAACAACAACAAAGTTTTTTATAAAACAATTTAATATAGAAATATTTTTAATATATTGGTATATTACGGCCTCCTCTCTTTCGTCGTTCGTGGTTCGTGTCAAGATCGAATGTTTGAAGATCCGGAAGTTTTCAAGATCAAGATCGAAGATCGAGATTTGAAGACTTAGATTAAATTTTATTTTTCCTTAGAAAATAGGTTAGTCGGGGGTACCAACAATCCATCTCGGTGTTTTAATTTTCCGCAATTTATTTTTTATGTGTTTGATCATAAAATAGATATAAAATCGGAATTGCCATGACATGCATCATATTATAAATCCACTCCATGCACACATGTAGAATTTTAATTTTGGTAATTAAAATAGGCATGTATACAAACTCGTGTAATTAGTTGAAATTTAATTAATACGTGGTAATTAATTAATTTAGTAACTAATTAAAGATCCGAGGACGGGTTATGAAATCGTTAAGCCTTTCGGTGTGTGTTCTCGGTGAACCGCCTTAAAGCCCAAACGAGATCACGTTTTCGATTCGTAGTGTCTACGAGATTGAATGATGGTAAAAGAACAATAGATCTTGGATAAAAACGGTTCGCCTATAGGTTGGGTGGTCAACTGAGCTATGCTCGACCGACTTAACCCTCCTAGTGTGATTTATGCACGGGGGTCCGGCATGACTAAGCTACACCGGAGAGCGGAGGGGTGATTCCTTCTTATCTAAATGGGGCTGTCTTGACCCGATTTCGTCCGACTGTCACATATGTTCCAACGAATAGGACGGGTAGGCTTGCCTACGTTACCGACACCATTCGGAATCCTTGATTTGATGTGCTTTTATGTTAACATCAAAAAGACGTGGTTAGTTAACCCACCATCACTTCCAAAATATTGAGTGGGAGCGGGGGAGGCGACAGCCAACCCCACGGCCTCTACTATAGATACAAGTAAGTGAGAGAAGGGTGACGCCTCGCGGCGCTTTGATTTCGTCCCCCTACGGATGGTGTTCACCCCTATCAACATTCATTGCTTGGTCTCCGAAAGGATAGGATTTCTGGGTACTCGTCGGGTCACTGACCTATCCTACGACGGCACACTCGGGGCGTACCTAAGAGATCCAATATAGTAGGTCACACTCATCATGGGTATTCTTGATAATATCTAGGCTAAAAAAGGAAGGTAGTCAATGAATAAAGGGATGTTCGATTCTCGTGGGATGTTCGATTCTCACCAGTTATTCATTGATGAGATTGTCTCGATTTAACCGTCATCTCTTTGACCTACCCTACGGCGGCTCTGAGATGCGAGGTTAAAACCTTGGAATGGTAGAGTAGACTTATTTTTTAGTTTACAATTCCTAAAATAAAATAATATAGTAGTGTTAAACTTGAATTAATTTATGTCATTTTATATACAGCATTATCCCTTACTAAATTGCTTAAAAATTTATAATTGACTAGTATTGGCTTCTTTAAAAAGTGGAAAGTAACTAGGACGTTGAACTAGTTAATCGATAATGCAATTAATTTTCGAAAGAGATATTTTCTCTTAAGCCTTTTAAAAAACAGTGACATATAGGTATGTCACTAGTGTCATTCGTGTCAAACGGAAGACAAACTTAGTTTGATCAAAGGTGATTTCGGACTTTGAAATTCTTCTAGTGAATTTTGTGTGTGTACACGAGTAATTTTCTAATTGAAAAATCGGAAAATCATGAAGTGTTACTAGTTGGACGATATTTGGAATCGATGAACTAGTGGGAGCTTTATTTTTTGTTGTTTTTCTAGAACATTAGAAAAGTGTAACTGACTACACACGTACCATTCTAATTGAAAAACCGGAAAGTCGTGAAATTTCGCTAGTTGGACGATATTTGGAATCGATGAACTAGTGGGAGTTTTATGATTTGTTGTTTTTTCTGGTATATTAGAAAATCCGAGAAGTCCCGACGAGTAACACTCGAAATAGACATCCCACGGTTCAAGAGTAGTGTCTACTCAATCGAACCGCTGGTTCAAGACTGTTTCCATTCACGGAAAGTCAAGAATGGGAGAATATGTCTAAAAGTGTTAGTCATCTAAACTGAGAAAACTTTAAGGCTGAACCGAAAATTAATTAACTGAAAATCATAGGATAAGACAGTGATTTTGGATCACCAACCTATGTATCCTTGGCGATTTTCTCGAGCTAAGTTCTTTGGCAGAACAAGGTAGCAGTGCATTTAACGATTAAATGAGTAAACAACGGGCAGTTAATTTTACCTAGAATAGTGGGAGTGATATAAGGAAATGAATCTCGGATTCAATCCTTGGATATCGCGGAAAATTATTTTCTGTTTAAGATTCGTTGGAACGAATGTATTTACCTTATATTCGATAATTTGTTTGTCGTATAGAAAGTGAATATACCATTTGTAGTACGAATCCAAGACTCGGACTTTTGTTTGATAAAGTCAAAACCACTTAAAACTGCTGAAATATGTATATAAAACACATCTTAAGACCTATTAAAAGCAATTGGTTTCTATATTTAGATAAACGCTTCTTCATATTCCATAGTTAGTGCATAGTCCCTAAAAGACAAGACTTGAAGACTGGCTCAGGGTGATTCCTTTCTCCCAGTCTGGTTATATATTGTCTCAAAGGTTCAATGACTAAGTTTCCTTTCAATCGGGAAAGGATAATGGATATAAAGAAGTAACATAGCTTGTTCATGACGACCTTCGGGGTCTGATGAAAGATACAAGCTAGTAGCAGCTTCCGATTAGTGACTTCTTGTCTGATAACTATTCAAATACTCCGGTAAGTTTATCCAAAATATTTTGAGGTTTCTCTGTTTTCAACAGAGATAGAGTATTCTATACTCGGAATAGGCCATTCATAGTCCTCGGGACTTATGCTCAGCCTGCCACATTGTGACATGTTCTCACTAAGTGAGAAACCGTTAAATTGCCTTATATATTTTTTAGATGTGCTACAATACACTGCTTAACTCAATAAAGATATTAGAAGCGAAATTTCGGTTTACATTGAAGTGTAAGACCGTGAAGTCTACCTAGAATATGCTTTGGAATTTACGGATAAGGTGTGGATTCGGTTCACCCCACTTCCATAAATATAAGCATTTAGCACAAGGTGCTTGAAGGTAAGACTGGGAATTTCACGCATATGTTCGGTCAATGACCATTCGTGATATATCTTTTAACCAATTGAGTATAAAGGTTAGATTTTGGAAATCGGGAAGGGACAGTTATACTGTTGCATATTTTCTGATAGAGTCCATGAACAGCAAAACCTTGAACCTTGAAGTATGTTTACTCAAGGTAGTTACTAACTGATTAAAATCAGACCACATCCAACATCGGTTGTTGGTGATAACACTAAATACTACTAAACTAAATCAGAATTTCGATCCACCCAGTAAGTATTGGGAGTATGGTTTATCCATTACCCATTACGGGTTCTGCGGACTTTGTTATCTGAGGATCGATTGATGACCTATGGCTCTTTTGTGAGCAGTATAGGATTTTGATAATAGAGGTTGGTTTAATAGCCATAACCCTGTAAATGGAGTTCGGTACTCCAGTTCTGTTCATGCTCTTGTAGAACCACCTGAGCGTCTCAGGCCCAGTGGGAGTAATTGGAGCTACACGGAAAAGAGTAGAATGAATGGGAAAGTTTATCTTTCAGAGCAGAGATTGAGTGGTCAAGGGGTAATTCCCTAAGAAGTAGAGAGTTAATCAGGCCTTGAACTCTCTTACCACTTAGTATTGCATGATTTCGTTTAAAAGCAGAAAATAGGGGTGATTCCCTGAGACTTTCTTGCCAAACAAACGGAGTCTGGATTCATTCGGAACAAAAGGGTATTACCTTATGAACTTATGACAGGATGACTATCAAGGCTTATGTCCTTTTGTGGATAAAAAGCAAACATCTCGGTCACTAGAAGTCATATATTTCTACAATATGTGGAGTTGACCAGAATATTGATAAGTCTTTTTGTAGACTGGATATCAATTTTAGTACAGTAGTGAATATATACATATATTAGTGTTTGTGAAGGATAACACTGCACCAGTTGGAATCAACATGGGTGTGTTATCTGAAGTCAGAATCTGACAATGCCACAATTCTTTGTAACAGAGATTTGGACAACATCCTAAAGAGTTTGACTCGGTCGAATTCTTTAGAATCAGTCACTGGTTTCCCATCCATCTTATTGGCTAAGATGATGCATCTGTGTATGCAACATTCAACGAGGAAGTTCTACCCTATGCCTCAGGAATGACTCTCTAAATCTTCGGATCAAGAGAAATGGGATAGATTCTCTTTCTAGTAAGAGATGGTCAGGTTATTGAACGTCAACTGTGATCGAATCTTAGATTCGGCGGTTAACAAAGCAAGTTTAGTATGTCCTTTAGTATCTTGAAGAGAACGAGGAATAATATGCGGACATATTCATTTGTGAACTTGGATATGTGTGATACACTGATTTTGACTTTAAGTCAGATTGAGGATGATCGTTAAGTCAATCTCGGGCTCAGTGTTTACTCTTGTGTTGAAGCTATTGCCTGGAGGAATCCAGGAACGCAAACTCGACTTTAACCAGTTGGGTGATTAGCGGCTTTTGTAGTAGCTAGAGAGGCGATATAGCTTCAGGATTTCCTTTTCATATCTGGGAGTGATTCTAGATTTGGAATCCGATACCACATCATTGTGCAAACGATGAAGGGGTAGCTTATAAGGATTTTTGAAATCACTAGAGGTCAAAAGCACATTGGGAACGTACCACATGATTAGATGGACCGGTAACGTTTCGATTCTACGGATCGTCTCGAGCCGACAACCTGACTAATTATTAAGACCCATGACATTTAGATGTAGGTGCTCCACGAGTCACTGACCTATCCTAGACGGCATACTCGGAGTGTACTTTGGAATCTGAAATGGTTATGATATGCTTAATGGGTACTAGAATACGGGATGGGTCTCCATTGCTTTAGAGCAAGTGGGAGATGTAGTTTGTTGTAGTTAAATAATAGGGTGTGCTCTAAAACAATTAATCACATGCTTTCGTGCAAGTGGGAGATTGTTAGGTGTGATGCCCGAAAGACAATTTTGTAATTGTTTTATTTAATAAATGAATTGACATTATTATTCATATTTATTATTCTCATAATCACCGATGTGACAATAGTATTTACACTACAGAAAACCCTAAGTATATCGTTTATGTAATCACTTAACTCAGTGTATGGGATATACACGGGAGGATTGAGTTAGTGAAGATGTACTTAAAATACAATTAGCCCGTAGTGAAGTTAATCGAGAGTATCGGGTCTCTCCTTTAACGTGCTATTAATGCGCACATAACACAATAGGTGTGATTGTCTTATCCGGACTTTCGGTTAAGAGAACCTAATGGGGCATTTATATATGATAGATATATCATATATGGCTGGACCGATTTGATTAGAGTTCACGATATAATTCCGTAATCGAGAAGTCTTATCGAATCAATGGATGATCATATTTATAGATATATCTTAATCCTGAGATGATCACAGTCAACTGCTTGAATCAGTATGAAGTTTGACTTGACGGTTAAGGATTACACTGAGTCTGTGGTCTGAATTACCCCATCTTGGCATTGTACTGGATTGAGTGAGTAGTCCGTGTTATCACAGATACGGAATCCATTCCTTCCATTTATGGAAGTAGATAGACAGTTTCCTTATTTGTTAATCCTAGAAACCGATCGATCCATGGAGTTCATATTACACTGATTAGCTACCAGTGAGTTGTATGAATTAATTGATCACTAGGGTTAATGGTAAATAAGGATAAGAGGTTCTAGAAAGGGTTAACGGTAACTTCCCGATTTAGAATGAACAGTCTATGGAGGATTAATCCATATGTAATGATTATATCAATGGACGCTTATTATTATTCTCGTGAGGAGATAAATATAATCTCATAATCGGAGGAGTGCAGTCACAGGATTATGGTGGCATATTCCTGTGATTGATTTATCGAATATAATTATTCTGTTCGTAAGATAATTATTTATTTGATTTATCGGAGCCGCTGATTATTAGTCCATGGTCCCCGACGTGCCTCCTAATATAGCAAAGCTATTCTCGGGCGTTGAATCCTAATAATATTAATTTAGTTCTTGTTGGACTTTATTAAAACGATATGTGAATTAATTGTTTAGTGGACTATTAAATTAGTTGGGCTAAATAATTAAATATGTGGAAAAGACATTTTTCATAATCTTGGCCCAATTTGGTGTGTTAGTCAAAATTATTGTGACTAGGTCACAAGTGACAATTTTCGGCCCTTGCATTGTTTTAATCAACAAGAAATTAGTTTTCTTGTGATTTAATAAGACATGTGCACAAAATATTTATTGGATAAATATTTATGGAAAGAAATAAAGATAAATATTATTCTAGATTTGTTCTAGAATATTATGGGATTATCTTTTAATAGGATTATTATAATTGATTTTGTATTAATTATTAAATCCTTGGAGGCTAAGTTTTACTCTCCTATATAAAGAGAGTTCTCCCAAGCCTTAGACACACAATAAAATTCGAAATTCACCTCTTGGAGAGGAGAAAAGGAATTTCGGCCAAGGGGAGATTTAAGGGAAAATCTTGGAGATTTTTCCGGGTAGCATATCGGAAGGATTCGAGACGAGGATTTCCTTCCACCGGGAGTTGCTTGGATCACATGTACGGAAGATCATGGTGCTCTTCACGCCTTCTTTCCTATTGCGGTTCTTCAACTTGGATTTTGAGATCCAAGAGGTATGTTCTACAACCCCCTTGTAGATATAGATCTAGTTATTTTATTACGTGTATTTTATAGATCTAGATCCTTAAATCGCTTCCGTTGCGGATGATATTACTAACACCTATGACCAGTAACTAAGTGAACAGGAATGGGCTCACCTTTATCATTCAGCTCAACAGTTATGCCTTCTTTCTTGGGCACAACTTGTGTGGGGCTCACCCACTCACTATCGGATATCGCGTAGATTATACCTAGTTCCAGCATCTTTACCACATCTTTCCTCACCACTTCTTGCAAATGCTGGTTCAGCCGTCTCTGAAACTGCTGGACCGGCTTGGCACCCTCTTCAAGGATTATTTTGTACTTGCCGATATCAGCTCTAATCTCCTTGATATCAACCATCTTCCATCCGAAGGCCTTTTTGCGTTTCTTTAGAACGTGAATCAACTTAGCTTCCTGCAAAACGGTTAGTGCAGACAAAATAATAAGAGGAAGTTATTCATGAGGTTCTAAAAATACATTCTTTAAATGCTCAGGAAGTGGCTTTAACTCAAGATCAGTCGGTGGTTCCCCGATTGACGGATTTGGTAGCTTGCCAGTCAAACCGGGCTCTATCTTCTTGTTCCATTCCTCGTGGACATAGGCACTCGACTCCAAATGATATGCCTAAATTCTCATTCTCTGATCATCATCTTCCGTGGTGCTTGACTTCATCAAGCATTCCTCCATCAGCTCTTGGTATCCTTGCAGGTTAGTGTGCTCCAAAATACAAGGGTATATAACATATCTCTCTTTTCATCCTCAGGATGTTTCATTTCATTATACACATTAATGGACACACTCTCTTTCCCAACTCGTAGTATGATTTCCCCCCTTTTAACGTCTATCAAGGTCTCTCATGTATTCAAGAAAGGCCGACCTAACAAAAGAGGAGTTTTTGCATCCATGTTCATATCTAAAACTACGAAATCAAAGGGAAATACAAACTTGTCAACCAGACTAACACATCTTCAGCTACCCCGATAGGTGTCCGAACAGATCTATCTGCCATCTGTTGGGTCATCCCTGTCGGTTCTAACTTACCCAATCCCAACTTCTCATAAATTCCTCTAGGCATCAGGCTCACCGAAGCCCCTCGATCACACAACACATTTTTAAACACTGTCTCTACAATGGTAATTGGGATGGTAAAGCTACCTCTATCTTGCAACTTAGGGGTATCCTATTTTCAAAAATCGCAGAACATGACTCACTCAAATGCACCATCTATTGCATGTTCTCCTTATTCGACGACATTCCTTTTAAAAATTTAAAATATGGGGGAATGCTTGAAATAGCCTCTAATAGGGGAATGTTTACCTCTACCTTTCTTAGAAGATTCAGAAATTTCGCCTAGCCTTGGTTCAGTATGTCCTTTCTAGGTCCCTTAGGAGGGTAGGGTAAAGTAATAACATCAAAATCATGGAGAGGAGGAGGAATTTTGTTTTTCTTACCTTTTGTCTTAGGAGATGAGGACTCTTCTTCTTTGATGTTCAAGACTACATAGTCTTTCTTTGGTGCTGGCCCTTCCAACACTTCCTCGTTTACCTCCGCCAATGCTCTCTTTGTGGCTTCCAACTCTTTCCTCATTGCAACCATTTCCTTCTCAACACTGCCAATTTCCAAGTCTTCAATCTCGACTTCACCATACATGGCCCCTTCACGGTCAACTACCTTCTCTATCTCGGCTTTCTTAGTTTACTCTTTCTCTGCCCACAGTTTTTTCTTCTTATCACTTGACCCAACCTCTTTACCACTTCGTGTGAACACAGCATTCACACCTTTCGGGTTTCTCTTAGTATTACTCGGGAGCCCAACACTCAGAGTTGTCTTAGAGTGTCAGTTATTTGCCCTACTTGGGTCCTCAAGTTCCGAATAGCATAATGAGTTGCTACTTTCTATTCCACAGCGTTCTTGTTCAACTCAGAAACATGCTTATCCAATCCTTCCAAGCATCTCAGTGGGCGTCTTCTGAGCACCCGAATTGCTCGATTGCTGATTGTTCTGGTGGAGATGAGCATTTCGGGTGTTGATAGGTGCTAAAATTGTTATTTTTGGGCAGCTTGCTTGCTTGCTGGTTATTATTGTTCTGCTGGCCCTGATTTTCATTCTATCCTTGATCCTAGCCCCAATTTTGACCTTGATGTTGCTGTTGGCCTTGTGATTGAGATTGCTGATTCTGGTTATTCTGGTAGTTGCCTTGGTTTTGATTCTGGGGATTTTGGTTCCAAGGTCGGTTATATGAGCCTTGGTTTTGTCTAAAACCTTGGATTTGATTATTGTTACGATTCCAGTTTTGATTCTACCCTTGATTCCAACCTTGACCTTACTGATTCTGATTCCATTGTCCCCCACTACCTTGTCCAACATAATTCATATCATATTGCTGTGAATCATCACCCATACCATACTCCATTGGTGGCCCTTGCATATTGTCAAAATTCTGATTCCGCTATTGCTGGCCAAACTCTTGCTGATTCATATTCATCTACCCCATAGTATACACATTCATCTTCTACTGATCATTCTGGTTTACAAATTGTTGTTGTGCTGGGGCAGATGTCAACTATTGTGGGTAAGTGAACTTTTTTGATGATGTACACTCCATGGCAGAATGTCCACCCCCACACAGTTGGCATTGCAGTGTCTTCTTTCTGTCCAGCTCCATTTGGTCCATTTTTAGCACCATTTCTTGCATCCTATCATGCATGGTAGACTCTCTATCAAGTTCTTCTTTCAAAGACTTCACACTTTCCGTTGGGGCTTTTTTTTTTCTTTCTACTAGACCCCCATTGTCCTTCTCCATCTGCCGCATTCTCAATCTGTCTCATAGCTTGCTCTGGCGGCAGATTCATAATATCTCCACCACTTGTGGAGTTCAGCTTGTTCTGGTCCACTGGCTCTAATGCCCTGAATAGTATAATCACTTGCTCAACAGTGGAAAAACCGTGTGGAGGGCATCTCTTCAATAGACCCCAAAATCTCTCAAACGTATCCTTTAGTGAGTCTCCATCGAGACCATCAAATGAAGAGATTTCTTCTTTCAAATCCAAAATGTTAGCCGGAGGAAAGTATTTCCTCAAAAACACTCTAACCACATCCGCCCATGTATGTAACGAGTCATTAGGCAATGAATCGTACCAATTGTTTGAGAGGATTTTTCTTCATTTAAACAAAAGAAAATTTATAAACCCTAACTTAGATGCAAAACTCACTCCTAACCGGCCAAACACCGGGTAGTTGATAGTATAGTGAGATAAGTAAGGGGTCGATCCACAGGGAATTGGGCTGTTGAAATCTAATTTCGTTAATCTTTCCAATTGTTACTACTAGTTATTACTAAAACTAAAACAGACAAGTAAACTGGACAGAGGACTATTAATCCAAAGCCAGGAAACAATAATTGCGAACCTACATAAATAAAACTACAACTACGAAAAACAGTAAAACTAACGAACCCATGATAACGACTAAAGCAATATAACATAGAACAAACATGATCCACCATCCCGCAACCCTTAATTCTTCCCTAGATTATCTTATGATGATTTAATTCAAGTTGTGGTTCACCTCTCTTAAGTAATCTTCTATCTCTCGATTTTAAAGATTAACACATCATAAAATGAGGTGCAAGATCTCTCAATCTAACAACCTAGAGATTCAACCTATCAACTTTCGTTATGTCAAGGTTAAAAATCTCATCTTTCCTATGGTGATCTAAGGTTTACACCGACTTTCGTCATACGGTAAACATCAATAGCAATACAACTTTCGTTATCGATTGCATAACACATAATCAAAGGAAAGAAAACAACTTTAAAATTAAACTCACAATATCATCCATGGACAAGAAATAGAAGCTGCTGAAAAGTATTACATGACTGCTCCAAGTTCAAAGCTTCGAGAGATCATCGTGGTGATCGAACAAGAAAAGGAAAACAAAAGAAGTAAAACCTAATCTAACCCGGATCACCCAAGCACAAGGCTTGGGTGATCGGCCTTGGAAGCCAAGAAGGAGCGGCTGCTCTGTGTTTTTGGTGTGTGGAAGAAAATCTGATCAATAATGTCTCATCTGAATGAATTGGGAGCTGCTGTATTTATAGGGAATTAGTGGCAGAGATCTTGAACGCCAGTTTCAGAGTTTGAACTCCAGTTCAGGCATGTAGAACGCCAGTTCTGGCTGTGGAACACCAGTTCCAGCTGTCTTCTGAGCTCTCAGCATTGAATTCTGCTCCTCTGGAACGCCAGTTCCCTTATAGAACGCCAGTTCTATCTTCAAAACGCCAGTTCTGGCTTTTGAACTCCAGTTCCACCTGTTCCTGAGCTTGTTCGATGATTCTTATCCAATATCTCTAACAACCCATCCTTATCCATTGTAACAAACCTTATCTCTTGGATATTCTAGATGATTCATGACTTGTCCTCCTTGATCTTATCCTTTTGCCACTTGTCACATCCAAACTTGAACACTTGTAGGCTCCTAATTAATCAATGAATAATACCAAAATGTAATATAATTCCAAAATAATAATAAATCATCATTTAAGCACTAAATTTGATACATTTTGAAATTAACTCATTAAAAATATCATTTACTCAATATTTCAATATAAAGCTTGATTTCTATGAAAATCATAAGAATATGGGGAAAATTTGATATAAAATATATCGTTAAAAATCGTATAATTTGACCCTGAACACCAATCCTTAGCAGCTCCTCTAAGTGAATACGGGAACACTATCTGCTTTATCGCCTCGTCACTTACCCCATTGTATTTCATTGTCCCACAAATCTGAAGGAAGTGATCCAAAAAGCTATTCGGGTTCTCAGTTGACTTCCCGTGGAACAAGGCGTGTTCCCCCAACATATTCAAGATGTTTTACTTTATGTCCATGTTGTTGGCATTGATAGGGGCACTCTAATTGGATTGTGCCTTGTAACTTCCTGTGGGGTAGTCACGTAATCTCGACAGACTCTCGGTCCCTGTACCTGCTGAGCCCTCGGTGGCTGATAATTCTGCTGAGGTTGCCGTTGATTAAACTGCTGCATAGGTGGTTGCTGATTACTTTGATTTTGGAACACCTGTTGATTCCCCTGATTCCTAAGCATCTGCAGTAATCGGTTTACAGTCGCTTGCTCAAATTCTGGCTCGAAGTTCTGGGCATTCTATCATCCTCTATTTTGTCCAATCCCTGTTCTCTAATTAAATTGTGGGGTAACCAACTGCTGTAACGCTGTATCGTCTCCCCTTAACTGTTCTACCCGAGGATCTCTCGGTGGAGTTTTCAATGGCAGTGTTGGATTACCACCAGTAGTGTTCGAGGTTTGCTCTTGTGCATTTTGTTCATTGAAGGGATCACTGCTATCTCTAACGTTCATTATATCATCCATTTCTTCAGAGGAGTCTGAGATAGAGATTTCTGCTACCCCTTCTTCTTCAAACAGTTTCTATGGAGTGCAAAAGCTTCAATCTCTTCAATAAGCTCGATAAGAGGTTGTTTTGAAGATCGGGTCATGCACTGTAAAATAGGAAACAACAAGAAAACGAATAAAAATGACCTAAGCCCAAGCTTTCGGTCAACTTAAAAGATATTAGACGTTACTCCCCGGCAACGGCACCAAAATTCTTGATAGAAAAATACTTAACCGCTAAATTTCACCGATAGAGTATCAGGTCAACGGGAGTATAGTGGTCACAAGGTCGAATCCACAAGGAGTAATGTCTAAGTCCCATAGCTGACGTAGAACTTAGTTCAGGCCAAAGTGATGGTGGAAGATATTATACTAATGCAGAAATAAAGATTATACTAACAAGTTTACTTCTAGGTATTAAACGGTATAGCCGAACTATGATCCCACGAGTTACTTTTACCCCTTAGGAAGGACTTCACAGGAAGTGTGTCTTAACCGACCTACCTATCCATTGTAATTTAACGACATCCACGGGTGCCAACTCCCAATTCTAATGATTAGACTGAACAACTCGATCTAACCACCCTATGTGAAGTTAATTAATTCTCCCTTTAGAGAACTGATTAACCTAACATGATTACGCTCTGGAGTCGCTCGAACAACGATGAAAAACCTCTGTATTAGAAATGGTCCTAACAACTGGGCCGAATCTACGCAATGACCCCAATACCTGTTTTCCCATATCTCACCGTAAAATGCATCTATAAGTTCAATGTGTGTGAGTGAACTAGGTAGCTACTCCAATTCAAGCTGTTATAATAAGATTTAGGATGTGCATTAATTGTTTACACATGATATTACGCACTACACAACTCCCTATCTCATCCTCCTTAGGGTTCTCACTCGCTTTCACATAATTCGGCTACACAACGGATTAGCTACTCATGATTCTGCTAGAAACGGAATTAAAAGCGGAAATTAAACTAAGGACAGTAAATAAAAGAGAAATCATTAGTGTAAAAATTGCCAGAAATCTGATCCACAAAATATCGAAGTAAAAATTAATCTAAAAGTCGAATCTTTGGAATAGTAATGAAAAACTAATCTATAGAAATTGTTTAGAATCAACGGGTGTTATCTAGAGAATCAAAGGATCTAAATATGATCAACCTACACCAAAACCGCAGAGAAATCTCCCAAAAAGTATCTAAAGTCAGCCAGAGTTGTCAAAGTGCGGAATAAGCTACGCATTTATTGTGTAGGGTTGATTTTTACTGCTGTCGAGGGTAAACAAGCATTTGCCTCATTGTGAACACTCGTTCGCCTGGTGATCTTGATGACGTTTAGGGTTTTTTCCTTCCATGAATGAGCATTTGTGCTTCATTGAACGCTCATTTGTCCTATATGACCTTTCTTGAATTCGGGCTGAACCCTCCCAAATGCTCGTTTGGGGGTAATTTGGACGCTCGTTCGTCATATAAGACAACTTCCTGTATCAAATGCCAATTTGACAAACACTTGTTCATATGTGGCCAAACGCTCCTATGTATGGTAACATATTCCTCAGCCTGAGCTTGCAGCAAACAAACATTCACCTAATGGCAAACGCTTGTTTGGTCCGAATCCACACCAAACTTGCATTTTCTCCACTTTAATGCTACGTTCGTGCCTCAAACACGTTTCTCAATCCAAAACATCGCCTTCCGGGTCCTCAAGTCACCTAATTGCGCAAGACAAAAGTGCTCGGAAAGAGATAATTATCGTTGAAAGGCAGAGTTTACTATCGATGTGATGGTTTTACCTCCCGTGCGTATAACTCACGATATTACACTTAAAAAGTTCTAGAACTACCCAAAACATGTCAATAAAGTGATAGATGGAGGTTAAACTGTACGCCAAAGTACAGTAAAGTTGACACTCATCAGGACTTTTTGTTGTTGTAAGTTAAACAATTCAGCCATAGTCGGTTTGTATTTGTTTCCTAGTAGCATTTACGATGTTTTTCCGAGTCTTTTTTGCTTCTGTTTGCTAAACTTGATACGACGTAGTAGAGGCTTATGTAAAATATTGAATTTATTTAATATTACACATGCCAAGTGTTTTGTTTCCGAATAAGGACTTGGTATCTGGGAGCAGGACGTTACAGTTTGTATCAGAGCGAAGTGTCCACTAGGCTTCCTTTCTTGAGATAAGATTTCTTTAGACCACTTAGGAACATTTTGATCATTCTTGATCTTTCAAAATGGTAGAAACCCGCAGAGGCTTTTTCGGAGGTGAAAGTTCAAGAGTTGGACAAGAAGGAGGTCATAATCAGAATCAGAATGAGATGCTTCATCAGCAACAACCTCACCCCAAGTTAATCAAGAGATACCTCATAATGTTGGACTACCTGCTGATGAACCTTTATTAGTCACCATAGTAGGTGATATACCACTGGTGTACGTACCTCCAGTGACGAATGTGTACCATCCACTACCACTGGTAAGCCATCGACCTGCTCAAGTGATCCCACCGTACCAACAAACCTTTTACCCTCCACCTACTAGTTTTCCACCTCAACCCACTATACCACCGTCACCAAGAGTTGATCATCACTACGGTTTTTGTTATCCACCTTATGGACTTCACCAACCTTACCACATCCCACCTCAACACCAAGGATACTACCCTTACCACTAAGTACCACCAGTGGTTCAACCTCAACAGCCGTATCCACCTCCATACCTTCCTCAAGTACCCTTTGGATGCCCACCAGCTTACCCTCTGATTTACCCACCAGTTTCTCAAACGGTTAGACCTCTAGTGGCACCACCGGTTCAAGACCAAGCCCCACTGGTTGATTGGTATACAAAGTTTAAGAGAAAAAAGGTTCACGACTTCTCCGATAATGTGGAACCGGCCAAAGCAGAATTATGGATAAGGAGCATTGAGAAGGTGTGTAAGAATGTGAATGCACCCAAAAAAGAGTTGGCAGAATTGGCAGTAGGTATCCTCCTTGGGGCAGCAGAAAGTTGGATAGACGCACTTGAGAGCAGCAATGGTAATGTCACGGAATGAGGATTATTTAAGGAGTTGTTGTACACCGAATACTTTCCACCTAATGTACAAGCAAATAAAGCAAATCAGTTTTTGAAACTCCTGCAAGGTGTAAATATAACGGTTTCACTATACACCAATCGGTTCAATGAGTTGGGTCTGTTCTACCCTGAGATTATAGGTGTTGAAGAAAATATGATGGCTTTGTTCAAGAACAGTTTGTCTTGGGAAGTACAAGCAGGGATTTTGGGATTTACACAAAGGACCATGGCGGAGTTGCTAAACAAGGCTTTGGAAGCTGAGACATTTAAGGACAAACCCATGGTTTTAGTTGGAGTAAGGAGACCTTGTGAGGACAGCACCGTAGAAGATCAAGAAGCACCGCAACAACATGATAAGAAAAGGGTTATGGCACCGCTTACGGCAAGGTCAACAGGTAGCGCACTTTTGTGTCCAATGTGTAAGAAGAATCACACAGGGGAATGCCGGGTAGATACAAATGGATGTTACGTTTGTGGGAATACGGGACACTTTACCAAATATTGTCCTTCATGGAAAGCAAGCAGGAACCAGAGAGACAAACAGGGAAGTGCAAGTCAACCAGCACTTGTGTTTGCTTTAGATGCAGCAAGGCCATGTACCTTTTAGTTTCTTTGTTTTCTTAAAGTATTCTTATGACATGAATTGAATTAACGTTGTAATGGTATTTCAGTAAATGAACTAACTTGAAGATACATTATTAATGGACAAATTAGCTATGTCAACTTTGTTTAATACAAGATGTCAAAACTTTTTTGATAAGTAAGATAGCTAAGAAGTTATGCCTACCCTTCAACCTTTAGGAAATTTTTTTGGACACCATCCGGGTAAGTGTTTATTGAGGGCTGTTTGGTGTTTAGGAGCTTGGTTAGTGTGGTTTCAGAAGTTCAATATTTGGTTGGTCAGTTCTGGGTTAAGTATGCAAGAGTTGGAGCAGTTTGGGATTCGTAGAGTTTGGTTCTTTGGATAGCAAGATCAAAGTTGTTGTTTGTGATTTGAGTGTAAACAAGTGAAACTTCGGTTTAGGTTTTGTTTTGAGAAGGGTACTAGAGGAAGATCTACATTTTGAGCATGTTCAAGTTGCAAGTACAAAACTCCTCTTAAGGGGGAGGAATGTAATATCCCGAACTTTGGAAAATGGCAGACATGTCAATTTTTAAAGTTTGGTATATTATGTTTATTTAAATTTTGGATTTAAGTATTATATATATATATATATATGTATTTTCAAGATTTACATATAGATAATTAAAAAGAAATTGAGGGATTAACTAGGAATTAGTGTGGAAGTTATATTTGGAAAAAACTTCCACAAATAAGGAAGTGTCGAATCCCAAAACTTTGCAGAGCATTACACGAACTCTGAGAAGAAATTGAGAGAAAACAAAAAACAAGAAGAGGATGAGACTTCTTTCAATTTCACACAAGTTAGTTGATGGATATCAGAACCTATTGAAAGTTAGGAATCAGCAAGAAGAGATCATTGTTTTAATATATAAAAGTTGGGCTTTGAGAAGGTCTGAGTTTAGCCCTATTTTTGGTTTTGATCAGGTTTCGTAATCGTTCTTGGCATAATTCATAGTATAGACGTTATAGAAGTATGTGATCAAGTCTAACTCATGTTGGTGGTTGATCACTGATAAGAAGTGGACCGGATCGATTGTAGGTAGTGCTTAAGGAGTCCGAGGTCGAACCCACAGAGATTGGTTTTGAGTACCACAGCTGACTTAGCACTCAGTTCAGGTCAACCAGAAAAATAGGTCGTTACACTATCGCATAAAAGAAAGATTATACTAATCGGATTTCTTAACGATTAAAAGAGGTATAGCCGAACTACGATCCAACGGATTACTCTAACCTTAGACAAACTACCCCAGGAGTGTGCTCTACCTTCCTTGTCTGTCTAATGATAAATTCACAGATGTCGAGTCCTAATTCTGGGGCTAACTCACAACCTACGCAACGCTCATCAACCCTCCCTTTAGAAGGCCAACTCACCTAACGTGATTAAGTTCTAAACTCGCCCGAGTGAATGATAAAAACCCCGTATTGGACATGGACCTAACGACTAGGGTGTCAATCTAGTGTACATGTAGGTGTCAAACTACCTTTTAAGCCAAAACATCTACGGTCCCGAAACCCCGGTTCCCACACTTCGCCGCAACATACATTTATAAGCTAGGTGTGTGTGATGGTGAACTAGGTGATCAAGCTAGCTCAATTATGATTAAAGCAGGTTTCGTGATATGAATTATCGAGTAGAACATTTTATTACGTGCTACACTACCTCCCGGTTCATCTCCCTAATGGCGTTTCATCCAATTTCACATAATTCGGCCGTACGATAGTTTTAGCTACTCATTATCAAATTGAAACAATAACCGGTAAAGTAATTCATGATATAAACGATAAAAGAACAAGAAACCATACCCACTATATTTAAAATTTATGAAGTACCAAAGTTGTGCTCACAAAGATCATCTTGACAAACGAAACGTAAAGGATTGATGTTGTAATGTATCTAATGTAATAGAGGATCGAAAGACGAGAACAATGGTATATGGCACTTAATTCTATGCTTCCGGATGAAAGAAATCGCCCAAAAGAGGCTAAAACTATCTAAAATCGTAAAAGTCTGCTGAAGGAAACGTTTGAGGTGCCCTTTTATAGCCTAGGGCAAAATTCAGCTTATTCATACGGATAATAGGATATCCGTACGGATAGTTCTTGATTCTCCAGATTATCCGTACGGATGGGAAGCTATCATACGGATAAGTCTCTGCTGCTTCAGTGTATCCATACGGATAAATGGCTATCCGTACGGATAAGTCTCTGTTCAATATTTTTGCATCTATCTGAGAGTTGTCTGTACGGACAGACTTTTGTCCGTACAGATAGATGCCTTAACTTCAAAAACTTCACTTATTCCCTACTTAGCCTTCGTTTCTCACCTTGGACACGTCTAAACTCATAAATCATCGTTTTCCGGGCTCCCGACTCACCCAAATCCTGCACAAACATGGAAACAACAAGCAAACGCATAACCCTGCAAACTATGGGTGCTCGGGAAATGACTATAAAGTGCTAAAAGTAGGCCGAGTTCATGAAAAAACGACAGTTACTCTCCATGCAAAGAAACCCTCATTAACACTCAATATAGGGTCTAAACTCACCCGAAACATGCTAAAAACATGATAACCGTGGGTTAAACTGTATAGAAATGTACAGTAGAGTTGGTTCCTATCACCACCCCACACTTAGCCTTTACTCGCCCTCGAATAAATCAGGCGATCAAACAATGCCAAGGAATCAACTTTACGGTACATGCATGCGTTTCAAAATATCAAAGTAAAAGGAACTTAGACAAGTGAATGTAATACCTTGACTCCACAAAATCATGAAACGGAGTGAGTGTGTGGTGAATGACGACGACTTATACTCAATACGGTTACCGGCTTGAAATACCGGACAAACGACTGCACACAATCCGGCTTTCTTTGTTTCGACTTTATTCACTTTCTCTTTCTTTCTTTCTTTTTTGAGCAAACTTTGCTTTCGAACCAAAGGCCCCATCAAAGATTCCCTCGAGCTCCTCCCCTTCTAGATGTTAGCTCAAAATTCCCTCCTCATTTCATTTCACATACTCTCTCCCACCCAATACTTGCCTTGGCAAGTGTGTCTAAAGGAAACAACTAAGTCCACTCGTAGGGTAGTCAAAAGGGAACGTGACCAAATTATCGGCTCAGGGCTAGGAATTATAAGCTAATTAACCAAAAACGGCTCAAATTTCGGACAGTGGTCAGACCGTTCCTATCAAGGCTTAGGAGGGTTTAGAGGGATAATGTTAGGATGTTGGCTTTTGGCTCTGGTCGCTTCAAAGAAATGCCTTTCCCGTCATCCTGAACCTACCCAGGGTGAATCCTTTCTATTTCGCCTTAAAACTAGGGGTACAGGTGTGTAAAGCAATCGTACTAAGTATAACCGTCGTCAAACGTGTACTAAAAGTGTTCCGTATCATGATATAATGGACTCAGTACGAGACATTCACAAGGCTAAAAAACCGTTTACTAACTCAACCGTGAAAAGCATGCATATATCGCGGTGCTAAAGCCCTGGAAAAATTTGAAAATGCTTAGAAATCAACTCGAAAACGAGTAAGACTAAGTTCATCACATAATGGCATACTAAACTATGAAAACATGCGAATAATCTAAGTCGTCCCACCCCCCACTTTAGTGAAACACCGTCCTCGGTGTGTGAACGAAAAGGAAAAAGAGACGTAGCTTAGTAGGCCGGCAAAACGGCACGATCAAGTCCCGTAACGGTCGTGAGGTAAAGCATCCCGAATCCCTATATAAAGAAAAACATATCAAAGACGTGCACGGGACATGGTCCACGTGCCATAGCAAGTAATATGGGGGAAATCCGGGGATATTCAAAATATTCAACCTCGTTACATCAGAAAACTCGAATGAGAGTACTATATGGATAAAGCATCAAACATGAAATATAAGACATTCAAAAACATCATCCATCCATGAATAATCCAGAAAGCAAGTCAAGAAGGCTAAGTAGTGAAAAGAGGTGCCTTATGGATTACAAACCAAGGAGATAAAAGTAACACAAAAGTGATCACAAAACAAAAACCCTAGCCAAATTTGAACGGAAAGTGAAACACCAACACCTTGACCTAAAGGAAAACTAAGGACCGACTCGAAAGGAACATCATCGACTCTAAACTCCAGTCTGGTCCTCAAGAGGAGGTAGTGTGGGCTTAGAAGCAGAAGTAGTAGCAGTAGGAGCAGTGGCTGGGGCAGTCTTTGATGTGCTCGGGGTCTCTATGGTAGGAGCAGTAGTAGTAGTGGTTAGGGCGGTCCCTGGTGTGCTCGGGGTTTTCCGTACGGATAAGAATCTATCCGTACGGATGAATGGCTGAAACTGGAAAAATTTGAGTACTGAGAGTTATCCGTTCGGATGATAACTTATCCGTACGGATGGAGGCAGGCAAAGTGAAAATGAAGTTTTAGATAGAAAAACCCACTCGTGACAATCCGAACACAAACAAAACACCAAAAACACATCATGTGGGTCTCAAGAACAAACAAAACACAGAAGATGGTGGGTTGCCTCCCACCGAGCGCCTTTTTTTAATGTCGTTGGCTCGACCGGATGACGCTCAACTGACTCAAATCAAAACAAGCTCAAATAACATACCAAATAAGCACATAGCATGTCAACCAAATTCAGCATTCATAAGTTTGAACATGCCCACAGATATACCTAGTGCAAACATCAAAATATTCGAACTAATAAATGGCTTACCTCTTGCAACTTGCGCCGCTTTCTCATGCCACCTCACACTTTCTTTCTTTTCTGGATTTTTAGATGGCTTCCCTTTAGACTTCTTGCAATCAGGCGGTTTATCAATCCGCACTTTTCCCAGCTTAGGGAGCAGTGGTGTGATGGGCGATCCCGATTTATTCTATGCCTCGATCGACGACATCTCGTAAGCGCACCGCATCTTCTTTTGACAATCTTTTTCCTTCATGCACGTCAGTACGCTCCACACCACAAGAAAACAAAGATTATGTATATAAGCATTCACCATTTATAGCATTTGGACCTCTATCCTTGTAAACATTTAAACTCTCTCTCTCGCCACCAACACCAAAAGAAATATCTCCACTCTTAACTCCTATCGAGCGTCACTGGTGGTCAAAAAGGGACGACCTAACAAAACTGAGGTCTTGGAGTCCATCTCCATGTCAAGAATCACAAAATCCATGGGGAACACAAACTTTCCAACTTGCACTAAGACATCTTCCGCTACCCCCAAAGGTTTCCTCACCGACCAATCAGCCATCTGTAGGGTCATTCCTGTAGGTTCCAATTCACCTAACCCTAATTTTTCATATAAAGCCTAGGCATCAATGTCACAGAAGCTCCTAAATTACATAAAACATTTTTAATTTCAGTATTGCCTATGGTGATAGGAATGGTGAAACCTCCTCTATCTCTCATCTTAGGGGGTATCTTACTATCATAAACCGTTGAACACTCCTCCCTCAGCTTAACTATCTTACCCACTTTCTCTCGACTTGTCAACATCCCTTTCAAACATTTAAAATACTCAGACACACTAGAAATTTCCTCTAACAAGGGAACATTGATCTCTACCATCCTAAGAATGTCGAGGAATCTACTCTGACTCTCAGTAAGAACCGGCTTCTTAGGACCCTTAGGTGGGTAAGGCAACGTATTCTCATCAAAATCAGGAGGAGGAGGGGGCAGAAAATTTTTCTTACCTCGAGTGTTTGGCCATGGAGGCCCAGATGTAGCTTCTTTTGTCATCACTGGCTTGCTCGGTTCCTCCTCTTTAATGTCTAGCACTATGAAATCCTGCTTCTCCCTTTCTTCATCTCTTCTGGTTTGAGCTTCATGCTCCCTCTGTACTTCCATTGCTCGCTCTTTCCTTACAATCGCGAGGTCTCTCTTAACAGTTGGTAACTCTCTTCGTACCGCTTCTAACTCGGTTTCCATTCTTTATCTCTCTGCTGCCTCAGCTTCATCCTCCTCATCCAGATATTCTTCTGCTAAAACTGATTGTTTTGGCTGGTCGTCTCCCAGCTCTCTACCACTCCTAGTGAATATAGCATTCACTTACCCCGGATTCTGCTCAACATCACTCAAACTCTTCATCAATTTATTTGTGATTTGACCAACTTGGGTCTCTAAATTCCGGATAGCTGAGTGTGTTGCTACCTTCTGTTCAATAGCACTCTTATTTAGCTCAGAGATAGTCTTATTCATCTTCTCTAACATCAACTCAGTTGAGGTCTTCGGGGTACCCGAATTGCTTGATTGGTTATTCTGATGAAGGTGCGCATTCGGGTGTTGTTAAGTCCAGGAATTGTTATTTCTGTTTTGATGGCTAGCTTGCTGATTATTGTTTCCTTGCTGCCCCTGATTCTGGTTCCATCTTTGATTGCTCCCCCAACTCTGATTCTGTCCCTGATTATTCTGGCCTCATTTCTGATTATTCTGCTGTTGGTGGCCCTGTTGCTGATTGTTTTGATACATGCCCTAATCGGTATTTTGATAGGCAATCTGATTCAGGGGGTTCTGATTCCAAGATTGGTTATTTGGGCTTTGGTTCTGCCTGAACACTTGGTTTTGATTGTTATTGTTTCGATTCCAATTCTGCCCCTGTGTTTGATTCCGACCTCGCCCCTGCTAGTTTTGATTCCAGTTACCCCCTGAATTCAGGTTCCCCCAATTGTTCCCAGAATTGTTGTTGTTCCAGCTTCCCTAGTTGTTATTGCCTTGGTTCCAATTTCCTCCAGAATTATTTCCAACACAGTTCACATCATTCTGTTGGAAATCTTCTTCCATGCCACACTCCATCGTTGGCTCATAATCTTGGTAGTTCGGTGGAACTTGCCAATTTGGGTTGTTACCCCATGGGTTGTTCTAGTTCCATTGTCCCCCAGAATTTTGTTGCTGACCAAATTGCGGATTCCTCCCGAAAACTTGCTGATTACCGCTATTTGAACTCCCTGTCCTCAATTTGTTAAGCGCTGCAACTAGATCTTCCATAACTGCCACAAGTTGTTGCTGAGATACATTTGCTACAGGTTTTTGTTGGGTTGGCTGTGGTATCTGTTGTGGTAATTTCTGAGGATAAGTCGTTCTGCTCGGTGTCGTACAGAACTGAGCCGAGTGATTACCGCCACACAACTGACAAACCTGTTGTGCCTCTTTCAGTTTCTTCATCTCTGTCTGAAGTGCCAACAACTCATTATCTGCGGCCATCTCTTTATCCAACTGCTCTTCAAGGGCATTAATAGTTTGTTATGGCTCTTTCGGGTTTTCCGTCCCCGAACTGAAGACCCATTCATCATCCCTCTCGATAGCATCGTTAATATGTTGTATTGCTAGCTCGGGGTCGATTCTCGTCAAACCGTTTCCACTTGTTGCATCTAAAAGATTTATGTCTGACTTATCCAAGGATCTATAAATCTTTATCACCTACTCAACTATACTCAAATTGTGTGGAGGGCACTTCTTTAGCAATGACCTAAACCGTTCAACTGTCTCCTTCATGGTTTCCCCCTTTCGCCCACTGAAATTGTGTATTTCTCGCTTTAAATTCTCAATCTTTGATGGAGGGAAATATTTCTTCAGAAAAACATCGGCCACTTCGGCCCATGTAGATAATGAGGCGTTAGGAAGGGTGTTGAACCATGTTCTTGCAGCTCCCCTTAATGCAAATTGAAACATCTTCAACTGGAGCACCTCCTCGCTCACTCCGTTGTACTTCAGTGTCGAGATGATCTGCAGATAGTTGTCTAAGAATTCATTCGGGTCCTCATTCCACTGCCCGTAAAAAACTGCATTCTCGGTAATCTGGTCGATGACATTCTGCTTCGGTTCCATGTTGTTAGCATGGATAGCTGGGATTCTGATCGGACTATGTCCGGTCCCTTGATACGGGGTAACAACGTAATCCCTTCCTGATACAAACACCTGATTTGCATGTGGGTTGTTTGGGTTGTTATTCAGGTTGTTCTGATTCGCTTGCAGAAGCTGAATCTGTGCCATCTATTGTTGAATTAACTGATACATCTGCATTTACAAATTGTCCTGGCCAGGCGGCTGTTGCTGAAACTGATCACCCTCTTTTTGGTGTGGCCGTTGACCACCCCCTACTTGACCATTTTGTCCATTCGGCTGCCTCTGACCATTTAACACATCATTTTGTTGGTCCTGTCTGTTTCTTCCATCACCCCTTTCTATAGCGGGGTCAAATAAATTTCTCCCATCTGACCTTGCAGCCATAGGAGGGTCTAGAGGATTCCTCTCATGTGGAGGAGGTTTATTTAGAGTACCTAAACCCCCCATTTGAGACGTCCCATCATCATTCAACCGATCTCTACCATTGGTCGTCATATCTTCTTCCTCTGAAGAGAAGTCTGATGTTTCGTGTCTGTCAACGGTTTCTGGAACAGAGCAAACATCTTCTCCTCAACTGCCTTGCGTGCCTATCGATTTCCGGACCATAAGGATCTAGAGGTGCCCTAGAGCTCCGGGTCATACACTGCAAGTCAAAACAAAACAACAATAAAACACGACCTAAGACCAAGCTTTCGGTCAACTTTTGTGATATCAAAGTATTGCCAATCCCCGGCAACACCGCCAACATGATAAGAGAATTTTTGCAATCCAGTTAATCAAGTAAAAACTCGAAACCTTAGAAAAATCTACTTTCTAACCGGCAGTGGACCGGATCGATTGTAGGTAGTGCTTGAGGAGTCCGGGTCGAACCCACAGAGATTGGTTTTGAGTACCACAGCTGACTTAGCACTCAGTTCAGGTCAACCAGAAAAATAGGTCGTTACACTATCGCATAAAAGAAAGATTATACTAATCGGATTTCTTAACGATTAAAAGAGGTACAGCCGAACTACGATCCAGCGGATTACTCTACCCTTAGACAAACTACCCTAGGAGTGTGCTCTACCTTCCTTGTCTATCTACTGATAAATTCATAGATGTCGAGTCCTAATTCTAGTGCTAACTCACACCCTACGCAGCGCTCATCAACCCTCCCTTTAGAAGGCCAACTCATCTAACGTGATTAATTTCTAGACTCGCCCGAGTGAACGATAAAAAACCCGTATTGGACATGGACCTAACGACTAGGGTGTCAATCTAGTGCACAGGTAGGTGTCAAACTACCTTTTAAGCCAAAACGTCTACGGTCCCGAAACCCCGGTTCCCACACTTCGCCGCAACATACATTTATAAGCTAGGTGTGTGTGATGGTGAACTAGGTGATCAAGCTAGCTCAATTATGATTAAAGCAGGTGTCGTCATATGAATTATCGATTAGAACATTTTATTATGTGCTACACTACCTCCCGGTTCATCTCCCTAATGGCGATTCATCCGCTTTCACATAATTCGGCCGTACGATAGTTTTAGCTACTCATTATCAAATTGAAACAATAACCGGTAAAGGAATTCATGATATAAACGATAAAAGAACAAGAAACCATACCCACTTTATTGAAAATTGATGAAGTACCAAAGTTGTGCTCACAAAGATCAAATCTTGACAAACGAAACGTAACGGATTGATGTTGTAATGTATATAATGTAATAGAGAATCGAAAGACGAGAACAATGGTATATGGCACTTAATTCTACGCTTCCGGACGAAAGAAATCACCAAAAGAGGCTAAAACTATCTAAAATCGTAAAAGTCTGCTGAAGAAAACGTTTGAGGTGCCCTTTTATAGCCTAGGGCAAAATTCAGCTTATCCGTACGGATAACATGATATCCGTACAGATAGTTCTTGATTCTCCAGATTATCTGTACGGATGGGAAGCTATCCGTACAGATAAGTCTCTGCTGCTTCAGTCTATCCGTACGGATAAATGGCTATCCGTACGGATAAGTCTCTGTTCAATATTTTTGCATCTATCTGAGAGTTGTCCGTACGGACAGACTTTTGTCCATACGGATAGATGCCTTAACTTCAAAAACTTCACTTTTTCCCTACTTCGCCTTCGTTTCTCGTCTCGGACACGTCTAAACTCATAAATCATCGCTTTCCGGGCTCCCGACTCACCCAAATCCTGCACAAACATGGAATGAACAAGCAAATGCATAACCCCGCAAACTACGGGTGCTCGGGAAATGAGTATAAAGTGCTAAAAGTAGGCCGAGTTTACGAAAAAACGACAGTTACTCACCGTGCAAAGAAAACCTCATTAACATTCAATATAGGGTCTAAACTTACCCGAAACATGCTAGAAACATGATCACTGTGGGTTAAACTGTATAGAAATGTACTGTAAAGTTGCTTCCTATCAATCACATTGGGTTTGGCTGAAGAATCTGCATTTTGAGGTTGTTGTGCTTTGGAAATTTGTTTGGTTTGCTTTAATCAAGTAAGAGGCTCTTCCTAAAGTTTAATTAAGGTTTTATGATGCTAAGGTTGAGTTTTTTTTTTTGCTGTGTTTTAAGGACTTAAATCATGCTTACTTGTATTAGAGAAGTATGGATGTTTAGTTATGTAAAAATGATGCTTTTCTGTTGTTTTGATGTGCCTAATAGTGTTAAACTTGTTTGGATCGATTGGAGATCATTTAGATGCCTAAAATTGAGTTTTGGGTAGTTTCTACGCTTGTGCGGGTGCACCAGATCCAGTACGGATGCACTGGGTAGGCAGAGTGTCCATTTTTACATTCTGAGGCTTAGTGCGGGCGAACCGGAGCCCAGTGCGGGTGTACCGGAGCCCAATGCAGGCCACTATCCTGGCAGAAAGTCTTTGTTTATCCAGTGCAAGTGCACCGAAGCCAGTGTGGGTGCATTGGACTTGTTTTTTTTGTGTTTAGTTAGTTTTGAGCCCCGAGTCTAGCTTTAAATTTTGTTTCTTGATCTAATAACATTAAATGAACATGAACAAGCCTCGATTAAGCTTTTGATGAATTTAGTTCCGGCACCGGATGTAATCTTCCATAGAGTTGAAGTTCGGAACCATCGGAAATATATGATTGGCTTGTGCTTTGATGAATTTGTATTCATCAATATCTGTGTATGTGGTATGCCTTGTCCATGTCTAGTGGTCTAGGAAAGAGAGTAGTAGAGGTGAGGGAGCTTACATGAAAATATTTAGGTGACTAGTTAGCAAGTTAATAACAAACATACATGTTTAGTAAAAAGATTAAACAACATTTCATTCTTGGTAAGGCACTGTCTATATCGCAATATGTGGGCGGTCAGATAAAGTGAATAACTCTGCTTGCCTTTAATTGGCTAAATGGTAGGGGGACTTCTCCGAACACGTGCACTATTAGAGTCTACTAGAAAGAAGTACCGTGGTTATTGGTGTGATCCACCAATATGTTCCACCCAGGTACTTCGTAGTGAGTGATGACGGTTAAAATATACCTATTTATGTCATCAATTATAACCTTAAATCGGAGTTAGTTATATATATTTCGTATTAAATCACTTGTTTATATGTATTATTTAATGTTAAGTGATTATTAATATGATTTTTGGTATTTAGCCGTTTTTATTATTAAAGGCCAATTTATTTGTGCGATAAATGCTGATTTTGCAGATCATGATAAATCGGGAGGATAAATGTCATTCAATCAGTGAATCTCAAGATAATAAGGAAGAAAATCGGAGCATTAATCAAGAGACAAATCAGATCAGCGTAGAAGAGTGCAGTGGGGAACAAGTTAACGAGAAAACACGATTAACACGTGCTGAGAGAGGCTCGGTCGACCGAGCCACTTCATTCGGTCGACCGAGGCATGTGGTTCGGCCACCCGAAGCTATCCAGACCGAAAACACGTGCATATCTTCTAGATCCATCCTATGTCGGCAAAATCCTCTATATAAGCAGTAGCTACGAAATTGAGAACACACACCACTACAACACAGAACAATTTCTACAATTTGAGTTTTTAAGTTTTAGTTTTCTATTCTTTTCTTTATGTTCGTTCATTGTGGATTCATTGGATTCTCCGGTTGGGGAGCGAATTAAAGAGTGGGAGTCACTCTCGTCTTTGAGGGTATGACTATTAAATTATGCAATCTTTATTCGTAGATCTGATGTATTTTATTATGGAGTAGTTTTTCTTGTATTAATTGCGTGATGTAGATTAATTTACGAACCCATGTGTTTAGGTTAGAAACGTTAAGAAGTAATCATGATTTGTACCAACACAGAACTGTGTTCGGTCGACCGAGACATGTCATTCGGTCGCCCGAGTGCTGTCGTTCGGTTGACCGAGCGTGGTAATGTGTAGGGCAATATTATGATCGGCTTCGACTGCGTCAGATTCTCTGAATTGGAATTAAAACGAGTAATTAAACCTGATCAACTTAATTATTTGTCATCATAATTTAACATGAAACCCAAAAAGTGATTGTTACTTAGGATATAGATTGAATCGGCATCTAAGTAGTATGCCTTACCCTAGGAATGTTGCTTAGATGAGGTTACGGTTTATACCAGCATCCCTAGTTTCGTAATTGTGTCAGAAGTTATATGAGATGGAGGCATTAAAAGGCGAAGTCACGTAATGGAGGCACGATGATTTAGAGGGCCTAACCGGAGCTAAATCTACCTTAGGGGATGACTCCCGTAGTCATAATAATTAATCCTTAACGTTTGTTTTATCTCGTTATCATCCTAATTCACATGGGGGAGTTATAATCTACTAGCGTACTCAATACCATTTGTTTAGATAATATCAACCATATTATCCGTGTTTTAGTAGTCTTTAGTCTGTCTTTGTGGTCTTTTGTGTATTGTAGTTGTCACTATTTTATTACTGCGTTTAGTTGGTCGTAGACCGCCCTTTCAATTTAGTTCTAACAGGATAAAGTTGTGTTTTATTTGTGCCGAGTCTCTGTGGGATCGACCTCGACTCTATCTTGCTATACTACAATTGAACCTAGTTCTCTTGCTAATGTGTTAGTAGGCATCGAGTTAATAATTTAACTTGACCTCAATCAAGTTTTTGGCGCCGTTGCCGGGGACTCGAGTCATTAAATTAAGATATAGCTTATTTTGTTAGAACTGGATTCGTGAATATTCTGTGAATAAGAGTCTGTATATTAAAAAGTGTCGTAAAAAAAAAAGAGCGTTCGGTCGACCGAACCACAGCTCTCGGTCGACCGAGAATTTATTTTCTTTTCTGTTTCTGTTCTGTATTAGTTTTATGATATTCAGCTTCTGTTTTATTTACGTTTTCTTTTCTCAAACTTATTACGAGTCTGTTTTAGTTTTATTTAGTTAGTTAAAGGCCTAGCCTTTACTAGTGATTAATTGTTTTATTGTTGTTTATTATTTTATAGTACGCTACTCGGAAATCGAAGGAACCGCTTGAGCCTTACAATCCTGAAATAGAGAAATTTGCGAGAAGGAATAGGAAGTTAGCTAGGGAACTGGCTAAGCAAGGAGAAGAGGATCCAAATCTTGAGGAAAGCGAGCAAGGAGTGGAAGAAGGACATACAACCGATCATTCTGAACATTCTGAATCTGAAGCAGAAATGGAAGGAAATCCGGTCAATCCAAACCAGGTACCTAATCCTGTTATTAATCCTATTATTAAAAATACCAATAATGTGAATCTTAATGCTAATAATGAGAACCAAGCCCTAGTTCAAGGAGCGAGGCGCACTTTGCAAAGTTATGCAACGCCCACTATTGAGCAATTCATTCCCGCTATCGTAACACCGCAAGATGCTGCGGAAGTCTATCACCCTAGGCCTAATGTAATTCAAATGGTGACCAACTATTCTACTTTTCATGGAATTCAGAACGAGGATCCTGGTGTTCACATGACGAATTTCTTGGAAATCGTTAGCACAGTGAAACAAGAATTAATCCCGGAGGGGAACATTCGTCTTAAGCTTTTCCCTTTCACTTTGAAAGATAAAGCTAAGCAATGGCTTCTCTCTTTAGAGGCTGGATCTATCACTACTTGGGAACAATTGTTGCAAAAATTCATGAATAAGTATTTTTCCTTGGGAAAAACCTTTAAGTTACGCCAAGACATCCTAGGATTTAAGCAACAACCTGGGGAGAGTTTTGATCAAGCTTGGGAGCGTTTCAAGGAAGCTATGAGGAAGTGTCCTCATCATGACATCTCTCTTTGGCTTTTAATGCAAACTTTTTACCATGGGTTGAGAGAGACTGAGAAAATTAGAGTAGACGCCTCCAGCAATAGAGCGTTTTTTCTTTTATCTCCGGAGGAGGCACAAAGGAAGATGGAGCAAATAGCGATGAATAGCCAATGGGGAGGCAATGACATAGCTACTGTGAAGATGGCCGCTGACATATTTGATGATAGTGCATCTACCAAAATCTTAGAACAACTTTCTGTTATCATCAATAAGGTAGATGTGATGCAAGAGAGGATGACAAGAGTAGAGAAAGGGGCTGGAATCGAGGTAGCACCTTAAAGTGAGAATGCTGGTACTGAAGAAGCCAATTATATCGGGGGAGGGTACAGGCCTAATCATAACCATCCTGGATTCCGATATAGTGACATTAATGCAGGAGAAAGGCCTAAACCGCCTACCACTTATGTACTGAGTAATGTCGTCACTGACAATATGGGACAACTTTCAAAATCTATGGCTGATTTAGCCACTAGCTTTAGCCAATATTGTCAGAAGACCGATGGTAAGGTGACCAATCAAGAAGCTCTAGTCCAAAACCTCACGCACCAGATAGGACAACTAGCTGAGCAAGTCTCAACTAGACCTCCTGGAGGGTTGCCAAGCAACACTGAGAAGAAACCTAAGGATTTGAATGCGATCATGACAAGGAGTGGAAAAGAAGTAACTCCACCATCCCTGCAAGAGAAAGAGAAAATCACAAAGAATAAGGATGGTGAGCCAAGCAATGAGATTAATACTTCTGAGTCTTTGCCTAAGCAAAGAACGTATAAAGAACCTGCTGGCCCTAGAGTTGAACTTTACGGTAACAAGTATCCAATTTTCACTGATGTCGATCCTTCAACTCTACCTTATCCTCCACCAAAGCCGAAGCCTAAGTTTGATAATAAGAGGTATAAGAAGTTCGTGGATATGTTTAGTAAGTTACAAATCAATATACCCCTAGTTGAAGCACTAGCTGAAATGCCTGAGTACACCATGTTTTTAAAAGACGCCGTCTCAACTAAAAGGAAACTTCTAGATTTAGAGACCATATGCCTTAATGAGGAGTGCTCAGCCATTCTTCAACATAAGTTACCCCCAAAATGCAAAGATCCGGGAAGCTTTCTCATTCTATGCACCATAGGTAACGTATGTTTAAACAAAGCTTTGTGTGATCTAGGAGCTAGCGTGAACCTGATGCCACTATCTATTTTCGGAAGCTAGGCAAGCATGAAAGATCTTAAGAAGACCTCAATCACATTGCAATTAGCTGACCGTTCTGTCAAGGAACTGTGTGGAGTGGTTGAGGATGTGCTAGTAAGAGTTGAAAAGTTTGTATTCCCTGTCGACTTTGTGGTATTAGATATGGAAGCTAACTACGAAGTGCCCTTGATATTAGGGAGACCTTTCATGGCCACTAGTAGAACGCTAATTGATGTTTAGAAGGGCGAGTTAGTGTTAAGAGTGAATGAAGAGAGAGTTGCATTCAATGTCTTCGACACTATGAAGCAACCTGATGATGGAGAGGATGCATGTTTCATGTTAGATTCCATTGATAGGATCATTCAAGAATTTCAACAACATGAAAGTATAAGGGAGTTCTTGGATGCTGTCTTAGAAGAAGAAGATGAATTCAAGTACGTGAGTAGTGAGGAGGAGAAGATGATATGGCCAGCATGTAGTAGAGGGACCCCAAGGCCTGTAGAGGAAGTAAGTGCTGCGGAGATTGAAAGATTCTATCATAGACCAACGTGGTATAAGTACTTCGAACTCAAACTCACTGGTCAAAAGTTGAAGACCTCTTTGGAAGAACCTCCCACAAATTTGACTTTAAAACCTCTTCCTGCGAATTTGAAGTATGTATTTCTTCAAGATGAGACTTTGCCGCTAATTACATCTTCTTCCTTGACGGACTTACAAGAGGAAAAACTAATGAGAGTTCTGAGAGAGTACCGCGGAGCATTTGGATGGACCATAGCTGACGTTAAGGGCATTAGTCCTAGCGTATGTATGCACAAGATCTCCGTGGACCCTGAAAAGAAAGCGGTTGCACAACCTCAGAGGCGTTTAACCCCACAATTAAAGGAAGTGGTTAGGGATGAGGTTATAAAAATGCTAGAAATGGGAATTATATTTCCAATTGCTGATAGCGAATGGGTAAGCCCTATCCATGTAGTTCCCAAAAAGGGAGGATTGACGGTGCAAGCCAATGAGTAGAATGAGTTAATTCCTGTGAGGCTAATCACCGGTCATCGAGTATGCATAGACTTTAGGAAACTAAATGATGCGACTCGTAAGGACCATTTTCCTCTTCCCTTCATCGATCAAATGCTAAAGAGACTGAGCGGGCATGCTTTCTATTGTTTTCTTGATGGGTATTCGGGATACTATCAAATCCACATCTCACCCGAAGATCGTGAGAAAACAACGTTTACATGCCCATATAGGACATTTGCGTATAATCGAATGCCATTTGGATTATGTAATGCCCCCGCGACATTTCAACGATGTATGATGTCATTATTTGCGGATATGGTTGAAGACTTCTTGGAAATCTTTATGGATGATTTCTCCGTGTTTGGAGACGATTTCAATTCATGTCTCACACATCTAGCACGAGTGTTGAAGAGATGTGAGGAGACGAATCTTGTGCTTAACTGGGAGAAATGTCATTTGATGGTTACGGAAGGTATAGTACTAGGCCACCGCATATCAAAGAACGGTATAGAGGTGGATAGAGCCAAAGTTGAGGTGATCGAGAAACTACCTCCACCTACTAATCTTAAAACTTTGCGAGGTTTTTTAGGCCACGCCGGATTTTATCGTAGGTTTATCAAGGACTTTTCCCTAATCTCTAAACCTCTTACCTAATTATTGGCCAAGGATGTGACATTCGTGTTTTCTAATGAGTGCATAAAAGCTTTCAACGAAATAAAAAGTAGACTGATTACTGCACCCATTCTGGTCGCACTGGATTGGGATCTTCCGTTTGAACTGATGTGTGATGCAAGTGATACTGCAGTTGGCGCCGCTTTGGGTCAAAGAAAAGATAAGATTTTTAGGCCTATTTATTATGCAAGCCGGACTTTGAATGCTGCCCAAAGAAATTATGCCACAACGGAGAAGGAACTTTTGGCCGTTATCTTTGCTTTTAGTGGGATCTAAAGTCACTGTGTGGACTGACCATGCGGCTCTTAAGTATCTCCTAGCAAAGCAAGATTCAAAGCCTAGATTGTTGAGATGGATTCTACTCCTGCAAGAATTTGACGTAGAAATCCGAGATAAGAAAGGAAGTGAGAACGTGGTGGCGGATCATCTATCGCACTTACAATTAGAGGATGGTGAGGAATTACCTGAGATAGGAGAATCTTTTCCTGATGAACAACTTTTCTCCATCACTACCATCGGGGGACATGATGATTGTGTTGCAGTTTCTTCGCGAATAGAGGTTGTGAAGGAGAAGAAGCAACCATGGTATAGTTTGTTTGTTAATTATCTATCCGCAAAGTACCTACCACCAAATCTCACTGTCCAAGAAAGGAAAAAATTCTTTGAAGATCTTAGACACTATTATTGGGATGAGCCTTATTTGTTTAAGCTAGGATCTGATAATGTTTTTCTAAGGTGTGTGCCAGAGGAAGAGTATAATAATATCCTGAAGCATTGTCATTCTTATGAAGTTGGAGGACACTACGGGGGAGATAAAACTGCGGCTAAGGTCCTCCAATGCGGTTTTTATTGGCCGACATTGTTTAAGGATGCACACCAATACGTAAAAGCATGTCATGCTTGTCAAATGACAGGAAATATTTCACGGAGGAATCAGATGCCACTTAAGAGCATCTTAGAAGTAGAACATTTTGACGTTTGGGGAATAGATTTTGTTGGACCCTTCACTTCATCATTATCTAACCAATATATCTTAGTTGCTGTTGATTATGTATCCAAATGGGTTGAGGCCATTGCTTCCCCTACTAACGATGCTAGGGTTGTGGTTAGATTCTTGAAAAAGAATATTTCTACAAGGTTTGGGACGCCTAGGGCGATTATAAGCGACAATGGTAGTCATTTTTGTAATAAACCTTTTGAAAGGCTGATGATTAAGTATGGGGTTCGACATAAGCTAGCAACTGCATATCACCCCCAGACTAGTGGACAGGTAGAAGTTACCAATCAAGAGATAAAGCGTATCCTGGAGAAAACTGTCAATACGACTAGGAAGGATTGGTCGTTACGTTTAGACGACGCTTTATGGGCTTATAGGACTGCATATAAAACCTCGATTGGAATGTCACCGTATAGGATTGTTTTTGGAAAGGCATGTCATCTACCTGTGGAACTGGAGCACCGGGCCATGTGGGCAACAAGGATGCTAAATTTTGATGAGACATTGGCTGGTGAGAAGAGGATGTTAGAATTAACTCGCCTGGAGAAGTTTCGTTTAGAGGCATACGAGAATGCCAAGATTTTCAAGGAGCGCACGAAGAAGTTCCATGACAAAAAGATTCTGGAGAAGACCTTTCAAGAGGGTGATCTGGTTCTCATTTCAAGATGGTGAGTTGAAATCAAGATGGTGTGGCCCATTTCAAGTACAACAAGTCTTTCCTTCTGGAGCGGTGGAGCTATTCAATTTTAAAGACGGGTCGAGATTTGTGGTCAATGGACATCGTGTGAAGCATTATCAAGGGCTTCCGCATGATGCTGAGGAGGAGGTTTTGTACCTCGATGACCCTGTCTATGAATAAACCATCTTGAACTGAGTCGAGCTAGCGACTATAAATTTAGAACTACTACCTATAACTATCTTTTTCGTTTTTCTTTTTAATAAAGTAGCATGCGCCTATCACGGTTTTTTTTCATCTCGCCATGTTCCGAGTCTAAGTTCGGAATAAACGAGGTTTTTTCCTTGATAGCCGTCATGTGAGTTTTATTTAGGTTTAAATCCCTTTTGGTCTTGTCCATGGCAGTATAAAGTAAAGTGGCTTAAACTGTTTTTAGATATCTATATCTAATTACTGCCACATTATTTTATAACTTCCATAGACATGGTATTTGACGATTTCGTGGAGCTTGTTTGCTTGTACAGGATTTGTCTGTCTCTCCACGATGTGCCGATGATTACTCCGATATTGTTTCTTTACTTGGGAGCCGTTTCCAGAGCTAAGTCTTTCATCTTGAACTCTCATTTATTTTTGTCATTGAGGACAATGCCATGTTTAAGTGGGGGGCAAGGGACTTAGCTATATGTTGAAAATATATGTTGAAAAAGTCAAGGGGAACGGAATACTGAGACAATATTGAGCCAAATTTAAAAAAATTTATGGATAAATGCCAAGTTGTTTAACTCGTACCCTTAAACTTGTGAAGTTCTTATACTTAGAATGGATAGGAAAGGAACCAAGTTGCTTGAGTACGTGGTCATATTATACTTTTGCGATAAATTGTTAGTAAACTTAAGGATATTCATGCCAACAATTGCAAGTAGTTAGGTATTGTTCAATTACTCAACATGTGAATCGCTTAGTACCGCATGAGTTATAATAATTGAAAGAAGTATGTGTACATTTCGTAGATAATTGGTTATGAGGACCTAGTGTCGATATTTGTCGACTGATGTATTCTGATCTTCTAGCCAACAAAAGCGGAGTAATAAGCTTGGGACGTACCTGTGTTTTGACAATGCATTAAAACACTGGGCTTGTAGTAACATTACCAAAGTAGCCCCGCGCTTGTGGTAATATTCGATGCTATGCTTAATCTAAGATATGGGGCTACTCTATGAAAAGTTTTCTTCCTTGAGATTAGTAGTATTCGAGAAATATGCAAAATTGAAAAAAAAAATTCGAATTTTTAGAGGCTTTGAGTAGTACTCGGTCTCCAAGTCCAAAAACCCTATAGATACGCTCTTGCTTATTGTTCTAGTGCTTTAACCATTGCGAGGCATAAGAAGTATGAATGCTGATGTTGGTGAATTTTGATATGAAGTCTGCATAAGCTCTAATCTTGCTACATTTATATAAAACCAATGCACAGGCACACAATCACTTCGATTCATAGCGAGTAGTGAATAATGCTTATCTTATGAGCATGACTGGTATGAGTTGACTCGGGTTTCTTGTGTAAGTGTGAGATGACCAAGGACAATGTTGTCTTGGGGAATGACTTATTGATGCTTTGTTCGGGACGAAGCAAAGTTTAAGTGGGGGGCATTTTGATGACGGTTAAAATATACCTATTTATGTCATAAATTATAACCTTAAATCGGAGTTAGTTATATATATTTCATATTAAATCACTTGTTTATATGTATTATTTAATGTTAAGTGATTATTAAGATGATTTTTGGTATTTAGCCTTTTTTATTATTAAAGGCCAATTTATTGGTGCGATAAATGCTGATTTTGCAGATCATGATAAATCGGGAGGATAAATGTCATTCAATCAGTGAATCTCAAGATAATAAGGAAGAAAATCGGAGCATTAATCAAGAGACAAATCAGATCAGCATAGAAGAGTGCAGTGGGGAACAAGTTAACGAGAAAACACGATTAACACGTGCCGAGAGAGGCTCGGTCGACCGAGCCACTTCATTCGGTCGACCGAGGCATGTGGTTCGGCAACCCGAAGCTAGCCAGACCGAAAACGCGTGCATATCTTCTAGATACATCCTATGTCGGCAAAATCCTCTATATAAGCAGCAGCTACGAAATTGAGAACACACACCACTACAACACAGAACAATTTCTACAATTTGAGTTTTTAAGTTTTAGTTTTATTTTCTTTTCTTTATGTTCGTTCATTGTGGATTCATTGGATTCTCCGGTTGGGGAGCGCATTAAAGAGAGGGAGTCACTCTCGTCTTCGGGGGTATGACTATTCAATTATGCAATCTTTATTCGTAGATCTGATGTATTTTATTATGGAGTAGTTTTTCATGTATTGATTGCGTGATGTAGATTAATTTACGAACCCATGTGTTTAGGTTAGAAACGTTAAGAAGTAATCATGATTTGTACCAACACAGAACTGTGTTCGGTCGACCGAGACATGTCATTCGGTCTCCCGAGTGCTGTCGTTCGGTTGACCGAGCGTGGTAATGTGTAGGGCAATATTATGATCGGCTTCGACTACGTCAGATTCTCTGAATTGGAATTAAAACGAGTAATTAAACCTGATCAACTGAATTATTTGTCATCATATTTTAACATGAAACACAAAAAGTGATTGTTACTTAGGATATAGATTGAATCGGCATCTAAGAAGTACGCCTTACCCTAGGAATGTTGCTTAGATGAGGTTACGGTTTATACCGGCATCCCTAGTTTCGTAATTGTGTCAGAAGTTATATGAGATGGAGGCATTAAAAGGCGAAGTCACGTAATGGAGGCACGATGATTTAGAGGGCCTAACCGGAGCTAAATCTACCTTAGGGGATGACTCCGTAGTCATAATAATTAATCCTTAACGTTTGTTTTATCTCGTTATCATCCTAATACACATGGGGGAGTTATAATCTACTAGCGTGATCAATACCATTTGTTTAGATAATATCAACCGTATTATCCGTGTTTTAGTAGTCTTTAGTCTGTCTTTGTGGTCTTTTGTGTCTTGTGGTTGTCACTATTTTATTTACTGCGTTTAGTTGGTCGCAGACCGCCCTTTCAATTTAGTTCTAACAGGATAAAGTTGTGTTTTATTTGTGCCGAGTCTCTGTGGGATCGACCTCGACTCTATCTAGCTATATTACAATTGAACCTAGTTCTCTTGCAAGTGTGTTAGTAGGCATCGAGTTAATAATTTAACTTGACCTCAATCAGTGAGTATCACCATGCGTAGTGCCTTTGAATGCGGTTGTTACAATGATAAGCTAATCTAGAAACAGTTAGTCACGACATGTTGATGAAAATGAAGTGAACCTTCAAGTTGAGTCGGTCTCACAAAGATAACTTAATAACAATACTATGAACCTTTCGTTGTAAGACTTAATTATACATTAGATTCTTCTCTTGCTAAGTAATTTGTACTTACCTCAATTGCATATGTTGTTTTGTGTGCTTTTGGGGTGAGAAGACAAATATGTTAACTTTGCGCTCGTTGAGGAGTTCGATGATGATTTGATGACGTTGATGCCATGATGATACTTTTTTTTTTACTTTTATAATCAAAAGTTGTACTAGATTATGTTGTACTTTTATTCCAAGGTTGTAAGACAAGAGTAGTAACATTCTTTTCGACATCGTATGTTGTAACCATTGGACCATTTGTTGTTGTAAGTTAAACAATTCAGCCATAGTCGGTTTTTATTCTTTTCCTAGCAGCATTTACGATGTTTTGCCGAGTCTTTTTAGCTTCCGTTTGCTGAACTCGATACGACGTGGTAGAGGCTTACGTATAATATTGAATTTATTTAATATTATACGTGCCGAGCGTTTCGTATCTGGATAAGGACTCGGTATTTTGGAGCGGGGCATCATATATATATATACATATATATATATATATATATATATATATATATATATATATATATATATATATATTGTTAAGATGAAATGCTTACCATTGATTAAAACCAATTGGTCTTATATAGTAAAGGTCAACTGGGCTTAGTAAATGCGCTACTACCAATTGATGTTAGTAAATGCGCTACTAACAGAGAGTGTCAATCTCTCTCAACATCCCCTCAAGTGTGGGCTGTAACGCCCATTCCCGGACACCGAGTCCTTATTCGGAAAAGGAACGTTCGCACGTATAAAATAAAAATAAATTCACTTTATACGTATGTTTCTACTACGTCGTATCAAATGAAAGAAAATGGAAGCAAAAGACCCAGGTATAAAAAAATTTCCAACATCCAAGAATAGAAATACAATCTAAAGACGGAAATGTAACTTTATTACAATCAAGAGAAAATACGAAAATCCCAAAACAACGTATGATATCCTCAAAAGAAAAAATTAAAAAGTACTACAAGTCTCGAAAGACCAAAAGAATGAATAGACTATTTTATCGAATGAAAGAACAATAAAGAATAATTCTTCAATGAGGTGGCGTCAAACGTCGTCATGAAAATCCTCCTCGTAAACTTGATCAGCCTGTTCATCTTGTCACCCCCAAACACATAGAAAACATGCATTTGAGGTAAGTACAACGTACTTAATAAAAGAGAGAAGCTATGATAACAATTAAGATCTATAAAGAAAAGATATTTAATTATTCGCTTATCTTTATGTGACCGACTCAATCTAGGGTTCATTTCATGTCCATCAACATGAATTGACTAAACGTTTCTATCTTAACTTATCTATGTTACAACCACATTCAAGGGCACTATGCATATCCAAACTGGGGAAATTCTTGGAAACATATTGGTGGATCACACCAATATCCACGGAAACCTATTCCGGTAGACTCCAATAGTGCGCACGTTTCAGTGAAGTCCCTCCGTACTTAGGTTTTTTTTACCTATGGAGTTATCCACCTTCAGAAAGCACACACATCACGATATTGTCTGGTTCCTATCCAAGAGTGACATGTTGTTTAATATTTTACTAGGCAAGTACGTATTTATTAAAATGGTTAACTAACCACCTAAGTATTTTCAAGTAATCTCCCTCGCATAAACTACCCTCTTCCTAGACCACTAGACATAAATAAAGCCTAACAATTACAAAGACATTGATGAATACTAATTCACCAAATCACAAGCCTATCATGCTCTTCTGACGGATCCGAACTTCTACTCCCTTTAAGAGTACATTCGGTGCCGAAACTAAACGAATTAGAAGCTCAATTCAGGCTTGTTCATGATTATACAATGTTATCATATCATAAAACACGGTTTAAAACTCAACACATAGCTTAAACATTCATTTTTCCCAAAACAGAGTCCAATGCGTGCACATTGGTTGGAATGCGTGCGCATTCACCATCTAGAAAAATTGCTGAAAGTTTTTGTCCAGCCAATGCATACGCATTGCCCACAATGCATGGACATTGCCCGACTAGAGAGCATTCTGATACATCCTGAAGCAAAAATGCCTACGCATTCTGAGGAAGGCATGCGCATTGCACCTGAAACAAAAAGACTCTTACAACCTGAACCAGGAATGCATGCGCATTGCTCTGAATGCGTATGCATTCTTCGAATAGCAACCAAAACTAGAGCATCCTATACAGGGTATGCGTGCGCATTCCATTGAATGTGTCCGTATTCTGCCTGTAGCCCTAAATTTGATTTTCAGCAACTTACTGATTTCTAATCCATTTTCAACATAATTAACGTCGAATTAAACACTGTAAAACACAGAAATCATATCTTTGACAATTCATGACATATATGATCCTTGATCAATGAAAAGACACATCTTTCTAGCATTAAACCTCTTAAAACTTGATCTAAACCCTATAAACCATAATTATGATCATAGGAAGAGCCTCTTACTTGTTTGCAAGCAAAGATCCAAATCCAACAGCCTCGAAAAATCTTCAGCCCTTCCAACAGCCTTGTACCCAAACGATGTCCTTTTTACGACGATTCCAAATCTCTAGTCCGATCTAAAAAAGGTTTAACTTCTCTTTAGAATTTTTGAAAACTCTTCTAGCCTCTTCTCCTCTCCTAAATTGCGCGGAGAATGAGCGTGGCAACTGTTTCTGATTAGTATTTAGGTTATGGGAAATAATCAGGTGTAATTTTCCTTAAATACAGTTTTCCAATTATCCCTTTTTCCATAATTACCCTTAATTACAATAAAAATTCAGAATTTCCTTTAATTATATACACATAATTTCAAAAATTACATATAGGTAATTATAACAATACTTAACTCCAGCAAAGGAAAAGAAATAATAATATTTCGTTTTTGCAAAATGACACGTCTGCACTTTCCCGAAATCGGATGGATTATTACATTCATCCCCCCTTAAGAGGAGTTTCTTCCTCAAAACTAGAACATACCTGGTAAATCCACAAACTCTTGGAATTCACTGATAATGTCTTCTTCAACTTCCCAAGTTGCCTCCTCGGGTGAATTATTGCTCCATTGCACCAGAACCAACGGGATCAACCGTCTCATGATTATCCTTTCTTTCCGGTCCAAAATCCTGAAAAGTCTCTCATCATAAGCGAGGTTGTCTTGAAGAACTTCCGGATCAGTCGTAGTTTCAACATCATTCTTCGTCAGGCACTTCTTCAACATCGACACGTGAAACACAGTATGGACTCTTGACAATGATTCCGGTAACTTAAGCTTGTAAGCCAACGGTCCAACTCTCTCCAGAATTTCAAATGGTCCAACATACCTTGGACTTAGCTTTCCTTTTTGTCCAAAACGTTTCACTCCCTTCATCGGTGAAGCTCGCAGATAAACTATCTCACCGACTTCGAACTCAAGAGGCCTTTTTCTGATATCTGCCCAAATTTTTTGTCTATCTTTGCTGCCTTTAGATTCTTCTTAATCCACTGAACCCTTTCCTTAGCTTGTTCAACAAACTCCGGCCCGGTGACTTGTCTCTCCCCGACTTCATCCAAAAACAGTGGCGTTCGACATCTTCTCCTATACAAATCTTCAAACGGTGGCATGCCTACGTTTGCATGATAACTATTATTGTAGGGAAACTCCGCTACTGGTTGGTAATCATCCCATGATCCGCCTACTTCCAAAACACAAGCTCTTAGAATGTCTTCAAGTGTTTGGATGGTCATTTCTAACTGTCCGTTTGTTTGCGGAAGAAAGGCCGTACTCAAATCTAACTTAGTGCCAAAGGCTGATTGCAAACTCTTCCAAAACCGACTGACGAACCTCGGATCACGATCTAAAACTATTGAGATAGGTACTCCATGCAACTTTACTATATTATCCAAGTATACTGTAGTCATCTTCTTCAATGACATATCGACTTTCGTTGGTAAGAAATGGGCGGATTTGGTTAATCTATCCACAATCACCCAAATCGCATCATGCCGACCACTGGTCTTAGGTAATCCGGTGATAAAATCCATCGTGATCTTATCCCATTTCCATTCGGGGATATCCAAAGGCTTAATCATTCCTCATGGTCTTCTATGCTCCGCCTTAACTTTCTGACATGTGTCACATTCTACTACGAGCTTGGCTATTTCAACTTTCATCGAGGGCCACCAAAACCTTTCCTTCAAGTCTCGGTACATTTTAGTAGCTCCTGGATGAACTGCAAAAGCAATCCTATGTTCTTCTTCCATAACTCTTTGTCTTAGATCACCGATATTTGGCACACACAAACGATCTTGGTACCAAAGTTTCCATTCTTGTGTAACACGTTACCAACTGTTTGCTTTTCTCTTGCAATACGCTTCAGATCAACCAACACTGGTCTTCATCTTGCTTTTCCCGAATATAAATCATCAACTCGGACCTTGCTAACAACTCTGCCACAAACTGTCGATCCCCAATCTGACTAAAACCACTGATTTTTAGCCAATGTAACCTTTCTGCAACATCTTCAATGCTCAAAACTGCAAACACTGGTTTTCTGCTCAAAGCATCTTCCACTACATTCATTTTACCCGGATGGTACGGAATATCCAAACACTGGTTTTCTGCTCGAAACTGCAAACACTGGTTTTAGTGCCTCCAAGTATTTAAGGCAAACACTACTGCTGCCAACTCTAAGTCTTGTGTCGGGTAGTTATTCTCATGCACATTTAACTGTCTAGATGCATAAGCAATCACCTTCCCTCCTTCCATTAACACACAACCTAAACCCTATCCTGAAGCATCCGTGTAGACGTCGTAGTTATCAAACATCTCTAGAACTGCCAGCACTGGGTCTGTAGTCAACCCTATCCCGAAGCATCCGAGTAGCTATCTTCGAAAAGTCTAGCACAAACTTCCGGTAGTAGCCACCAAACCATGAAAACTCCTTACTTCAAACTGTAGTAGGTCTAGGCAAATTCTCAATTGCCTCAATCTTTGATGGATCAACTTGAATGCCATCTCCAGAAATGACGTGACCCGAGTGTTAGGTGTAATGCCCGAAAGACAATTTTGTAATTGTTTTATTTAATGAATAAATTGACATTATTATTCATATTTATTATTCTCATATTCACAGATGTGACAATAGTATTTACACCATAGAAAACCCTAAAGTATATCGTTTATGTAATCACCTAACTCAGTGTATGGGATATACACGGGAGGATTGAGTTAGTGAAGATGCACTTAAAAATACAATTAACCCGTAGTGAAGTTAATCGAGAGTATCGGGCCTCTCCTTTAACGTGCTATTAATGCGCCCAGAACACAATATGTGTGATTATCTTATCCGCACTTTCGGTTAAAAGTACCTAGTGGGGCATTTATATGTGATAGATATATCATATAGGGCTGGACCGATTTGATTAGAGTTCACGATATAATTCCGTAATCGAGAAGTCTTATCGAATCAATCGATGATCATATTTATGGATATATCTTAATCCTGAGGTGATTACAGTCAACTGCTTGAATCAGTATGATGACTTGACGGTTAGGGATTACACTGAGTCTGTGATCTAAATTACCCCATCTTGGCATTGTACTGGATTGAGTGAGTAGTCTGTGTTATCATAGATACGGGATCCATTCCTTCCATTTATGGAAGTAGATAGACAGTTCCATTATTTGTTAATCCTGAAAACTGATCGATCCATGGAGTTCATATTACACTGATTAGCTACCAGTGAGTGGCATGAATTACTTGATCTCTAGGGGGTTAATGGTAAATAAGGATAAGAGGTTCTGAAAAGGGTTAACGGTAACTTTCCAATTTAGAATGAACAGTCTATGGAGGATTAATCCATATGTAATGATTATATCAATGGACGCTCATTATCATTCTCGTGAGGAGATAAATATAATCTCATAATCGGAGGAGTGCAGTCACGGGATTATGGTGGCATATTCTTGTGATTGATTTATCGAATATAATTATTCTGTTCGTAAGATAAATATTTATTTGATTTATCGGAGCCGCTGATTATTAGTCCATAGTCCCCGACGTACCTCCAATATAGCATAGCTATTCTCGGACGTCGAATCCTAATAATATTAATTTAGTTCTTATTAGAATTTAATTAAAACGATATGTGAATTAATTGTTTAGTGGACTATTAAATTAGTTGGGCTAAATAATTAAATATGTGAAAAATGCATTTTTCAGAAACTTGTCCCAATGTGTGTGTCATGGCCGAAATCCAACCCTGGGAGGGAGGATGAAATTTTCGGCCACACTAGTGTTTTATGTAACAAGAAATTGTTTTTCTTGTGAATTAATAAGACATGTGCACAAAATATTTATTGGATAAATATTTATGGTAAGAAATAAAGATAAATATTATTCTAAATTTTTTCTAGAATATTATGGAATTATCTTTTATTTATTGGATTTATTTATTTGCAAAATAAAATCCTTGGAGGACATTACTCTCCTATATAAAGAGAGTTCTCCCAACTCATACACAAAATTTTCTACTTCACCTCTTAGAGAGGAGAAGGAAAATTTCAGCCAAGGGGAAAAATGAGGAAAATCTTGGATGTTTTCCGGGTAGCATATCGGGAGGATTCGAGTCGAGGATTTCCTTCCACCGCGAGTTGCTCGGATCACACGTGCGGAAGATCGTGGTGCTCTTCACACCATCTTTCCTTTGAGGTTCTTCTACTTGGATTTTGAGATCAAAGAGGTATGTTCTACAACCCCCTTGTTGAGTAGATCTAGTTATTTTATTACGTGTAATTTATAGATCTAGATTCTTAAATCGCTTCCGTTGTGGATGGTATTACTCATATAAATTCGTTTGGGGTTGGTATTGTTTACTCGTTAGATTTATTGTAAACTAATATAAATTCGTTTATATGAGTATAGGAAATTTTGTAATTTTAGTTTCCTAGAAGTAGATCTGTTTTGTCTCTTTTCGTTTTTTATTTATTACCGGAGATTGAGCCGTTGAAACGACAATCTCTCCGGTCATAATGAAGAATAAAAGTTGATGATCAATCCTCAATATTTGGGGTCGATCGGTGTCCGTCTCGATATCAGATCGATGCAATAAAGTTAGTGCTGTAACAGAAAAGCACAGCAGCCGTAAAAACCCTAGCTGTGAGTTCGTCGAATTTCTGGAAGAGTTTGGAACGTTGAAACATTGATCGGACCGTTCAGATTGACTATCATGGAGTTATAAACAAGCCCTAAAAATTTCAGGTCGATCGGGTTTTGTCTCGATGCCCGATCGGCGGCTTACTGGGATCAATTGCGCCGTCAAAACACAGATCCAACCGTCCATATTCAAGTAGGAGGAGTGAAGAACAGGACCACAAAGTTTCGTGACGATCAGAGTTCTTTTGGATGTCCGATCATGGATAATACGCAGCAGCAGCAGATCAGAAAATTGTAAACCCTAGTTAGGGTTTGTTTGTGTTTTATTTAATATGTTAGATACGGGGGTACCAACGATCCATCTCGGTGTTTAAATTTTCCGCAATTTATTTTTTATGTGTTTGATCATAAAATAGATATAAAATCGGAATTGCCATGACATGCATCATATCATATATCCACTCCATGCATACATGTAGAATTTTAATTTTGGTAATTAAAATAGGCATGTATACAAACTCGTGTAATTAGCTGAAATTTAATTAATACGTGGTAATTAATTAATTTAGTAACTAATTAAAGATCCGAGGACGGGTTATGAAATCGTTAAGCCTTTTCGGTGTGTGTTCTCGGTGAACCGCCTTAAAAGCCCAAACGAGATCACGTTTTCGATTCGTAGTGTCTACGAGATTGAATGATGGTAAAAGAAAAATAAATCTTGGATAAAAACGGTTCGCCTATAGGTTGGGTGGTCAACTGAGCTGGGCTCGACCGACTTAACCCTCCTAGTGTGATGTATGCACGGGGGTCCGGAAAGACTAAGCTACACCGGCGAGCGGAGGGGTGATTCCTTCTTATGTCAATGAGGCTGTCTTGACCCGATTTCGTCCGACTGTCACATATGTTCCTACGAATACGACGGGTAGGCTTGCCTACGTTACCGACATCATTCGGAATCCTTGATTTGATGTGATTTTATGTTAACATCAAAAAGACGTGGTTAGTTAACCCACCACCACGGACTCTACTATAGATACAAGTAAGTGAGAGAAGGGTGACGCCTCGCGGCGCTTTGATTTCGTCCCCCTACGGATGGTGTTCACCCCTATCAACATTCATGACTTGGTCTCCGAAAGGATAGGATTTCCGGGTACTCGTCGGGTCACTGACCTATCCTACGACGGCACACTCGGGGCGTACCTAAGAGATCCGATATAGTAGGTCACACTTATCAAGGATATTCTTGATAATATCTAGGCTAAAAAAGGAAGGTAGTCAATGAATAAAGGGATGTTCGATTCTCGTGGGATGTTCGATTCTCACAAGTTATTCATTGATGAGATTGTCTCGATTTTACCGTTATCTCTTTGACCTACCCTACGGCGGCACTGAGATGCGAGGGTAAAACCTTGGAATGGTAGAGTAGACTTAATTTTAGTTTACAATTCCTAAAATAAAATAATACAGTAGTGTTAAACTTGAATTAATATGTCATTTTATTTACAGCATTATATCACTTACTAAATTGCTTAAAAATTAATAATTGACTAGTATTGACTTCGTTAAAAAGTGGAAAGTAACTAGGACATTGAACTAGTTAATCGATAATGCAATTATTTTCGAAAGAGATATTTTCTCTTAAGCCTTTTAAAAACCACAGTGACATATAGGTATGTCACTAGTGTCATTCGTGTCAAATGGAAGACAAACTTAGTTTGATCAAAGGTGATTTCGGACTTTGAAATTCTTCTAGAGAATTTTGAGTGTGTAGTAATTACACGAGTAATTTTCTAATTGAAAAATCGGAAAATTATGAACTATTACTAGTTGGACGATATTTTGAATCAATGAATTAGTGGGAGCTTTATGATTTGTTGTTTTTCTAGAACATTAGAAAAGTGTAACTGACTACACACGTAACCGTTCTAATTGAAAAACCGGAAAGTCATGAAATGTCGCTAGTTGGACGATTTTTGGAATCGATGAACTAGTGGGAGTTCTATGATTTGTTGTTTTCCTGGAAACATTGAAACTATGTACGAAAGATTTTCTAATCGAAAAAAACGGAAAATCATAAAAATAAAGCATTGCTCGTTAGACGGTATTTGGAACCGATAAACTAGTGGGAGCTTTAATGTTATGATTTGTTGTTTTTTCGGGTATATTAGAAAATCCGAGAAGTCCCCACGAGTAACACTCGAAATAGACATCCAACGGTTCAAGAGTAGTGTCTACTCAAACGAACCGCTGGTTCAAGACTGTTTTCATTCATGGAGAGTCAAGAATGGGAGAATATGCCTAAAAGTGTTAGTCATCTAAATTGAGAAAACATTAAGGCTGAACCGAAAATTAATTAAAAATCATAGGATAAGGATAGTGATTTTGGATCACCAACCTATGAATCCTTGGCGATTTTCTCAAGCTATGTTCTTTGGGTGAACAAGGTAGCGGTGCATTTAACGATTAAAACAATAAACAACGGGCGGTTAGTTTTAGCTAGAATAGTGGGAGTGATATAAGGAAACGAATCTCGGATTCAATCCTTGGATATTGCGGAAAAATTATTTTCTGTTTAAGATTCGTTGGAACGAAAGGATTTACTTTCTATTCGATAATTTGTTTGTCGATAGAAAGTGAATATACCATTTGTAGTACGAATCCAAAACTCGGACATTTGTTTGATAAAGTCAAAACCATTTACAACTGCAGAAATATGTATATAAAACACATTTTAAGAACTATTAAAAACAATTGGTTTCTATATTTAGATAAACAATTCTTCATATTCCATAGTTAGTGCATAGTCCCTAAAAGACAAGACTTGAAGACTCGCTCAGGGTGATTCCTTTCTCCCAGTCTGGTTATATTGTCTCAAAGGTTCAATGACTAAGTTTCCTTTCAATCGGGAAAGGATAATGGTTATAAAAAAAGTAACATAGCTTGTTCATGACAACCTTCGGGGTCTGATGAAAGATACAAGCTAGTAGGAGCTTCCGAGTAGTGACTTCTTGTCCGATAACTATTCAAACACTCCGGAAAGTATATCCAAAATATTTTGAGGTATCTATGTTTTTCAACAGAGATAGAGTATTCTATACTCGGAATAGGCCATTCATAGTCCTCGAGACCGATGCTCACCTACCTCTTCGGGACATGTTCTTACTAAGTAAGAAACCGTTAAATTGCCTTACATAGTTTTAGATATGCTACAATACACTGTTGAACTCAATAAAGATATTGGAAGTGAAATAACGGTCTACATTGAAATGTAAGACCGAGAAGTCTACCTAGAATATGCTTTGGAATTTATGGATAAGGTGTGGATTCGGTTCACCCCACTTTCATAAATATAAGCATTTAGCACACGGTGCTTGACGGTAGGTCTAGAATTTCGCGCACACGCTCGTCAGTGACCAATCTTTATATATCTTGTAGCATTGAGAAAAAGGTTTGTTATAAGATTCTTGAGATCGGAAGGGACTGTCATACTGTTGCATCCTTTCCGATAGAGTCCATAAACAGGAAAACCTTGAACCTTGAAGTACGTTTACTCAAGGTAGTTACTAACCGATTAAAATCGGACCACATCCAACATCGGTTGCTGGTGATAACACTAAATACTACTAAACTAGATTAGAATTTCGATCCACCCAGAAGTATTGGGAGTATGGTTTATCCATTACCCATTACGGATTCTCATGGACTTTGTAGTCTGAGGATCGATGATGACCTATGGCTCTTTTTTGAGCAGTATAGGATTCTGATTATATAGTTTGGTTTAATAGCCATAACCCTGTGAATGGAGTTTGGTACTCCAGTTCTGTTCATACTCTTGTAGAACCACCTGAGCGTCTCAGGCCCAGTGGGAGTAATTGGATCTACACGAAAAAGAGTAGAATGAATAGGAAAGTTTATCTTTCAGAGCAATGCTTTAGTTGTCTAGGGGTAATTCCCTAAGAAGTAGAGAGTTAATCAGACCTTGGACTCTCTTACCACTTAGTATTGCATGATTTTGTTCAAAATCAGAAAATATGGGTGATTCCCTGAGATTTTCTTGCCAAACAAACGGAGTCTGGATTCATTCGGAACAAAAGGGTATTGCATTATGAACTTATGACAGGATGACTGTCAAACTTATAACCTTTGTGGATAAAAAGAAAACCACTCGGTCACTGGAAGTCATATATTTCTATACTATGTGGATTTGACCAGAATATTGATAAGTTTTTTGTAGACGGGATATCAATTTTAGTACAGCAGTGAATATATACATACATTAGTGTTTGTGAAGGATAACACTGCCCCAGTTGGAATCAACATGGGTGTGTTATCTTAAGTCGAATCGACAATGCCACAATTCTCTGCAACAGATATTTGGACAAAATCCTAAAGAGTTTGACTCGGTCGAATTCATTAGATAAGATGATGCATCTGTGTATGCAACATTCGATGAGGAAGTTCTACCCTATGCCTCAGGAATGACTCTCTAAATCTTCGGATCAAGAGAAATGGGATAGATTCTCTTTCTTGTAAGAGATGGTCAGGTTATTGAACGTCAATTTTGATCGAATCTTAGATTCGGCGGTTAAAAAAAACATGTTTAGTATGTCCTTTAGTATCTTGAAGAGAACGAGGAATAATATGCGGACATATTCATGTGTGAACTTGGATATGTGTGATACACTGATTTTGACTTTAAGTCAGATTGAGGATGATTGTTAAGTCGATCTCGGGCTCAGTGTTTACTCTTGTGTTGACGCTATTGCCTGGAGGAATCCAACAACGCCAACTCGACTTTAAATAGTTGGGTGATTAGCGGCTTTTGTAGTAGCTAGAGAGGCGATATAGCTTAAGGATTTCCTGTTCATATCCGGGAGTGATTCTAGATTTGGAAGCCGATACCACATCATTGTGCAAACGATGAAGGGGTAGCTTATAAGGATTTTCGAAATCACCAGAGGTCAAAAGCATATTGGGAAGGTACCACAAGATTAGATGGACCGGTAACGTTTCGATTCTACGGATCGTCTCGAGCCGACAACTTGACTAATCATTAAGACCCATGATATTGAGATGTAAGTACTCCCCGAGTCACTGACCTATCCTACGACGGCACACTCGGAGTTTACTTTGTCATCAGCAATGGTTATGATATGCTTAATGGGTACTAGAAATGGGGATGGGTCTCCATTGCTTTAGAGCAAGTGGGAGATGTAGTTTGTTGTAGTTTAAATAACAGGGTGTGCTCTAAAACAATTAATCACAAGCTTTCGTGCAATTGGGAGATTGTTAGGTGTAATGCCTGAAAGACAATTTTGTAATTGTTTTATTTAATGAATAAATTGACATTACTATTCATAATTATTATTCTCATATTCACCGATGTAACAATAGTATTTACACTACAGAAAACCCTAAAGTATATCGTTTATGTAATCACTTAACTCAGTGTATGGGATATACACGGGAGGATTGAGTTAGTGAAGATGCACTTAAAAATACAATTAGCCCGTAGTGAAGTTAATCGAGAGTATCGGGTCTCTCCTTTAACGTGCTATTAATGTGTCTAGAACACAATAGGTGTGATTGTCTTATCCGGACTTTCGGTTAAAAGAACCTGGTGGGGCATTTATATGTGATGGATATATCATATAGGGCTGGACCGATTTGATTAGAGTGCACGATATATTTCCGTAATCGAGAAGTCTTATTGAATCAATCGATGATCATATTTATGGATATATCTTAATCCTAAGGTGATCACAGTCAAATGCTTGAATCAGTATGAGGTTTGACTTGATGGTTAAGGATTACACTGAGTCTGTGATCTGAATTACCCCATCTTGGCATTGTACTGGATTGAGTGAGTAGTATGTGTTATCACAGATACGGAATTCATTCCTTCCATTTATAGAAGTAGATAGACAGTTCCCTTATTTGTTAATCCTAGAAACTGATCGATCCATGGAGTTCATATTACACTGATTAGCTACCAGTGAGTTGTATGAATTAATTGATCACTAGGGGGTTAATGGTAAATAAGGATAAGTGGTTCTGAAAAGGGTTAACGGTAACTTTTCGATTTAGAATGAACAGTCTATGGAGGATTAATCCATATGTAATGATTATATCAATGGACGCTCATTATCATTCTCGTGAGGAGATAAATATAATCTCATAATCGGAGGAGTGCAGTCACGGGATTATGGTGGCATATTCCTGTGATTGATTTATCGAATATAATTATTTTGTTCGTAAGATAATTATTTATTTGATTTATCGGAGCCGCTGATTATTAGTCCATGGTCCCCGACGTGCCTCCAATATAGCATAGCTATTCTCGGACGTCGAATCCTAATAATATTAATTTAGTTCTTATTACAATTTAATTAAAACGATATATGAATTAATTGTTTAGTAGACTATTAAATTAATTGGGCTAAATAATTAAATATGTGAAAAAGACATTTTTCATAAACTTGTCCCAATGTGTGTGTCATGGCCGAAATCCAACCCTAGGAGGGAGGATGAAATTTTCGGCCACACTAGTGTTTTATGGAACAAGAAATTGTTTTTCTTGTGAATTAATAAGACATGCGCACAAAATATTTATTGGATAAATATTTATGGTAAGAAATAAAGATAAATATTATTCTAGATTTGTTCTAGAATATTATGGAATTATCTTTTATTCAATGGATTTATTTATTTGCAAAATAAAATCCTTGGAGGACAATGATTACTCTCCTATATAAAGAGAGTTCTCCCAACTCATACACACAATTTTCTACTTCACCTCTTAGAGAGGAGAAGGAAAATTTCGGCCAAGGGGAAAAAGGAGGAAAATCTTGGAGGTTTTCCGTGAAGCATATCGGGAGGATTCCAGTCGAGGATTTTCTTCCACCGGGAGTTGCTCGGATCACACGTGCGGAAGATCGTGGTGCTCTTCACACCATCTTTTCTTTGCGGTTCTTCTACTTGGATTTTGAGATCCAAGAGGTATGTTCTACAACCCCCTTGTAGAGTAGATCTAGTTATTTTAGTACGTGTAATTTATAGATCTAGATCCTTAAATCGCTTCCGTTGCGGGTGGTATTACTTATATAAATTCGTTTGGGTTGGTATTTTTTACTCATTAAATCTATTGTAAACTAATATAAATTCGTTTATATGAGTATAGGAAATTCTGTAATTTTAGTTTCCTAGAAATAGATCTGTTTTGTCTCTGTTCGTTTTTTATTTATTACCGGAGATTGAGCCGTTGAAACGACAATCCCTCCGGTCAGAATGAAGAATAAAAGTTGATGATCAATCCCTCAATATTTGGGGAAGATCGGTGTCCGTCTCGATATCAGATCAGTGTAATAAAGTTAGTGCTGTAACAGAAAAGCACAGCAGCCGTAAAAACCCTAGCTGTGAGTTCGTCGAATTTCTGGAAGATTTTTGAACGTTGAAACATTGATCGGACCGTTCAGATTGACTATCATGGAGTTACAAACAAGCCCTAAAAATTTCAGGTCGATCGGGTTTTGTCTCTATGCCCGATCGGCCCCGGGAAGACACTGCTGCGCTGCAGTTATAAACAGCTGCAGCAGTTGGATCGGCGGCTTACTGGGATCAATTGGGCCGTCAAAACACAGATCGAACCATCCATATTCAAGTAGGAGGAGTGAAGAACAGGTCCAAAAAGTTTCGTGACGATCAAAGATCTTTTGGATATCCGATCATGGATTATACGCAGCAGCAGCATATCAGAAAATTGTAAACCCTAGTTAGGGTTTGTTTGTGTTTTTTTTTAATAGCTTAGATACGGGGGTACCAACGATCCATCTCAGTGTTTAAATTTTCCGCAATTTATTTTTTATGTGTTTGATCATAAAATAGAGATAAAATCGGAATTGCCATGACATGCATCATATGATAAATCCACTCCATGCATACATGTAGAATTTTAATTTTGGTAATTAAAATAGACATGTATAAAAACTCGTGTAATTAGTTGAAATTTAATTAATACGTGGTAATTAATTAATTTAGTAACTAATTAAAGATCCGAGGATGGGTTATGAAATCGTTAATCCTTTTCGGTGTATGTTCTCGGTGAACCGCCTTAAAAGCCCAAACAGAGATCACGTTTTCGATTCGTAGTGTCTAAGAGATTGAATGATTGTAAAAGAACAATAAATCTTGGATAAAAACGGTTCGCCTATAGGTTGGGTGGTCAATTGAGCTGGGCTCGACTGACTTAACCCTCCTAGTGTGATGTATGCACGGGGGTCCGGCAAGACTAAGCTACACCGGCGAGCGGAGGGGTGATTCCTTCTTATCTCAATGGGGCTGTCTTGACCCGATTTCGTCCGACTGTCACATATGTTCCAACGAATAGGACGGGTAGGCTTGCCTACGTTACCGACATCATTTGGAGTCCTTGAATTGATGTGCTTTTATGTTAACATAAAAAAGACGTGGTTAGTTAACCCACCACCACTTCCAAAATATTGAGTGGGAGCGGGGGAGGCGACAGCCAACCCCACGGCCTCTACTATAGATACAAGTAAGTGAGAGAAGGGTGACGCCTCGCGGCGCTTTGATTTCGTCCCCCTACGGATGGTGTTCACCCCTATCAACATTCATGGCTTGGTCTCCGAAAAGATAGGATTTCCGAGTACTCGTCGGGTCACTGACCTATCCTACGACGGCACACTCGGGGCGTACCTAAGAGATCCGATATAGTAGGTCACACTCATCAAGGATATTCTTGATAATATCTAGGCTAAAAAATGAAGGTAGTCAATGAATATAGGGATGTTCGATTCTCGTGGGATGTTCGATTCTCACAAGTTATTCATTGATGAGATTGTCTCGATTTAACCGTTATCTCTTTGACCTACCCTACGGCGGCACTGAGATGCGAGGTTAAAACCTTGGAATGGTAGAGTATACATAATTTTAGTTTACAATTTCTAAAATAAAATAATATAGTAGTGTTAAACTTGAATTAATATATGTCATTTTATTTACAACATTATATCACTTACTAAATTGCTTAAAAATTAATAATTGACTAGTATTGACTTCATTAAAAAGTGGAAAGTAACTAGGACGCTGAACTAGTTAATTGATAATGCAATTATTTTCGAAAGAGATATTTTCTCTTAAGCCTTTTAAAAACCACAGTGACATATAGGTATGTCACTAGTGTCATTCGTGTCAAACGGAAGACAAACTTAGTTTGATCAAAGGTTATTTTGGACTTTGAAATTCTTCTAGAGAATTTTGAGTGTGTAGTAATTACACGAGTAATTTTCTAATTGAAAAATCGGAAAATCTTGAAGTGTTACTAGTTGGACGATATTTGGAATCGATGAACTAGTGGGAGCTTTATGATTTGTTGTTTTTCTAGAACATTAGAAAAGTGTAACTGACTACACACGTAACCATACTAATTGAAAAACCGGAAAGTCATGAAATGTCGCTAGTTGGACGATATTTGGAATCGATGAACTAGTTGGAGTTCTATGATTTGTTGTTTTTCTGGAAACATTGAAACTATGTACGATAGATTTTCTAATCGAAAAAAAAACGGAAAATCATAAAAATAAAGCATTGCTCGTTAGACGGTATTTGGAACCGATAAACTAATGGGAGTTTTAATGTTATGATTTGTTGTTTTTTCTGGTATATTAGAAAATCCGAGAAGTCCCCACGAGTAACACTCGAAATAGACATCCAACGGTTCAAGAGTAGTGTCTACTCAAACGAACCGCTGGTTCAAGACTGTTTTCATTCACGGAATGTCAAGAATGGGAGAATATGTCTAAAAGTGTTAGTCATCTAAACTGAGAAAACATTAAGGCTGAACCGAAAATTAATTAAAAATCATAGGATAAGGACAGTGATTTTGGATCACCAACCTATGAATCCTTGGCGATTTTCTCGAGCTAAGTTCTTTGGGAGAACATGGTAGTGGTGCATTTAACGATTAAAAGAGTAAACAACGGGCAGTTAATTTTAGCTAGAATAGTGGGAGTGATATAAGGAAATGAATCTCGGATTCAATCCTTAGATATTGCGGAAAAATTATTTTTTGTTTAAGATTCGTTGGAACGAAAGGATTTACTTTCTATTCGATACTTTGTTTGTCGTATAGAAAGTGAATATACCATTTGTAGTACGAATCCAAGACTCGGACTTTTGTTTGATAAAGTCAAAACCACTTACAACTGCTGAAATATGTATGTAAAACACATCTTAAGAACTATTAAAAACAATTAGTTTCTGTATTTAGATAAACAATTCTTCATATACCATAGTTAGTGCATAGTCCCTAAAAGACAAGACCTGAAGACTGGCACATGGTGATTCCTTTCTCCCAGTCTGGTTATATTGTCTCAAAGGTTCAATGACTAAGTTTCCTTTCAATCGGGAAAGGATAATGGTTATAAAAAAGTAACATAGCTTGTTCATGACGACCTTCGGGGTCTGATGAAAGATACAAGCAAGTAGGAGCTTCCGAGTTGTGACTTCTTGTCTGATAATGATTCAAAAACACCGGAAAGTTTATCCAAAATATTTTGAGGTTTCTCTGTTTTTCAACAGAGATAGAGTATTCTATACTCGGAATAGGCCATTCATAGTCCTCGAGACTGATGCTCAGCCTGCCTCTTTGGGACATGTTCTCACTAAGTAAGAAACCGTTAAATTGCCTTACATAGTTTTAGATGTGCTACAATACACTGCGTAACTCAATAAAGATATTGGAAGCGAAATAACGGTCTACATTGAAATGTAAGACCGAGAAGTCTACCTAGAATATGCTTTGGAATTTACGGATAAGGTGTGGATTCGGTTCACCCCACTTCCATAAATATAAGCATTTAGCACACGGTGCTTGAAGGTAGGTCTGGGAATTTCGCGCACACGTTTGGTCAATGACCAATCGTTATATATCTTGTAGCATGGAGAAAAAGGTTTGTTATAAGATTCTTGAGATCGGGAAGGGACTGTCATACTGTTGCATCCTTTCTGATAGAGTCCATAAACAGCAAAACCTTGAACCTTGAAGTACGTTTACTCAAGGTAGTTACTAACTGATTAAAATCAGACGACATCCAACATCGGTTGTTGGTGATAACACTAAATACTACCAAACTAGATTAGAATTTCGATCCACCCAGTAAGTATTGGGAGTATGGTTTATACATTACCCATTACGGGTTCTGCGGACTTTGTAGTCTGAGGATCGATTGATGACCTATGGCTCTTTTGGGAGCAGTATCAGATTATAGAGGTTGGTTTAATAGCCATAACCCTGTGAATGGAGATCGGTACTCCAGTTCTGTTCATACTCTTGTAGAACCACCTGAGCGTCTCAGGCCCAGTGGGAGTAATTGGATCTACACGAAAAAGAGTAGAATGAATAGGAAAGTTTATCTTTCAGAGCAAAGCTTTAGTGGTCTAGGGGTAATTTCCTTAGAAGTAGAGAGTTAATCAGACCTTGGACTCTCTTACCACTTAGTATTGCATGATTTCGTTCAAAATCAGAAAATAGGAGTGATTCCCTGAGATTTTCTTGCCAAACAAACGGAGTCTGGATTCATTCGGAACAAAAGGGTATTGCATTATGAACTTATGACAGGATGACTGTCAAGGCTTATGTCCTTTGTGGATAAAAAGCAAAACTCTCGGTCACTGGAAGTCATATATTTCTATAATATGTGGATTGACCAGAATATTGATAAGTTTTTTTGTAGACTAGATATCAATTTTAGTACAGCAGTGAATATATACATACATTAGTGTTTGTGAAGGATAACACTGTACCAGTTGGAATCAACATGGGTGTGTTATCCGAAGTCAGAATCTGACAATGCCACAATTCTCTGCAACAGATATTTGGACAAAATCCTAAAGAGTTTGACTTGGTCGAATTCATTAGAATTAGTCACTGGTTTCCCATCCATCTTATTGGTTAAGATGATGCATCTGTGTATGCAACATTCAACGAGGAAGTTCTACCCTATGCCTCAGGAATGACTATCTAAATATTCAGATCAAGAGAAATGGGATAGGTTTTTGATCGAATCTTAGATTCGGCGGTTAACAAAGCAAGTTTAGTATGTCCTTTGGTATCTTGAAGAGAACGAGGAATAATATGCAGACATATTCATGTGTGAACTTGGATATGTGTGATACACTGATTTTGACTTTAAGTCAGATTGAGGATGATCGTTAAGTCGATCTCGAGCTCAGTGTTTACTCTTGTGTTTACGTTATTGCCTGGAGGAATCCAGCAACGCCAACTCGACTTTAACTAGTTGGGTGATTAGCGGCTTTTGTAGTAGCTAGAGAGGCGATATAGCTTAAGGATTTCCTGTTCATATCTGAGAGTGATTCTAGATATGGAAGCCGATACCACATCATTGTGCAAACGATGAAGGGGTAGCTTATAAGGATTTTCGAAATCACTAGAGGTCAAAAGCATATTGGGAAGGTACCACAAGATTAGATGGACCGGTAACGTTTCGATTCTACGGATCGTCTTGAGCCGACAACCTGACTAATCATTAAGACCCATGATATTGAGATGTAGGTACTCCCCAAGTCACTGACCTATCCTACGACGGCACACTCGGAGTGTACTTTGTCATCTGCAATGGTTATGATATGCTTAATGGGTACTAGAATACGGGATGGGTCTCCATTGCTTTAGAGCAAGTGGGAGATGTAGTTTGTTGTAGTTTAAATAACAGGGTGTGCTCTAAACCAATTAATCACATGCTTTCGTGCAAGTGGGAGATTGTTAGGTGTAATGCCCGAAAGACAATTTTGTAATTGTTTTATTTAATGAATAAATTGACATTATTATTCTCATTTATTATTCTCATTTTCACCGATGTGACAATAGTATTTACACTACAGAAAACCCTAAAGTATATCGTTTATGTAATCACTTAACTCAGTGTGTGGGATATACACGGGAGGATTGAGTTAGTGAAGATGCACTTAAAAATACAATTAGCCCGTAGTGAAGTTAATCGAGAGTATCGGATCTCTCCTTTAACGTGCTATTAATGTGTCCAGAACACAATAGGTGTGATTGTCTTATCCGGACTTTCGGTTAAAAGAACCTGGTGGGGCATTTATATGTGATAGATATATCATATAGGGCTGGACCGATTTGATTAGAGTTCACGATATAATTCCGTAATCGAGAAGTCTTACCGAATCAAACGATGATCATATTTATGGATATATCTTAATCCTCAGGTGATCACAGTCAACTGCTTGAATCAGTATGAGGTTTGACTTGACGGTTAAGGATTACACTGAGTCTGTGATCTGAATTACCCCATCTTGGCATTGTACTGGATTGAGTGAATAGTCTGTGTTATCACAGATACGGAATCCATTCCTTCCATTTATGGAAGTAGATAGACAGTTCCCTTATTTGTTAATCCTAGAAACTGATCGATCCATGGAGTTCATATTACACTGATTAGCTACCAGTGAGTTGTATGAATTAATTGATCACTAGGGGGTTAATAGTAAATAAGGATAAGAGGTTCTGAAAAGGGTTAACGGTAACTTTCCGATTTAGAATGAACAGTCTATGGAGGATTAATCCATATGTAATGATTATATCAATGGACGCTCATTATCATTCTCGTGAGGAGAAAAATTTAATCTCATAATCGGAGGAGTGCAGTCACGGGATTATGGTGGCATATTCCTGTGATTGATTTATCGAATATAATTATTCTGCTCGTAAGATAAATATTTATTTGATTTATCGGAGCCGCTGATTATTAGTCCATGGTCCCCGACGTGCCTCCAATATAGCATATCTATTCTCGGACGTCGAATCCAAATAATATTAATTTAGTTTTTATTACAATTTAATTAAATCGATATGTGAATTAATTGTTTAGTGGACTATTAAATTAGTTGGGCTAAATAATTAAATATGTGAAAAAGGTATTTTTCATAAACTTGGCCCAATGTGTGTGTCATGGCCGATATCCAACCCTAGGAGGGAGGATGAAATTTTCGGCCACACTAGTGTTTTATGGAACAAGAAATTGTTTTTCTTGTGAATTAATAAGACATGTGCACAAAATATTTATTGGATAAATATTTATGGTAAGAAATAAAGATAAATATTATTCTAGATTTGTTCTAGAATATTATGGAATTATCTTTTATTTATTTGATTTATTTTTTAGCAAAATAAAATCCTTGGAGGACAAGGATTACTCTCCTATATAAAGAGAGTTCTCCCAACTCATACACACAAATTTCTACTTCACCTCTTAGAGAGGAGAAGGAAAATTTCGGCCAAGGGGAAAAAGGAGGAAAATCTTGGAGGTTTTCCGGGTAGCATATCGGGAGGATTCGAGTCGAGGATTTCCTTCCACCGGGAGTTGCTCGGATCACACGTGCGGAAGATCGTGGTGCTCTTCACACCATCTTTTCTTTGCGGTTATTCTACTTGGATTTTGAGATCCAAGAGGTATGTTCTACAACCCCCTTGTAGAGTAGATCTAGTTATTTTATTACATGTAATTTATAGATCTAGATCCTTAAATCGCTTCCGTTGCGGATGGTATTACTATCACTGAGAAACTGACTTGATTCAGCCAGAAGTCACACTTTGAAAACTTAGCATACAAATGGTTCTGCTTCAAAGTATCCAATACTATCCTTAAATGTTACTCATGTTCTTTCTCATCCTTAGAGTAAACTAGGATGTCGTCTATGAATACTATCACTAACTTATCCAGGTAGGGCATAAAAACACGCTGCATTAAATCCATAAATGCAGATGGGGCATTAGTGAGTCCAAAAGGCATAACTAGGAACTCATAATATCCATACCTCGTACTAAAAGCTGTCTTCGGTACATCCTGAAGCAACAATGCATGCGCATTCTAAGGAATGCGTACGCATTGCTCTGAATGCGTGCGCATTCTTCGAACCGCAACCAAAACCAACGCATCCTGTACAGGGAATGTGTGCGCATTCCATTGAATCCGTATGCATCTGCCTGCAGCCCTAAATTTGATTTTCAACAACTTAACGATTTCTAATCCGTTTTCAACACAATTAACATCGAATTAAACACAGTAAAAGACAGAAATCATATCTTTAACAATCCATATCATATATGATCCTTGATCAATGTAAAGACACATGTTTCTAGCATTAAACATCTTAAAACTTGATCTAAACCCTATGAACCATAATTATGATCATAGGAAGAGCCTCTTACTTGTTTGCAAGCAAAGATCCAAATCCAACAGCCTCAAAAAATTTGCAGCCCTTCCAACAGCTTTGTATCCAAACGATGTCCTTTTTACGACGATTCCAAATCTCTAGTCCAATCTGAAAATGGTTTAACTTCTCTTTAGAATTTTTGAAAACTCTTCTAGCTTCTTCTCCTCTCCTCATTTGCGTAGAGAAAGAGCGTAGCAACTGTTTCTGATTAGTATTTAGGTTATGGGAAATAATAAGGTGTAATTTTCCTTAAATACAGTTTTTCAATTATCCATTTTTCCTTAATTACCCTTAATTACCATTAAAATTCAGAATTTCCTTTAATTATATACAAATAATTTCGAAAAGTACATATATATAATTATCAAAATACTTAACTCCAAGAAAAGAAAATAAATAATAATATTTCTTGTTCGTAAAATGACACGTCTGTCCTTTCCCGAAAATCAAAATTTTATGTGGGCAATCAGTCCCAACATTTGCATAATATTTCCAACCATTTATTCGATAGTGTGGGAAATTTTTAATGTTCACATCAGCGTTCGATCTCATGACCTCTGGTTCGATTCTATGTCAAGATCAAACGATTACCATTCTACTCAAATCAATTGGTGTTAGTAAATATATGTACATAAATATTTAGTTTAATTTATACGTTTATTAACATTAATTTAAAAGTAGAAAAAACTTTTTGTTAACATATTGAAGTTTGGAATCGTTTGGTTAAAACTCGGGGAAAAAAAATAAACAATCAAAACCATTCGAGTTTCAATTCGCTTGAAAACCATATAAAAAGTTACGGTTTTCTTTTGTTTTGTTTTTTTCTGGTTCGATCGTTTTGGTTTAGGTCAATTGATTTTCTTGCTCAACACTAATTTTACTGTGTAAAATTTTCTCTTTTCCTAATGAGAAGTTAAGGAAGAAGTGAATAAGATATACGATATATAAGTTTACTTTATGAAGGTCTTAGATGACCATGTCAAACTTATTCAATTACTCATTATGGGGACCATCGTTTTATCTTTGATTCTATTCGTCAAAATGAATCAAGTCATACAATTTTAATGTTTGTGATGCTTGTAAAACATTCATGCCGAAAGTTTAATAACACGTTATGAGTCTCCACAAGTGAACCATAATCTATAATTGTCCAACCCGAATATGAGCACAAATACTTAGGACATAATATCAAGAAACAAAGCCTTTGAAGATGCATGCATAAATCCAAAAAGTAATTCTGTAACGCCCACAAACCCGGGGCTGGTAGCGCTTAATAAATCATAAATGATCCGGTCAACTGCTTAGACCGCCGTTCTTGCTTGGTCTAAAATTGCTAATTCGAGTTGACAAGACCTTTATTTCTCACATCTATATGGTAGTGAGCATGACTTTATTTTACCGATATGGGATTTTACATTCCCCCTTATAAGGGACAAAGGCGTCCTCGCCAGACGGCCAAGATTTGTTCCAGTGGACTTGTCCTAGTTCGTCCCTATCATAGGATTCTAGAGGTGACCTCACCGCCTCTCACGGTGTGGCACTTAATTTTGTATGGCTGTCGGCTCTGAATACCATTTTGTACCGCCCCCAGACCCCGGGCCTGGTAGCGCTAACTGAGTCATAAATGGTCCGGTCAACTGCTTAGACCGCCGTCCTCGCTTGGTCTAAAAAGGAAAACTCGAGTTGACAAGACCTTTATGTCTCACACTTATATGGGAGTGAGCAGGACTTTACATTACCGATGTGGGATTTTACAAATTCACAAATCAAAAAGACTAGATCTTGCAATAATCAGTAAATAATTGGAGTGTAACCAAACCATGTACGATAAGAGTATATAAGTACTATTGACAGAAATAATCATGGGCCGCATATCTTGGAGGCCAAGTCACACTAGTGAGGGTTGATGAGAGTCAACTTTACTATGCTCCGGTGCATGTTTTAACCCCCATTTATGACACTTTTGGCTTGTATTGGTTAGTTTTAGACCATTTATAGGGCAAAACAGAATGAGCAATCACTTTGAGGTGAACCGTCACATTGATGGAAAACCTCGGCATTTTACGCTGGTTTTGACCCTTTTCGAGCCCTATTTATCTTGTGGAATTATGCTTAGTATGTTGGTTGCTATGGAAATGCAGGAAATAGGTGACTCGTGAGCCCGGAAGATGAGGCATGAGACTTAGACTGACGAAACCGAAGCCCGGAAATGGAACGGATCAAAAGTAGTGGGTATTTTCGCCTTACATTCACTTAATCTGAAGTGTTATCTATGTTGGAGCCATTTTATGGACTTGTGGTCTTTATAAAAGTTGTAGACAATTGAAAGAGCTTTCCAACGCACTTTGAATCACTCAAATCGAAGTTCTACACGCAAATAAATCGCCAAATTACTGAAGGCCATCAATGCTGACAAGGCAATGCGCACGCATTCACTCGAATGCCTAAGCAATCCTGGAGCAGAAAGTCGAATTTAGCTGAACTTAGAGCAATGCGTACGCATTTGGACGTTTTTGGGCAACTATATATATATTTTTGCACAGATTTTCAGGAATTCTTCATCCTCTTAGAACCCTAACAACTAGTATAGCTCGACCCCTTCTCTTTTAGCTCCTCTAAACTCTTTCTTACTTTGATTTCTCTTAGATTAAACATAATCTAGCTTAGATTCTTTCTTATCTCTCTTGGATTTTGCTTTTTCTGTTCTTCTTCTTCCCCAAGTGACATGGGTGTGGATGAAGCTTGATTTAATCCGACTCTTGCTCCGATTTTGGTAACTAAGCTAGTTTCTTTTCTTGTTTTATGGCTTTAATCTCTTCCTTGCTAGTTATTTCTTGTTTTGTGATGAGTAGCTAAACTTTTCATATCCAAATTATGTGAAGATTGAAGAGATCACCCTCTAATTGATGAAATTGGGAATGGGTAGTGTTTAATTGTTGTTATATTGACGAATTCATGTCTTAAAACTTGTTCTTAATGCTTGAATTAGCTTGTACACCTAGTTCATGAACTCACACACCACTTTTTTAAATGTATGTTGCGAAGGGGTGTGGGAAAAAGGGTTTTAAGATCGTTATTTACAATTGACTGATTTATTTAGATCAATTGGGTAACGAGGTTTGTCGGTGTAAATCGAGCGGCCCTAGTTCTTAATCTTGTTTCGGTCAGTTAAATCCTTAAAGGCGGACTGTTGAACCGGGCAAAGGGTATTAGGTTGTGGCATGGTGTCTAGTACTATCTTAGGAGTTTGCACCCATGAACGAGTCGATATAAGCATTAGGATAGTTGGTTGGTAGTTTCCATTCCCAAATAATCGATTAGAGGGGCGAAAGTATTCAATTGGATCGTGGTTTGACTATGTCTCTCTCTCACTCTCTTTATCTCTTGTTTAAATAGCGTTGTAGTATAATTACCGTGAAAAAACTTTGATTGACCTAAACTATGTTGAGAAACGACTTTGGTACTCGATTGATTCCTCGAGGGATACGACCTTGCTCACCTCTATAATACTTCCGACCCGGTACTCTGCCGGTTAAGGTTGGTCATTACTATTTCGGTCATCATGTTTTCTGGCACCGTTGCCGGGGAATTAATCGATATCTCTCAAGTCTTTTGGAGACTTAGGCTTAGGTTGTTTTATTTCTTTTATTTATTTTTTCCTTCTTGATGTTGGATTTCTGTTGATGAGTCACACCACCTACTGTGGTGGTGGTGGTGACTAGATACTGTGATTGTGCTCTTGTTTTTCCCTTGAATCACAGTGCATGGATCCGTATGGCCATGAGGGCTTTCCTCCCTACTCATTTGGAGGCTTTAATTTCGTTGTTATGGGTTTTGGATTCCAACCATATTATCAGTTCAACCCATACACATCACCATACAACAATGAGTGGGAGAGTCCTCCAAGTTCTCAGTTTCAACACCCCAATGCGTATTTCGAATATTCTCAACCTCCACAAATAGCTTTTTCACCGCAAAAGAGCTCAACCGACATCCTCTTAGAGAAAATCAATGAGACTTTGCAAGAGCAAGGCCGGGATATTAAAACGAATGCTACTACTCTTCAATCGGCATTAAATAATTTGGAGAACCGGGTAGAGCAATTGATTGAGAAGAGAAAGGTTGAGAGGAGTGCTAAAAATGATGACATTTCATTTGCTCCACCGTCGACTCTTAAGGTAATCACCTATCATGATTGTTATGAAGAAGGTATGAAACATGCTACTAGTGAATCATTTATTCCTTCTCATTTGAACCTTATTGAAAAAATAGTGGTGGTTGATCACATTGAATATGTTGATGTTGTGGTTGAGCCAAAATTTTATTGTTTGGTGTTTGAATCTTTGTTACTTGGCATATGCTCTAATTCAGGGAAATTGAATTCATTGTGTTGCACGGTGAATTTCTTGAACCAATCTTGGTGGTGGGGATTGAGCCCCTTGTTTGTCTTGTCTCATTTTAAGGGTGCGCTCAATTCTTTTGATTTTTGTAGGGAGACGCAACAGTTTGCTCTCCTTTGGTTTAACTTTCCTTAGCATTGTTGCGGTTAGAAAGTCGAACTAAGGACTTTAAACTTAGAATGTTTTAGATAGATGTTTTTATTTTTGTTAAAAAATAAAAGTGGATGAAAGTTTTTTTTATTAATTTGCCATGTTCTTGAGGCTTTTGAGCAAAAGATGTGCGATTTTTTCTTTCATTCCACACGTACTTTGTTGCTTTTCTTTAAGTTTCTTAATAAGTCAAGCCAATGACGTAAAACAAAGGCGCTTGTGGGAGGCAACCCACCATTTCTCCTATTTTTTGCTTTAGTTTTTGTGCTAGGTCTAGGGTGATACTTTGGGGGTATGGGTACCATTTCTGAGTAGTTCTTCTTCGATCCGTTGTTGGCTCGTATTTTTATGCATGGATGTTGTTTTACTTGTTTGATTGTCTTTTCATCCCATGTGCCCCGAGTCGGTTCCCTCTTTTTGGTTTCATATGATCGTGTATGTGACTTTGCGCTCTTTTATTATATCTCGATATTTGTTGCTTTCTTTTGGCACGGTGGTTGTTCCCCGTGCATGTGTTTTCTGGGTGTTTTTGTCTTATGGCTTCAGGTATTTGAGTGGAACTTTCATGGATAGGTCACGTACATGGTTTGCGCCTCTCTGCCGGGTTATGCTAAGCCTCTTTCTCCTTTATCATTCATACACTGAGGACAGTGTTGCATTTAAAGTGGGGGTGGTAGGCTTAGCTTTGATATGTGATTCATTGATATTTTAGCCATTGTGTTGTATGCTTTTCATTTGGTCACTTCTTTAGTAAAAAAATGAGCACTTTTTAATGTTTTCCAAGGTTTGGATGTTGCATTCGTGTGTTGAGCATTCATGTTGATATGATAAATGGTTTAGTGAATGTTTAAATGCATGTTACTTGGCTTACTACCTTATCTTGGAAACGGGATTTTCACACACGTATAGCTTCGATTTCATGAACCATGGTAACTAGTGACCGATTATGGTAGACTTAGGCACAATTCAGCTCCTAGAACTCATATCATTAACTTCGAGACGAAATAGAAAGGCCGACCATGGTAGAGTTTGGGATGACAGTTATGGCGTTTCTTTGGCCTAACTAGAGCCAAATAGCCATCCCATGACATATTCCACAGTAACCCCTCTAAGCCTTGGTAAGATGGTTAGACCCCCATCCGACACTTAGCCATTCGTATTTAGCCCGTAATTTCCCAACCCCGAGCCTTATTTATGGTCTACATTCCCTTGAACACCCTACGAGTTAAGCTTAATCTTTTCTTTTGATCACACTTGCTTAGGCAAGTGTGGGGTGGTAGAGTGGTGTGTATGTTGAGAGGAGTTGGTGTTTTTACGAGCTATTTCATGATATTGGAGGGTAGGAGCTCGATTCATTTTATGTGTATGTGATGGCCTTTGACTCAAACCTAATAAAAATTCAAGTTCAAAATCAAAAAGAAAGAAAATAAATAAATAAATAAAATAAAAGAAAAAAGTCATGAAAAGTGTAATAAATTTTGAGTCAAAGAAAGCCAAATGTATGGGACTCGTGTATTGATTTAGTATGTGATGTTGGTGGTTGGGATGAGATTTTAGTGAGGAAACATGATTTCTTATACATTTTTGCCTCGTTACACTTGAGACATAGTGCAATATGGCATTTTATTTCTTGGATCATATATGTTTCTAGTTTCTTTTTGAGCTAGAGAAGGGTAGAGCTAGCTACGTTTTGTATTGTTACACCCTATGATTGAGCTTGCTCGTGTTTATCTCTTTGTTGTTTATTCCCCAGAAATTCCCTTCGGTTAGCCCCGTCCCGAGCCTAATGTTACAACGTTTCAAGTCCTACTAGACCTTGCTTAGCCTAGGTTTGGCCCCGATTAGTGGAGATGCTTATGAAGTATGAGCCTATGGTGTAGTCGCAATAACCTAGCATCCATAATCCAGACCGGTAAACCGTGGTAAATGTAGGAGAAGTTATTCACACACACACATCCCGTTTGATTCATCTAAGTTGTATACAATTGAATGAGCTTTCCAACACACTTCAAATCACTCAAATCGGAGCCTTACACGCAAAGATATCGCCAAATTACTGAAGGCCATTAATGCTGACAGGGCAATGCGCACGCATTCACTCGAATGCCTACGCAATCCTGGAGCAGAAAGTCAAATTTTGCTTATCGAACTTAGAGCAATACGTACGCATTCGGACATTTTTGGGCACCTATATATACATTTTTACACAGATTTTCAGGAATTCTTCATCCTCTTAGAACCCTAACAACTAGTATAGCTCGACCCCTTCTCTTTTAGCTCCTCTAAACTCTTTCTTACTTTGATTTCTCTTAGACTAAACACAATCTAGCTTAGATTCTTTCTTATCTCTCTTGGATTTTGCATTTTGTGTTCTTCTTCTTCCCCAAGTGACATTGGTGTGGATGAAGCTTGATGTAATCCGACTCTTGCTACGATTTTGGTAACAAAGCTAGTTTCTTTTCTTGTTTTATGGCTTTGGTCTCTTCCTTGCTTGTTATTTCCTGTTTTGTGATGAGTAGCTAAACTTTTCATAGCCAAATTATGTGAAGATTGAAGAAATCACCCTCTAATTGATGATATTGGGAATGGGTAGTGTTTAATTGTTGTTATATTGACGAATTCATGTCTTAAAACTTGTTCTTAATGCTTGAATTAGCTTGTACACCTAGTTCATGAACTCACAGACCACTTTTATAAATTTATGTTGCGAAGGGGTGTGGGAAAAGGGGTTTTAAGATCATTATTTACAATTGACTTAGTTGTTTAGATCAATTGGGTGACGAGGTTTGTCGGTGTAATCTTGTTTCGGTCAGTTAATTCTTAAAGGCGGACTATTGAACCGGGCAAAGGGTACTAGGTTGTTGCATGGAGTCTAGTACTATCTTAGGAGTTTGCACCCATGAACGAGTCGATATAAGCATTAGGATAGTTGGTTGGTAGTTTCAATTCCAAAATAATCGATTAGAGGGGTGAAAGTATTCAGTTGGTTGGATAGTTGGTTGGTAGTTTCCATTCCAAAATAATCGATAGTTGGTTGGTAGTTTCTCTCTTTATCTCTTCTTTAAATAGCGATGCAGTATAATTACCGTGAAAAAACTTTGATTTACCTAAACTAAGTTGAGAAACGACTTTGGTATTCGATTGATTCCTCGAGAGATACGACCTTGCTCACATCTCTAGTACTTCCGACCCGGTACTCTGCCGGTTAAGGTTGGTCGTTACTATTTTGGTCATCTAGGGTTTTGAATATTCTTACCATATTTACCCCTATTGTATCTTTATATAAAACATTGGTTATATTAAAATCAATGGAAAACATAATTATTTACTCTAATATAGTATCAGAGCATTCTAACTCATCTCTCATGCTTTCTCTCCTCCCTCGGAGTTAAAGAGTAAGGGTATTTATGTCTTTTGTATTTATGGTGATGTGTCATATCTACAGATAGATTTTATCCTCTAGTTTGTTATTCTGTTGTTTTCTGTCTCGGATTTTATGCAATGAAAATAAACAAGTAATAAATTTATAAATCCGGTATACCCCAAATCTAGGGATCGTAGTATAGAGGTTGATACCGGAGTCGATCTCAGGGAATCGGGGTATCTAGTTTGATTAATTTTCCTAAGTTTGATACCATTATTATTAAAACCTAAAATAACAAAACGAAAAGATAAACTGGACAGAGGATTGTCAGTCCAAAGCCAGGGAAGATCGTTGCGAACATAACTAAACTATAAACGAGAAAAACAATAAAACTAGTAAAAGCATGATAATGACTATAGCGATTAAACATAGAACAAGCAATGATCCACCATCCCGCAACCCTTAATTTCTTCTCTAGATTATCTTATGATGATTTAACTAAAATTGTGATTCACCTATCAAAGGTATGAACTCCTAATCTCTTAGAAAAGTTCGCCTATCAATCTTTTATCTCTCGATCTTAAAGATTAACGCTATCAAACCAAGGTGCAAGATCTCTCAATTTAACAATCTAGATATTCAACCTAATCAACTATCGTTACTTATGGGTTAAAGATCCAATCTTTCCTATGGTGATCTAGGTTCACACCGACTCTCGTCACATAGTAAACATCAATAGCAAAACATCTCTCGATATAAATTTGCATGACACATAATCATAGAAAAGAAACAACTTAATTAAAACTCATGAAATCATCCAAAGGAAGAAATCAAAACGCTGCTGAAAAGTTTCACATGCTCGCCCCAAGTTTTATTAGCTTCAATCCATCCTCATGGATCGAAAGGAAAACAAAACAAAATAAATAAACTAATCTAACCCTCGGTCGACAGAGCACAAGGCTCTGCCGACCGAGCCTGCTCTGCTCAGAATTTAGGGTTTTCTGGTGGCTGCAGTCGAATTGATATGATAATTAGGGTTGAGATAATGCGGCTATATATAGAAAACTAGGTCGGTTCCAGCATGGCGGCGGCTGGACGCCCGTCCACTATGCTTGAAATCTTCGAATCGGGCCGAGTCATGATCAGACGCCCGTCCTTCTTTAATTTGGACGCTCGTCCACTGAATATCTCAGAACTCGAATCAAATTTCCTCTCCTGGACGCTCGTCCACTCTTCTGACGCCCGTCCACCCTGGACGCCAGTTCAAGCTTCTGGACGCCAGTCCAGGCTGGACGGATGGCAAATGCTCGTTCAGTCAGTCTTGCATGCAATTCTTCATTCCAATCCTCAACTTGCATCTTCCTTTTCCATTCAAACTCCTTTTATGACATGTTTATGCACCTTCAAAACCACAAAAACACGCAAAGTGTAAAACCATAGATAATTACCAATAAAATCACGAAATTAGCTCAAGTTTACACTTAAAGACTTTTAAAACCTATTTGTTCAATAATTCGAATAAACCCTTAATTTCTATGCAAATAATACGAATATGGAGGAAATCATTACAAAATATAACGTTATAAATCGCATAAAATCACCCTTAACAATTCCCCCACACTTAGCTTTTGCTCGTCCCGAGCAAAACAAAACGAAATCAAGGCTCGGAAAAAGATAGACATCTCAGCAAATATAACACATATGCAGTAACTTAGAGGTTCACCCCGGTGTGTGTGCAAAGCCATAACAAACTTCCACTAAGTTCAAACTTGAAAATTTCAAAGCAAACTAGCTAATACCCCCTTCAAACTAGAGATGAATGATACTTATAACATTCACCCTACAAAACGTAACATATCCCGAAAAGGATGATAGAATACATTTAGGACCTTTCTGACATACTCAGAGGATAATCCCTACAACATATCTGTCGGTTTATACTGGGGATAAGATATACGATAACTAAGTCTTTCATTCATTTCATACTAGATCTTATTGCAAGTTGATTTAACTATTTTCACATTTATACGCACATCAAAATGAGCTCTTGCCCTGTCATAGCAGAATAGGATATTTGAGATATACCCTACCTTACTCAAATCATAAGGCAGCTTCTTCTGACTGTCGTGGGCTTTTGGTCATCATAGTGGTATAGGACATTCGTGATATGCCCTACCTCACTCCAATCATCGACCAGCTTCCGACACACACAATTAATTCATTTAAAATTCAACTTTTCAACAACTTTAGTTACGCTTTACTTATCACATTCAAACCTCAGATATTCACAGCATATCATACTTCGGATCTAAACACAAACTATCATAATCGTCACGATACATACGTTAGCACTAAGCACATGACTTATAAGATAACAAAAATCACTGATCAAAAGGGGTATAGCTTTATATTATAGCTCATCATTCACTATGGCTCGTGAAAAATATATATCGGGTGAAACAACTAACTTACTAAACATACGGTAAACAGCATCAATGACTATAAAAATCGAACAAAGATTATGCATTGCTTACTCGGGAGAGAACAAAAACAACAATTTTGGAAAAAATTAGCTCATTTTGCATAGAAACATAACGAAGTAAGCAAATGATCGATACACATAACCATTCCCCTCCCCCACACTTAAACCACAACATGTCCTCAGGTTGTGCAGAATTACAGAAAAGATAAGAGTACTTAGCTGATTTGGTAATGATCCGAAGAGTGGTTGAAGAGGACAACAATGGTGATGTCATATGGAGTCCTTTTTCAGCAACGACTTCCAAAGGTAGCTTGGCAAAAACAGCTAAAAATGTGCCTGCACCACTTGAAAAACATGGCAGTATCTCGGGGAACACAGGGGAAAATATATCATATGGCGCAGAAAAGTTTGATATAAGCACATAAAATAATTGCTCAGATGAAAAAATCACCACACGGGGAAAACACACGACATCATAAGCGTCAAATAAGCCACAGAAGCTTACAATACAAATATGGACCACATGTGCATACAGAAATATCAAACTCCAAATGAAATTGCAAATGCGCCTTACAAGATTTATCAAAAAGAAATAATGATAGAGGACACTACAAAGTAGTAGGGCTAGGTGCACTAAAAAGAAAATAAAATAATAAAAAAACAAAATAAAATACAATGCAACTAAATGATATGCAATTATACTAAAAAGGCAAAAAGAAAATAAACTAGCCCAACTAATTCCATAGATGGCACCCTAATCTAAGCACGGTCAAGAATATAAACGTCTACTAAATAACGCCACAGAAGCGCAACAAAATTCGATTATGCAAAGCCACAGAAGCTTTCCATGTAAAGTGTAGACAGGAAGATGATTGGACATGTAGACGGCCTCAAAACAACCCTAACATCCTAGATAGATGACAAAAGGAACAGCATAAATCAAATTGGAATCACATCTAACTAGGTGAGTTACTCAACATGGACTGCAATAGATGGAAAGAAACCCATAACGATGAAAGAACAGGACATCTACGCATATACAAAGGCCACAGAGGCTTACAATAAAACATCAATGTCAATTAATGAAGCATGTATATAAAAATTAATCAATTATTTAACATGGATTAGTAGATGGAAAGATGTAAACATGCAAGTTCAGAACATCTACGTAAAAATAATTAGCCACAGAAGCTCGCATGAAAATATCCACATCAAATAAAGCATTAAAAATCAAGTCATGAAAAATTTGGAACCTGAACGTGCGTTCCTTCTTCCAAACGGGCGTTCACCTGGAATTTCAGGCCTGAACTGCCGTTCAACAATTCAGCCGCGCGTTCACCTGTGTGTTATGGACTGGACGGGCATTCGCTTACCTTGAACGCCCGTTCAAACATCAAATTTGCAACAGAAACGCAGGAAAAACACAGCAAACCCTAAATAGCTTAAAAGATCATCAATTCAAAACAAACCAGAACATACATCATACATCACAACACCGCAGCCCCATCAAATTATAGCACAGAGGGTTAGATTAGATTACATACAAACATATAATTCACGTTTCATAAATTGAGTAAAAAGGTTTTGCACATTCTTAACCCAATGGTTATCGAAACATGGCAAAATAAAAAACCTCAATTTATTTAACGGTACTTTTTTATTGAAAGAAAAAAATAAATCGTAACAAAATAGAAAACAGAAAAAGAAACAGAAATCTACATAATTTTTTTATTAATAGGATAAAAAAATAGAATAAGAAACGGAAACAGAAACAGAAATCTACCTATGAAAAATTTAAAACAGAAAACAAGAAAACAAAAAAGGGAGAAAAACGTGTTGAAACCTTCTGAACCCAAAATGGAAGGGAAAACAGCAGATTTTGACCTCGAAAACGGTGTCGAACGGCCTCCGGCTTGGGGTCGGAACGAGCTTTCAGAATTGGGGTCCTGCGCGCCAAACGGACACTCGAGCCGAAAGTTACGGCCAAAATACTACCATGTGCCCTAACGATCCCTTTTATCCAAACTTATAACAGAAAATCAGAAAAATTAATAAACTAGACAACCGTACCGATTCCCCGGCAACGGCGCCAAAAACTTGTCTCGGATTTTATGCAATGAAAATAAACAAGTAATAAATTTATAAATCCGGTATACCCCAAGTGTAGGGATCGTAGTATAGAGGTTGATACCGGAGTCGATCTCAGGGAATCGGGGTATCTAGTTTGATTAATTTTCCTAAGTTTGATACCATTATTATTAAAACCTAAAATAACAAAACGAAAAGATAAATTGGACAGAGGATTGTCAGTCCAAAGCCAGGGAAGATCGTTGCGAACATAACTAAACTATAAACGAGAAAAACACTAAAACTAGTAAAAGCATGATAATGACTATAGCGATTAAACATAGAACAAGCAATGATCCACCTTCCCGCAACCCTTAATTTGCTCTCTAGATTATCTTATGATGATTTAACTAAAATTGTGATTCACCTATCAAAGGTATGAACTCCTAATCTCTTAGAAAAGTTCGCCTATCAATCTTTTATCTCTCGATCTTAAAGATTAACGCTATCAAACCAAGGTGCAAGATCTCTCAATCTAACAATCTAGATATTCAACCTTATCAACTCTCGTTACTTATAGGTTAAAGATCCAATCTTTCCTATGGTGATCTAGGTTCACACCGACTCTCGTCACATAGTAAACATCAATAGCAAAACATCTCTCGATATAAATTTGCATGACACATAATCATAGAAAAGAAACAACTTAATTAAAACTCACGAAATCATCCAAAGGAAGAAATCAAAACGCTGTTGAAAAGTTTCACATCCTCGCCCCAAGTTTTATTAGCTTCAAGCCATCCTCATGGATCGAAAGGAAAATGAAACAAAATAAATAAACTAATCTAACCCTCGGTCGATAGAGCACAAGGCTCTGTTGACCGAGCCTGCTCTGCTCAGAATTTAGGGTTTTCTGGTGGCTGCAGTCGAATTGATATGATAATTAGGGTTGAGATAATGCGGCTATATATAGAAAACTAGGTCGGTTCCAGCATGGCGGCGGCTGGACGCCCGTCCAGAGTGTTGGACGCCCGTCCACTCTGCTTGAAATCTTCGAATCGGGCCGAGTCATGATCAGACGCCCGTCCTTCTTTAATTTGGACGTTCATCCACTGAATATCTCAGAACTCTGAATCAAATTTCCTCTCCTGGACGCTCGTCCACTCTTCTGACGCCAGTTCAAGCTTCTGGACGCCAGTCCAGGCTGGACGGATGGCAAACGCTCGTTCAGTCAGTCTTGCATGCAATTCTTCATTCCAATCCTCAACTTGCATCGTCCTTTTCCATTCAAACTCCTTTTATGACATGTTTATGCACCTTCAAAACCACAAAAACACGCAAAGTGTAAAACCATAGATAATTACCAATAAAATCACGAAATTAGCTCAAGTTTACACTAAAAGACTTTTAAAACCCATTTGCTCAATAATTCGATTAAACCCTTAATTTATGCAAATAATACGAATATGGAGGAAATCATTACAAAATATAACGTTATAAATCGCATAAAATCATCCTTAACATTTTCCTTCTCTGCAAGACTAGTATGTCTTCATTATATATTGTATCCATTGTTTGGTGTTTGAATCAATTAGAATGAATTCCAGATTTTATCTACTTTAGTTTCATTCTTGGCAGTAGAGTCATCAATGGCTGATCCCACAGCTTCCACCGATGCACAGACCACCAGAGCTGCACCTAGTAGCTTGCCAACTCCAGCAAGTCCCGTAGTTGCTGATTTCTCCTTCGGCACCATATTTCCAAACTTTGGCTTGCCTTATCACAGTTCTCTACCACTGATTCCATCAATTCTAAGCAGTAGTGGTCCTTCTCTGAGCTCTCTTTTGCATTCTACTCCAAGTATCCCGTCCGTCGTAACTCCGGTAACCAACACCTTGCTCGGTGGGAGTCTAAGGCAAACATGCAATGTAAAGTTAGTTCGATCCAATTACCTACTGTGTAGATCGATTGTTCTCCCCATCATCTGTGGTCATAGACTTGAAGGCTTCATCACTGGTATGAAAGCTTCTCATCCCCAGTTTCTCCCAGGAATCTCCATCATTGGTGAAGTCTCTGATCCTGGGTTTGACATTTGGATCACAACAGACCAACTTCTCATAGGTTGGCTCAGGAGCTCCATGACTGAATCTGCTCTAGTAGAGCTAGTTGCATGTGACTACATGGCATGGATGAAGACCTAACTGGATGGCCTCACTGCTGCTAGATATCCAATTAGTAAAGCCGAGATCATTCTGACAACTCTGGGTGGATTGGGGAAGGAATACGAATCTGTAATCATGAATATCACATCATGAATTGGAAGTTTAACTTGGCAGGAGGTTCAATCATAAATAGTAACTCATGAATGTCTCCTTGCCCAATTCAAACCTACCTAGGTCTAGATCTCTCCAATCCGTCTTCCAATCTTGTTTAAACAATTCTGGAAGCCAACAGCCTAATTACAGACCATCTAATACTGATTCACATGGTCGAGGCAGAGGTTACAAAGGAGGCAGACGAGGCCATGAAAATAGAGGAGGCTATCAAAGAAATGGAGGAAAAGGAAATGGTGGTCCAAGACCTACCTATCAAGTTTGTAGTAGAGTAGGACACAATGTTGTAGCTTGTTACTATAGGTTTGATGAAAGATACAATGGAAGTAACCCTAATCAGGAAAAAAACTCCATGCCATCTACCAATCAGAACTTCAACTACAACTCACAAACTGATGCCTACTTTGCCTCACTAGAAAGTGTCAGTGATCGGAGCTGGTATGATGAGAGTGGTGCCACCAACCACATAATCTCTGATCTGAACAGCCTACAGTTGAGCCAAGGATATGAAGGTATTGTGAACCTCACAGTTGGTAATGGTGAGTCTATTCTTATCACACATCACTACAAAAAAACAGCAGTTTTGCAACGGAATTTTCGCGACGGACTTTATTTCCGTCGCAAATTTACGTTCTGCGACGGATGTTTTATTGTTTGCGACGGGACATTTGGCGGGACAGTTTGGTACCAATTTTTCCACTTGGCGGGACATTTTGCGACGGAATTTTTATTATTTTGCGACGGAATATTTAATAAAATTTTATAAAATTATTTTATTATTCTGAATTTAGATTTTTGCGACGGAAGTAGGGTTAGTTTGCGACGGACATTAAATTCCGTCGCAAAACGGCGGATATCAGTCGACTAATCCCCTTTTCTTCCTCATTTCTCTTCTTCTCCCCTCTTCTCTCCCGCCGCCCCCCCCCCCCCCCAGTGAAGCTGTTCTTCCGGTGCCACCTCCTTCCGCCACCGCCGCAGCCACCCACAGTAACCTCTTCCCTCCCACCCCTCTCCCAGGACCGATTCCCCCCTCCACCGCCACAGCGTATATATATGTATGTATATTTTTTCGTTTTATATATATATATATGTATGTATGTATATGTATATATATATTGTAGTATGTAATTTTTTATATTTTTTTTCAATTTATTTTTTCCTTTTGTTATAAATATATATATATATATATAGTGTATCATATGTAGTATATATTTATAGATATATATGTGTAGTAATTATAAGTTAGGAAAATGCTTACTTATGTGTATTAGTTAGATAAGTTAGGAAAATGCTTACATTATTGAAATGGTTGATATGGTTTGTTGAGATATTCTTGATATTGCACGATATTGAAATTGGGATAGATATGTATATTAGTTTAGAAACCGGATGTTGGTTGAATTGGTTTGTTGAATTTGGATTGAAATGATGATAAGTATGTGCTTACATGATAAGCATAACATACATAAGGTCCTCAAAGGGTGCTGTTCCTACCCGTTTGGAAAATGGTACTGGGGGTACTTTGTTATCCGGCAAAGCCTCCGAATTATTTTGACGTCGAACCTTTGACCATGAATTGAAAATTTAGGTTAAAGTGTTGTTAGTTTCATAGTAAGTTGAGTAAAACCTGAGTTTGCAAAAGTGTTGAGACAACCTTCAAAGACTATTGTTAGTCTCATATTTTGTATGATATGATGTGTAGGATTGAAAATGAAGAGAATAGAACGTAGTTGGATGTACGAGAGGTTGGATGCTAACAAGAAATTTAACCCAGTATTTGTGAATGGTGTGGAGGAATTCATAAAACATGCAAAGCGGTTAGATTCGTTTCGGGCAAATAATGGAATGATGAAGTGTCCATGTAGTAAGTGTAAGAACACTAAATTTTCGATCGAACATGACGTGAGATTACATTTAACTAAATATGGGTTTTGCGCAAACTACTATGATTGGGTGTGTCATGGTGAAGAGTTTCCCATTCCGATCAACGTTCAGCAAGAACGGAATGTGAACCCTTATCGGGACATGGTTAATGACGCATTACGTGATAGGATTGATCACGTAAGAGAAGAATTTCTTAACCAAGAGGAGAACAATGAGACACCAAACCACGAAGTTGCATCGTTTTTGAAATCCTGAAAAACGCAGAGGAACCTGTATGTGATGGAAGTAGTGTCTCCGTACTGCAAGCGGCTTCTAGGTTGCTCACTTTGAAATGTGATCACAACCTCTCTCACAAATGTGTTGACGGGGTTACCGGTTTGATAGGAGATATTCTTCCGAAGAATAACTTAATGACCTCGAACTTCTATCAAACCAAAAAGTTGTTAAAGGCATTAGAGCTACCCCATGAGAAAATACACGTGTGTCCCGCGGGGTGTATGTTATTTTGGGAGGAGGACGCGAATCTGGACAAGTGTCGGAAGTGTGACCATGATCGATATAAACCGAAAACGAACGCAAGAGGTCAACGTGTGCCTAACAAAGTGATGGCTTATTTCCCGATTGGACCTAGACTCCAAAGGTTGTACGCCACGAAACATATAGGCAAGGAAATGAGGTGGCACGCGGAAAACCCCAGGACAAGCGGTATAATGGCCCACCCAAGTGACGCTGAAGCTTGGAAGCATTTTGACCAAATGCACCCTGAGTTTGCTAAGGAGCCTAGAAATGTGCGGTTAGGACTTTGTACAGACGGTTTTGCACCTTTTGGTAATTTTGGAAAGAACTACTCTTGCTGGCCAGTAATGGTTACACCATACAATCTTCCGCCCTGGTTGTGCATGAAAAGACAGTTTATATTCTTATCAGTGCTTGTACCGGGGCCGAAAAATCCGAAAGGAAACCTCGATGTTTATTTGCAACCATTGATTAAGGAGTTGAAGCAGCTGTGGGAAACAGGGTTGTTTACTTACGAAGTATCCACAAAACAGAATTTTCATATGAGGGCTGCACTAATGTGGACTATCAATGATTTTCCTGCGTATGGCATGTTATCCGGGTGGACTACGGCTGGTGTGGACTATACATTTTGTTGCGACGGAAATTATATTTTTAAAAAAAATAAAATACGTTATTATCCGTCGCAACATTCGTCGCAAATCATTTGCGACGGATAAACCTTCGCAAAAACTCAGTTTTGAGACTAAAAAATGCGACAAATAAAAACCGTCGCAAATTAGGGTTTGCGACGGAATAAGCCTAGTTTGCGACGTTAACCTTCCGTCGCAAAAAGTCCAGTTTTTTGTAGTGCATATTGGCCGAACACAATTGTCCACTAATAACTTTGAATTGAACATGCAAAACGTTTTACATGTACCTAAAATTGCTAAGAATATAGTAAGTGTATCTAAACTTATTAAAGTTTTCATGGAATTTCATTCTAACTTTTGTGTTGTAAAGGAAAAAATTTCAGGGAAAACTCTGTTGGAAGGAACCCTTGAAGATGGGTTGTACAAACTGTAGTGCTCCAGTTATCCTACCCAGAAATTTCTTCAATCTAAAGATCCAAGAAATTAGTCCTCTAGTGTGTCTTATTGTAATAAATTCAATTGTCTTATGTCTGAGACAAGTGTAGAGAGTCCTAAGTCTAGATAAGTAGCCAATTTGTGGCATAGAAGGTTGGGACATCCCTCCTTCAAGGTCTTGAAGTTTGTTCTTGATGATTGTAATGTCTTTGTTAATTAATCAAAATTTTGATTTCTGTGATGCCTGCCAACTTGGAAAATAGCACTCACTCCCTTATCCCCATTCCATAACCAAAACTCAAAATGCTCTTGAAATTGTTCACTTAGACCTCTGGGGCCCTGCTCCAGTTGCCTCCAGTGATGGATATCAGTATTATATCAGTTTTGTAGATGATAAAACAAGATATGTTTGGATACCCTCCACATCATAAGTCTAATGCCTTTAGAGCTTTCCAACCATTCAAAAGCCTAGTTGAAAAACAACTAAACATTCATATCAAATGCCTACATTCTGAATGGGGTGGGGAATTTAGAAATTTTGAGCCCTATCTTAAAGAGCAAGGTATACTGTTTAGAGATTCATACCCCCATGCACATGGGCAAAATGGCAAAGTTGAAAGAAAACATAGGCATATTGTAGAAGTTGTCCTTACTCTCCTTGCTCATGCTGGATATATAGAAACCCAAATCCGAATCCGAACCATAACTGGATCGTCAAATCTGATTCACAGCACCAATCGAGACACTCGATCTTGCACAGTGGAAGCTACAAATAAATTCTCGTGTGATTTTACCATGATTTGATTCACATAATAATTAATAATCTACAAGAAGGTTAGTGGATTTACCTAAAAGGAGAGGGATAGTAAATAAACAGAGAGAGACGCCAAAATCTTCCGAATTGTATCTCTTACCGACGACTGGTGGACGTCGATCCTCACCGTAGAACCTCCTCGAATATGCACAGAAAAAACCCTAGGATTTTCTTCCTTTAATGACTAGAACAAGAAACTAATTTTTCTCTCCTTTAATTGATAAGTGGCGCAATTTTTGGTGATTAATTGTGTTAGGAGGAACTCTATTTATATAGGAAAATAACTAGTCAAGAGAGTTATAATTTTCACACCACAATAACCTATTCCCATAAGAAAAAGATATTTTCCTATTGTGGTGGAGTCTATGAGGTTGAAATCAGGTAAACTTGTTACTCCTGCTATCAGCACTACAAAAAAGAAGATCGTTGTGCCTGACTCTGAGTTGCCTACTCTCTCAGATTTACTTGAGGTTGAAAAACTAGTTGATAATGCTAAAAATCATGATTTAATTGAAGGCCTTGTGTTGGATAAGGCAAATAAGAGTGACAATGCACCTGCTGGACTTGCTCCACCTACTGAACTTCGTTCTTCAGGTGTAGGGCTTGTTTCTGATGGTGTTGTTGAAACTTTAGGACATGATTGGGTAGTGGAGTAGGGGACTCTGTTAGGGTTGGATCCTGTCTCAACTAAAAGCACTTTGGATACTGCAACTAATGCATTGGATGTGGATTGTACTGGTGGAGTTGCTGTTGGGGGTGTTACTATTAACCCCAGTCTACTGATTACTTAGGAAAGAATGCTGCCAAAGCTGTGGATGATGTGGCCTCTTGGGCACAGCTGGTAAAGAATAATAGAGAGCAATCTGCTGAAGTGGTTACTTTGACTGATCCTGTTATTAGTGAAGAAATTGTGATGTTAGATGAGGAAGATGTGAATGATGATAGTCTGGAGAAATTGAGCCTTATTCGAAATTTTCCCAACAAATTTCCTGGAAGGGATGCAGTTCAAAAGATTGTGAATTCCTGGCCTTGGAAGTGTAGATACAACTACCACAATTCTGGTTGGATTGCGTTCTTGTTTGAGATGGAGGATGATCTTTGTGAAATGTTGCAAGCAGGCCCCTTCTATGCTTTTGGTAGGCCTATGATCCTGAAGAAGATGCCAATGCTGTTCAATTTCAGTAAGGATGCTAGCTCTGTGGTGCCAGTTTGTATTCAGCTTCCTAATCTTCCATTAAGGCTCTGGAAGGGTAGGGCATTGAGTAAGATTTGTTCTTTTGTGGGGTGTCCCCAGTACACTGATAAAGTAACAGCTTCTAGGAAAGTGCTGAGTTTTGCCAGATGCTTTGTAGATACTGATCTCAAGTTGGATTTATCCTTTGAGATTCCTATTACTCTGTATAATGGAAAGGTCCTTTTGCAACCCGTTTTGTATGAGGAAATGCCTAAGTTTTGCTCAAAGTTTAATAGATTAGGGCATAATGCTATTGGATGTGATGATTCAAAGATAGAAGTTCCTTCTTTGTATGTGGCTAGGTCTAAAAAACCTGGTGTTTATAAGCCTAATCCCCCAAAGAAGAAGAAAGTGATTTTTCATGATGATAATACTGGCGCTGCTGATACCCAGAAGATGTCTGTAAGGGTAAGGATGTGGTTGGTTTAAAAGAGAAAGAGGTAGTTGTTGAGTATGTTTCCACTCCTATTGCAAATAATTTTGATGTTTTAGGCTCTGATGTCAGTATTTCTTGGGCATGTGATGCTGAGGCTGAGGATATTGGGGATAAAAGAGATCTTATTGCTTCTGGTTCTAAGAAATCAAAGAAGAAGAAGAATAATAAGAGGAGTAACAGTACTGCTGGTGTTACTGGAAATGTGCACAAAACAATTGATGCTGTCTCTAGAGGTAAATCACCTCTAGGTAGACAAAAATGATAGGATTTTGGAATGTTAGAGGGTTCAATAAGGTTCCTAAACAATCTGCTGTTGTCAAATATCTTAGACAGCACAAGATTACCTTATTTGGAATCCTTGAGACAAAGTTGTCTCGGAATAGTATGGATCATTTTTTGAGAAAGAAAATTCCTTATTGGAAGTCTGTGAATAATTTTGGTTGCCATGTTAATAAGAGGATGTTGGTTATTTGGTACCCTTTCTTTGTTGATGTGGAGGTTTTGGAGATGGATGCTCAGTGGATTCATTGTAATGTGAAGGTTTTGGTTTCTGGTGTATCCTTTTTGCCTACCTTCATCTATAGTCTACACTCCGTGGGACATAGAAGGTGTATGTGGGATAGAATTATGGAATTGAGTATGTGCTCTTCTCTCCCTTGGTCAGTTTTGAGGGACTTCAATTATGTGCTTTCAGTGGTAGATATATTGAATGGGAATATTCCCACTGATTATGAAATGCAGGATGGAGTGGATTGTTGTATGGATGCTCATCTTTCTGATTTGAACTCTTCTGGTGAATTCTACACTTGGACTTCTGAGGGTGTTCTAACCAGAATTGATAGGGTTTTGGTTAATGCCTTTTGGTATGAATGGAATGTTAATGCTTTGGCTTTTTTTGATCCTCTTGGTTTGCATTCTGACCACTCTCCTTGCAGAATATCTCTGAATACTGATTCTGGAGGGAGAATGAAGCCCTTTATGTTTTTTAATATGTGTATGTAGCATGATACTTATTTTGATGTTCTTGCTGATGTTTGGAGTCAGGACATCCCTGGTACTGCCATGTACCAATTGTGTAAAAAGTTGAAAAGATTGAAGCAGCCTTTGAAGGAGATGAATAGAAAGCATTTTGCACATATCTCTGTCAAGTCTGAAAATGCTCATCAGGCTCTTGGGGAGTTACAATATCAGTACAATCTTGGGCCTACTGATGACCTTGCTTCTCAAATTGTTGCTCAGAAAAAGGTTTGCTCTGGTTTGGAAAATGCTGAGGCTAGTTTCTTGTCTCAAAAGGCCAAGGGTATGTATATGAAGCTCAGTGACAGGGGTTCTAAGTTTTTCCATTCTTTGGTTAAAATGAACAATGTTATGAATCATATCTCATCTGTTAGGCTTCCCGATAACACTTTTACCACTTCCTATGATCAGATTGAAGATGCTTTTATGGGTTTTTACTCTGACTTATTAGGTGCTGAAGTCTCTGCTGCTCCTGTTGATGTGGATGTGATCAATGCTGGCCCTTCTGTTTCTAGTGATTTCTTGGATAATCTGACTTTGGATGTCACTTCCCGGGAGGTGAAAGAGGCACTTTTTTTCTTTTCTAATGACAAAGCCCCTGGCCTTGATGGTTTTTCAGCTGGTTTTTTGAAGAAATCTTGGGGTATTGTTGGCACTGATTTTACTAATACAGTGTTGGAATTCTTTAATAACAATGCTATTTTGAAGCAGATAAATCATGCGGTTATTGCTCTATTACCTAAGAATACTCATGCTGCAGCTGTGGGAGATTACAGGTCTATTTCTTGTTGCAATGTAACTTACAAAGTGATTTCCAGGATCTTGGCTAAAAGGCTTTATGTCTTCCTTCTAGGTGAGTGCCAGACTGGTTTTTGTTGATGGTAGGGCCATGTCTGATAACATATTTCTTTGTCAAGAGTTGATTAGGAAGTATGGTGTTTCCAGCGGAGCTCCTAGATGTATGATTAAAGTGGATATAAAAAAATCTTTTGATCTAGTGCACTGGTCCTTTTTGGAAGCTGTTTTGAGGGGTTTTGGATTTCCAGACAGGTTTGTGAGATGGATTATGCTGTGTGTTTCCACCACTTCTTTCTCTCTGTATATAAATGGTGAACTTAAGGGTTTCTTCCCTGGTAAAAGGGGCTTGAGGCAGGGTGACCCTCTGTCTCATTTCCTTTTTGTTATTGGAATGAAGTATCTGTCTAGAATGTTGAGGATTTTAGGGGAGGATTCTGAGTTCAACTTCCATATAGGTTGTCAAAATTTGAAGATCAATCATCTAGCTTTTGCTGATGATCTGATGATATTTTCTAGGGGGGATCCAATCTCAGTCACCCTGCTGATGAACTGTCTGACTGTGTTTGGTGATTGTTCTGGCCTGATGGCTAATATGCATAAGTCTGAGATTTTCTTTGCTGATTTGGACGATTACAACAAGGAGGTGATGCTTGATATTACAGGCTTGACTGAAGGTGTGATGACTATCAGATATCTTGGTATTCCCTTGTGTGCTGATAGACTGAATGTTAGATCCTTTATTTGCATCTTTAAGAAATTTCTTCTGTAATTGGAAAGGTGACACTTTATTTTATGCTAGTAGGTTACAGTAGGTTTTGTCTGGCATCCAAGGTGTATACTACTTCTGGCTTGGTATTTTTCCTATTCTTGGCAGTGTCAAACTGAAGATGGACCAGATGTGTATGAGGTTTTTGTGGGGCGGTTCTTGTGACTCTTGCAAGAAGTCTCTTGTAGGTTGGAAAGAGGTTTGCTTTCCTAGGTTCGAAGGTGGTTTGGGGGTCTTTCAGTTAGATGCCTGGAATCTGGCACTTTTGCGTAGGATTTTATGGAACATTCAGTGTAAAAAGGACTGCCTTTGGGTGAAATGGATAGGAGAAGAGTACTTGAAGAATGTTGATGTGTGGTCTTATCAATATAAGCATACTGATTCTGCCCTGTTCAAATCTATGTTCAGGATTAGGGATAGGATTTTGGATAGTGCAGGTTCTGCTACTGCTGCTGTTACTTTAATGCAGTCTTGGTCTACTTGCACAAATTTATACCCTAGCAGGGCTTATGACTTATTTAGGTATCAAGGTCCTAAGTTTGGAGGTACAGATCTGTCTGGAACCCTAGGGCTACCCCAAAACATTGTTTTTTGCTTTGGATGGCTATGAAGAAGAGTTTTCTTACTACTGACAAGTTGCTGTTTGATGACAAGCTCTGCTCCTTATGTGGTTTGATGAATGAATCTGCCTCCCTTTTTTTCAGTGTCCTATTTCCTGTATGGTTTGGGGCAAGTTCAGTTTGTGGCTTGGCATAAGAAAAAGATTGGAAACAGTGACAGGTGCTCTTAGATGGATTTATAAGAACTGTAGGGGCACCTCCCATGGGAATGTGGATAGGTCTGCCTCTATTTCTGTGGTTGTGTATTGGCTTTGGCACATGAGGAACTGAAAGAGGTTTGATGGTGTTACTATGAAGGTGTTAGATGTGCTGCATTGTATTAAAACTCATCTTTTTAATATAATGCCAGCTGCTTTTCCTTTGTATACTTTTACCCCATGATGTTAGGGTTTGTTCATCTATTGTGATTTCTACTAGTGATTGTTCGTGGGTGTGTGAGATTATTTTGTTTCTCTATACACCTTGGGATAGGCTCTATGAGTTATGCTCTCATATGACCCCTTTTTGCAGTTTTGTGTGTTGTTAAGTGTTTAGTTGTTGTACCTTGTAACATATAACCTTAGGGGTCTTCTCAACACTGTGTAGGTTGGCCTAGTTCTTCTCTTAGATTAAGATGTAATTTCTTGCATTTTGCATACATTGGTTATATATTTTTACCTTTAACCGAAAAAATAAGATATTTTACAAAAGATAAGTGATAATTCCCAAAAAATTAATCTCTTATTTTTCCATTAATTATCAAACAAATAGATAATTAATTAATTACACATGTGACATAATCTAGAAAAATTTATTTTCCTAAATTATCCACAAATGTGGCGCCAATAATGTCATTAATTTTAATAGAAAATGTCTTTTCTATTTTACGTATTATTTACCAAATAAACAATATTGCATATTCATTAAATAGACCAACTATTTAATTTATTCTCGAGGTTCCATAAAACGAGAAAACACTCGCGTGTTAGGATCCAACCCGGGGACCATGGACCTATAACCAGTAGCTACAATAAATTAAATAAAATATTCATCGAACATAATATTTCTACTTAATTCATTAATTCCAGAACTACACCATCATAAATCCAAAACAGAACTCTATCGATTATAGATAACCTATTCTCAAAACGTCGAGTCAAGTCAATAACTGTCAATTGATATAATCATTACATATAAACTAACCCTCCATAGACTGTCCGTAATGAAGTGGGATTATTTCCGTAAACCTTCTTCAATACATCTTATCTTTATTTACCATTAACCCACTGTGATCAATTAGTTCATAACCAATACGAACTTCGTGGATCGATCAGTTTCTAGGATCAACAAATAAGGGGATTGTCTTTCTACTTCTCGCAGGAAGGAATGAATTTCATATCTGTGAGACACACACTTCTCACTCATCCAAGAATAGTACCAATGTGAAAGTGTTTCGGACCGCGCCTCTTAGTGATCCTTAAAGAACACATCAAACCCTATCCTGAAACAAGTAGGAGTCTATAATCACTTCAGGATTAAGGTTAATCCATATATGATCATCTTGTGATTTAATAAGATTTCTCAATCATGGAATTATATGAGAAACGCAGATTAAATCGGTCCAGTCCTATATGACTCTCATCATATATAAAAGCCCCACTTAGACAACCAATGTCGACGGTCCGGATAAGACGGTCACACCATAAAGTGTTATGCGTGCATTAATGGTGGTTTAATCAATAGATCCCATACTTTGATTAAGTTCACCACAGACTAATAGTTCAAGTGTTTCACCATAAACTTAATCCTCATGTGTGGCACACACTAAGTTATATGACTACATATGATACGACTTGGGGTTTTTAATCAGTGTATTAAATTTAAGCACGAATCAAATAATAATATGAAAATAAATCTGTCAATTATTAATTATAAAAACAATTACATAAATAGTCTTTCGGGCGCTACTTCCAACAATCTCCCACTTGCCCGTAAGGACAAGAAACAATTGTCTTTCGGGCACACTATACCTAAGAATCTCCCACTTGCCCGTAAAGACAAGAAATGATTGTTTTTAGAGCACCACACCCTTATTCTTTCTATCCACAACATTCTCCCACTTGCTCTAAAGCAGATGAGACATATCTCCCAATTTCATACCCGCCAAGTGCTTATCAGGGACACTAGATGCCACACGACTTGCTAAATTGATCAGCTAGGTTGTCGGCTCGAGGCGATCTTTAGGACGAAATGTCGCCTCTCTGCACGGTCTGTCTGATCAGGTGGTACTCTCTCTCAATATACTTTTGACCTCTTGTGATTGCGAAGATCATTTGCATGAGCTACCTCTCAATTGTTTTCACAGTAAAATGGTATCGGCTCATCGAGACCTGTAATTACTTCCCAATCCAACAAAGAACTTCTCAAGCCACACTGCCTCTTTAGCGGGTCCGAAAGCTGCTATGTATTCGACTAACAGAGTCAAACTGGCAGTACTGGATTGCTATAGACTATAGCTCCATAACTATGTGTAAACACTGAATCTGAGATCGATTCACGATCATCCTTAATGTGAAAAAAAATCAGAATTAGTGTAGTCAACGACATTCAGGTTCGCACCCAAATGCACAAGCATATGATTCCTCGTTCTCTCAAGATACTTGAGGATGCACTATACTGCTTTCAACGTCCGAATCCAAGACTCGACTTTTATTGACTTTTAATAACCTGACTTTCTCTATCCAAAAGAGAATCTATCCCATTTTCTCTATATCCGAAGACTAAGAGAATTATTCCGTGAGGGGCTGGGTAGGAAACCTCTCGTTGAATCTGGCATTCGAAAATGCATCATCATCTTAAAAATATGATGAATGGGGCACTGCCACTACTTGCTCTCATGAATTCGACCAAATCCAATTCTAAGAATATAGTCCACTTCTCTGATTCAGAGAAGCTTTGGCTCGTCAGTTTTTGACTTCAGATAACACACCCATGTTGTTTCCAGCTGTTGCAATGTTATCTTTTATTAACACTAATGTCAACTATTTTACCGATATTGATTCTCAAGTCTACAAAAGACTCATCAATATTTTGGTCAAGCCCACACATTCCAAAACATGTGACTTTTAATGAACTAGCGGTTTGCTTTAATCCATCAATGGATATAAGCATAGGTAGTCAATCATCCATTGGCTTTAAACTAAAACCCTTCCGTTCCGAATTAATCTAAGCTCCATTGTACGGTAAGAAAGTTTCAGGGCATCACCGATGTTAATATTTCTGCTTTCCATAGAGTCAAGCAAGGCTGAGTGGTGAGAAATTTCCAGGGCATCACCCCTGTTTAACTGTCTACTTCTCATGGAGTTACCCCCAAAACCACTTGGCTTTGCTTAGAAAGATAAACTTTCTCATTCATTCAACTCTTTTCCATGTAGATCCAATTTCTCCCACTGGGCCTGAGACACTCAAGTGGTTCTACATGAGTATGAATAGACCTGGAGTACCAAAACTCTATTTATAGGTATATGGCTTTAAACCAACCTCATTTTATCAGAATCATGTACGGTTCTTCCAGAAGACCATAGGTTATCAATCACCCAGCAGATTGTAAAGTCTGCATAATCGCAGCGAGTGAATGGATAAACCATACTCCCACTACATTTGGATGGATTGATATTCTGATCTGGTTCAGTAGTATTTATCAGTGTTATCCCCCAACAACCAATGATGGATGTGGTCTGATTAAATCAGATCGTAACTCTTTAAGTAACTGTACTTCAAGGCTAAGGTTGTTATTTAAAGGTTCTTTTTGGAAAGGATATAACAGTGTAACCGTCACTATCTAATCTTAATAATCTTATAACCAACTTTTTACTCATTGTATCAAGATATTTCACGAACAGTCACCTCTGAATTTGTATGAAAAATCTCCAGTCCTACCTTCAAGCACTAGTGCTAAATGCCTCTATTTGCAGATGTGGAGTAAATGCACTTCACTCTTTATCCACAAATTCATAAGCATCTTCTAGGTAGACTTCTCGGTATTACATAATAATGTAAATCATTATTTTGCAACCAATATCTTAATTGAGTTAAGTAGTGTATTGTAGCATATCAATAACTATACAAGACAATCTATGATTTATCCTTTCAGTGAAATCATTTCACTCGAAGGTAGGCCGAGCATCAGTTCCAAATACTATGCTATAGCCTATATCTGAGCATGGAATACTCACTTCTCTGGTGACATCAGAGATTCCTCCAAATATTTAGATAAACTAATCGGTGTTTAGAGTAGTCATTAGAGAATGAAGGTCTATTACTCGAAAGCTCCTACTAGCTTGTATCCTTCATAAGACCCCAAAGGTCAATATGAACAAGCTATGATACTTCTTTAGCTCTATTAACCTTTCCTAATTGAAAGCTTACTTAGTCATTTTTCCTTTGAGATAGTGTTCTTAGACCGGGAAATAGGAATCACCCTTAGCCAGTCTTCAGATCTTATCTTTAGGATATATTCACTAATCAATAGATGCTGAAGAATCGTTTATCTTAATATGGAAACCATTTTTCTTCAATAGCTTATGATGTGTTATATATACCTTTTCAGCATTACTCAGTGGATCTAACTTTATCAGACAAAAGTCCGAGTCCTACAAATGTCATATTCACTCTTTCTAAGGCAACTATATTATCGATTTAAAAGTGAATCCATTTGTTCCAACGAATCTGAAAACAGAAATTAAATTTCTGCGATATTCAAAGATTAAAATCCGAAATTTCTTTCCGTATATCACCCCACCAGCTCAGCTGAAATAACTGCCTGTTGTCTACTCTAGAGTTTGATGTTCTTCGAAATTTAATTAATACACCAGGGCCGCGGCCACACTAATTTTTCTAGCTACTAGGAAATTAAATTACAACAAAATAAATTACATAAATTCCTATACCCGGAAAAATATGGGTTTACAATAGATCTAACGGTAAACAAGTACCAACCCCAATCCATCTCGTCAACCAAATCATTCAATCACGCATATTTATAATAAACGCATTAAAGATGCAATATTTATTCAATTCCACTCCTTATTAATTAATTATGCAATCAAGATCGCAAAATCACTTTAACCTGGTTCTGATACCACATGCTGGATATACAGAAACCCGAATCCAGATCCGAACCATAATTGGATCATCAGATCTGATTCACAGCACCGATCGAGACACTCGATCTTGCACAGCGGAAGCTACGAATAAATTTGCATGCGATTTTACCACGATTTGATTCGCATAATAATTAATAATATACAAGATGGTTAGTAGATTTACCTAAACAGAGTGTGATAGTAAATCGACAGAGGGAGAAGCCACAATCTTCCGGATGTATCTCCTGGCGACGACTGGTGGACGTCGATCCTCGCCGTAGAACCTCCTCGAATATGCACAAGAAAAACCCTAGGTTTTTCTTCCTTTAATGACTAGAACGTGAAACTAATTTTTCTCTCCTTTAATTGATAAGTGGAACAATTTTTGGTGATTAATTGTGTTAGGAGGAACTCTCTTTATATAGGAAAATAACTACTAAAGAGAGTTATCCTTCTCACACCACAATTACCTATTCCCATAAGAAAAATATATTTGCCAAAAGATAAGAGATAATTCCCAAAAATTCAATATCTTATTTTTCCAATAATTATCCAACAAATAGATAATTAATTAACTACACATGTGACATAATCTAGAAAAAATTCTTTTCCTAATTTATCCACAAATGTGGCGCCAATAATGTCATTAATTTTAATAGAAAATGTCTTTTCTATTTTACATATTATTTACGAAATAACTAATATTGCAGATTAATTAAATAGACCAACTATTTAATTTATTCTCGAGGTTCCATAAAACGAGAAAACACTCGCGTGTTAGGAGCCAACCCGGAGACCATGAACCTATAACGAGTAGCTACAATAAATTAAATAAAATATTCATCGAACAAAAAATTTCTACTTAATTCATTAATTCCAGAATTACGCCACCATAAATCTGAAACTAAACTCTGTCGATTATAGATATAACTTATTCTCAAAACGTCGAGTCGAGACGATAAGTGTCCATTGATATAATCATTACATATAAACAAACCCTCCATAGACTGTCCGTAATGAAGTAGGATTAATTCCGTAAACCTTCTTGAATACATCTTTGCCTTATTTACCATTAACCCAGTGATCAATTAGTTCATAACCTATACGAACTCCTTGGATCGATCAGTTTCTAGGATCAACAAATAAGAGGATTGTCTTTCTACTTCCCGCAGGAGGGAATGGATTCCATATCTATGAGACACACACTTCTCACTCATCCTAGAATAGTGCCAACGTGAAAGTGATTCGGACCGCGCCTCTTAGAGATCCTTAACGAACACATCAAACCCTATCCTGAAACAAGTAGGAGTCTGTAATCATTTTAGGATTAAGGTTAATCCATATATGATCATCTTGTGATTTAATAACATGTCTCAATCATGGAATTATATGAGAAACGCAGATTAAATCGGTCCAGTCCTATATGACTCTCATCATATATAAATGCCCCACTTATACAACCAATGTCGACGGTCAGGATAAGACGGTCAAACCATAAAGTGGTTTGGGTGCATTAATGGTGGTTTAGTCAATAGACCCCATACTTTGATTAAGTTCACCACGGACTAATAGTTCAAGTGTATCACCATAAACTTAATCCTTATGTGTGAGACACAGTAAGTTATATGGCTACATATGATACGACTTGGGGTTTTCAGCAGTGTATTAAATATTAGCACGAAGCAAATAATAAGATGAGAATAAATCTATCATTTATTAATTTTAAAAAAATTACATAAATTGTCTTTCGGGCGCTACATCCAACAGCTCAAGCCTCCATGCCACTGAAATTCTGTTGGGAAAGATTCTAGTATGCTATCTAACTTATTAACAGACATCCTACACCTTTCATCCACAATCAATCCCCATTTGATGTCCTCAACAATCATGCACATGATTTGAACCTTGTCAAAGTATTTGGGTGCAGCTTCTATCCCTATCTCAGACCATTTCAAAAGCATAAATTTCAGTTCCACAATGTGTGTTCTTAGGTACCAGTCTTTCCCGCAAAGGTTACCTTTGCCTAGATCCTAGTGGCAGAGCCTATGTGTCAAGAGATGTCATCTTCAATGAAAAAGAATTCCCTTATAAAACACTTCAATCATCCCACTCTACAGAACCCTCTACCACATCTACTAATCCCTTGCCTATCCTTTGTAAACCTATCACAGCCATTCCAGTGTGTTGGTCCTAGAGAAGGGTAAAACTATAGTCGAGGGGGGGGGGGGGTGAATGACAATAGTGGAGTTTCAAAAACTTTTTTATTTAAAAGCTTTTGGGCAGCGGATAAGTCCCTTCTTACTATGTTGTTTCAAAGTAGTTTGAACAAACACATATATAGATTATGATATGGCAATTTAAATGAATGCCGTAAAGTAAATTGCAAAAAGTAAATTGACATAAGGCTTATAGTGGTTCAGGGTGGTGTATTCCTTAATCCACTCTTCTCCTGTGATGATTGGAGGAATTCACTATTGTTTTAATAGATACAATAGTATGATTGTCCTTGGTTTCCCAAGCTTCACAATCTACAAGACTATCACTCCTTGACTGCAACAGCTTGATGATTCAGTCTCTTTCACTGCTCCTTGAGATCAAATCCTTCAGCAGCTATCACAAGCACAACTCCTTCTCAGATGACTTCCGATTCAGTTGCTTGAGTTTATTGTGAATCGATTCACAAACTTGATTGATCAATCTCGGTGATAAATATGAAATTGTCGTTCCGATGTCCGAGTGTCTATAGATAAATCCTTGTAAGTTCAGAGAGAAGGCTTTTCAAATTGACAAAGTTTCCGATTCTTTTTGCTTTTCTTAATCGTTTTTTTTTTTGTCTATCAATGCCTTCTATTTATAGCCTTGAGTATCCTTGTTTTGAAATTCCGTCCGTTGGCTATATTTATGAGGGGAATAATCCTTGATTTTATTCTTGATTCCCCCTTAATTTTATTCTCCTTGATTTCAGTGATCGATTTTTCCCTCAAATGTATAGGAGAAAATCCGTCCTTGATTGATCCTCTATTGATTATGCATTAAATGCATGATCCTCTGAATCTTCATCATTTTTCAATTCCGTTCTGATAAGGATTACTTCACCGTTCTTTGACCGGTCGAGTAATCCATCTGACTTTGCCGTTTAGATCTTCCTTCACCATTATTGCCTTCACTTTGCCGAAAGTCAGTTTACTCTGCCGATTCACTGTTTCCTTCATTACTTTAGTTTTAAGGAGAATCTGTGTACTTCACTGATCATTGATTTGGGTGAGATCAGTGTACACCATATTTGAACATTGAATTTCATCACTTGAAATATACTTAGACTTATCCAAGGTCATCACAGACTTCCTTGGTTATAAGTCATACCATTAAGTCTTCACTACTTCTCTGCTGGTGCTTGGCTGGCCTCACTTCGCTGAATGTCTGCTTTACTTTGCCGTCCTACCAACTAGTACAATACTTGTCTGAATTAACTTATACAATATGTCAGACTCTAAGTAAAGACTTATACAGAGAATTTCTGACTTATTTCAGGCTTGCTATAACAGCTAGTATAGCCATCATCAAAACATAATAAAATGTTCCTAACACAGAGGGAACTGCAACTTCAGCAAATCACCAAGGGGATCAATTTGACAGGGGACCCTGCTATCAATTCACTGGAAAGACATAATGATTAGCACATACAAATTACTCCTAAAAGCCCTTCAACTCCACAAAGTGTATTGCAAGAATCTCCATTGACACCTCCTTCTCACTCTCAGTCTGATGCTTCATCATCGTCAAATGTCATTTCTCCTTCAACTAGTGATGTCTCTGTTGTTTCTGTTGCTAAAAACATCAACCAACACCTTATGCAAACAAGGAGTAAATATGGTATCAGAAACAAAGACCTTCTCATTCCTGGCCACAAAAGACTCAGTGCCAATTTGAGCCTTATATGGTGGCTGAAGCTCAGGCATTATCAAACTGGCACCAGGCCATTTTTTTGAAGAGTATAGTGCCCTGATAAGGAATCACATATGGGATTTGGTCCCTGTAGCACCTGGACAACACTCATTGGTAACAAATGGATATTCAAACTCAAACTAAATCCATATGGATCTATACTAAAGCACAAGGCAAGACTTGTTGCAAAGGATTCCTACAAGCTCCAAGACTTGATTATGAAGAGACCTTCAATCCTGTTGTGAAAGCTTCAACAATCAGAGTTGTTCTTGCTACTGCTGTCACTTTGAATTAGCCAATACATCAGATAGACATTAATAATGCCTTTCTGAATGGAAACTTGTACGAATATGTCTACATGCCTCAACCAGAAGGGTATGAAGATGTGCAAAATCCTTTTCATGTGTGCCACTTAATGAAGGCCCTGTATGGTCTCAAATAAGCACATAGGGCCTAGTTTGAGGAGTTGAGACAACAACAAGTAAAATGGGGATTCAAACAGGCAAAGTCAGACACTTCACTGTTTGTATTCAAAACTCAGAACACAGTCCTATATGTCCTAGTGTACGTTGATGACATACTCATTACCGGAGACTCTCCTGTCGTGATAATGCAGTTCATTAACTCTCCCAACTCAATGTCTGGCTTAAAAGATCTGGGGACACTAAGTGATTTTTTGGGAATCTAGGCATATTGAGACAGCACTGGGTTATATCTAAATGAGAGTATGTATGCTTCTCAGTTGATAAATAGGTTAAAATTGGAGCATCTGAAACCTTTCAGTACACCAATAGCCATAAGTGTAGATCTTCATGATGAATAGTCTGAATTCATGACTAACCCTAAGCAGTACATGAGCATATTGGGAACACTACAATACCTTACTTACACTAGGCCAGACTTGTCTTTTAGAGTGAATCAACTCAGTCTATTTATGCAAAGCCCTAGAGTTATACACTAGCATGCCCTCAAAGAATGCTCAGATATGTCAAAGGTACATTGCAGCATGGACTTCATTTCAAACGTAGCCCCAACTTACGTATCATAGGATTGAGTGATGTAGATTGGGGATGTGACACCAAAGACATCAGACCATTTGCAGGGTACTGTGTTTACATGGGAGACACTTTGTGTCTTGGAGCTCAAAGAAACAACTTATTGTATCAAGATCAAGCACTGAATCAGAGCATAGAGCCGTAGCAAACTTGGCTGCTGAAATACTATGGCTGGAGTCTCTACTTGTTGAATTGCATCTCCTTGTCACCACTGTACCTATGGATTGGTGTGACAACATTAGTGCCAATCATCTAGTTCACAACCATATATTTCATTCAAGAACCAAGAACATAGAAATTGATTTACATTTTGTAAGGGATCAATTACATCAACAAAATTTAAAAGTCCAACACATACCTTCCTGTGATCAAATAGCAGATTGCCTCACCAAACATCTTGCCAATTCAAGGTTTCTACCCAACAGAGACAAAGTCAATGTTGTTGACACTACCTTTCATTTGAGGGGGAAGTTAAAGAGTAGGGTCTTTGTGTCTTTTGTATCTATGGTTAGGTGTCATAACTAGATATATATTTTATCCTCTAGTTTGTTATTCTGTTGTTTTCATTCTCTGCAAGGCTAGTGTTGTCTGTCTTCATTATATATTGTATCAATTGTTTGGTGTTTGAATCAATGAGAATTTATTCCAGATTTTACCTACTTTAGTTTTCTTTCTCTCGGTAAAACTTTCCCTTCTCTGCAAAAAAAATATACACTCCTCCATGTTCTTTGATCTTGGCCAAACAAAAAAACCTCTAACTTTCTTCTTGTTTCTTCGATCTAGCCTGCACAAACAAATATATAGTAGACCTTTTTCAAAACAAAAAAACACAAACCTACGATAGCTTTCTGTTCTCCTTCTACACAGAAATTCTTCTAATCGGAAACCATGTCCGGCGAAACCACACCAACTTCAGGAACATCTTCTCCGTCCCCCTCCTCTCTATCGTCCTATCTGAATATCTCTCCTTCTTCTACCATTCATATTACCACATTAACTCGCCAAAATTATCCAATTTTGCATGCTCAAATCTTAACATATTTACGTGGCAAAGGTGTATTGGGTTATGTCGATGGATCTATCAAGCCGCCTTCCGCCAACACTATAACAGACAGCGTCAAATATCAAAATCCGGTCTTCGATCATTGGCTAGAGCAGGACAATCTCATTCTTAGCACCATTACATCATCCATCTCAGACAAAGTTCAATCTCAGGTATACCACTCTTCTACTTCAGCCATGATTCGAAAATCTCTACAAACGAGCATTGCATCAAAATCTCGAGCCCAGCTCGTTCATCTCCACACTAAACTAGCATCAATACGGAAAGGGACGCAAAAAGCGTCAAATTAATTTATGACCTTGAAGTGAATTTCCGATGACCTAAGCATGGTCTGACATCATCAACGATGAAACTTGATTGCCTACATTCTCACCGGATTAAGAACATAGTACGATTCCTTGGTCAACCTGTTGTCTACTCGATCGAGTTAACATTGGATAGAGTTTAATCCCTATTATTGACTACGGAGGCTCAAATTCAACATCTCCAACCTCCACTGGTCACCGATGCTCTTCCCGGCATTCAGACTGCTTAGCCCACTGCCAACCTTGCCACGTCTTCTTCCCCATCTTGTAATTACAAGGGCCGATCCCCATCGGGTTCTCAACAAAATTGGGGATGGGGGCGTGGCTCATCCCATGGACGTGATAACCGTAACCCACCACCTCCAGGTTCTATTCAATGCAAATTATGTGAAAGGTATTGCCATACTGTTCGTGAGTTCAGGTATCGTTTTGACAATATTTTTAATCCGGCTGCAGTACCTTCGCAAAACCTCCCACCATGTCCACCACAGGCGTATGCCATGATGCCGTCAGCTGCACCTTATTCTAGTGATTGGATTCCGGACACTGGTGCTACTCACCATGCCATGAATAATCCCTAAAATTTTAGTCACCCTGCGGATGCGTATGATGGACCGGATAATTTACACATTGGTGATGGTATAGGTTTGAATATCACCCTCTTTGGCTCGTCTTTATTATCTACTCCTTCGCACTTTTTTGTCCTTAATAATGTTACCCTATCCCTAGTTAATAATTTACTTTCTGTCTCTCAATTTGCCCGTGATAACTCCATTTACTTTGAATTTCACCATGACTATTTTATTGTAAAGGACTACTCGGGCCTCGTCCACCATCGGGGCTTTCTTAAAGACGTCCTCTATCATTTTTCCAAGTCGTTCAGTCACTTCCCTGCTCAAGATTTGCACTCCATCCGTACCAATGTCTCTCAGTGGCACTAACATCTTGGTCATTATTCATTTCCTCTTTTGCGTCTATGTTTGCATCAGAATAATATTTTGGCACCCTCCACTACCCCTACGTCTGTTTGTGTTGCTTGTCAAATGGCCAAGAGCCATCGTCAGGCTTTACCTATTTCGTCATTTACTTCTTTACGTCCTTTGGATTTAATTTATTCAGATGTTTGGGGCCCTTGTGCCGAGGATTCTATTTATGGGAATAAATACTATGTCAGTTTTTAGGATCATTTTTCTAAACTTTTGTGGTTGTATCCTTTGGGCTTTTAATCTGACATTGAAACTATTTTTACACAACTTAATGACTTAGTAGAACGGTAGTTTAACACAAAAATAAAGCCATCCAAACCAATTAGGGTGGAGAATATCGTCGTCTAAGTACATTTTTCACTTTTATAGGCATTGAGCATAGACGATCTTGCCCTCACACTTCTGAACAAAATAGTGCCATTGAGGGGACGTCACCGCCAGATTGTAGAAGTCGGGCTTTATCAACTTGCACAATCTCGCCTTTATTTACCTTACTGGAAAGACACCTTCCTAACTGCCACTTACCTCATTAATGGCCTTTCTTCTCAAGTTCTTGATAATCGTTCTCCTTATGAAATGGTTTATCATCGTCCTCCGGATTATTCCTTCCTTCGTGTCATTGGGTGTGCATGTTGCCCACATATTTGCGCTTACAACAATCAAAAACTGACTTCCATTCTAAGACATGCATCTTTCTTGGCTATAGCCCTCATCACCACAGTTATAAATGCATTGATTTAAGTACTGGACGTATCAATATCTCCCGCCATGTCGTCTTTCATGGATCTTCCTTTCCTTACACTTCCGCCTCTAACACACCTCCATTAACCCAAGATCCTATAGTCACACTTCCCCCGACACTTATTATTCCCGCACCTACACCATTTCTCCCCTCCCCTCCTGCTCCAACCCCACCTTCTCCGGCATCATTTCCCACTCCTTCGGCATCCACTGCCTCAGCCTCCCCCTCTCTGGACTCTGCTCAGCCTGCCCCACCCGATCCTCCCCACCAAATGATCACTCGGTCCAAAACCAACTTGCTTCAGCCCAAAGAATTACCTTCTTACTTTGTTTTCTACCATCTGCTTAAGGCCTACGCTTACCGAAGCGCTTAAGACCCATGAATGGAGTGATGCCAAGAAAGATGAGTTCAACTCTTTGGTCCAAAATGATACCTGAGATCATGAGCCCTATTCTCCATGCTTGAATGTTCTTTGTAAGAAATGAGTATTCCGTATCAAACGTCATGTAGATGGTTAAATTGAGCGCTATAAGGCGCCTCTTGTTGCTACGGGCTTTCATCAGGAAGCCAGTGTTGATTATTCAGACACATTTAGCCCTGTTGTCAAGCCGATCACCATCAGTATTTTGCTTTCTCTAGCAGTGTCTCAAAATTGGGTTATTTGATAGGTTGACATTAAGAACGCCTTTCTTCATGGATTTCTTTTGGAGGATGTTTACATGCAGTAGCCTCAGGTGTTCTGTCATCCTGACTTTCCTAATCATGTATGCAAACTTAAGCACAACTTGTATGGTCATCGTCAAGCCCTTCGGGTCTAGTTTTCTCTCTTTACAGATGTACTCAGCTCTTATGGCTTCTCAGCCTCCAAGGCCGACACCACTCTATACATATATATGCAGGGCTCTCATTCTGTTTTTGTTTTGATTTATGTAGATGATATTCTTATTACAAGTACTTCGGAAGCTCTCGTTAATGCGACCATTTCGTATTTGTCCTCACACTTTCCGGTTAAGGATCTTGGCTTGTTATCTTACTTCTTAGGGGTTGAAGCTCTTCGTAACCCTGATGTTCTTCTCCTAAGTCAACGCAAATATATTCATTCTTTGTTGAGCCGTGTGAATATGGACTTGGCCAAACCGTGTGTTACTCTTATGGCTTCTAATCTTTGACTTAGTCGCATAGATGGTCAACCTTTTGATGATGTTTCTTTATCGCAGCATTGTTGGTGGCTTGCAATACTTTAGCTTCACTCATCCGGATATCGCCTTTTCCGTTCACAAAGTTTGCAATTTTAGGCATGCCCCCGCACTACTCATTGGGTTGCTGTCCAGCGCATTCTTCGGTATCTTAAACATACTATTGATGATGTACTGCTTTTTTAGCCCTTCCTCCTCTCGGATTCTTCATGTATTTTCTGACGCCGAATGTGCGTCTAATCCGGATGATCGTCGTTCTATTGGACCTTTCTGTATATTTCTTGGTGATAATCATATCAGTTGGTGATCTAAACAGCAACAGACCGTTACCAAGAGTAGTACCGAAGCCGAGGACAAAGCCCTTTTCTCACGCCGCAGCTGAAATGCAATGGATCACTCCCCTCCTCAGTGAATTGCGGGGTTCTTTTGCACATTCCCCTACCTTATGGTGTGAAAACATTGGGGCCACTCCGGTGTTTCATGGCCAATCCAGTGTTTCACACTCGTACCAAGAACATTGAGATAGACTTCCATCATGTTCACGAATTAGTGGCCTCTCGCAAGCTTCTGGTCGCCTGCATCTCTTCTAAGGGCCAACTTGCCGATATTCTTACCAAGCCGCTTGGTCATGTTCGCTTTGCAGATCTTAAGGTTAATCTCAATGTTCACTCCGTACTCATGGGATTGCGGGGGCGTATTGACGGAAATAATCATGGGCCGCATATCTTAGAGGTCAAGTCACACTAGTTAGGGTTTTGTATATTATCTTCTCATATTTACCCCTATTGTATCCCAATATAAAACAATGGTTGTACCTGGATTAAAATCAATGGAAAACGCAATTATTTACTCTAATAGGTATGACAAACAATTTAACGGTGCTTCAACAATTAAAAATAGCTTTATCAACAATTTTTTCATGAATAATTTCGCTTAAGGAATGGAAAGGAAAAAAAAAACAAAAAAACAAACAAACAAACCTCTCCTAGCTAGCAAAAAGAATATGAATTCCAAGGATCCGATGTAACATCCCGACTTTTCCGAAAGGGTAAAATAGTAATTGGTTATACCCGCGACGACCTAATTATTATTTATCCTATAACTTAAAAATAAAAAAAGGATTTTAATTAATGTCTTGGGAATTAGTTATGGGGAATAAAGGGGATTTAATTATTAAGAAGGATTTTAATTAAATCTATAAAAGGAAAATAAATCCCTTAATTTCTCATAACTCAATTTCACGTTAGTTGTTGAAAAAAAAAAAGAGGAGCGGCGCAGAAGAAGAAAGACGCAGAAGATGCCAGAAAAAGACAGAACGTAAACTTCAACCGTGTGGCCAATCCGTTCATCTGTTCAAGATGCCGCAGGAGAGAAAAGTGATCAGCGCGAGGAGACGCAACTTTGGAAAATAACATCTCTCAATTTCGTAAGTTTTCAGTTTAGTCCTAGTTTTCGGTATTCGTAGAGTTCGATTCTTGAAAAATTCGTATCTTTCAATCCGTAACTATGTTTTTCAGCCATGAGTAATCGAAACGATCGTCTTGAAGCGTAGATCATTCTAAAAATAGTTATGCAGCGGTTAATCCAGGTAATCTGTAGTTTTATGCTCTTTTTCAGTTTCGGTTTCTGCCAAGAAAATAGGATTTTAGGGTTTCTTGCTGATCAAATAGGTTTTGGGGGTTGAGGATCAACAGTTGTTCCAGTTGCTTGACGTTTTGCTTCCAGTTTTGCTGGAAATTAAGGTAAGAGGCTCTTCCTAATGAGTAATTATAGTTTTATAATGATAGGTTGAGTTTTGGTGAGTTTTGGGGTTGTTTGGTGATAGAATTCATGCTAAGTTGTGATTAATGAGTTGTGATATGTTTTAAATTTCTAATTTTTTTGATTCAATAACATTAATTAAACATAAACAAGCTTCGATTGAACTTCTGATTCGTTCAGTTAAAACACCGAATGTACTCTTAAAGGGAGTTGAAGTTCGGATCCGTCAGAAGGGCATGAAAGGGCTTGTGCTTTGATGAACTAGAGTTCATCAATGTCTGTGTATGTGATAGGCCTTGTCCGTGTCTAGTGGTCTAAGTACGAGAGTAGGATATGTAAGGGAGCTTACTTGAAAACACTTAGGTGGCTAGTTAATTCACAATAATAAATACATATGTGTAGATAAAAGCTAAAACGTCATTTATTCTCGGTTAGGCACTCTTTTATATCGGCGATGTGATACGTTCATAAAAGGTGAACAACGCTACTGGCCTTAAACGGCTGAAGGGTAGTGGAGGAAATTCATCGGACGTATACGCATACGGGGAGACCCCGGAGCTAATCGGTGCTAATCACCGTTAGTTAGCAAGTATATCTTCAGGTGATGAACGCCATGCGTAGTGTCCTTGAGTGATGACGTAACCAAGATAAGCTAAGCTAGAAACGTTTAGTCATGACGTGTCGATGGGCATGGATTGAACCCTAGATTGAGTCGGTCTCATAAAGATAATTTAATAATCATAATAATAACCTTTCATTGTATAACTTAGTTATTCATTAGCTTCTCACTTTTACTAAGTACTTTGTACTTACCTCCTTTGCATTTTCTTTTGTATGCATTGTGGGGTGAGAAGACGAACAGGTTGATCAGGTAGATGACGACTTTTGAAGGCTTTGAAGTCTTGACGAAGTTTCTAGATCATTTTCTTTGTAAAGGTTGTACTAGACTAGTTGTATTATTTTCTTAGACTTAATGTATTTCTACTTTTAAGACATCGTATTGTATAAGTCTTTGGGTTTTTCGTCGTTGTTATTTAACTATCCATCTTTAGCATGGTTACTTTCTATTCATAGTAGCATTTATGTTTTTACCCGAGTCTTTTTAGCTTCCGTTTGCTTTTATTTGATACGACGACGTAGAGGCTTGCGTATAATGTTAGATTTATTTAATGCTATACGCGCCGAACGTTTCTCTTCCGGATAAGGGCTCGGTATCCGGGAGCGGGGCGTTACAGTTGGTATCAGAGAGAAGCGTCCTTCTTTCCTAGGCTTGTCCCCTCTATGATAAGACTTCTTTAGACCTTTTTGAACCCTTCTGATCTCTTTTGATCTTGGTGGCAAATTCTCGTAGGATTAGGAATCCTTTGAACGTGGTTAAGTTGCACTAGGACCAAGTGAAAAGTCTCCTTAGGCGTAGGTTGAGTTTTAAGCTCACGGCTCTTAAATGATCCTCTCAAGTTTTTTTCCCTTTCTTTTTGAGGTTCTAATTGCTTTCGTAATGCTAAATTTGGTTCAAATCACTTCCTTGTAACTTGGTGTATGCAAAACAAGTAAACGATTTTGTTCACGCTTCTACATGTCATGTTATATCATTTTTTTGTTCCAAGAATTCTGTAAATTTTCAGCCACTTAGAAAGTTGTCTTATCCACAATTTCTCTCTTTACATCAATTTAGTTTTCAATATGGATTGTTCACAAATTGTTTAACATGAAGGGGTACTCTGTTCAGAAAATTCTGCAGCGGTACCCTTACTTATCATTCTGTTTTGAATAAGCTAAACACCTCCAAATGACTTGGATTTTTGATATGTTGTAGAAAACATCCTATAATATAATTTTTGTTTTTGAACCAAGTGCAAATTCGTTTTTGTTTGAGCACAATCTGCAACACACGACAGTTGATGAAGTCCTGAAATTTTTTTGACAGCTTATAGCAGTAGATGAAAAGAATTATTTTGACCGACCTACGGCTTCCCAAATTTTTTGATTTTTGAGCATCATATGTAAAACTTATATACTCACAAATCTTCTCTTTGCCTTATGTTCAAAATCAGTTCAGTTTTTTTTGTGCAAATCAATTATTTCATGGCTTATGTATGCACCCGAATTTCTCAAAACCATTCAAGTCCTCTGATCAAGAAATGATAGATGTCTTTCTTTCACCCTGTAAGTTATAGTGTAGTAGGTTATAGGAGATGAGAATACTTTGATTTATCTGATTCTTAAGTTAGTTGTTACCCAGGATAAGAAGTTTGGTAGGTAGAGAGTAGGTGTTGTCGTTATAATGCTCCTCGATGGCAAGAAACGATTGCGTGGTGATTTTCCAATCTTTTGTCTTCATTAATAAGATTCTCTTTTATAATCATCTAGTTTCCTACTTGTTTATCCCGATTTCAGTGTTTCCCCATCCATACCAATTGTAACTCATGCTCTGGTTAAATCCTCCATTTGAAACTTCTGAAACTCGGTAAAAGTCTCTTATTACGAAGTTTTGTTTTCCAAGTGTGTACATTCATTTGATGTGCCTTATTTTTTTTAAAGATGTTTTCATCGTGTCAAATGCTTGATTTAAGAAAAATAAGTTTCTCATCCTTCGAACTATTTGAACTGACAATTGCATCCTTCCAACTATATCTTGTTTAGCTATTTTGGGGCAACACACTTTTGCATCCTAGTGATTACCCTTAATGCATCCCCTACAAGATGTTTTAGTACATACAAACTTTTGTTTAAAGACTCGACTCTACCAATCCTCCGTTTTCTCTTTTTGCTATCGCTTGGTTTATGTTTCCCAAAATTCTTTGACCTTTGCTATGCTTGAGATGGTTCCACACGAACTCCATATGTAAATTTTATCCTTTAAAAGTACTCCTCAGTCATTTCAATTAATAGTGTTAAAGGTCTCATACTTTGGCACATACTTTTCATCATCCTCGTGTTTGGCTTTACCCAACATGAGTGAATGCTTTTGTCTCCGTGTTTTCCCTTCAGGTTAAACAACTTACCGTGCTCTAAAACTTCTGGAAATTTTCCACAATATAGACCTATGTCTTATCTACAATTTATCTTTTAACATTGATTCGATAATCTTTATGGATAGTTCTGAAAATTCATGTTTATGCCGGACACTCTGTCCAGAAAATCTGCAGCTGCACCTTCACTTCCTCTTCTGTTTTGGACAGGTTAAACACATTCAAATGACCTGAATTTTTGCTATGTTTCAGGAAAATCTTTTATCTACAATTTTCCTTTTGGAATTAAGTTCATATTCTTTTTCGTTTGATCTCGATTTGCAATTCAACTCAGTGTTTATTAATCTGAAAATTCTGACAGCTTGTGCAATAATCGGAAATAACTGTTTTTGACCGACTTTATCTCATTCAAAAATTCCAATATTTTTATATCACCTGGGAAACTCCAGTATCTAAATATTTTCTCTTTTGATCATGCTCAAAATCCTTTTCGTTTGGGCTACACAAGTCGATAATTACAGGGCTGGAGTAAATATCATACACAGCAACCTAAAAGGAATTCTCACCTCTTGACTTAGGGTTTGGGCTAAGAGGGTAGTAAGTTACGACTGTTATGTTTAGGAGTTCCCCGAAGTTTGATCTCCTTTTGAGTTAACCCTTTTAGTAGGAGTTTGTAAAGCTAACGTTATAATTTCTTTTGCAGTTTTAAACAAGAACCAAGATGCTATCCTCCAGCATGCCATGTTTGATATTCAGACCCTTTTCGTGCCCTTTTATAATTATACATTTTCTGGTGATTTATTTCTCATGTAATCCCTCATTTGAGATCTTTAAGCTCAACAAATCATTTTCACATGTTGTCATGAGTTGCCTCAGAAACATATCGCCGTAAGCCCTTCTTCTAAACAAGTTCTTACCCTCTTACTTTTCAAATCAAGAAACAAGTTCGTTTTAGATCCGCAGTGTTGTACTCCCATAATTCTTTTCAAATTCAAATTTGACTAAGCCTTCTGATGTCAGAACATTCTCCTTACTTGTGTTCATTCCCAGCTCCCCTCCTAAGTGATGTGATCCGTAGCCGAATCAGATCCGAAAATGCCTTAGGACTTGACTGATGGCACCAATACAATGAGCACCGCGACCCTTGGCTAACCCGTAGCCAAAAACCTTGGTATAATGGACACCCACAAGGTTCGCTCACAACCTCGATAAGTCCCGTTTGGAATCCACCAAAAAACGGTGTTGGAATCCACCAAACACCAACGTGAGAAAACTCACCAAAGCTTTAAAAGCTTCAAATAATATATATTTATCAAAATTTGTCTCCTTGTTACAATGACTCTAAATGCCTTTATATAGGCTACAGACTCCAAAACCAATTGCTAATTTAGCAATGTGGGACAAAATAACATTAAATAAAATAAAAATAAAAAAAAACCTAATAATAAAAATCTAATAAAATCTTCCATGGAAACGATGTGGGACAAATGGACTCCATGCCAAAAACGTTTCATCTTCGATCACATCATTCCCTCCGGGTTGGAAAGGATTCGTCCTCGAATCAATAAGACATCATAAAAGGCATCTGCACATGCCAATCTCAAAGAAACACAATGAGGCACCAAGCGAACCTCTAGATCAAACATGAGCCGGATAGACAAAAGGAATCCAATGGCATGTTTTGTTGATGAGTCATACGCCATACATGCAATATCACAATGCTCCTTCGGCGGAATAGACTCGTGGATGACCCCCTGTGAAACAACAATATAGGAATAGAAAGTATCAGTCGGATATGCATCTATAATCGTAGCAAAAGGGTCCACAAATAGGTGTTCTGGCATGCTAACAACGGCCTCACAAACAGAAATAACCCGCGGCAAGATAGGAGCTGGATCATCTTCAAGTGAAGTATTGAGTACAACCGAATGTTTCTCCTTCTCAGCAAGTTCTGACTCATTTTCCTCCACTTTCTCCATAAAATTCGGCTTATTATCCTCTACCATTCTCTCATAATCATCGCCTTTCAACTGGTCCTCTCGAGTATTAGTAATCACTTCGTTTGTCGCTTCAACCAAGTCTTTTTCTCGTGCTGACTCACGATTCAAACGAGCTTCCTCGTCGATTCTACGTAGTTCTTGCAATAAATCAGGGCAATCATAATAGTGATGACCACTTCCTTTACAATGACCACAAAAAACAGAAAACGGCTCGTTAGAAGTTTTCTTAACCATTTCTGTACCACCACGGTTACCTCTACCACCATGATTACTTCTTCTGCCACGGTTATCTCTACCACTACAGTTAGATTGCTCAGTTACTCCCTTCAACATATTCTTCATCTCATCCATCATATGATCAAAACGTCGTTCTATCATCTCCAAATTCCGATTCATCATATCTTCAAAATTCCGATAATAGACATCCGCAGGACTCTCTTTTGACATTATTCAATAACCAAACAAGAATATTCGGAAGTGATTTTTTTTATTCAACGACGCAAACAAAAGGATCAATTTGGTGCACAAAAGTTAACACGGCACAACTTCAATAAAGGATCAGGATTTTTTTGGTTTTTTTTTTTTGGAATGGAGACGTAGGAACAAAAAATAAATGGCTGTAATTATTATTATTATTATTATTTTTTCTAAAGGATCTGATTGGAGGGCAAGATCAAACTTTGCGGCTTGGGACAAATCGGTGATACAGTATATTTTTTTAGATGAACGCAATAGGAAAAACTATAGATGCTGGGATATATATATATATATGAGACGCAAGAAAAATAGATACTGGGATACATATGCCGTGTAAAGAGATGCAAGAGGGCTGAAAAAAATATATATATTAAATTTTTTTAGATCAACAACAGCAACAGAAGAAAGCTGCGATTTTTCTTTTTTTTTTTTTTTTGAGATTGAAAGGACAACAACGGAGGAACAAGACAAGATCAAGAAACTGGAACTTTTTTTTTATAATGAAAGGGACACGCATGAAAGAAAAGAAAATAAAAAGGGATATTTGGATACCGTCAGTGACTGTGTCTCTGATACCAACTGATGTGATCCGTAGCCGAATCAGATCCGAAAATGCCCTAGGACTTGACTGATGGCACCAATACAATGAGCACCGCGACCCTTGGCTAACCCGTAGCCAAAAACCTTGGTATAATGGACACCCACAAGGTTCGCTCACAACCTCGATAAGTCCCGTTTGGAATCCACCAAACAACGGTGTTGGAATCCACCAAACACCAAGGTAGTCTTTCAAGGTTTAGAGGCATTTCTTGGATTTCGGATCCACCACGGCGTTGTTTACATAGAATTTCAACAATCTTTCTATCAATATGAATCTTCCATTTATGAAGACCAATTATCAAATATTACACGTAAACATTCTTTCGAACTATTATCGTGATTGTACCTAGTTTTATCCAACATTCAGTTTCCTACAATGATGAATAAAATTAGGTCCATTGAATTACCATAATTAAAGGGCCACTTTAGGTTTAACCTAATTTTCATTCAAGAAATCCCTAAAGATTCGACCTTGGTTTCTAGGTTATCGATTAATTAATACTTTTTCTGTCATCAATTAATCGAATGGAGTTTCTCATGCAATCTTACAGTCATTCACTCCTTCGAGATATTATTTCCGGAAAATTACATGAATAAGCATACAAGATCAAATTCATAAACATGACAAAAATCCTATCAATGAAAAGATTGCATCTTTAAAACTATATAATCATCGCCGGGCTTTTCATTGATAGGATTTTTGTCATTTTTATGAAATCCAAGATATGTAAACCTTGAATCCTATTACCTAAATCTTGAAGTTCTTGGCTTGTAGTTATATTTTCTTTATTTTCTTTAATTTTAGGATTTTTAGATAAAAAAACCTCCAAATATTTGATTTGTCTAGCTAATATAAATCGGGAATTGTTTGGTGATTGACCACAAGTCCCTGTGGGATCGACATCCTAAGTACTACTCGATAAGCCGTGCGCTTGCGGTAGCCAATCAACTTTTGAATTCCTCAACTTTGGATTTTCAATTCAGATTAATGTACCTTTCAGTTTTAACTCTCTTTCAGGCCATTTAGAGCCATGAACCGCCAGATACACTTTTTGATGTTCCATCTTCTATTTTGGCGTTTCTATTACAATTTTGTCATACTAGTTGAAAGTCTATTTTGTTTTAACCTTTTCTTTCCCACATGAGGAATAACCTCGAGCATTTATTCCTTGCAGTGTACTATTCCTCTCGAATAGTGCAACCTTGAATCTTTGAGTTGAATCTTCAATAATTGTTTAAACTTCCTTTGAAAGTTCGAATTAATTCTTGGAAATCAAACCTTATCCGACAATTCTTAAGTGTCGTTTCCTCTTCATTCAAGATCTTGTTTGCTGCTTACTTATTCAAACTTTTGATATTCCCTTACAATTCCTTTAGAGAAATTTCTATTTCTATTAAATCCTAAAATAACCTCTCTTTGACTATTGCAAACTTGGACACTTCTTGACAAAGTGTTTATTTTATTCTGAGACCTTGTGGTGTACTCATTTTGTCTCCATGGCTCCTTCATGTTGAGATTCTTGCTCTCTTTTGATTTCTATATTTTTAGTCCTTATGGTGCTCGACCCTGCACCTTTACCTTGATTTCTATTGTGTAATGTTACCTTTAACATCTCCACTTTCTAAAGGTTTATATGAAAGCTTATTACCATCCTTTCAAGTTGCCTCTAAAGTCTTTCTAGACCACCGTATCTTGCAGAAATTCACTCTCTCAAAAGAACTTCATCTGCAAGGTGTTCTTTTGTTTCCTTCTGGCGGCTATATTTTGTATTTTGATACAGTGCCTCATTCTTCATTCTGGAACCAACTTCGACTTTCATTAGCACGGGATCATCTTGTTTTTCTTGTAACCCAAGCAACCTGCCTTATTTCAAGTGCATTATACCTTCTCTGGGCGTACCTAGTTGACATACCACCCTGGTACCTAACTTGTCACTTTTCAATTTTATTTATTTTCCAAGCTAGCCCTAATTGGCATGAGGATTGGATCAGACTGTCAGAGAGAAAGTATGGCAATGCATGTTCTCCACCCACAGGGAGTCTTAGAAGTCCTTCAGCTGGGATCCTTGTAGTTCTTCAGTAAGCTTGTGGTTCCCTGACAGAAGTTGAGATCAAAAGAAGTCAAGTGTGCCAGAAGTGTGGTTTCGGCTAGGAAGATTCTGCCTTTCGGGTTTAGGTCAGCAGGAGCAAGCAGAGAGTGTTGAACTGATGATTTCAAGATTCGAGGCAGTTGATGAGTTCGTGAAAGAAGCAAGACAAAGATCCAGTGGTTTTAGTTTACAAGTGAGTGGTCAGAACCAACCCGCCAGTGGTCACGAGTTAGATGAAGATGGCAATCGTTGGGATCGGAATCAACTTTGGGTTCCGAATGCGGAAGATTGGGAAGAACAATGAAGAATAAAAAGCTCGAGATGGCAATTGCAGTTCATCTCGGAGCGACCAAGAAGTACAATAATTGGAACAGTACTGCTGCCGATCTTTCACGACGATAGAGATAGAAGAACACGAGTTTTTGGGATGAAGTGGAGCGACAACAGAATACGAGACCAGAGTTGGTACATCAATCCAACAAAAGATTGAAGTAGATCGTCGCCACCTCGAGATAGCTCAAGACAAGCAGAAGAGTTGGGAGGATGGAAGAAGAAGAAGACTGTACGAGTTAGGAGACGAAACGCTTCGCAAAGTCCAGAGTTCAAGCACCTCTCGGTTACATTCGAGTTTCGAGGACGAAACTCCTCTTAAGGGGGAAGGAATGTAACATCCCGACTTTTCCGAAAGGGTAAAATAGTAATTGGTTATACCCGCGACGACCTAATTATTATTTATCCTATAACTTAAAAATAAAAAAAGGATTTTAATTAATGTCTTGGGAATTAGTTATGGGGAATAAAGGGGATTTAATTATTAAGAAGGATTTTAATTAAATCTATAAAAGGAAAATAAATCCCTTAATTTCTCATAACTCAATTTCACGTTAGTTGTTGAAAAAAAAATAAGAGGAGCGGCGCTGAAGAAGAAAGACGCAGAAGATGCCAGAAAAAGACAGAACGTAAACTTCAACCTTGTGGCCAATCCGTTCATCTGTTCAAGATGCCGCAGGAGAGAAAAGTGATCAGCGCGAGGAGACGCAACTTTGGAAAATAACATCTCTCAATTTCGTAAGTTTTCAGTTTAGTCCTAGTTTTCGGTATTCGTAGAGTTCGATTCTTGAAAAATTCGTATCTTTCAATCCGTAACTCTGTTTTTCAGCCATGAGTAATCGAAACGATCGTCTTGAAGCGTAGATCATTCTAAAAATAGTTATGCAGCGGTTAATCCAGGTAATCTGCAGTTTTATGCTCTTTTTCAGTTTCGGTTTCTGCCAAGAAAATAGGATTTTAGGGTTTCTTGCTGATCAAATAGGTTTTGGGGGTTGAGGATCAACAGTTGTTGCAGTTGCTTGACGTTTTGCTTCCAGTTTTGCTGGAAATTAAGGTAAGAGGCTCTTCCTAATGAGTAATTATAGTTTTATAATGATAGGTTGAGTTTTGGTGAGTTTTGGGGTTGTTTGGTGATAGAATTCATGCTAAGTTGTGATATGTTTTAAATTTCTAATTTTTTTGATTCAATAACATTAATTAAACATAAATAAGCTTCGATTGAACTTCTGATTCGTTCAGTTAAAACACCGAATGTACTCTTAAAGGGAGTTGAAGTTCGGATCCGTCAGAAGGGCATGAAAGGGCTTGTGCTTTGATGAACTAGAGTTCATCAATGTCTGTGTATGTGATAGGCCTTGTCCGTGTCTAGTGGTCTAAGTACGAGAGTAGGATATGTAAGGGAGCTTACTTGAAAACACTTAGGTGGCTAGTTAATTCACAATAATAAATACATATGTGTAGATAAAAGCTAAAACGTCATTTATTCTCGGTTAGGCACTCTTTTATATCGGCGATGTGATACGTTCATAAAAGGTGAACAACGCTACTGGCCTTAAACGGTGAAGGGGTAGTGGAGGAAATTCATCGGACGTATCGCATACCGGGGAGACCCCGGAGCTAATCGGTGCTAATCACCGTTAGTTAGCAAGTATATCTTCAGGTGATGAACGCCATGCGTAGTGTCCTTGAGTGATGACGTAACCAAGATAAGCTAAGCTAGAAACGTTTAGTCATGGCGTGTCGATGGGCATGGATTGAACCCTAGATTGAGTCGGTCTCATAAAGATAATTTAATAATCATAATAATAACCTTTCATTGTATAACTTAGTTATTCATTAGCTTCTCACTTTTACTAAGTACTTTGTACTTACCTCCTTTGCATTTTCTTTTGTATGCATTGTGGGGTGAGAAGACGAACAGGTTGATCAGGTAGATGACGACTTTTGAAGGCTTTGAAGTCTTGACGAAGTTTCTAGATCATTTTCTTTGTAAAGGTTGTACTAGACTAGTTGTATTATTTTATTAGACTTAATGTATTTCTACTTTTAAGACATCGTATTGTATAAGTCTTTGGGTTTTTCGTCGTTGTTATTTAACTATCCATCTTTAGCATGGTTACTTTCTATTCATAGTAGCATTTATGTTTTTACCCGAGTCTTTTTAGCTTCCGTTTGCTTTTATTTGATACGACGACGTAGAGGCTTGCGTATAATGTTAGATTTATTTAATGCTATACGCGCCGAACGTTTCTCTTCCGGATAAGGGCTCGGTATCCGGGAGCGGGGCGTTACATCCGATGAATGACAATGAAGAAGCATTTTGAAGTCTGAATAATCCCACCGACAAAACACAAATAAAATACAATTGTAATTAGGGGTGGTAAATTTCCCGACAATCCAACCCATCACGAAAAATTTTCAATTCCAGAATTTCGGGATTTTTCTTGACCCGAAAAATACGGGGAAGGGATCGGGTATATGAATACCGCAACCTTAAATACCAAAAACATAAACCTCTCTACTTTCATCGTTTTTCACTTTCTCGGCATCTCTCGTTTACTCTCTAATATTTCAGAGTATTCTTGCTCACAAATGCCACCGGCTGTCGATCTGTCGCCGTTAACTCATTTTTCCGGCACTCACCTTTTGAACAATTGTTTTGATCAAATAATTGTTGTCATTTTTTTTATATATTAACATGAATATTTTTCAAGATTGTATATTCGGGACCTTCATTCCCGACCCGACAGGATCTCGAACATTCGGATATCAATTATCGGGATCCGACGCTTATCGGCTATGGGCTCGGGAAAAAAAATAGAATCCTGAATTTTGTCGGGACGGGTTCAGGTAGGAGGTTTACGGATCGGTCCCGACTCGACGCCACCAGAAAAAGAAATAAAAATCAACAAACTACAAATAAAATAATATCTGCCAAAAAAAAACAAATAAAATAATACATAAGTGGAATTAATAAAAAATGTTACTGAACAAAGTCAAATTCATATTTTTTAAAATAAAAAAAAAAAAGAGCCCCCTCAAATAAAGATAAATAAACAAAAAAAAGTACAACGCAATCCACCAAAATATCAAACATGTATATGTACTTACGCATGTCTATATGCATATCACTATCACCGGCCAGCACCCAACCTACAAAAAAGAAAGACCACATAATGTTCAATAGCATCCAACTCCAAGACATGTCAATCGGAACTTTTTTGTATAACTAAATCATGCCAGAACTGCCTCATTATAGATAATTGAGAATAATATTTTAAGCAATACAGAACATGGGAAAACTCGAAACAAAAAAAAAAATTTAAATAAATAAAGGAAAAAAAGTTATTAAGACACAAGATACCAGCATTCAGACAACTGATGCAAATATTCCAATTTGTGCTATTGAAGATTGGAAATATAAGGAGGTCTTGGAGTGACAAGGTGAGGAATGAATTCAAAAATTCAAACAAACCGGGATGTGTGTGGCGGATGAGTGATCTTAAAGCTATGAGTTTGAATTTTTGAGATAGAGCCGGCAATTCTCTCCAAAATTATCTTTCTGTATTTATGTTCAATTTGAAATTAATTTACATTCCAAATAAACCTAGAATTTGGGCTTTATCTTTTATCTTTTTCAAGTATAAATTAGTAGGCTATTGTTGTAATCAGATCAAGCAAGAACTTTGAATAAGAGTAGTACCTTTTCTTCTTGCTGCGTTTCTTCTTCAATTTTTCTGGATTTCTTCATGGTATCAGAGCCAAAATTTATCTAAACACATACTTATCCCTTGATCTGTCAAAAACACAGACAAACCACAAATACTCCGGATCACAAACAAAGCTCATATAGATTATTGCAAATCTGTCAAACATATACAAAACAAATCACAAACAGACATCAAGAAGTCTCTCAAAAATAAATTTCTCTACCTTACAAGCAAAAGTCAGAAAAACACAAACAACACACAATGTCAACACTATCTCTCAATGTGAGCAGTTTGGTTACGTTAAAACTCACACAAAGCTATTACCCTCTGTGGAGGGAACATGCCCTAGAACTTGCAGAGAGTCAAGACTTGGTTGGCCATCTCACCAAAGAAACTCCAGCACCAGATTAAACCTTCAAGAGCACTACTGCAGAAGAATCAAAGGTCATTACACCAAATCCAGAATGTCTGAAAAGGAAGAAGTCTGACAGACTTCTAAGAGGTTGGTTAATTGGCTCACTTTCTGAAGAATCACTAGGCCTAGTAATAGGTGTAGACACTGCACATGGTGTATGGACAACCTTGAAGAATGCCTATGCACAGGACTTTCAAGAAAGAGAGTTTCCTTTCAAGCAATAGCTCATCTACTTGAAAATGGATGAGACCAAAAACATCACAGAACACATCTGGGAATTCAAAGTTTGTGTGATAGCCTAGTTGCTATTGGAAAACCTGTGCAAGTTTTACTTTTTGTTGTCCAGTCTGGGAGCGGGTTATGAGAAATTCACAACTTCAGTGCTCAAACCACCAAGGCCCAGATACACTGAGTTAGTCTAAAACCCGTAAAACCTGGATCAGAAGAGAACTTGTTTCTCAAACACAACGAATCAAGCACAATCAACACCTCATATAGCTTATTACAGTCAAAACCAGGCCAGAACATCACAGATGCCTAGACAACCACCACAGCAGGATGCAAGTTTTGTCTCATCTGGAATAGGATTTCAGGCACATCAGGCCAGAGGAAACAACAATGCAGCCCCAATTCAAAGAAAAACTAAACCTTTAGGAGAAAAAATGATGACACCAGTGGAGAGAGAGAAAAAACTGAATGAAAGATTCCAATACTGCGGGGTCAGGGGCCACACTTCCAAGATATGCTGGTGGGTTCCTAAGAAAGGCCTGCAGAATCAAGAGTTGCCCTAAGCATTGGTTGCACTCAGTCTAGACACAACCGGTGCATTTACAGATTGGACATTGGACACTGGAGCTTCACACCACATGATTGGTAAGTCTAACATTTTACACAACACTCACACACTAACCGGATTAGAAGGCAAAATCATAGGTAATTGAGCCACTTTACCAATCACAGGGATAGGACATGCAGAACAAAAACATAAACAAAATGTCCTACCTCTAAATAATGTACTCTTAGTACCAGAACTTACAAAGACATTACTATAAGTTAGTCAACTTACTCATGACCACTCTGTTATTTGTGAATTTACTGATAACAATGTGTTTGTTAAGGAACAGGGCACAGGGCAGATTCGGACCACATGGGAAAAGAAGGGGTGATCTTTATGTGTTACAAAACCAACCTGAGGTATACTTCTCCAATAGGTTCAGGTCTTGTTCCAGCATCCTATGGCATCAGAGGTTAGGACACATACAAATGAATATTGTCCAACAACTGAAGTCCAAAGGATTTATTGATGTTCTAAGGCAAATAAAGACGGATCACATATGTGAAGCTGTCAACTAGGAAAGTTAAATAAATATCCCTTCTTTGATGCAGAACATTTTACTACTAGGCATTTGACATAATACAATATGATCTTTGAAGTCCATCCCATATTAAATCTATTGGTTATTTTTCTTATTATGCAAACATTGTGGATGATTTTACTAAGTTTACTTGGCTTATACCTTTGACACATAAATCTGATTTTTACACAGCATACTTGCAGTGTGAAAAACTTATTAAAAGACGGTTTGATAAAGACATAACTGACTGTGGCATATAATTCACTAATCACAAACTAAGGGGCCATTTCAAGGACACTCTCATCATACATCAAATGTCCTGCCCTCACACACTTCAACAAAGATGAATGGTGGAAAAAAGGCACAAGACTATCAGGGAACTAGGATTAAACATGTTGTTTCATAGTCATGCTCCTTTACATCTATATTTAGAAGCCTTCTCCACTGCAGTTTATATAATGAATTGAGTGACTACATCCTCTCTTAACAATGACTCCCCTTATTCCAAATTGTACAACGGAGACCACGTCTATTCACACCTTAGGGTTTTTGGCACTAGGTGTTATCCTTACACCTGGGATGCCAAGAACAACAAGTTTGACCCTAAAGCTGTCCCCATGCATATTCATAAGATACATCATGCAACATAAGGGGTATAGGTGCTATCATCCTACCACTGGAAGGGTCATCATAACTAGACATGTTTCCTTTGATGAAACTAATTTCCCTTATAGACCACAAGACCAACCACCTCATCCGGCTCATCCTACTCCTCTTAACCTAGGCACATTTATAGACTGTGGGGGAGAATCCACAAGACACACTTCAGTACATTCACACAACTCTCCCATCTGCTACTCACATCACTACATACTCTACCAATCCTAGCATGGACTTCCTATTACCAACTTCCAATAATACTTCTAAATCAAATCATAACAATCCTCAAACCAGTATATATGCCTTTCCTATCTCAGATCCAGTTACATTGAAAGTCCACATCTGCCACCCTTACTAGATGAACCCTCATCCCTTGAACATGTTCCTGTCTGAGCACCATAAAAAATCATCAGATATCACTCCTCCTACTTTCCCAGATAGCTAAATCACCTATCCCCCTCAGACACCTCCCCAAATGGTCACTAGAGGGCAACATGGGATCCTTAAACCAAATCTCAAATATGCCTTTGAAGTTTCATAATTCCCAGACATCCTTACGGAACCAAGAACTGTCACTGAGGCACTTAAATACACAAGATGGAAAAATGCTATACACGAAGAACTAGATGACCAATGCCAAAATGACACTTGGGATTTAGTTCCGTACAACCCTAAGATGCATGTCATTGGGTCAAAATTGGTTTATAAGGCAAAGTTAAAGCAAGATGGTAGTTTAGAAAGACTTAAGTCCAAATTAGTAGTTGATGGGGTGAATTAATTGAAACCTTCTCCCATTTATCAAACCAGGTACAATCAGATTTGTCTTAGCTACTGCACTCAACAAACACTAGGACATTAGACAATTGGATGTCAAGAATGCTTTTCTTCATGGATTTGTTCATGAAGAAATTTACATGACTCAACCCCCAGGTATGGCTAATCCTAATTTCCCAACTTATGTCTGTAGGCTCAAGACAGCTCTTTATGGGCTTAAACAAGCCCCTATGTCATTGTTTGACAGATTTAGTACATTTCTGCACAAATATGGATTCTACTATAGTCTGGCTGATCCATCCCTGTATTTGTATTATTTTGAACATCACACACTATATTTGTTTCTCTGTGTGGATGACATGGTTCTTACAGGGTCAAACAACAGGCTAATCACCTTTTTTGGGGTTGTACACAATTCTGATTTTGCCATGAAGGACTTGGGTTGTAATCATCATTTTCTATGTGTATAATTCTCTTATGCAAGTTCCACATTATACCTCTCACAAACTCATTATGCTCTGATTATGCAGGAATGGTAAAATATGGTTCATTGAAAACCAATTGCAACCCTCTTGGAGCTCAAATCAAATCTATATAATGATTCACCTCTTATGGCAGATCCTACATACTATAGATAGTTGGTGGGAGCACTACAATACCTTACATTCACTAGGCCTGACATTGCCTACAGTGTCAATTATGCATCAGAGTTCCTATAGGAACCTACTCAAGCACATCTCAAACTGATCCACAGAATGCTACGCTATGTGAAAGGCACTCTCCACATTGGACTCTAGTTTACTGTTGCCTCCACTCTTACACTTATTGCTTTTTCTCATGTTTATTGGGCTGGATGCCCCTATACCCATCGTTCAACTACAGGCTACTGCACTTTTTTAGGTCCTAATGTCATTTCTTGGTGTGCTAAGAAGCAAGCCACATTCTCCAAATCTAGTACAGAAGCGAAATATAGAGCAATGGCTCACACTGCTGCTGAACTTTCTTATGTGCTGATTTATGTCTCAAGACCACAATTCCTCCTACTGTCTACTATGATAACTTAAGTGCCCTATATTTAACAGCCAATCCAGTGTTTCACTATCGCTTTAAAAATATTGAGCTAGACTTTCACTTTGTACGAGAACGTGTAGCTCAGGGTAAGCTCATTGCCAAACATGTCCCTGCTCATCTTCAAGTTGCAGACTTATTCACAAAGCTAGAAACCAAGTACTCCTTTTAAAAATTCCTCAGCAAACTATGCCTTCTCCACAGCCATAGTTCGATGGAGGGTATTAAGACACAAGTTACCAGCATCAGACTACTGATTCAAATATTCCGACAAGCCCCAATCGTGCTACTAAAGATATGAGATATAAGGAGGTCTTGGAGTGATAAGGTGAGGAATGAGTTCAGAAAGTCAAATAAAATAGGGATGTGTGTGGCTGATGAGTGATCCTAAAGCTATGAGTTTGAATCAAAGAGAAGTCTATTTCAATATTTTTGAGATAGAGCCGGAAATTTTCTCCAGAATTATCTTTTCGTATTTATCTTCAATTTGAATGTAATTTACATTCAAAATAAACCTAGAATTAAGGATTTATATTTTATCTTTTTCACGTACTACTGTATAAATTAGTAGGAAATTACTGTTATCAGATCAAGCAAGGACATTGAATAAAATTAGTACATTTTCTTCTTGATGTGTCACGATACCGGCTTTCACCATGCCACGTGCCATGATGGAAATAGGGTAAAAGGTTAACTTCAAGGACCAAGAGTCCTTTTGCAGGCCTAAGAGTCAATCTACACCTCCAGGGGAGAAGGCTGCTCAGTTCGTTCCATGTTCCACCACAGGTCGGTCGGGATGAGATAGAGACAGACCTGCCCGGATCGGAGGTACTGGCCTCGACCAGTCATCGCAGGTCAGCTAGAGCTCTTGATAATAAACACACGTTTCTCATTGATAATTATGGGAGGAATCTAAATACATTAAGGCTCTAGCCGCTGACACTTAAATAATCAAGTTTATCTCCTAAAATTAAAGGTTAATTACAGATTAGTTGTACTTGGAAGACATGAAAGAAAGGTCCATGATGGACATGGCCTGTGAAGGCCTAGGGCACAAGGGTTTCATATAAAAATGGTCTTGAGAACTATGGCATACTGGATTCTAATTCACACTTTCGATATGTAGGCTGGATTCTAATTCACACTTTGGATATGTAGGCAACCTGGGAAGAATCCCAGGCTCAGTCAGAATCATACCCAAAAACAATCCTTTTCCCGGTTATACTCTTTTGTTCTTGATCCTTGATTCAGTTACCTTTAGATTAGATATCCCGGATTTGTACCTGACGTATTTTATTTCGTCAATCGGTGCTAGAATGAGGGTCTTCTATTGGTGATTGGTTAAGGAATTTTCTATATACTATCTAATGGAAAAAACATGCAAGCGAAGGGCTGCAGAAAATGCCTAGAATACCCTTGATAATGGCTATAAGGAAGAAAATGATGTGGATTCAGAGGACCCCACGCAACCATCAGAGGGAATTTTTCTAAACCAAAAACAACAAGCAATAATGGATCAGCTGGCCGCCATGGACCCAACTACAGAGGAGGCTATCCTTCAGGCAGTACAACCAGAGAATAGTGACCCACAGGAAGAGGGCTGAGAGAAAATGCCTTATGACCCGACACTTAGCAAGTACAAAGAAGAGGCATCCTTCTCAAACTAAGGAAAGAAACCCTTAAATGCCTAGGCTTGGGAAACATCTCGAGTCCAGATCGATGCCATGATGGGCAAAAAGACTGATAAGTCCTCATTTGCTTCACCTTTCTCAAGGTAGATTGATGAGTATGATTGACCAGCTGGGTTAAAGGTCCCAATGTTAGATCCATATGACGGGTCCAGGGACCCGTCAGACCGTCTCTTTCAATATATCACATAGATGAACCTATTTAATGCCACTGATGAGATGAACTGCAAAGCCTTCCCCACACTGCTGATGGGTAGAGCCTGTGAATGGTTCCGAAAGCTTCCACCGAGGTCGGTGACTAAGTTCTCCTAGCTGGGTAGGATGTTTCTCAATGCTTTCATCACGGCTAAACTGTTTCAAAGGAACACAACCCACTTGTTCACTATTAAGTAAATGAAAAATGAGTATGTCCTCTAGTATCTAAAGAGGTTTAACAAAGAGTCTATGCAGGCAAAGGATGCAGATGACCCCTTTTGATTGCTTCATTTGTAACGGGATTGCGTGAAGGGAAATTGCACGCCAAGCTAAACAACAAACTCCCTAGGATCATGGAAGAATGCATGGTTATAGCGTACAAGCAGTGTCAGGGGAAAGAAGCGAATATGCTAAAGCAGGAATCTGAAAAGGGGGAATCAAAGAGAGTAAAAGTAGAAGAAAAGCCTGACAGGAAGAGAAAAACGGTGTGGGATTGGATGACAGCCCTGATCTCCGATCGGCTGGAGAAGAAAGAGGCATTGCAGGAGAGGGATTTTATCCTGTTAAACCGACCTCGAGCACAGGCTTTGGCCATTATGGAACGGAAAGGGATAGCTCGGACACCACCTCTTATGAGAGGTCCTATAGAAAGAAGGGATCAGAGCTGATTTTGTGCTTACCACTAGGATGTGGGACATGATTCAGAATAGTGTACATACTTGATAAGGGACATCGACACAGCCATAATGGAAGGAATGTTGGATGTGGTCGTAGATCCATCTCAAAATCCTGAACCCCGAGGTCGAACAGAGTTCAGACATAGAGCAGATGGGCGAGATCAGAATAGACAAGATGAACCCCAAAGAAGGAAAGACCAAATTCCCAATGCTAACCGACAGATAGACAATCACCCGGTTAATACTATCAATACGATCATTGGTGGACATAGCTCATTTTGAAAGGTCTGAATGGCAAGGTCGGGAAATCTATGATTTACGGTCCAAAGGATCCAGTACCCATGATAACCAATAATGAGGAATTGGTCATCAAGGCCATAGTTCAATAAAATTGGTGAAGCATATATGTGTTGATTCGGAATGCGCGGTGAACGTGTTATATCATTCCGCCTATCAATCAATGAACTTAAAGGACTCGGAGTTAACACCTGTCTCCTCCCACTTCTTGGTTTTGTAGGACCTTCGGTGCATCCCCTTAGGATGATAAAGATGGCAACAACATTTAGGAAAGAGCTGAGGGGCAAAAACGCTGATGGTACAATATGTAGTGATAAAGGCTCCCTCAGCATATAACATCATTATGGGAAGACATGCTTTAATCGAACTCTGAGCTGTGATATTGCCGGCCCTCATTAACCTAAAGTTTCATGCAAAGGAAGGTTCGGTGGAAATCAAAGGAGATGTAGGGACGGCCAGGAGCTGTTACACATTGATGATCAGCAGGAAAGGGGTCGACTGGCACCGGTAGAAACAAGTTATAGGCATTATTGATTCGTTTCATGCTTTCACTTTTTGATGCATTACTCACTTATATTTAATATTTTGTTACCCCATTTTATGGATAATTGATTTTGTTACCTTACTTTATGGATGATTTGACTTCACTTGGCGGGTGCTTTTTTTATGAAAACTATAAGTTCTTCTTTGGTATGTGTTGTAATACTTGTATGAGAAGCAGATGGCTTGGTGAAGGACCACAAAGTGTAATCGTATTTAAGTCCACAGGACGGACCCGCTGTGTTCCGTAGGTCGGACCAGTGTAACCGTATCAAAGTCCGTAAGATGGACTCGTTGAGTTCCGTTGGTCGGACCAGTGTAATCGTATCTAAGTTCACAGGACGGACCTCTGAGTTCCGTAGGTCGGACCAGAGTAATTGTATCTAAGTCTGTAGGACGGACCCACTTATTTCCGCAGGTCAAACTATTGTAATCGTATTTAAGCCTACAAGACGGACCCGATGAGTTCTGCATGTCCGACCAGTGTAATCGTATGTAAGTCCGCAGGACGGACCCGCTGTGTTCCGCTGGTCGGACCAGTGTAATCATATCTAAGTCCACAGGATGGACCCACTGAGTTCCACGGGCCGGACCAGTGTAATCGCATCTAAGTCCACAGGACGGACCCGCTGAGTTCCGCAGGTCGGACCAGTGTCATCGTATCTTAGTCCGCAGGACGGACCCGCTGAGTTCCGCAGGTCGGAACAAGATCATCATATCTAAGTCCACAGGATAGACCCCCTGTCAGACCAGTGTAATCGTATTTAAGTCTGCAGGTCAAACCCGCTGAGCTCCAAGAGTCGGGTTCCGCGTAATTTTATTAAATCCGCAAGACTTGCTGGCAAAAAGTGGAAATGGACACAAAAAAGAATAACTTTATTCATCAAACTAGAGATTACTACAAAAGTGCGAACAAAAGAAAAGGCCAAATTAAGGGCTAATCTGCAATAAGATACACATCTGCAAGGCTAACCGGCATCCCACAACTACGGGTGCAAAGATTTGATATCTGCCAAGGGAAAGGCATAGCACGAGCATGATGCATTATCCTAGAAAAATTGGTGGCCTCACGATAGATTATGACCCCCTAGTCAACACCCACCTGCGGGGTTGATTGACGTGATCAGTCAAGTGAAATTAAAATACTTGACCACCATAACCCAATACTAGAAAGAGGACTAGGTCCATCGTAGTATAGCTATTGTGAATCAAGGTCGATCCCTCAGGGAACCAATTGGGGGTCATCCTATAAATAAATAATTAACCATGTCAAACACATAAAAACGGTCTATGACCAACAAAGGACAAGAAAAGATAAATTGACACGACACGACTCGACACAACACAAATAAATACAACATAATTAACCTCCCCAATTATTATGTCATCATTTGGAACTAGAGCTTCTATATAATTAAACTAGACTCACTAACTATTAACCCGATTCATATCTCTTTTATATTGGCTACGGGAGTCATCCCCTAAATTAGATATAGCTCCGGGTAGGCCATCTAGATCACTATGCTACATTACGTGACTTCGCTTTTTAGGCCTCCATCTCATATAACTTGCACGCTTACAAAACTAGGGATGCCGATATTAACCGTATTCCTCACCTAGGCAACATTCTTGTGGTTAGACGTACTTCCTAAGCGATCGCATCAGTCTCCATCCCATTAACATTAACTTTTTAGGTATCATGTTAATCTATGATTTACGTATAATTAGGTGTGCGCAATTCCCTAATATAACACAGATCTAGATCTCGCTGAAAGTCCCGGAAGATCAATTCATGAGCCGACCTAGGAGTATTATATTGGTATTTCCTAACAGCACGTTTTAATTAAAACAGACGAGCAACGTAGCCGTAGCCATACCTACTAAGATAAGAAATTCTAAATGGACAATCACACCATAAAGATGTGGCTAGACTGACTCGGCGAACAACTAAATCTTAGCGTTTCTCTATACGTAACGGATAAAATAGAAATTCATAAAGCAATTATATATAGCTACTAGAAACATGATTGTTGATCAAAATAAAGTCATACATAGATCACGAGACATAGGCGTGGGCGTGTGGATCCTTATAGACGAGGAATCCGCACTGCCTCACGTCTTAATCCAAGATCTACATCATTTAACTAAGAACTAACAATCTCAAACGATAAACAATAATTGGGGACTTAATTATAAAGAACTAAGAGGAAATAAATACAAGAACTTACATTTTTGCAGCACTTGTATAAATAAACACTCTGAGAAAAACTGAGAACTTTATTATAATTTGAAAGAAGTATCTGAGGTGTGTAAGGTGTGTTTTTGCTAATGAACTAGTACAAGTATATACCTCCCTCTGGGCGCCGCAGTAAAGTCACGCCACGCTGAGAAAACAATGTGAAACATGGATCCGCTTCCCTCGGTCTTATGCATGTTCAAGCCCCTTTATGCAAGGGCCGTTGCCTATTAAAATACCTCCAGAAGTTCCTGTGAGCAATAGCAAAGAAAGGGGACGCACCGGGGTAAGGGGTTGGAGAAGAACCAGTGGTGGACATCGACATAATGAAAAGGAAAATGAATACTAGGTAACTAAAGCTCTGAGTTCTCGAGTGCAATGTAGGAAAGAAAATGTCACCTTTTATATTGAAAAAGGAAAAGAAATAGATGCATGAGATTGAAAAAAGATCCAACAGAGATGATTTATAAGGGCGCTCCAGATTCGAAGACAACATTTATTGCCCCACGGTTGTCGAAACCATGGTCAATGCGACATTAAATGCACGGTCATAGAAGCAGTAACATAATCAATGGACATCAGAGGTTCTGCAGGTCAGACCAGTATAATTTCTTTTAAGTCCGCAAAACGGACGTGCTGAGATCCGCATGTCGGACCAGTGTATCCTATTCTAGGTCCACATGAAGGGTACACTAAGGTCCGCAGGTCGAACCATTGTAATTCAAAAAGCCCCAATTAACAAAGTTCAAAAAACGATCTTAGTAGAAATATAATCTCAAACCAAGGGGCACATATCAAGTGTGCCCTTCAAAAATCACTAATGATTGCAGAACCCACTAGGGGACTAAGTCGGAAGACCAAAAAAAGAAAAACGAATGTGCACTCGGCTAAGTAGCTATTATACTAAGATACCTGCAAAAACGAAGAAAAAATTTTCAATTTTTTTCAAATTTTACATACAAATTTAATTGTTTACAGTTAGAGCGAATACGCTTATGAAAATAAGAAGTACAAAACAAAAAGGCTAAGGCCTATAGGTTGGACTCTGCTCCGATCTTATAGCCAAATGAGACCTAGCCTAGGATGAGAATCTCTTAAAGGAAGCCTACTGGGCCGCATGGTTGGCCATGATGTCCACCCACCTCCGGAATTCCATCACCCTGTCATTATAGACCTTATCCATACCCGACTGGTACATGTTGGTGTGGGAAAGACGAGCGATGTCCAAGTAAGAGAACTAAGTCAGGGCATTGTTTATCCCCATGGTGTAAGTCCCATAGGCTGCTGGGGTAAGCAGTAGGTTTAAGGCCTGGAGAAAGTTATGGCCTTATACTCTTGGTTAACGCGAGCGGGAGTTGCGGCGAGCTCAGCTGCTATAGCGTCTTTCTCTGCTCGAATTTTACAATGACCTCCCCCATCTCAGATGTTTCGACAAAATGTTCCTCCTTCATGGATTCATGAGTATCCCTATAAGCAGACCCCAACCTTAGTAGTTCAGCCGCCTGAGCCTGAAGTTGTTGCTTGAGGGAATCATTTTCTTGGATATTGACTTGCAAGCTTTTGGTTGAGCCGATCTTTCTCAGTAGATCTTCTCTCCAGGTTGGAAACCCAATTCCTTAAATTCTCTATACAGGAAGAGGCTGCCGCAAGCCTCTTGAACGTCTTCTCTCCAATACGGGACCCGTGTAAAAGGAATAAGGTAGACTTTATAAAGAATGAAACTTAAGCGAAAAGCCACGGAAGACTATTAAAGGCACTTACGTATTCGATGGTGCTGATTTCTTCGTTGGTCAACTCCAATAAGGGGTCCACCTGCAGCTCTTCCTCGGTGTCTGCCTTGCCCTCTTCCATATCAGGGTCAGTTGGTTCAGGAGATTGATCTAAGGAAGCCTAAGATTGACCTCTCTTCCGTGATAGGCCACCTTTGGAGCGGACTCTCTGATAAGGGGGAATTTCGTCATCATCGACGTCCTCCTCGTCGTCCGGAATGTCAATAGTAAGAGTTGCAACATCTTGCCAGGCACAGATGAGTGTAGAGGAGTCCCCTGATGATGCCCCGAACTTGGTGAAGCAAGGACAACACTTATGGGTACGGCATTTGTAACGCCCCCCACAGATCGGAAGACAAGATGGTCTTCAGTGTGCGTCCTCTCTGGAGAAGCATTTTCATCGACTTGCTCCTCCCCGGCCACAACCCACACTTTGGCTAGAGAAGTCACTACGGAAATGAGGGAAAATATAAGTTTAAAAAAAGGGAAGATGAAGAAAAGGACTTACGGGTATCACCGTCCTCGACGCTGAGAGGTGTATAAGGCTTAGGCCCGGCCTCGCCTAGCCGAGCTGCCCCAATCAACTGAGAACAGAGTTTTTTATGATCTAAGAAGATGCCAGAGTCCTGAATTTTCGGCACCACGGAAAAATATTCAACATCGGGAAGAGAATCCCTCTGAACATCATTCGATCTCCACCGTCCTAGCTCGAGAACACCTCCGGCTCGAACAAAGAAGAATCGAGCATGCCACTTTTCCGGAGGCGAGGTCCCATCAGCCATGTAATCCCTCACGCATGGCCGGCGTGGAAACTGAAACCACCATGCCGGCCTAGGGTTCTTACCGAACTGATGGAAACTACGGAAGAGACGCACCGAGAAGCAGACACCCACCGTCTGGCAGAGGAGGGAAAACCATACAATGCTCCTAACAACATTAGGAGCAATCTGATCGGCTCTTATGCCATAATGTCGCAACACGTCCAAGAAAGCTAGACACCAAGATAATCAATCAATATTTTGTTAAATCCCTATTTTATTGGAAAAATAGTTTCTTGTTCCCTACTCAACTCAAGAAGTAATCCCCAAGTAATTCCTTGTGATATGTGGCGCACCATAATCTATAAAAAGGGAGGTTGTTCCAACTCTTTTGTATCATAATATTCTTTCAATATTTTTGGGAGATAAATGATAGCTTCTTTAGAGAGAGTTTTATGGGAAGAAGAAAAGGCGACCTAGCAACCGATTTTTTCCGAAACCATTCTTTCTAGGATTCCGGTGGTTGTTCATGTGATTACCGCTAGTGGCCAGACACTTGGACGGTTCGGTGCTTGGACGATCAACCGTAGATAATGCATCGATCCAATTGGATCAATCTAGTATGTATCTTTATCTACTTTTCTTATTGTTTATTGTTTAAACGATGTTGATCCTTGGTAGGGAAATTAATTTTTTGTTATCCGCTCCGCCGACCTGGCATGATTTCATTACAAACAGATCATATGAAGAATACAAGGGTTCCTCACAGCCAAATGGTGTAGCTATGGCAGATTTCAATGCTATAATTTCTGAGTTCGGCTTGCAAGAATTTTTATCAATAGGGGGTGTTTTTACATGGGCAGGCTGGCAGAATTCAACTTATGTCCAAGTAAAGTTGGATAAAATACCTTTTAACACTCAGTGGACTGCTATTGTAGGGGATGGTAAAGTGCATGCTTTAAACCGGCTTGGATCTGATCATTAACCCCTTGTTTAGGAAACTATTGCTCTGCCAAGGGGACCATTAGTTGTCAGATTTGAAAATATGTGGCGACATCATGTTGACATTAAGCAGGTAGTGGAAGCTGGATGGAAAATGGTTGATGCAACTACTGGTATGGTTAATATTACGTGTAAACTTAAGCAACTTAAGATGGTTTTGACGGCTTTGGTATATACATAGTAAAGTATCTGACTAAGAGCATCTGGTACAATTCAAGGAGGAAGCTTATGACTCTGACCTTTCTAAGATTACTAAATTAATCCTAAAGCAAGTTCATGATCAATATGCCAATTTTCTTGATCAACAAGAAGCTTTCTGGAAACATGATCGCATGTAAGTCACTTATACAAGCAAGATGACAAGATCAACTGTGTATAGAGAATGAGCAATATTCGATCCCACAAAGTAAATTTAAATTCCACTGATAAATGTACTAAACCATAACTAAGAAAACACAAAGGAAGTCATTGACAACAATAAAGACAAAAACAAATAAAACGGTTCATCCTTTCCCTCCCTGACCGATCTCATAGCTTTGTGTAATTAATCTAACATGTTTACTCCCCATGTAATTTCCCAGAATACCAGAATATCTGTTTTATCTGTCATTAGCTACGAGTGCAGTCCCCTTAACTTGTTTACTTCCATTGTAAGGACACCAAATGTCTATGTGCAGTTAACCAACCTTAGGTTGTATTAACATCACATTCATTAAGGTTTATAGAGTGCCGGCTCAAGACTGAGAACTTCCTTAAGCGGACATCGACAGGGACTGGCACGTTCCTAGAGATGAATCCAAACTTTCTCCTTACTAACACTTCAGTAATACTCCATCATGCTAGTTTATGAATACGAATACCAGATTGTCCAGATCTAACTGAACGTGGATGAATCCTATCGATCGGACGTAGCTGACGCTGAATCTCCAGAATTAGGGTTACCTAAGGTTGCCTCGCAGCGTCGGTATAGACCGCCGCCGCTTCGAGTGTGGCGGTTCCTACTTCTGGGTTATATATTATGGTTTTGGTTAATTTTGGTGAATTATGGGTTCGTTAAACATGTAGATTAATTACAACATGCTAAAAATGCTAACCTACCATTGTAAAAACATGAAAGAACTTTTTAAGTTTCATACCTTCAAGAATAGAGGACTAGCTTGATACACTCAAGCTAGTTGATGGCTTGGGGGAGAAAGGAAGCAACAAAAAATTAAAAGAGAACCAAGAAGAACTTTATTTCATAAATTAATGTTACATACAAGGCATCTATGAATATATTAGGATGCTACGGACTTGTATAGGCTATAATAGCCAAATTAGACACAATTGTAAACCTTGGCCGACTTATTCGGTCTCGTAAGGTGGTGGCTTGTTCCTAAGGTCTCGCCGTATTAGGCCTGGCATTTGATGGATCAAGCCTCTGTTTCCCAGATTATTTGGCAGAATCTTCTTTGGCTTTTTTTATCCAACCCAATAACTCTTTCATCCTGGATCCACTTCATCTTGCTCCTGAAATATGCCACTACATTCAAATAACACAAAACAGACCAAAGCAGTACGGTTTCCATAGGTAAAATATCTAAATGCAGAATCACGATCCGAGGACAACGCACTGAGCAATTGACATGGATTTCATACAATATTCAGACTATCTCGCATCAATTGAGCAGAATTCAGGTGCAAATCCGGAATATCAAATAGACTGTCATCAAATACCTTCTATTTAGCTTTTGATCGTCTGAGCAAAAAAGGAAAGAATGAACCCTCAAAACAATATAAAACATAATTAAAGATAGCTTTAACCAAAAAGGAAAAACAAAAAAGCACATCAACCATCATCCATCAATAACGCATGAAACATTATTCGATTCATAAACCGGCATGTGTGTGGATAACCTTCAAACAACAGTGCTGTAGGTAGAATCACATTATACAAACCTCAGGTCTAGTTAGCCAATCACAAGCCTGCTTTTTTCCTTCTCATTGTTTTGAGAATTTATCACTCTTTTTAGAGAGTGGGTCAAGGAAATTGGTCAAGATGGATCTAGAACTGATTAGAGTCAAACTGGAAAGCATTTACTATGTTATTAGACCCTATTTATACCTCGTTTTAAATGTTTCCGGTGACATTTGGTTGTGCCTTAATGCATTTTACACTATGGTATTTATTTACTAGACCTAGGACGTAATGTCCGAAAATCTTGATGTTTTAGGTGTTTTTGATACAATTTCGGTCACCCTATTTCATGTAGAGATTATACTGTTGTATTTATTGTGATGTTGTGGAGATATTAAGTGTTCAGAATGTCCAAAAGGCGAGTTACGAGAGTTGGAGCGTGTTCCTGATGCTTAAACGTTCAAACAGATCAAAATTAGTTGGTATTACAACCCTGGCTTCTTATTAACTGCATTTTTGTCAAGATTAGAGGAATTACAACCCTGGCATTTTTGTCCAAAATTCATTGGTATTACAACCCTGGCTTCACAATATCTGCATTTTGAATCACTGGATTTGGACGTCTACACACAAATTATTTGCTGCTTTAATGTAGATGTGTCAGCAGGCTCTCGCCAATGAAGTTGTAGGCCACTACCTACAATTTACTGGGGCTCAAGGAAAATGGCCCTGACCATAGGCGCCCACCTCATGATCACAGGCCACCGCCACCTGTGTTTTATACCCACTTGCACCCCTCCACCTATAAATACCTACAATTCAGGATCAGATCATTTTCCATCATCTTCAATGTGTTAAAACCACCAATTTTCAGCATTTTAAAGCTTTCTTAGATCCAGGGTTCATCTTTGATCCAAATTTGATAATTTTTTGTGTACATCGTTGTAAATCGAAGGCTCGTCCTACAAGATCGTTTTATTTTTGAAAGGATTTCATCAAATGCCGGATTTCTTCATCTTGTTTAAAGTTGGTAACTTGCTTGAATCTAGTCTTATTTCTTAATACATATTGATGTTGTTATCATTGTAATGAGTAGCTAAGCTCCCGACAATCGAGTTATATGATAATTCTTGAAATCGAACCCTTGTTTCTTTGTGAGATGTTCCCGATTTTTCAATAGTTGATTCTCGATGCAACCAAAGTTCTAGAACTTATACTTAATCACGTTTGTCAAATTCGCCATTTAATAACGTGTTGTCTTCATAAATGTATTTTGCTAGAGGATATGGGAACCGGGGTACTAGAATCACCCTGTAAAACCGACTGGGTTGTTTAGATTATGTTTCGTGTGTGAGATTTATATCAACTTTGTTGAGCGTTTTATTAAGCATAGACCTTGTTAGGTTAGTTAAATCCAGTTAGTAGATTGTGGAACTTGAAATATGATGGTAGATTATTGAATGGTGTCTAATCTAATAAATAGGAAACGACAACCTACGAATAACATCGAGAACGTTTAGGTAGTTCAAGAATACATCCAGACATATCTAGGGTAAGATAGTAGTCGATTGGATCACAGCTCGGCTATCTCTTTTATATAGTTTTAACTCATTCTTTTGTGCATATTTAGTTAATACATTGGTGATCCGACACATCACCATGTTCCACAGTAGTGTTGGCCTAAACTAGTGTTGGTCCACAATCCAAGGCTTGTGAGAGTTCATAGGGGAGGGGGGTGAATGACTCTCTTCAAATTTTAGAGTTTCTAGTCAGTTTGAACAGACTAACAAGTAGCTCGTCTGGTTTTACTGGTCTGGATATTGTCAGAAAGTAAGTGCAACGGAATAATAATAGGTTCAAATTACGCCTTGAGCTTGGTTTTCAGTGTTGAGTAGTGTGATCTTTATTATGCAAGTACTGTAAGTAAGTGCTGGAAGTAAAGAACACAAGAAATGTTATAGATCTTCGGCGTGGGGTAATCTCCTACGTGACCGCTTCTCCCGGGACTCATGAGTTATACTTATTGTACTCTAGAATAATACAATATGTAAGTGTCCTTCACACCCCTCATATGCTTCACTCCCTAAGTTGCCGATCCTTGACACCCTGTAAATGCCGCACACCCCGCAGATGTTTCAATGGTCTACTTGCATGCAACTCATCTGAAGAACTTCCTTTCTCCAACAGCTCATATGTCTTCTTCACTGTTCCTTCACACCCCGTAGAGGCTTCAATAGGTTCGACATTTCCGTGCGGACTTGGTTGATAAATTTGAGTTGGTGATGTATCAAATTAATGATACAAAGATGAGAGCTTTACGCAGAATCTATCGTTGAAGATTTGTTGGCAACTCTCATGATCAAGTAGATTTTGGATGATTTATGTTTGAGCACATCTTATTTGATCCACATGAATTCTGGATTTAGATTGGTAAGCTTCTGAGATGAAGATCTTGTTGAGAGATGGCTTGCTTGTTTTTTTTTCTATATTTGGCTCTTCATTTGAATTACTCAACTCACTTTTTTATTTATTCTCAACACCTCTATTTTCTTGGTTGTTCTTCTTCATCTTTATATAGTCTTCGTAGGATAGGTGAACCGTTGGAAGACTTTGTGGCTATGATTGATTTGCTGAGCTGTCTCTTGATTTTTTTTCAAAAATAGTTCCGTTACCTTTTCAACTGTTGGAGCCTTTGTACTTGATGGCTTCTAGAATATAACATTATAGCAACAAATGCTATTTCTCCACTTGTATGAGTTCATAGCCGCTAGATCAGATGTTGATCTGATGGATGGCTACATGCCCTTTAAATTATCACTTCATTTTTCTTTAAGTCACTTGAGATCATTTGGTAGTCTATGATTTGATCCTTTACTCATATGGATTCTTAGCTCGTCTGGTCTTCAATACTTTTACTTGTCTGTTCTTTGCTTTACTTTCTGGATTGCTTTGCCTCTGCTGATTCTGTCTTGATAGCTGATTGGAAAAGAGTCTGGTCTTCTAGTCGTCTTGACTTCTCGACTTCAAGTCATCAAGCCTGGACTATGAATACATATGCAAAGTAAGACTAATTCTATATGATAATGTAGAAATTATCTCAGGTATTAGCGGTTGTTTTATGGTGGATATCTGGTGGAAAACGTATGTGTGAGTGGTGTTTTCCGGAGATACTCGGTGGTGTTGTGGAAATAGTGATGGTGAGTGGTGGTACAAGCACAAAATAAGATGAGAAGTGAATTTAGCAGAGTAGGCCTTTTTTTTGTATTACTTTTTTCTTAATAGGATACAATAAGCCCTATTTATAGGGAAGTAACCGATATAGTTGGGTATAATTACACAAAAGGATTGATAGTACAACTACAACCTCGACTAGCCTGCGATCACGTGTGGGCTTTGGTGGATGGTGGCTCCAATGAGCTGGCAGCTTCTCACGTCCCTTATCTCCTTGCTATACCCAAATCGTCGATATCCTTCTCCTTTAAGTGTAGTGGGCTCGGGCCTTCTGTGGGCTTGTTCGCCAAATGAACTCGGGTCGGCCCCCTTGACCTCGCTTTACCTCATGTCAAGCTGCGAGGACAAGGTATAGGGGCTGATGTCCTGGGGGTCCATGTAACTAGTAGCTTTCACGGACGGTGGTAGCCGACGGCCTTATTCCGCTACTTTGGTGACCGGACGAACCCGAATAGGATTTTACTGGTCAGAACATAGTTATACACATAAATGGCCCCATACTCCGTGTCCCATACATTTCCCCAAAATGTTGGGCAGGGAGTAAGTAAGCTCACATATTATTCATTTTATATTTTATGCGGCCTCGCATGGAGTTTAGCCTTAGCCTTTTGGTGGTCATGTATGGCGGATAGGCTCAACCTTTGGTGGCTATATGTGGCGGATAAACTTAGCCTTTGGTGGCATTATATGGTGGATAGACTTAGCCATTGGTTGTTTTATGTAGTGGTTAGCCTTAGCCTTAGGTGGCTTTGTGTGGCGGATCGCCTTAGTCTTTGGTGGTCGCTTGTGGCTGGTTGCCTTGACCTTTATTTTATGGCTATAAGTGAGGAACATGCTTGGACTTTTGATGGTCACCTGAGGCTGATTGCCTTGACCTTTATTTTATGGCTATAAGTGGGGGGACAACCTTAGGCTTTTGGTGGTCGTATGTGGCTGATAGCCTTGACCTCTTGGTGGCTATAAGTGGCAGATAGCCTTAGCATTTTGGCATGTGACATGGACTGAATTTGCCTTTTGGGATCATGCTATGAAGCGGATGATCTTTTGTTGCCGCGCTATCAAGAAAACAGACTTCAGATGCCGTGCCGGTAAGTGGATGGACCTATACATAAGCAGACTATTTTCCGGTGGATCGGTCTGGGTCCTTAACCACCTCGGAAGTTATGCGCACGATCTGGGGGTTCCCCAGATATTTCGATCATTGTGGCAGCTGATGTGAAATGTCTTATGCCTTGATTGGCTGTGTGTTGGTCCCAGAGAAGGGTAAAACTATAGTCAGGGAGGGTGAATAACTATAGTGGAGTTTCTAAAACTTTTCTTATATTTAAAAGCTTTTGGGAAGCGGACAAGTCCCTTCTTTCTAAGTTGTTTCAAAATAGTTTAGGCAATCACAGATATAGTATAAGTAATTAAATGAATGCAGTAATGTAAATTGACACAAGGCTTATAGTGGTTCAGGGTGGTGTAATCACTTAATCAACTCTTCTCCTGCGATGATTGGAGGAATTCACTATTGTTTTCTCAGATACAATAGTACGAGTGTCCTTGACTTCACACGCTTCACAATCTACAAGACTATCACTCATTGACTGCAATAGCTTCAGTGACTGAGTCTCTTTCACTGCTCTTTGGGATCAAATCCTTCAGCAGCTATCACAAACACAACTCCTTCTCAGATGGCTCTGATTCAGTTGCTTGGTTGATGTGATTTGAATTCACAAACTTGTTGATAAATCTCAATGCTTTGATGTTTGAATTGTAGCTCTCAGTTTTGAGTTGATCACTAGATATTTCTTTTTAGCACAGATGGAAGGCTTTTCACTTTGACAGAGTCTTTGCTCAGATTTTTCGTTGTGTCTTGTTATTTTGTTTTTCTGTGAATGCCTTCTATTTATAGTCTTGATTATCCTTGATTTGAATATCTGTCCGTTGCCTCTATTAATGAGGGGAAATCCTTGATTTTATTCTTGATTCCCCCATAATTATATTCTCCATGATTTCGGTGATCGGATTTTTCTTCAAACGTATATTAGAAAATCCGTCCTTGATTGATCCTTTATTGATTGCGCATTTAATTCTTGATCTTTTGTCTTCTTCATATTTCAATAATCTGACTAAGTAAGGTTCACTCAGCCATTCTTTGAACGGTCAAGTGATCCATTTGACATTGCCGCTTAGATCTTCCTTTACGGCTTTGTCTTCACTCAGCCGAAAGTCTGTTTACTTTGCCGAATCACTGTTTCCTTTATTCCATTCAGTTCAGGAGAATCCTTGTTCTTCACCGATCCTTGATTTGTGTGAGATCAGTGTACATATTTAAACACTAAGTTTCATCACTTAAAACATAACTTATACTTATCCAAGGTCATCACATACTTCCCTGGTTATAAGTCAGACCATAATGTCTTCATTGTTTCTCTGCTGGTACTTGGCTGGCTTCACTCTGCTGAAAATATGTTTTTACTTTGCCGTCCTACCAACTAGTACAATACTTGTCTGACTCAACTTATACAACATGTCAGACTCTAAGTAATAAAGACTTATACAGAGAATTCTAACTTATTTTATGTTTGCTATAACAGCTAGTATGGCCATCATCAAAACATAATAAAATGTTCCTAACAATTTCCCCCTTGTTGATGATGCCAAAACCCTCATAAGCCTGAACATAAGTATGCCAAGTTTTTCATAATAATTAGCATAAGAAAATTAAAAAATTGTATTCATCCATTTAAGGGCAGCAGGCTCAAAATCAATCAAGTGTTACAACTACATTTTACTTAATTCAGCCTTGTACCTTTTGAACTTTGTGGTTTGGACTTCTTCCACATCTTTCCAATCGATCTCAGGAAACTTCCACTTCTAGTATGCCATAGTAGTGTATTCAGATACTCCTTGGAATACTCTCTTGGTAAAAAGTCTGTTAAAATCAGGCATAGTTTCATTTGCCCTGGGCTCTCCAAAATACTTATCAAGTCTCTGCCTAGCTTCTGCAATGTGTGAGTCAGCAAACTTGAGATTTTTGTACATACCCCATTGGTCTTGTTTATTTATTTTCCCCATAGGGTTGAAGAATTTTGCCATATAGTTGAACTCTTATTGTTGCTCAGTTGGCAAGTCTTCTGGTCCTTTTGCAAAAAGTGGTATGGCTGAACTTGGTCTGCTAGTTCCACCACTTTGCTGGAGAGAAACATGTTGTCTTTTAATGTCATTGTATATTTTGTCCATGTGAATTCTGTTAGTAATACCATCCGCAACGGAAGCGATTTAAGGATCTAGATCTATAAATTACACGTAATAAAATAACTAGATCTACTCTACAAGGGGGTTGTAGAACATACCTCTTGGATCTCAAAATCCAAGTAGAAGAACCGCAATAGGAAGAATAAAGGATGGTGTGAAGAGCACCACGATCTTCCGCAAGTGTGATCCAAGCAACTCCCGGTGGAAGGAAATCCTCGTCTCGAATCCTTCCGATATGCTACCCTGCAAAACCTCCAAGATTTTTCCCTCTCCCCTTGGCCGAATTATTTTTGCTCCTTCTCTCTAAGATAAGTCGAAATTTGCATTGTGTGTATGAGTTGGGAGAACTCTCTTCATATAGAAGAGTAATCCTTGTCCTCCAAGGATTTTATTATGCAAATAAATAAATCCAATAAATAAAAGATAATCTCATAATATTCTAGAACAAATATAGAATAATATTTATCTTTATTTCTTACCATAAATATTTATCCAATAAATATTTTGTGCACATGTCTTATTAAATCACAAGAAAACTAATTCCTTGTTGACTAATACATGTTGGGCGAAATTTATCACTTGTGACCTAGTCACAATATATTTCTGCCATACACACCATTTGGGCCAAGATTATGAAAAATGTCTTTTTCACATATTTAATTATTTAGCCCAACTAATTTAATAGTCCACTAAACAATTAATTCACATATCGTTTTAATTAAATTCTAATAAGAACTAAATTAATATTATTAGGATTCAACGTCCGAGAATAGCTATGCTATTTTGGAGGCACGTCGGGACCATGGACTAATAATTAGTGGCTCCGATAAATCAAATAAATAATTATCTTATGAACAGAATAATTATATTCGATAAATCAATCACAGGAATATGCCACCATAATCCCGTGACTGCATTCCTCCGATTATGAGATTATATTTATCACTTCACGAGAATAATAATAAGCATCCATAGATATAATCATTACATATGGATTAATCCTCCATAGAATGTTCATTCCAAATCGGGAAGTTACCGTTAACCCTTTTTAGAACCTCTTATCCTTATTTACCATTAACCCCCTAGTGATCAATTAATTCATACACCTCACTGGTAGCTAATCAGTGTAATATGAACTCGCGCGATCGATCAGTTTCTAGGATTAACAAATAAGAGAAATGTCTATCTACTTCCATAAATGGAAGGAATGGATTCCGTATCTGTGATAACACAGACTACTCAGTCAATCGAGTACAATGCCAAGATGGGGTAATTCAGACAACAGACTCAGTGTAATCCTTAACCGTCAAGTCAAACCTCATACTGATTCATGCAGTTGACTGTGATCACCTCAGGATTAAGATATATCTATAAATATGATCATCGATTGATTCGATAAGACTTCTCGATTACGGAATTATATCGTGAACTCTAATCAAATCGGTCCAGCCCTATATGATATATATATCATATATAAATGCCCCACTTGGTCTCTTAACTGAAAGTCCGGACAAGACAATCACACCTATTGTGTTCTGGGTGCATTAATAGCACGTTAAACGAGAGACTCGATACTCTCGATTAACTTCACTACGGGCTAATTGTATTTTAAGTACATCTTCACTAACTCAATCCTCCCGTGTATATCCCATACACTGAGTTAAGTGATTACATAAACGATATACTTTTAGGGTTTTCTGTAGTGTAAATACTATTGTCACATCGGTGAATATGAGAATAATAAATATGAATAATAATATCATTTCATTTTTTTAATAAAACAATTACAAAATTGTCTTTCGGGCATTACACCTAACAATCTCCCACTTGCACGAAAGCATGTGATTAATCGTTTTAGGGCACACCCTATTATTTAAAACTACAACAAACTACATCTCTCACTTGCTCTAAAGCAATGGAGACCCATCCCGTATTCTAGTACCTATTAAGCATATCATAACCATTGCCAGATGACAAAGTACACTCCGAGTGTGCCGTCGTAGGATAGGTCAGTGACTCGGGGAGTACCTACATCTAAATGTCATGGGTCTTAATGATTAGTCGGGTTGTCGGCTCGAGACGATCCGTAAAATCGAAACGTTACCGGTCCATCTAATCATGTGGTACCTTGCCAATATGCTTTTGACCTTTAGTGATTTCGATAATCCTTATAAGCTACCCCTTCATCGTTTGCACAATGATGTGGTATCGGCTTCCAAATGTAGAATCACTCCCAGATATGAAAAGGAAATCCTTAAGCTATATCGCCTCTCTAGCTACTTCAAAAGCCGCTAATCACCCATCTAGTTAAAGTCGAGTTGGCATTGCTGGATTCCTCTAGGCAATAGCTTCAACACAAGAGTAAACATTGAGCCCGAGATCGACTTAACGATCATCCTCAATTTGACTTAAAGTCAAAATCAGTGTATCACAAAGAGAGTTAGGGTGTGCTAAAGGAGATGTCCGCATATTATTCCTTGTTCTCTCAAGATACTAAAGGACATACTAAACTTGCTTTGTAAGCCGCCGAATCTATGATTCGATCAAAGTTGACATTCAATAACCTGACCATCTTTTACTGGAAAGAGAATCTATCCCATTTCTCTTGATCCGAAGATTTAGAGAGTCATTCCTGAGGCATAGGGTAGAACTTCCTCGTTGAATGTTGCATACACAGATGCATCATCTTAGCCAATAAGATGGATGGGAAACCAGTGACTGATTCGAATGAATTCGACCGAGTCAAACTCTTTAGGAGGTTGTCCAAATCTCTATTGTACAGAATTGTGGCATTGTCAGATTCTGACTTCAGATAACACACCTGTTCGGTAAAAACTAGTTTTATAATTTATAAACCGAAACACCCCAAGTATAAGGATCGTAGTATAGGATGTTATCGGGTCGTCCTAAGGGAGTGGAATGTTTATCGGATCAAGGAACAATTATTCTAACGATTATGTCACAATTATCTATCTAAACGAAAGTTGAAACTAACTAAAACCTAAACCTAAGAATTGAAAACAGAAAACAGAAATAAAACAAGCTGAAAAATAAGAAAACAGAAAAACGGACGAGCGTCTGCTATTGCGGACGAGCGTCTAAATACGAACTGGAGCAGAAAATTGCAGAAAAGTTGCAGGAAATTAGGGTTTATAAAACTAGAACTTAACTAAACTTAATCTAAACGATTCGATTAAAACAATTAAAGGAAAACACAGCAAGGCAACGAATCCACCCATCAACCAACAACCCCCAACTAGATGGTGATCTAAGATGTAGTTTTTAGTAGTGATTTATTCACGAATTCAATTAAATATCTTCAATCAAATTCTAGGGTTTCGTTTATCCTTTCAAATAAACTAAACATACAATCAACACGAAATCACGAGGTTGTTTCCAAACTCTTACTCAACTAATCATGCATAATCTCTTACAACACAATTAGATGCATTACTTTGAATAAAATCAAACTCAAATAACATACTTTCATATATTGATTCAAGCATAAAATAAACATAGATCGTTTCATCAAATCTTAATTCAATAAAACTTAAACAACATAAAACAGATCCAAAGTAATGAAAAACTATGAATTAAACTCACTAAACATAAGCATCGAACTCCTCTAGTTGGTTGTGTTGATGATGGGCTTCCTCCGTCGACTCACTGCAAGGTTTCTAGCCAACAATCATGTTGGATATGATTGTTGGTTGGGAGATTTGCATCTCTGTGAAATTAGGGTTCTCTGGCCGCAGCTTTTTGGTGAATTTTCGATCTCAATTATGTGGTATATGAATTAGGGTTGGGGCTGCCGCTTTATTTATAGAGCTCTAAGTCGGTTAGGGTTAAGTCGGCAACGGACGCTCGTCTGGTCTTGTGGACGTCCGTCCAGAATGCCTGGACGCTGAGTAAACGCTCGTTCATCCTCCGTCTGAACTCTCTGAATGTAAAATACAATTCCGGACGCTCGTCCACTTTATCAAACGCCCGTCTGGAATGGACGCTGCACGAACGCTCGTCCAAGATGCTGAGGGTCGGATTTCATCATCTTTATCCAATTTCTTCAAGCCAATTCCAACTCTATCTTGAATAATTCGACTTGAGCTTTATTTATCCTCATTATAGCATTCGAAAATTAACTCCTACATGATAAATAAACAATGCAAAAATGTAATAAAATCCAAATAATAATAATTCCATTAAATTAACACTTAAAATCATCAATTTTGCATACAACCCTCTTAAAATCATCTTTATTAAATAATTACACTTAAACCCTTAATTCTCATGTAAATTATGCAAATGTGGAGAAAATAATAATGAAATATACCCTTAATAATCATATAAATATGGCCTTAACAACACCCCCACACTTAGCTTTTTGTACGTCCTCGGACAAAACAATCAAAACTATAGCTCAACTTTATATGCAATCCACATAGATCTCTAACTCACGTAACAAAAGATACAACAACTATAGCAAATGATACCAACACAGAGATAGATTCGGTGTATGTGTGACAAGCCGTTCTCAAATTTAACAAGCCTTTCAAAGAAATATCCTCTCAGAAATTCCAATGACTATCCTAGGTACAGACAGTAACAGCTCCACTCAAAGCCTTCCCACGCACTCAGTAGGATAATCCCTACAGCATATCATGCGGTTCTACTGGGTATAAGATCCATGATAACAAAGACTTAACTTTTATTTTTACTCATCATTTTCAAAATTTTCAAATTTGACGCATATCAGAATAAGCTCTTACCCATCATAGTAGAATAGGATGTTTCGTGATAACACCCTACCTTACTCAAATCATAAGGTAGCTATAAACTGACTGTCGTGAGCTATTGGTCATCATAGTGGAATAGGACATACGAGGTATACCCTACCGCACTCAAATCATAAACCGACTTCCGACAAACGTATTTATTAATAATTGCTCACTCACTTTTTTATTCACTTTTCAAAGTCATAAGTTACATCTCACTTATCACATTCAAACTTTATGATATTCACAGTACATGGTCTAACTAAGGTGTTACTATACCGACCTTCCTAAGATGAATCATTAAAAATAATGAAAGGATATAATTCAAAAGTCTTGCTTCAAAATCAAAGGCTTTCGTGAGTGAAAAACGAAACTATCTCCATAAAAGTAAAACATGCTATAATTATCTCACTAAGTCACATACTATCATCGTTAGAAAACTACAACTAGCAAGCATCTAGTTCCAATTATATGCTCGAGACTCACAAAAAATTTTAAATTTCGCAGAAATTTAACTTTCACTCATATTTCAAAGGATATAGCATAAAAACATACCCAATTTACCCCCCCACACTTAAATCACATTATGTCCTCAGAATGTGCAAATATAAAAGAAAAGAAAACTTAGCTGGTTTCAACGGTGGTTGTCGGATGAAAGTTGGCAGAGGTCAGGCCGGAGCATGAACATACCGCAACAACTCGAATAGACAACACTGGACATAAAAGCTGGTGAACCTGCTCAAAAGTATCTGCAACACTCGACATACCATATAATCTCGGGGTACACGGGGTATATGAGCAACACATAACACAAAACACTTACAATGAACGTAAGAGGAATAACCGTCAACACAAAATCAACTAAAGTATTATTTCTAAAACAATAAAACAAAACAACCTAAGAAAAGAAACAAACAAAGAAAACTAGGCTGCCTCCTAGGAGCGCTCTTTTAATGTCAATAGCTTGACACAAAGTTCAAAAGATCAACCCGGATCGGGCCACTTTGGTTTGACTACCGCCACCTCAGCATCAGAATCAGAATTACTAGGGCGGAAATGATTTTCACCACAACAACAAGTCAAGTGTGCTATAAGATCATTAAACTTTTCTCTCCAAACTACACTGACTCTCTTCTTCTTGTTCTTGCGCACGACAGGCATAGACATAGTGGTCTGATCAGAAGTTTCAACAGAAGGTACCTCACGGGTGGAGATAGGAACGTCATCGTCATCTGACTCAAAGAAATAAGATGGAATCTCTTCACAAATCAGGACATCTGTACTCTCATCTCTTCTTTGGAAATAAAGAACCTCAGGCTTTTCCTTTGGTTGCCCAAAATATTTCTTAAGTCGATGGCCATTCACTTTAAAAGCTTGATTACCATACCCGTTCAAAGTAATTACTCCACTAGGATTAACCTCGAGAATCTCAAAGGGACCAGACCATCTAGACTTGAGTTTACCCGGAAACAAATGAAGTCGAGTATTATAAAGTAAAGCCATCTCACCAACTTTGAATTCTCGGTCTTTGATCTTAGCGTCATGGAGTATCTTCGTTCTCTCCTTGCTGAGCTTAGCATTCTCGTATGCTCTGAGTCTGAATTCGTCGAGCTCGTTCAACTGTAACAACCTTTTCTCCCCACAGAGTTGGCTATCAAAATTTAAGAATTTAATTGCCCAGAAAGCTCTGTGTTCAAGTTCGACAGGTAAATGACAAGCTTTGCCATAGACCATTTGGAAGGGTGACGTGCCCATCGGGGTCTTGAATGCAGTACGATAAGCCCACAACGCGTCATCCAACTTAAGACTCCAATTAGATCGATTATTGTTCACGGTCTTCTCTAAAATTCTTTTCAGGCTCTGGTTGCTTACCTCGACTTGGCCACTGGTTTGGGGATGATATGGTGTACCAATCTTATGTTTGACACCATACTTCTCAAGGATCTTGTCAAGCGGCGCATTGCAAAAGTGAGTACCTTCATCACTAATGAGTGCTCTCGGACAGCCGAATCTAGTAAAGATATTCTTTTGCAAGAATTTCTTCACGACTTTGTGATCATTAGTTTGGGTAGCTATGGCTTCAACCCACTTGGAAACATAATCCACACAGACGAGGATATACTTATTACCACATGAAGATGGAAAGGGTCCCATAAAATCTATGCCCCATACATCGAAAACTTCACACTCAAGAATGGGCTTAAGTGGCATTTGCATCCGACTACTCTGCCGTCCAGTTCTCTGGCACCTATCACAACCTTTACAAAAGGCTTCTGCATCTTTAAACAGAGTCGGCCAGTAGAATCCAGCTTGAAGAATCTTTGCAACCGTTTTCGGTGTTCCATAGTGACCTCCGGTAGGACCGCTATGGCATTGTTCTAGGATATCCCACTGATCATGCTCAGGAACACACCTTCGAAGCAACCCGTCTTTACAGACTCTGAACAAATAAGGATCTTCCCATACGAGATATTTAAGATCAGAAAAGAACTTTTTCTTCTCCTGATACGTCATGTCCTCTAAATGACCACTCGCTAAATAGTTGACATAGTCAGCATACCACGGCCTAACCGTTTCAAGCTTCATCAATTGCTCAGTCGGAAAATCAATGCCTATCTCATTGTGATTTTCTGCACCCTCATTTACTAAGCGAGATAAATGATCAGCCACAATATTCTCACTACCTTTCTTATCTTTAATCACAAGGTCAAACTCTTGTAGAATTAAAATCCATCTAAGTAACCTTGGTTTGGCATCCGCTTTATCCATAAGGTAGCGTAAAGCTGCGTGATCTGTCCATACAATCACTTGAGACCCTAGAAGATAACTTCTAAACTTGTCAATGGCAAAAACAACAGCTAAGAATTCCTTCTCGGTTGTGGTATAATTGCATTGAGCCGGGTTCAAGGTACGACTCGCATAATAGATGGGCCTGAACCTTTTATCAACTCTTTGACCTAAAGCTGCGCCTACGGCGTAATTAGAGGCATCGCACATCAATTCGAAAGGCTTGGTCCAGTCAGGTGCAACTAAAATAGGGGCACTGATAAGCTTATCTTTCAGACAATTGAAAGCTTCTTTGCACTTCGCATCGAACAAGAAATCTACATCTTCTTTCAAGAGATTTGATAAAGGCTTGGCAATCGTAGAAAAGTCTCTAATGAAACGCCGGTAGAAGCCAACATGTCCTAGAAAACCTCGTACCTCTTTCACTGTCTTAGGGTACGTCATCCTTTCGATGGCTTCGACCTTAGCCTTATCAACTTGAATACCAGCATTGGACACCTTATGTCCCAAAACGATTCCTTCGTCTACTAGAAAATGGCATTTTTCCCAGTTAAGCACCAGATTTTTCTCAACACAACGTTGGAGTACCATATCTAGGTTCTCTAAAATTTCATCAAAACTATCGCCGTAGACTGAGAAGTCGTCCATGAAGACTTCCATGCATTTCTCAACAAGTCCATCAAAAATGGCCAACATACACCGTTGAAAAGTCGCGGGTGCATTGCATAGACCGAATGGCATTCTACGAAAAGCAAAAGTACCAGATGGACACGTAAACGTTGTCTTCTCTTGGTCATTGGGGTCGATGGCTATCTGGAAGTAACCAGAATATCCATCGAGAAAACAATAATACTTGTGACCACTCGGTCTTTCAATTAGTTGGTCAATGAAGGGTAAGGGGAAGTGATCTTTGGCGGTGACTTCATTAAGTCTCGATAGTCAATACAGACTCTGTAGCGAGTCACGAGACGTAGGGCAACTTCCTCCCCTTTTTCATTCCTTTCAACCGTGATTCCGCCCTTCTTTGGCACAACTTGAGTAGGGCTGACCCACTCGCTATCGGCGATTGCATAGATGATTCCCATGTCAAGCCACTTTATAACCTCCTTTTTGACAACCTCTTGCATATGCGGATTCAACCTTCGCTGAGGTTGTCTCACCTTTTTAGCTCCTTCCTCCGTTCGGATTTTATGCATGCATATGTCTGGGCTGATCCTCGGATATCACCCACTTGCCAACCGAACGCGAGGATGTTTTTCTTAAGCACTTCTATCAGCTGTGCTTCTTGCTCTTGGTCGAGGTTTGAAGAAATGATCAAAGGCAATTTATCTCCATCCTTAAGAAAGATATACTTAAGGTGTTTTGGAAGCGGTTTGAGCTCTAAATCAGTAGGTGGTTGCTCAATACTAGACTTTAACGGGCCACCTTTCTCTTTATGAGCTTGGAGTGGTTGACAGTAGAACACCTCATCTTCCCGAGGCTCAACCCCAGAAAGGTACTGGATCAAATCATCCATCGGAATCCTCCGGTCAACACTTGCTTCCTTTTTCTTGTGATCGATCATTTTTCTTAACTCTTCGTCTTTTAGCTCTTCTGCCAGCTCTTCCCAATCATCTACTTCCCAATGAGTAGCTTCTCTCCAAAACTCTACCTCGTCCCAACTACCCATCGAGCTTCTTCTTCACAGGGATGAAGTCTTCCTGACTCAGTTCCTTGAGATTATCGTTTGTTCTGGGTATTTCCATGCTTCTAACTCAATAACAGGCTCAGTATGAGCGAGTGAAGATGACTCGTCAATGCCTACGGCTTGAAATGAATTAGAAGATGGTCCGCAATCAGCCGGATCCTCAATGTCCATGACTTCAAAAACACCTATCTCTGTAAGCTCCATTGCATCTTCGTAATAGGCATCTCCTCCGTCCTCATATATGGCTTCGACAAACGATATTTCATCAATTACGGCTCTTTCAGGATGTGTCCCTCGTGTGAAGGTGACGGATGTGTCATCGACTCTAAGAGTAATCTGTCCTTTGCGTAAGTCGATGAGAGCGTTAGAAGTGTCTAAAAAGGTTCGGCCTAGAATTAGAGGCATCTCCTTATCGGTGGATAGTCTAGAATAACCCAATCGGTGGGGAAGACTAAATGTTCAATTTGAAGGAGAACATTAGCTACACCGCCGGCCGCAGTACGACTAGATTTGTCTACCATCCGAAGAGAAATGGGGCGTTCTCGCATTCTTTTGTCTAGTCCGAGCTTTTTGCATACGTTTAATGGCATCACATTAATGGAGGCCCCTGAGTCGCATAAGACATTTTCGAACAAATGGCCTTCAATCTCGCAAGATATTGAAGGTCTGCCAGGGTCACCTCGCTTAACAATGACTTTTTGTGAAACCATTGCACAGTCTTCTCGAAACACTTCTTCACCATCCCCTGAAGCTTTCTCTTGCTCCCACGGAATTCTTTAAGATACTTAGTACATTTAGGCATTTCGGACAATACCTCACTAAGGGCATACTCACTTTAGTGTCCCTAAGTATCCTCCTCACTCCAGCATATTGCTTGTCGTTAGTGAGGGCTTTCTCTTTCCTTTTTGGTGGATAAGGAAGGGCTTTATCATTCTTCGTAGCTTGATTCTTTATCGCCTCGTCCTCCTTATCCTTCCATCTCACAAACTTCTCTTCCTTTTTCTTAGTCAGGGGTACTGCCCCTTGACTTTCCTTTCTTTCCTCTTCATCAGAATTATTTTCATCCTCCGAAGAATTGTCACTAAGCTCCTCATCGTTGCTTTCTTCGGCATGTGGTTTCTGATTTCCCCCTCCTGAACTCATGGCGTCAGGAGGGGCTACTCGTTTCCCGACATCTTGCCGGGTCCAGCCTTCTTACCACTTCTCAGAGTTACTTCGTTCAACTCCTCTTCTTGCCCATACTCCCATTGTGGTGTAATGGCAGTGCAAACATTCACATCAGCCTTAGGATTTCTCTCGGTATAACTCGGAAGTTTACCGTGAGGTCTGCTTGCTTGCTGGTCTGCCATCTGACCAACTTGTCTCTCAATTGCTTTAACACTAGTAGACAAAGTCTTCACCATGTCTACCAGCTCATCGAATTTGTGTTGAGGGACACATGAGGTGGTATGATTATTGTTCTGAGTTTGATTCCAGCCACCTTGGGGCCTTTGGGAGTTCTGAACTGGCCTTTGATAGTTCGAGTTGAAAGAAGTTGAATTTGAAGGGCCAGGTGGTAACTTGGCTTGATTGAAGTTTTGTCTTTGAAATCCTGAATAGTTCTGGCTTTGATTGAAGTTTCGGAAGGGTTGGTTTTGATTATCCATTAGGTTTACCTCCTCCGTCATCTCAGTCCCTGCCTGAGTTTCAAGATAATTTGAATCGGAAGGCTGCATCTGAAGATTGGCCAACTGCTTGCTTATCAATTCCATCTGAGCAACCAACAGTTGTGTATCAGGATTGCTTGCAGTACCTTCTTTCTTAACAATATTGGTCTTCTTAGGAGTCGACCACATATTGTTTTTGGCTATGGTCTCAGCCACTCTGTAGGCAGTCTCATCACCTCCCCCTAAGAAGGATCCATGAGCTGTGGAGTCAAGATAGTCTCTATTAGGTTGAGAGACTCCTCTGTAAAATAGTTCCAACAACTCATGTCTATCATATCCGTGATTGGGGCACTTCCTCATTAAAAGATTCAATCTTTCCCAAGCCTTGCCAACAGTCTCATCCTCCAACTGCTCAAACGTAGCTATTTCCCGTTTCATTTCCATAATCTTGCCTGGTGAAACCCACTTAAGAGCGAAGGCTCTTTTGACATCATTCCATGTATGGAGGGAATGATGTGCTAACGATTTAAACCACCGACTTGCTTCACCTTTCAAGGCAAAAGGAAATAGCTTTAACTTTACGATCTCAGAATCTACACCAGGATAATGGCCTGCTTCACAGATTTGTACGAATGTGGATAAGAAGTCGTGTGGATCTTCTTGAGCAGTACCATGGAAAGAGCTATTCTGAACCAGTGCAACAACTCCGTTCTTTAGATCAAAGTTCGCTCCTCCCATGTCGGGAGGACGAATAGGTCTATGTCCCTCGAGAAAATCTTGGTTTAGATATGGAGTGTAGGGGTCTGGTTCGATTGATTAAGCCGGTTTTGTCTAAATTGTTGAAGTTGTTGATTTATGCCAGCTTGCTGATTCTGTTGTTGCTGCAGAGCTTGCATCTGTTGAAGGAGTAAATTTAACCGAGCTTGGGGGTCGATTTGGAATTGGTGGATCTTGATCCGCCATTTTGTCCAAATCAGGGAGAAGCCTTCTCTTAAGGATAGATCGTTCAGGCTCAGGATCAAAGATCGAAGTCCCTTCTTACTTCTCGTTTGCATAAACCAGAAGAAAGGAAAAGAAAGAAATCAACCCTCTGGGGTTGATTAGAATAGGTTTAAGAAAAATTAGATGGTTTAGAGGAGAAAAGAAGATAGAAAAGAAGTGATGATTTGAAGAGACTGAACTGGCGTCCAATGTTAGTGGACGTTCGTTCAGGGGTGAACGCTCGTTCAGTTGAATGAACGTTCGTTCAGAGGACAGAATTGAAGTGGACGGGCGTTCAAGTTGTTGAACGCTCGTTCAGAAACGAAAACCTAAAAACTAAGATTACCAAAAATTGAAAACGAGAAAAAAAAATAAAAACAGAAAAGACTTATGGAAATAAAATCAAACAAATCTAAAATTACGGAAACAGATCTAAGCTATATATAAAAGAAATAAGGAAAATAATTGAAAGAAAATCAAATAAAATAAAACAGTAATAAATGTAATCCTAAAATTAAACGAAACTAGAAAAGAAACCTACCTACGAAAAGTTTAAAAACAAGAAAAACACTAAGACGGAAAAGAAACGTGTTGAAATCTTCTAGGGCCAAAAAGGAAGGGAAAACAGTGGATTTTGACCTCGAAAACGCACTGAACGGCCTATGGCCGTTCACCACGTCGTCGGCGTCGGAACGAGCTTTCCGAATTGGGGTCCTGCGTCCCAAACGGACATTCGAGCCGAAAGTTACGGCCAAAATACTACTGCGTGCTAAAAACGACCCTTTTTGACTCAGAAAATTATCCTATGAAGAATCCGACAACCGTTACCGACTCCCCGGCAACGGCGCCAAAAACTTGTTCGGTAAAAACTAGTTTTATAATTTATAAACCGAAACACCCCAAGTATAAGGATCGTAGTATAGGATGTTATCGGGTCGTCCTAAGGGAGTGGAATGTTTATCGGATCAAGGAACAATTATTCTAACGATTATGTCACAATTATCTATCTAAACGAAAGTTGAAACTAACTAAAACCTAAACCTAAGAATTGAAAACAGAAAACAGAAATAAAACAAGCTGAAAAATAAGAAAACAGAAAAACGGACGAGCGTTCACTATAACGGACGGCGTCTAAATACGAACTGGAGCAGAAAATTGCGGAAAAGTTGCAGGAAATTAGGGTTTATAAAACTAGAACTTAACTAAACTTAATCTAAACGATTCGATTAAAACAATTAAAGGAAAACACAGCAAGGCAACGAATCCACCCATCAACCAACAACCCCCAACTAGATGGTGATCTAAGATGTAGTTTTTAGTAGTGATTTATTCACGAATTCAATTAAATATCTTCAATCAAATTCTAGGGTTTCGTTTATCCTTTCAAATAAACTAAACATACAATCAACACGAAATCACGAGGTTGTTTCCAAACTCTTACTCAACTAATCATGCATAATCTCTTACAACACAATTAGATGCATTACTTTGAATAAAATCAAACTCAAATAACATACTTTCATATATTGATTCAAGCATAAAATAAACATAGATCGTTTCATCAAATCTTAATTCAATAAAACTTAAACAACATAAAACAGATCCAAAGTAATGAAAAACTATGAATTAAACTCACTAAACATAAGCATCGAACTCCTCTAGTTGGTTGTGTTGATGATGGGCTTCCTCCGTCGACTCACTGCAAGGTTTCTAGCCAACAATCATGTTGGATATGATTGTTGGTTGGGAGATTTGCATCTCTGTGAAATTAGGGTTCTCTGGCCGCAGCTTTTTGGTGAATTTTCGATCTCAATTATGTGGTATATGAATTAGGGTTGGGGCTGCCGCTTTATTTATAGAGCTCTAAGTCGGTTAGGGTTAAGTCGGCAACGGACGCTCGTCTGGTCTTGTGGACGCCCGTCCAGAATGCCTGGACGCTGAGTAAACGCTCGTTCATCCTCCGTCTGAACTCTCTGAATGTAAAATACAATTCCGGACGCTCGTCCACTTTATCAAACGCCCGTCTGGAATGGACGCTGCACGAACGCTCGTCCAAGATGCTGAGGGTCGGATTTCATCATCTTTATCCAATTTCTTCAAGCCAATTCCAACTCTATCTTGAATAATTCGACTTGAGCTTTATTTATCCTCATTATAGCATTCGAAAATTAACTCCTACATGATAAATAAACAATGCAAAAATGTAATAAAATCCAAATAATAATAATTCCATTAAATTAACACTTAAAATCATCAATTTTGCATACAACCCTCTTAAAATCATCTTTATTAAATAATTACACTTAAACCCTTAATTCTCATGTAAATTATGCAAATGTGGAGAAAATAATAATGAAATATACCCTTAATAATCATATAAATATGGCCTTAACAACACCCATGTTGATTCCAACTGGTGCAGTGTTATCCTTCACAAACACTAATATATGTATATATTCACTACTGTACTAAAATTGATATCAAGTCTACAAAAGACATATCAATATTCTGGTCAAATCCACATATTGTAGAAATTTATGACTTCCAATGACCGAGAGGGTTTGCTTTTTATCCACAAAGGACATAAGCCTTGACAGTCATCATGTCATAAGTTCATAAGGCAATACCCTTTTGTTCCGAATGAATCCAGACTCCGTTTGTTTGGCAAGAAAATCTCAGGGAATCACCCCTATTTTCTGATTTTGAACGAAATCATGCAATACTAAGTGGTAAGAGAGTCCAAGGTCTGATTAACTCTCTACTTCTTAGGGAATTACCCCTAGACCACTCAAGATTTGCTCCGAAAGATAAACTTTCCTATTCATTCTACTCTTTTCCGTGTAGATCCAATTACTCCCACTGGGCCTGAGACGCTCAGGTGGTTCTACAAGAGTATGAACAGAACTGGAGTACCGAACTCCATTCACAGTGTTATGGCTATTAAACCAACCTCTATTATCAGAATCCTATACTGCTCACAAAAGAGCCATAAGTCATCAATCGATCCTCAGACTACAAAGTCCGCAAAAACCGTAATGGGTAATGGATAAACCATACTCCCAATACATACTGGGTGGATCGAAATTCTGATCTAATTTAGTAGTATTTAGTGTTATCACCATCAACCGATGTTGGATGTGGTCTGATTTTAATCAGTTAGTAACTACGTTGAGTAAACGTACTTCAAGGTTCAAGGTTTTGTTGTTCATGGATTCTATCAGAAAGGATGCAACAGTATAACTGTCCCTTCCCTATTTCAAGAATCCTATATCTAACCTTTATACTCAATAGCTTAAAAGATATATTACGAATGGTCATTGACCGAATGTATGCGCGAAATTCCCAGTCTTACCTCCAAGCACCGTGTGCTAAATGCTTATATTTATGGAAGTGGGGTGAACCGAATCCACACCGTATCCATAAATTCCAGAGCATATTCTAGGTAGACTTCTCGGTCTTACACTTCAATGTAAACCGGTATTTCACTTCCAATATCTTTATTGAGTTAAGCAGTGTATTGTAGCACATTTAAAACTATATAAGGCAATTTAATGGTTTCTCACTTAGTGAGGACATGTCATAATGAGGCAGGCTGAGCATCAGTCTCGTGGACTATGAATGGCCTATTCCGAGTATAGAATACTCTATCTCTGTTGAAAACAGAGAAACCTCAAAATATTTTGGATAAACTTACCGGAGTGTTTGAATAGTTATCAGACAAGAAGTCACTACTCGGAAGCTCCTTCTAGCTTGTATCTTTCATCAGACCCCGAAGGTCGTCATGAAGAAACTATGTTACTTCTTTATAACCATTATCCTTTCCCTATTGAGTGGAAACTTAGTCATTGATCCTTTGAGACAATATAACCAGACTGGGAAAAAAGGAATCACCCTGAGCCAGTCTTCAGGTCTTGTCTTTTAGGGACTATGCACTAACTATGGAATATGAAGAAGCGTTTATCTAAATATAGAAACCAATTGCTTTTAATAGTTCTTAAGATGTGTTTTATATACATATTTCAGCAGTTCTAAGTTGTTTTGACTTTATCAAACAATAGTCCGAGTCTTGGATTCGTACTACAAATGGTATATTCACTTTCAATACGACAAACAAATTATCGAATAGACGGTAAATCCATTCGTTCCAACGAATCTTAAACAGAAAATAATTTTTCCGTGATATCCAAGGATTGAATCCGAGATTCATTTCCTTATATCACTTCCACTATTCTAGCTAAAATTAACTGCCCGTTGTTTACTCCTTTAATCGTTAAATGCACTACTACCTTGTTCTTCCTAAGAACTTAGCTCGAGAAAATCGCCAAGGATTCATAGGTTGGTGATCCAAAATCACTGTCCTTATCCTATGATTTTCAGTTAATTCATTGTCGGTTCAACCTTAAATTTTTCTCGGTTTAGATGACTAACACTTTTAGACATGTTCTCCCATTCTTGACTTTCCGTGAATGGAAACAGTCTTGAACCAGCGGTTCGTTTGAGTAGACAGTACTCTTGAACCGTGGGATGTCTATTTCGAGTGTTACTCGTTGGGACTTCTCGGATTTTCTAATATACCAGAAAAAACAATAAATCATAACATTAAAGCTCCCACTAGTTTATCGGATCCAAACACCGTCTAACGAGCAATGCTTTATTTTTTTATGATTTTCTGATTTTTTTGATTAGAAAATCTATCGTACATAGTTCCAATGTTTCCAGAAAAACAAATCATAGAACTCCCACTAGTTCATCGTTTCCAAATATCGTCCAACTAGCGACATTTCATGACTTTCGGTTTTTCAATGTTTACGTGTGTAGTCAGTTACACTTTTCTAATGTTCTAGAAAAACAACAAATCATAAAGCTCTCACTAGTTCATCGATTCCAAATATCGTCCAACTAGAAACATTTCTTGATTTTCCGATTTTTCAATTAGAAAATTACTCGTGTAATCACTACACACTCAAAATTCACTATAAGAATTTCAAAGTCCGAAATCACCTTTGATCAAACTAATTTTGTCTCCCGTTTGACCCGAATAACACTAGTGACATACCTATATGTCACTCTGGTTTTAAAAGGCTTAAGAGAAAATATCTCTTTCAAAAAATAATTGCATTATCGATTAACTAGTTCAACGTCCTAGTTACTTTCTGCTTTTTAACGAAGTCAATACTAGTCAATTATTAATTTTTAAGCAATTTAGTAAGGGATATAATGCTGTAAATAAAATGACATATATAAATTCAAGTTTAACAGTACTATATAAGTTTATTTTAGGAATTGCAAACTAAAATTAAGTCTACTCTACCATTCCAAGGTTTTAACCTCGCATCTCAGTGCCGCCGTAGGGTAAGTCAAAGAGATGACTGTTAAATCGAGACAATCTCATCAATGAATAACTTGTGAGAATCAAACATCCCACGAGAATCGAATATCCCTTTATTCATTGACTACCTTCCTTTTTTAGCCTAGATATTATCAAGAATATCCTTTATGAGTGTGACCTACTATATCGGATCTCTTAGGTACGCCCCGAGTATGCCGTCGTAGGATAGGTCAGTGACCCGACGAGTATCCGGAAATCCTATCACTTCGGAGACCAAGCCATGAATGTTGATAGGGGTGAACACCATCCGTAGGGGGACGAAATCAAAGCGCCGTGAGGCGTCACCCTTCTCTCACTTACTTGTATCTATAGTAGAGGCCGTGGGGTTGGCTGTCGCCTCCCCCGGTCCCACTCAATATTTTGGAAGTGGTGGTGGGTTAACTAACCACGTCTTTTTGATGTTAACATAAAAGCACGTCAAATCAAGGATTCCGAATGGTGTCGGTAACGTAGGCAAGCCTACCCGTCCTATTTGTTGGAACATATGTGACAGTCGGACGAAGTCGGGTCAAGAGAGCCCCATTGACATAAGAAGGAATCATCCCTCCGCTCGCCGGTGTAGCTTAGTCTTGCCGGACCCCCGTGCATACATCACACTAGGAGGGTTAAGTCGGTCGAGCCTAGCTCAGTTGACCACCCAACCTATAGGCGAACCGTTTTTATCCAAGATTTATTGTTCTTTTACCATCATTCAATCATGTAGACACTACGAATCGAAAACGTGATCTCGTTTGGCTTTGAAGTCGGTTCACCGAGAACACACACCGAAAAAACTCAACGATTTCATAACCCGTCCTCGGATATTTAATTAGTTACTAAATTAATTAATTACCACGTATTAATTAAATTTCAACTAATTACGTGAGTTTGTATACATTCCTATTTTAATTACCAAAATTAAAATTCTACATGTATGCATGGAGTGGATTTATGATATGATGCATGTCATGGCAATTCCGATTTTATATCTATTTTATGATCAAACACATAAAAAATAAATTGCGGAAAATTTAAACACCGAGATGGATCGTTGGTACCCCCGACTAACCTATTTTCTAAGCAAAAGTAAAATTTAATCTTAGTCTTCAAATCTGGATCTTCGAACTTGAATCATCCGGATCTTCAAAGTTTCGATCTTGACACAAACCTTGATCGACGAGGAGAGGAGGCCGTAATATACCAATATATTAAAAAAATATATTTATATTATCAATTGTTTTATAAAAAAAACTTTTTTTTTCTCAATACACGGCAGCTTAAATTATTATTATTATTATTATTATTATTATTATTATTATTATTATTATTATTATTTAATCAAACAGGGCTTTCGCCAAGAGATATGAAAAAAATGAAAAATAAAAAAATGTGAAAAGTGCCGCATGAAAATTAGGGTTGCCGCATGAAATTTTACAATTTACCGTGATTTAAAAACAAAACAGCCCCTCTCCTTTTACCTTATGTTCCACCAAATTGATGATCTTGAACACCATAATCTTCGTCGTTTCGAACACGGAACCAAAAAATAAATACAAAAGGTACTACCTTTTACAATTTTTCGCATGACATAAAAAAAATTACACATCCTATGCTCAATTGATGCTAATCAAAACAGCTACAAAATAGATCTAACGAGTAAACAGTACCAACCCAAATCCATCTCTTCAAACCACAACAATCACAACATAAAAAAAAAAATACATACATGTGCATCGGCCCAAAAAAATAATTGGGGCAAAAAAATGTACATGTTTTACCACTCCTAGATCTAATATTTTATACGTATAAATATAGATCACCAGTCTCTGATACCACTGTTAGTAATACCATCCGCAACGGAAGCGATTTAAGGATCTAGATCTATAAATTACACGTAATAAAATAACTAGATCTACTCTACAAGGGGGTTGTAGAACATACCTCTTGGATCTCAAAATCCAAGTAGATGAACCGCAATAGGAAGAATAAAGGATGGTGTGAAGAGCACCACAATCTTCCGCACGTGTGATCCAAGCAACTCCCGGTGGAAGGAAATCCTCGTCTCGAATCCTTCCGATATGCTACCCGGAAAAACCTCCAAGATTTTTCCCTCTCCCCTTGGCCGAATTATTTTTGCTCCTTCTCTCTAAGAGAAGTCGAAATTTGCATTGTGTGTATGAGTTGGGAGAACTCTCTTTATATAGAAGAGTAATCCTTGTCTTCCAAGGATTTTATTATGCAAATATATAAATCCAATAAATAAAAGATAATCCCATAATATTCTAGAACAAATCTAGAATAATATTTATCTTTATTTCTTACCATAAATATTTATCCAATAAATATTTTGTGCACATGTCTTATTAAATCACAAGAAAACTAATTCTACATGTTGGGCGAAATTTATCACTTGTGACCTAGTCACAATATATTTCGGCCATACACACCACTTGGGCCAAGATTATGAAAAATGTCTTTTTCACATATTTAATTATTTAGCCCAACTAATTTAATAGTCCACTAAACAATTAATTCACATATCGTTTTAATTAAATTCTAATAAGAACTAAATTAATATTATTAGGATTCGACGTCCGCGAATAGCTATGCTATATTGGAGGCACGTCGGGGACCATGGACTAATAATTAGCGGCTCCGATAAATCAAATAAATAATTATCTTATGAAAAGAATAATTATATTCGATAAATCAATCAAACGAATATGCAACCATAATCCCGTGACTGCACTCCTCCGATTATGAGATTATATTTATCTCTTCACGAGAATAATAATAAGCGTCCACTAATATAATCATTACATATGGATTCATCCTCCATAGACTGTTCATTCCGAATCGGGAAGTTACCGTTAACCCTTTTTAGAACCTCTCATCCTTATTTACCATTAACCCCCTAGTGATCAATTAATTCATACACCTCACTGGTAGCTAATCAGTGTAATATGAACTCGCGCGATCGATCAGTTTCTAGGATTAACAAATAAGGGAACTGTCTATCTACTTCCATAAATGGAAGGAATGGATTTCGTATCTGTGATAACACAGACTACTCACTCACTCCAATACAATGCCAAGATGGGGTAATTCAGACCACAGACTCAGTGTAATCCTTAACCGTCAAGTCAAACCTCATACTGATTCAAGCAGCTGACTATGATCACCTCAGGATTAAGATATATCCATAAATATGATCATCGATTGATTCGATAAGACTTCTTGATTACGGAATTGTATCGTGAACTATAATCAAATCGGTTCAGCCCCCCTATATGATATATCTATCATATATAAATGCCCCACTAGGTTCTCTTAACTGAAAGTCCGGACAAGACAATCACACTTATTGTGTTCTGGGCGCATTAATAGCACATTAAAGGAGAGACTCGATACTCTCGATTAACTTCACTACGGGCTAATTGTATTTTAAGTACATCTTCACTAACTCAATCCTCCCGTGTATATCTCATACACTGAGTTAAGTGATTACATAAACGATATACTTTTAGGGTTTTATGTAGTGTAAATACTATTGTCACATCGGTGAATATGAGAATAATAAATATGAATAATAATATCATTTCATTTATTAAATAAAACAATTACAAAATTGTCTTTCGGGCATTACACCTAACAAATTCTCCTTTGTTCATCCTGATAGCTTAGCCAGACTACCCAAGCTTCATCTTGTGTTTGGTTTGGATATAGCCCTTCATGGACAATGAAAAGTTCTCTCACATGATCTAGAATTTCAGCCTCATACTCTTGTCTATTTCGGTGAGTTGGGAAGCTTCTTTTCTCTATGCTAGTGCTAATTCTGTGACCTTTTGCTGATCTCCTTTGTTGATTTGATCCAGGTCTTTGCTGTCCAAGTCTTTGTTGTCCACCTGATCTATCTCTATCATTATCCATTCTTTGAATAGGATGGGGAAATCCTATGCAGGGTTCATTTGAGGCCTTTTCTCTTTCTTCTCTGGCCTTTCTTTGCTGCTCTTCAGCCTCATGTCTGATTCTTATTTCTCTATCCCTTGCTCTTAGCTGTTCTTCTGTAAAATTGGCAGGTCTTATTGTTGATCCATCAGGCCTATTTCTTTCCACCTTTTTGGCCGCATCATCCCTTTACAGGAGTGAGATGCTACTTGTAGCCTCTGTTGTTCCAATCAGAGAGTCTAATTTTGACTAAATGGATATGAATCTGTTGTCATGATCAGTCAGTTTCTCAGTGACACTTCAAAATCTTGTGCCGCATGCCAATGCCATAGAATCATTCTCCTAAGAGATGTGTTGTCTGAGACCTGCGGTTGTTGGTGATGGCGATGTTGAGCTATCTCATCAGATCTCGTTGTTGTTGCACAAAAACATTATGTACATCAATATACTCAGCAATGGCCTGGAATGTTTGCTCAATAGAGTAACTTTTATCATTGAATGCAGAAGTCATGGATCTGAGTTGCATGGCTTGCTGTTCCAATTCTTCAGCCAGCAGATCTGCTGCTTTGTCAAAAGTCTCATTGGAGATGCCAGTGGCCAGCTGAGAGAGTTTGTGTCGGATGTCAGCTGGTTCTAGTTCTGTTTGTTGTCCTCTGTCTTGATGTTGAGTAACATCTGCATCAACTTCCAAGTCTTCAAGTATTTGGGTGGATGTGTATCCTAGTTTATCTCGGGCTGCTATTCCCCCTTGCTCTGTGCTGGGGATTTCCTTGACTGGAGTGGCAGCAGCTGAGCCAGTGTCAACTATGTTTGTGGGGTCAGCCGGGTTTTCAGCAGATAAGAGTTGAGGTGTTGTCTTAGCTGGTGTGGTTGACTTGTTTGATGCATGTGGCTATAGAAAAGAGCTTAAGAGAATATTGTCATCAATTGCATCTGCTATTTGTTCAGTCTCTTTGCCCTGGCCATCAGTGATATCCTTTAAATTATTTCCATCACCATTATTATCAGCAACATTATCATCATTGTGATCATCACCATCGTCACTATCATCGTTATTACTTCCATCCGTTGATTCATCACTGTCTTTGTCAGAGTGCAAATGCATCATTGCTTTAGCTACATCAACCATGTCCCAGAGTGGTGACTCATCAAGTACACCAACCAGGATTGTGATCCTAAGAAAACTGAAGAACCATGCCTCCTCAGCAAGCATGTGTTCTGAGTCTTGAAGCTGATCTCTGGAATCACCTTCCTTCCATTCCAGATATACTGCAGTGCGATCATCAATATCATTTGCAGACATTTGTGCCGGTTGTTCTGGGGTTTCTTCATCATCATCTCCAGTGACTTTTGCAGCCCCCTCATTTTGAGGTTGTTCTTCTTCATCTTTTTTAAAGTTGGTAACTTGCTTGAATCTAGTCTTATTTCTTAATACAGATTGATGTTTTTATCATTGTAATGAGTAGCTAAGCTCCCGACAGTCGAGTTATATGATAATTCTTGAAATCGAACCCTAGTTTCTTTGTGAGGGATGTTCCCAATTTTTCGATAGTTGATTCACGATGCAACCAATGTTCTAGAACTTATACTTAATCACGTTTGTCAAATTCACCATTTGATAACGTGTTGTCTTCATAAATGTATTTTTCTAGAGGATATGGGAGCCGGGGTACTAGAATCACCCTGTAAAATCGACTGGGTTGTTTAGATTCTGTTTCATGTGTGAGATTTATATCAACTTTGCTGAGCGTTTTATTAAGCTTAGACCTTGTTAGGTTAGTTAAATACGGTTAGTAGATTGTGGAACCTGAAATATGATGGTAGATTATTGAATGGTGTCTAATCTCATAAATAGGAAACGACAACTTACGAATAACATGGAGAACGTTTAGGTAGTTCAAGAATAACATCGAGAACATTTAGTAGTCGATTGGATCACAGCTCGGCTATCTCTTTTATATAGTTTTAACTCATTCTTTTGTGCATATTTAGTTAATACATTGGTTAAACGACACATCACCATGTTCCACAGTAGTGTTGGCCTAAACTAGTGTGGGTCCACAATCCAAGGCTTGTGAGAGTTCATAGGGGGGGTGAATGAACTCTCTTTAAAGACTAGCAAGTAGCTCTTCTGGTATTACTAGTCTGGATATTGTTAGAAAGTAAGTGCAGCGGAATAATAATATGTTTCAAATTACGCCTTGAGCTTGGTTTTCAGTGTTGAGTAGTGTGATATTTATTATGCAAGTACTGTAAGTAAGTGCTGAAAATAAAGAACACAAGAAATGTTATAGATCTTCGGAGTGGGGTAATCTCCCACGTGACCGTTTCTCCTGGGACTCATGAGTTATACTTATTGTACTCTAGAATAATACAATAGGTAAGTGTCCTTCACACCCCTCAGATGCTTCACTCCCTAAGTAGCCGATCCTTGACACCCCATAAATGCCGCACACCCCGTAGATGTTTCAATGGTCTACTTGCATGCAACTCGTCTGAAGAACTTCCTTTCTCCAACAGCTCATATGTCTTCTTCACTGTTCCTTCACACCCCATAGAGGCTTTAATAGGTTCGCCATTTCCTTGCGAACTTGGCTGATAAATTTGTGTTGGTGATGTATCAAATTAATGATACAAAGATGAGAGCTTTACGCAGAATCTGTCGTTGAAGATTTGTTGGCAACTCTCTTGATCAAGTAGATCTTGGATGATTTATGTTTGAGCACATCTTAATTGATCCACATGAATTCTGGATTTAGATTGGTAAGATTCTGAGATGAAGATCTTGTTGAGAGATGGCTTGCTTGTTTTTTTTTTTTCTATATTTGGCACTTCATTTGAATTACTCAACTCTCTTTTTTATTTATTCTCAACACCTCTATTTTCTTCGTTGTTCTTCTTCATCTTTATATAGTCTTCGTAGGATAGGTGAGCCGTTGGAAAACTTCGTGGCTCTGATTGATTTGCTGAGCTGTCTCTTGATTTTTTTTTCAAAAATAGTCCCGTTTACCTTTTCAACTGTTGGAGCCTTTGTACTTGAAGGCTTCTAGAATATAACTTTATAGAAACAAATGCTATTTCTCCACTTGTATGAGTTCATAGCCGCTGGATCGGATGTTGATCTGATGGATGGCTACATGCCCTTTAAATTATCACTTCATTTTTCGTTAAGTCACTTGAGATCATTTGGTAGTCTATGATTTGATCATTTACTCGTATGGATTCTTAGCTCGTCTGGTCTTCAATACATTTACTTGTCTGTTCTTTGCTTTACTTTCTGGTTTGCTTTGACTCTGCTGATTCTGTCTTGATAGATGATTGGAAAAGAGTCTGGTTTCTAGTCGTCTTGACTTCTTGTCTTCAAGTCATCAAGCCTGGACTATGAATACACATGCAAATTATGACTAATCCTATATGATAATGTAGAAATTATCTCAGGTATTAGCGGTTGTTTTGTGGTGGATATCTGGCGGAGAACGTATGTGTGAGTGGTGTTTTCAGGAGATACTTGGCGGTGTTGTGGAAATAGTGATAGTGAGTGGTGGTACAAGCACAAAATAGGATGAGTAGTGAATTTAGCAGAGTAAGCCTTTTTTGTATTACTTTTTTCTTAATAGGATACAATAAGCCCTATTTATAGGGAAGTAAGCGATATAGTTGGGTATAATTACACAAAAGGATTGATAGTACAACTAGAACCTCAACTAGCCTGCGATCACGTGTGGGCTTTGGTGGATGGTGGCTCCAATGAGCTGGCAGCTTCTCACGTCCCTTATCTCCTTGTTATACCCAAATCATCGATATCCTTCTCCTTTAAGTGTAGTGGGCTCAGGCCTTCGTGGGCTTGTTCTCCAAATGAACTCGGTCGGCCCCCTTGACCTCGCTTTACCTCATGTCAAGCTGCGAGGATGAGGCATAGGGGCTGATATCCTGGGGGTCCATGTAACTAGTAACTTTCACGGACGGTGGTGGCCGACGGCCTTATTCCGCTACTTTGGTGACCGGACGAACCCGAATAGGATTTTACTAGTCAGAACATAGTTATACACATCAAAGGCCCCCTACTCCATGTCCCAGACATTTCCCCAAAATGTTGGGTAGGGAGTAAGTAAGCTCACATATTATTCGTTTAATATTTTTTGCGGCCTCGCATGGAGTTTAGTCTTAGCCTTCTGGTGGTCATGTATGGCGGATAGGCTCGACCTTTGGTGGCTATATGTGGCAGATAAACTTAGCCTTCGGTGGCATTATATGGTGGATAGCCTTAGCCATTGGTTGATTTATGTGGTGGATAGCCTTAGCCTTGGGTGGCTTTGTGTGGCTGATCGCCTTAGTCTTTGGTGGTCACTTGTGGCTGGTTGCCTTGACCTTTATTTTATGGCTATAAGTGAGGAACATGCTTGGACTTTTGATGGTCACCTGAGGCTGATTGCCTTGACCTTTATTTTATGGCTATAAGTGAGGGACAACCTTCGGCTTTTGGTGGTCGTATGTGGCTGATAGCCTTGCCTCTTGGTGGCTAAAAGTGGCAGATAGCCTTAGCCTTTTGGCATGTGACATGGACTGACTTTGCCTTTGGGGATCGTGCTATGAATCGGATGATCTTCTGATGCCACGCTATCAAGCAAACAGACTTCAGATGTCGTGCCGGTAGGTAAGCGGATGGACCTATACATAGGCAGACTGTTTTACTGTGGATCGGTCTGGGTCCTTAACTGCCTCGGAAGTTATGCGCACGATCTGGGGGGTTACCCAGATATTTCGATCAATGTGGCAGCTGATGTGAAATGTCTTATGCCTTGATTGGCTGTGTGTTGGTCCCAGAGAAGGGTAAAACTATAGTCTGGGATGGTGAATAACTATAGTGGACTTTCAAAAAACTTTCCTTATATTTAAAAGCTTTTGGGCAGCGGACAAGTCCCTTCTTTCTAAGTTGTTTCAAAATAGTTTAGGCAATCACGGATATAGTATAAGTGGTTAAATGAATGCAGTAAAGTAAATTGCTTAAAGTAAATTGACACAAGGCTTATAGTGGTTCAGGGTGGTGTAATCCCTTAATCAACTCTTCTCCTGTGATGATTGGAGGAATTCACTGTTGTTTTCACAGATACAATAGTACGATTGTCCTTGACTTCACAAGTTTGACAATCTACAAGACTATCACTCCTTGACTGCAACAGCTTCAGTGACTCAGTCTCTTTCACTGCTCTTTGGGATCAAATCCTTCAGCAGCTATCACAAACACAACTCCTTCTCAAATGACTCTGATTCAGTTGTTTGGTTGATATGAATTGAATTCACAAACTTGTTGATCAATCTCAATGCTTTGATTTTTGAATTGTAGCTCTCTATTTTGAGTTGATCACTAGATATTTGTTTTTAGCATAGATGGAAGGCTTTTCACTTTGACAGTGTTTTTGCTCAGATTTTTCGTTGTGTCTTGTTTTTTTGTTTTTCTGTCAATGCCTTCTATTTATAGCCTTGATTATCCTTGATTTGAATTTCTGTCCATTGCCTATATTAATGAGGGGAATAATCCTTGATTTTATTCTTGATTCCCCCTTAATTATATTCTCCTTGATTTCGGTGATCGGATTTTTCTTCAAATGTTTATCAGAAAATCCGTCCTTGATTGATCCTTTATTGATTGCGCATTTAATTCTTCATCTTCTGTCTTCTTCATATTTCAATAATCTGACTAAGTACGGTTTACTCAGCCATTCTTTGATCGGTCAAGTGATCCATTTGACTTTGCCGCTTAGATCTTCCTTTACGGCTTTGTATTCACTCAACCGAAAGTTTGTTTACTTTGCCAAATCACTGTTTCCTTCATTCCATTCAGTTCAGGAGAATCCTTGTACTTCACTGATCCTTGATTTGTGTGAGATCAGTGTACACTATATTTAAACACTAAGTTTCATCACTTAAAACATAACTTATACTTATCCAAGGTCATCACAGACTTCCCTAGTTATAAGTCAGACCATAATGTCTTCATTGTTTCTATGCTGGTACTTGGCTGGCTTCACTATACTGAAAATATGTTTTTACTTTGCCGTCCTACCAACTAGTACAACACTTGTCTGACCCAACTTATACAACATTTCAGACTATAAGTAAAGACTTATACAGAGAATTCTAACTTATTTTAGGTTTGCTATAACAGCTTGTATGGCCATCATCAAAACATAATAAAATGTTCCTAACAATTTCCCCCTTGTTGATGAAGCCAAAACCCTCATAAGCCTAAACATAAGTATGCCAAGTTTATCATAATAAAACAAAAAAAAATTATTCATTCATTTAAGGGCAGCAGGCTCAAAATCATTCAAGTGTTACAACTACATTTTACTTAATTCAGCCTTGTACCTTTTGAACTTTGTGGTTTGGAATTCTTCCACATCTTTCCAATCGATCTCAGGAAACTTCCACTTCTAGTATGCCATAGTAGTGTATTCAGATACTCCTTGGAATACTCTCTTGGCAAAAAGTCTGTAAAAATCAGGCAGAGTTTCATTTGCCCTGGGCTCTCCAAAGTACTTATCAAGTCTCTCCCTAGCTTTGGCAATGTGTGAGTCAGCAAACTTGAGATTTTAGTACAGACCCATTGGTCTTGTTTATTCATTTTCCCCATAGGGTTGAAGAATTTTGCCATATAGCTGAACTTTTCTTGTTGCTCAGTTGGCAAGTCTTCTGGTCCTTTTGCAAAAAGTGGTATGGCTGAACTTGGTCTGCTGGTTCCACCACTTTGCTGGAGAGAAACATGTTGCCTTTTAAAGTCATTGTATATTTTGTCCATGTGAATTCTCCTCTGTTCATCCTGATAGCTTAGCCAATCTACCTAAGCTTCATCTTGTGTTTGGTTTGGATATAGCCCTTCATGGTCTCTAAAAAATTATCTCATATAATCTTGAATTTCAGCCTCATACTCTTGTCTGTTTCTGTGAGTTGAAGCTTCTTTTCTCTCTGATAGTGCTAATTCTGTGATCTTTTGCTGATCTCCTTTGTTGATTTGATCCAGGTCTTTGCTGTCAAAGTCTTTGTTGTCCACCTGATCTATCTCTATGATTATCCGTTCTTTGAATAAGATGGGGAAATCCTATGCAGGGTTCATTTGAGGCCTTTTCTCTTTCTTCTCTGGCCTTTCTTTGCTGCTCTTCAGCCTCATGTCTGATTCTTATTTCTCTATCCCTTGCTCTTAGCTGTTCTTCTGTAAAATTTTCAGGTCTTATTGTTGATCCTTCAGGCCTATTTGTTTCCCCCTTTTTGGCAGCATCATCCCTTTGCTAGAATAAGATGCTATTTGTAGCCTCTGTTGTTCCAATCAGAGAATCTAATTTTGACTCAATGGATATGAATCTGTTGTCATGATCAGTCAGTTTCTTAGTGAAACTTCAAAATCTTGTGCCGAATGCCAATGCCATAGAATCATTCTCCTGAGAGATGTGTTTTCTGGGACCTGCGGTTGTTGGTGATGGTGATGTTGAGTTGTCTCATCAGATATCCTTGTTGTTGCACAACATCATTCTGTACATCAATATACTCAGCAATGGCCTGGAATTTTTGTTCAACAGAGTAAGTTTTATCATTGAATGCAGAAGTCATGGATCTGAGTTGCATGGCTTGCTGTTCCAATTCTTCAGCCAGCAAATCTACTGCTTTTGGAGATGCCAGTGGCCAGCTGAGAGAGTTTGTGTCGGATGTCAGTTGGTTCTAGTTCTGTTTATTGTCCTCTGTCTTGATGTTGAGTAACATCTACACCAACTTCCAAGTCTTCAAGTATTTGGGTGGATGTGTATGCTGGTGTAGCTTGGGCTGCTATTCCCCCTTGCTCTGTGCTGGGGATTTCCTTGACTGGAGTGGAAGCAGCTGAGCCAGTGTCCACTAGGTTTGTGGGGTCAGCCGGGGTTTCAGCAGAAAATGGTTGAGGTGTTGTCTTAGCATGTGTGGTTGACTTGTTTGATGCATGTGGCCGTAGAAAAGAGCTTAAGAGAATATTGTCATCAATTGCATCAGCTATTTGTTCAGTCTCTTTGCCTTGGCCATCAGTGATATCCTTTAAATTATTTCCATCACCATTTTTATTAGCAATATTATCATCATTGTGATCATCACTATCATCGTTATTACTTCCATCAGTTGATTCATCACTGTCTTTGTCAGAGTGCAAATGCATCATTGCTTTAGCTGCATCAACCATGTCCCAGAGTGGTGACTCATCAAGTACACCAACAAGTGTTGTGATCATAAGAAAATTGAAGAACAAGGTCTCCTCAGCAAGCATGTGTTCTGAGTCTTGAAGCTGATCTCTGGAATCACCTTCCTTCCATTCCAGATATGCTGCAATGCGATCATCAATATCATTTAAAGACATTTGTGCCGGTTGTTCTGGGGTTTCTTCATCATCATCTCCAGTGACTTTTGCAGCCCCCTCATTTTGAGGTTGTTCATCTTCATTGCCACTTTCCTCCACTGGTTGTTTTGCTTCACTTTCAGAATCTTCTACTTCTTCTTCATCAATTAACCGTCCAAATTTTTCTTTGTCCAAGTTTCTTTGAACTTTTTGCTTCTTTCTTTGACCGGTGGGATGTGTTGTGGTTTTCTTTCTCTTCCCTCCTTCTGCTTGCTTTTGCTGTTTGACATTAGTGAACATGATTTTGGATTCATGCAACTTATGAAGATGTACCACAGGAACCTTCAAACATTGCAAAAGATAGTGTAGCTGTATTCCATTGGATTTCTTCACCCAGAAAATCCTTCTTTTCTTCTTTTTCTCTACTAATCCCTTTTTATCAGCAATTACTTCTCCCTAGATTTGTTCTTTTATTCTCTAGAAGAAGTAGGATGCCCAATTGAAATCTAAATTGTTGTAGATGGTTCCTAGTAGTAGCATTGTAGCTTCTTTCATGGCATTATTTGCTCCTAGCTTTCCTTAAATGCTCTTTCCAATTAGGGCACTGAATTCACTGAACGGTTTCTTTAGGGATGATCTAAAGCAATTGACCTTCTTAGATTCTGGGTTTGCAGTTTTGGCGATTGTTGTCCAGAAATGATCCAAGTTTTGTGGTACCAAGGTTACTTTTGCTTGACCCTTATTTGAAAGTTTAAGGTGAGTACGAATTACCTTTGCTGTAATGACCACTTCTATGCCGTTGATAGATGCAATGATCTTGTCTTATTCCCATTCATCACCTTCTTCTGCAAGGAGCCCAAAAACATATTTTGCAGTTTTCCAGAAGGAGATTAAACTTTCATGGCAAATTTTGGTTATTGGAGGATTTAGAAAGGTCGATAGTTTTAGGTTTTTATATCCAGCTGCCAACCGCTTTGCTTCCTCGTCATTTATGCACAGTTTTAAGTAGTGTTCTTCTTGAAAGAGCGATCCAGTAGCAAACGATTTTTCATACCCAGGATTGGTGTTTGAGGAGGATGAAGCCATTTTTGAATTTGAGAGAAAGCTTTGATTTTGCAGTGAGAAAGAAGAGGTTTATAAATTGTAATAGAGTGTAAATATTTTTGAAAAGCCTCTAAGTGATGTTTATACAGGTTGATGTGGGTAGTGTGAACAAGGTTGAATATGGAAGGATTTTATGATATAATGGCATGATTTTGTGTATATAAATCCCAATATTCGAGTGAAGTGGGGGAGTGGATTAAGGCAAGTAATGATAAACCGCGAGAATCGAGGCGGTTGTAATGAGAAAAATAATACGGTTACCTCCACGATTGTAAATTGACCACCAAATGTGTAATCTTCCATAGTATAATTCTCCTTAACTTCTTGATTTTCCACGTGTATAAAAATTGATTTGGTTCACACTTTAATTTGCTGGTGACTCCAATCTTCATTTCAGTGGAGTGCCTTAGTTGGTCACTTAGCCGGTGTAGTGACTTTTTCACTGAGCTGCTTTATTCACTGTTCCTAACAATCAGTTAAGTTAACTTCATTGGGTACCAGTGCCTTACCTGCTACATCTCCTGTAATAGCAGAGGGTTGATCAGCTGGTGAAGTCACTTAGCTGATTACTCCAGTTAGCCGTTCTTTGGTACTTAGTCAATTTCAATCATTCCCAACTCAGTTCTCAACATGCTAAATCTTTCATGACTGAGTGGTTTAGTGAAAATGTCAGCTAATTGATCTTCAGTGGGTATGTATCTTAGAATAACATCTCCTTTTTCAACATGGTCTCTGATGAAATGATGTCTCACATCAATATGCTTTGTTCTTGAGTGCAACACTGGATTTTCAGTAATAGATATGGCATTTATGTTGTCCCACATAATTGGAATTGTCTTCTCCTCCATTCCATAATCCCTTAGTTGTTGTCTAATCCATAGTACTTGTGCACAGTAACTTCCTGCTGCTATATATTCTGCTTCATCTGTTGATATAGATATGGAGTTCTGCTTTTTGCTAAACCATGAAACTAGTCTGCCGCCTAGCATCTAACAAGTTCCAGAGGTGCTTTTTCTATCTATTTTGCATCCAGCATTGTCAGAGTCTGAATATGATATTAACTTGAATCCTCCATCTTTTGGATACCAAATTCCAACATTTATGGTGTTCTTCAAGTATTTGATTATTCTTTTAGCTGCTAGAAGATGTGATTCTTTTGGTTGAGCTTGAAATCTTGCACATACTCCTACTGCAAATGCTATGTCTTGTCTGCTTGCAGTTAGATATAGTAGGGATCAAATGATTCCTCTATACATTATCTGATCAACATCTTTTCCACATTCATCTTTTCCATGAATGACTCTTCCACACATTGGTGTATCTGCTCTGCCACTGGTGTCCATACAATAGTTGTGTATTAGGCCTTTTGTGTACTTGGCTTGACTAATGAAAATACCATCCTTCATTTGTTTCACTTGAAGGCCAAGAAAGTAATTTACTTCTCCCATCATGCTCATCTAAAATTTGCTCTTCATTAGGTTTACAAATTTCTCACACGGATTTTCATCCTCTGATCCAAAGATAATGTCATCAACATAGATTTGTACTAGTAATGTACTTGTTTCTTCCTCTAATTTGAACAGAGTCTTATCTATACTTCCTTTGTTGAATCCATTTTTATCAGAAATTGTGATAGTGTTTCATACCAAGCTCTGGGTGCCTGTTTGAGTCCATAAAAGGCCTTCTTGAACTTGTATACTTTATCTTCCTTTCCTTTGAGTTGAAAACTAGGGGGTTGTTCCACATAAACTTCTTCTTCCAAGAGTCCATTCAGAAATGCACTCTTGACATCCATTTGATAGACTTTGAAGTCTTTGTGTGCAACAAAAGCTAGAAAGAGTCTAATTGCCTCCAATCTTGCTACTGGTGCAAATGTTTCATCATAATCTATTCCTTCTGCTTGAGAGTAACCTTTTGCAACTAGCCTTGATTTATTTCTGACAAATGTTCCTTGCTCATCCATCTTGTTTCTGAATACCCATTTTGTTCCAATGATGTTGGCTGTGTCAGGTCTGTCAACAAGTTCCCAGACTTCATTTCTTTCAAATTCATTTAGTTCTTCTTGCATGGCTATAATCCAGTCTGCATCTTGAATTGCATCATCTATTGTCTTGGGTTCCACTTGTGATAGAAAACATGTTAGCATATGATCCACTTGTCTTCTGGTTTTAACTTATGTGTGAATGTCTCCAATGACTTGTTTCAGGATGATCTCTTAGCCAATTTAGGTCAGGTTGAAGTTGCTCTTCACTTGGTGCTTCTGCAACTTAAGGTTCTGCATGAGCTTCAAGTTCTGATGCTTTTTATGTTGTAATGACTTGTGGCTCATCTTGATTTCCAAGATTCTGATTCATAATAGTTGCTAGTACGATTGTATTCATGTACACTTGCCTTTGTGCTGCTTATTCTTCTTGTTCTTGAAGACTTTCACCATTTGTGTTTGGTTAATCAAAGACTACATGTATTGATTCTTCATTCACCAATGTTCTTTTGTTGATTACTCTGAATTCTTCTCAGCAAATCTGGCATCTTCTTGAGTTTCTCTCTCTTCTTGTTCATGAATATGGTCCAAGTGAATTTGGAGAAGTCATCTACCACTACTAGAGTGTATTTCTTTACACTTACACTTACTGGTGTGACTGGTCCAAACAGGTCCATATGTAACAGATGTACAATTCTTGTTGTTGATTGATAGGGCTTTGATTGAAGGAGCTTTTGATTTGCTTTCCTTTTTGGCATATATCACAGAGACTTACCTTCTTGAATGTGATATATGGCAGGCCTTCAACTAACATGTTCTTTGATAATGTGTTGATGGTCTTGAAATGTAGATGATTTAATCTTCTATGCCAAATCCAAGCTGGTTGATTGTTTATTTTTGACAAACAAACATGTTTCTGCCTTAGCTGTTTTCCAATCCACCACATACTTGTTATCTTTTCTTCTTCCTGTAAGAACCACTATGTTGGTTTGGCTGGGAATTACTTTGCAACCTTCCTTGTTGAAGTGTACATTGTAGCCTTTGTCACAGAATTGGCTGATGCTTAGCAGATTGAAATTAAGTCCCTTAACATATGCCACATTTTGAATCTTCAAATTGTTCTTGAGCATTGTGCCTTCCCCCTTAATCTTGCCAGGGTTTTCATTGCCTCCAAATATGACTTTGGGTCAATCAAAAGCTTTGAAGTCAGTGAGCCATCTCTTGTTTCCTGTCATGTGTCTGGAACATCCACAGTCTATGTAGACATCCTACAAAACAAATTAATTATGTTTAGGTACCCAACACTATTTGGGTCCATAACTGTTAGTGTTGGACTTATTTCTAAGTTTTAGTGACGAGTGCCAGACTAACTGTTATAGTGCAAAGGCAAAAAGATGTCTAGATCAAATGTATAGGCTTATTAAAGTTTGATATTTGATTAGGCTTGATCAAACAAGCACTGTAATGGTCAGCTGATTTATATCAGCAGACTAGTCTATATCAGTAGGGTAGATAGGTCAGTAGACTAGTCAAGAACCTGCTGAAGACTGAAGGCTGAGGGCTCAAACTCAGTTAATGAAGGCTAAGGGATCAAACTTAGTAATTAAAGTCAAGGATATGGAATCAGAATTTAGGTAAGTCTGTGATGACCTAAACTGATTACATATACCTTGTGTAGAAGGTCTAAGTTCCTTATGTTGGATGGTGATTGGAACTTAGTTATTTGCAAAAAGGTGTAATCTAACTTCACAAATAAAAGTTAGATAAAAGAAGTCTGCTGCATTGTGTTTTAAACACAACAAATTTCAGTTCAGCAGACTGATGAACCTGCTGATATATATACCTCGATTAATTCTAGATTACATTGGAAGATTACATGGATAAGGACATCCAACTACCTCTGATTTATCAAACAAATCAATGGCTGAGATTAAAAAGACGTTGGAATGATTCAGGACTTTATCCAATGGTTTTAAGTCAAAGGGTGGATAGAGTGCACTCTGTCAAAAAGGATTTTGACAGTGTCAGTCCTATGAATAGTGACAGAAAGCAAGTCAAATGGGACAAACCCAGGAACGGTCATAATTGAATTTCAAATACAAGTCACATGCACTCCTACCTATAAATAGAGGACTTTCAACTTAGAAAAAAAAGATGAATTTTAAAAGAGAAAAATACAAGAGATAATTCTGAGCTGAAAAAGCACCCTGCTGAACTTACTGAGCTTAAGGCTACTGATCCAGAGAAAATCTTCAAGTGTATTCTGTATTCAAGCTACATCAAGTTTACACACTTGAAGACTGCAAACTGCTGATTATATCATCCTAATCAAGCTGCTGCAACTGAATCATTTACTTGATTCATTCTTTATTTTACAAAGAACCTGTTGAAGACAGTGAAGCATCTATTGGGTGTGAAAGACTGTTGTTTGTGGTGGAGCTAGTGAAGTGGCAATCCTACCCTTCAAGGACCAGTGAAAGACTTTGGAGCAGCAATCCTACCTGTTCCAAGTGTTCTGTTTGTGAATCCATAGTTATTGGTGAAGGAAAAGCAACCTTAGGAATCTTTGTAACAGCTACATTAAATATCTCTAGTGAATTACCTCCAACATCGTAGGAGAAGAGTGGACTGACAGGATTACACCACCTGAAACCACTATAAAATCTGCCTACTTACTTTCTGCACTTACATTCTGCATTTAGTTTACTATACACATCAACCTACCGAATCTAGCAACTGAAATCACACACATACACTACTGAGTATCTAATACTTAGTATCATATTTAACAACAAGTAATAAGGCTTAATTTTTTATATAATTCCGCTACACAAATTTATTAAACTTAACTGTCAGTAGACTACTGTGTATAGGCAGGCTACTGAGGTGTCAGCAGACTACCGAGATATCAGCAGGCTACTAAAGTTGCTGAGTTTGTTAACTCCAAAAGTTTTAAGTGTTAAGTTTATTCACCCCCTCTAAACTTAACCAAAGCCTTTTCAAGGGACCAACAATTGGTATCGGAGCAGTGATTCTGTTCTGAATAAATCCTACTTGTTGTTTTTGTGAAAATACTTTGAAAACTTTTTCAAATCACCGATTTTCAAAGACTTGCTTCATGGATAACAACCAGTATGCTAGAACTATGTTGATGTGTTCTCTAGATAGATTTGATGAATATAAACGTCGAATGCAGGCTTACCTTGCTGCAACTCATGATGAAATGATGGATGTGCTGACAGATGGACCACTGGAGATTGTCAAAGCTGTAACAGTGGGAGATGAGACTCAGTACATTCCAAAACCAAAAAGAGAATGGAATGCTGAAGATAGGAAGAGAGCAAACCTCAACAATATTGCTATTGATATCATTTATAGAACCTTGGATAGCAATATGTACATGAAGGTTAAAGATTGCAAAACAGCTAAAGAACTTTGGGACAAAATACAGTTGATCTGTGAAGGCACTGATGAAATCAAGAAGAATAAAATCAGTGTGGCAAAGAAGAAGTTCCAAAAGTTTGAAATGAAACCCAATGAAACCATTGAACAAATGGAATCTAGGTTCAATGCAATTCTGGATGAACTCACCCTGCTGAGTGTTATTTACTCAAAAGAAGAAATCAACACAAAAATCTTGGAAGCTTTACCTGCTACAGATGGATGGAAGATGAAGGTGACAGCCATAGAAGAAATGAGAAGACTGCATGAAGAGGATACATTCAAGTTATTCTCAGATCTTAAGGCATATGAATTCAAAAAGAAGTTGTCACCTACTACTGAAAAGGAAGAGCCAAAAACTACAGCACTGGCTGCTTCACATCAAGAAGAAGCATCAGAAGCTCAAGATGACTTACTGGATGAGATGCAAGAGCAGATTGCACTACTGAGCAAGAAGATCAGAATGATGAAAACTGGAAGAGGTTCCCCAAGGAATTTTACAAGGAAATCTAGTGAAAAGAAGGAGGAATCCAAGAAAGACAATGACTACTTGTGCTTTAAATGCAAGAAACCAGGACACTTCAAGCCTGAATGTCCTGAACAAAAGCAGAAAAAGGAACCAGATTATATTTGCTTCAACTGCAAAAAGCCTGGACATTTTAGACTTGATTGTCCAGACCTACTAAAGACCAAAAGCCAACAAAGAAGACATGGAAAGAAGGCTATGGTTGCTGAAGATGAATCAGGGTATGAAGTGGAATCTGAAATGGGAAATGAATCAGATGACACAACATTGGTTTATGAAATGGAAGATTATGCATTAATGGCTAATATGGATGAAACAGATGAGGTATACAATACTGTGAATCAACTTGTGGTTCAAATCCTAGAAACTCTGTCAATGTTGAGACTTACTACAACACTTTTGGCTTTTAACGGCACAGAATAAATGCCGGGAAATGGAAAATAATTGCCGTAAAAAGCAATCCCGACACATAAAACGGCGGTTATTTAAGTGACATCAATACTGGCGTCGCCAATGTTTTGCGGCATTTTGTTGTTTTGCCGGAAAGTTTTTATGGCGATTATATGGCACATAATCAAAGTGACGCATGTAATATTTGTGGCATTTTGCTGGCGCATTTCTAATGTGACGGAATCTTTTTATGACATATTTTTCGGCGCTTGATTATTGTGACGGACATAAATTTGTGGCATATTAACGACACTTATTTGCCACACGTAATTTGTGTCAAATTTACCGACACTTTTCATTTAGAGGGACACATGTTTGTGGCAGTATACCGGCATGCATTCCATTTGACATAGTTTTTTAAATAGTAATTGACCGACACTAATTTTTACCAGCTGCTATTCACGACATTTGTACCGACACTAATTTGTTTTAATGGCACTTTTGTGACATATAATATGTTTGTCGGATAATTATTTACGGTCTTTGTTATGTAGTCTTAAAGTAACTAAATTGTTGACCATGTTTATGTCACTTTATCAATATATACGACTGAGAGTACTAGTATTCTTACATGACATTCATATATATCAATAATCCACATTTTAACAAGACATAGAAGGAAATAAACTTATTCAAAATATTGAACATATAGGTTGAGGTTGAAATTGATGGAAGTGACAACAAAACACTGAAGAAAAATTGTTATCCAAACATTCAATCCAACAATAAGTTCTAATTAACTAGAAAAATGGATACGATGTTTAAAAGCTTGATGCATTCATTAGTCAAAAGACGCAACTATTTTCCTCCTGAAATGAACAAGCGTCCAATCTCAATTACTTTCAATCCCAATAACATGAATATGTCCTGCAAAAGGTAAATTAAATGGTATGAATAATTGTATAATTGATTAGAAAACCATAGTAATATGTATGATATGCATGTATATTTACCTTTCATATGAAACTCTTCTGTCTCTTTTTCAACTTCAATGCTCTATCCTGCATGCATTGAGAAGAAAAGAAATAATTGTTCATGACAATACCTATCCATATACAAGTGCTTTCTTGTATCAACAAAAAGTAATTTTATAACATATCAGCAAAAGAATATCATAGAATTTAATAAATAATAAATAAATTTCAAGTGAGTTTAACATTTGGGCAAAGACGCATATAATGTGGCCAAGCATTTGACTATCAAAACATGAAATAACATAAACAAGAGAAATAATGTTCAACATGCAAATTGGTTTAATTCATTCAATTATCAAAACAAGAAATAACATAAACAAGAGAAATAATGTTAAACATGCAAATTGGTTTAATTACAACTTACTTTAAATTCCTTACCAAACTCAAAATACTACATCACAGCAATTTGATGCAATTAAAACCTTAAAATTTCAGTAATGAAGCAATTTAATAATATTTTATACATATTGTAATACATCAATCACTTTACAATCACATTGGAATAAGACTAATGGATATATAAAACATAATACATCATGTATGTTAAGTAAGGGGTTACCAGTAATTGCCATAAACATATAATGCGCTATTGAATAACAAAACTTTAACCCAAATCAAAATAGAAAAGCATAAACAAAATTAAAGAGATTAAAAAAGATGTTCAACCACTAGTCAAAACCAAATTGGACCATTTTCTCAAGGCATAGAAAGACAGAAATTATATATATATATATATATATATATATATATATATATATATATATATATATATATATATATATATATATATATATATATATATATATATATATACACTGGATCAACTAATCACTTTATTAGTTACTACCTTGTAAGTAATTAGGCAGCTTCAAATTTTATGACTTGATCTCTAATCAAATTCTAAGAACTCAATCTCTTTCTATTTTCCTTTTTCAACTTTTTTGTGGTACACATATTCAAAAAAATTAAGGAGATACAAAACTATCAAACCTTCTCTTAGTTGTAACATTAATTAAGTAAATTAGATTGTGTAGATAATTTGTTTTAATTTTATTATGTTTATTTTTATAAAGTTGTACTGTATAAATATATTTTTACGGGAGTAGAGGGAGAAATATCATTTCATTTAAACAAAAGACAAGCTTTATTGATTTAAAGGATTTTTTTTTACATTTTTGTTAAAGTAAATATATTTAATAAAGTAGAACTAGTTTATTTCACTATATCTAGTGGGCAATTGGGTATCTAACGTATTTGATTATTTATGAACAACAAAAAAATAACTAACCAAATTTTTTAAAGATAATGATAGATTTACCCTAATGGTCTCCTTAAACACTACATGTACCCTCATCATTGTATCACATATTATTCTTCGGTTTAGAAAAAAAAAACACAACTAACATGAGCTAAAGATGTGTGAATTTTATCCCATATTATTCTTTCAATAAAATAAAAATCAAAAACAAAAAAAAAAAAAACCCCCACAACCCAACAACCTGAAGAGCTCAAGATGTGCACTTTTATCGTAATAACATTCCAAAGGAACACTATCATCACTCAAATTTTAGTTTGTGTCCCATTACATGAAAAAATTAAACGGTAATTCAAATAACAAATGAATAAACAATATAATTAATTAAGGAGACCCGGCTAACTGCGGCAAGAAAGCAGAATATTGAATGAGGTAGGACATTATTCAATCAAGGCATTTTTGGAGGATATTTGCTCTACTAGATCCAGATTTTCTCTCGTTGGCCAATTTGTTTTCTTTTGAAAATACAATTAAAATAAATCAAAGATGAAATCAATTTAAACCAAAATAAATTACCTTGATGGAGGATGCAATTCAGCACAAAGACGTGAGTCATCACCTTCGGGCGATACTAGTTAACAAATATGTGAATTCCGCAACAATTGTGGAAATTTTTTTTTAGAAGGAAAGTGCTTTGAAGGGGAGTGTGGAAGGTGATAATCTTTGAATGTGCTTTCAGGAAATTGTGTTTACCCACTCAAAAAAAAAAAAAAAAAAAAAATTCTTAATGGGAACTTGTGTTTTGAGTTTTGGAGGGTAAAATAAGGCGTGAATATTTTGGCAAAAAAAAGGCGCTAAACAAAAAATTAGAAATAGAAAAACAACGACTTAATTGAGTTAGTATCCCACGTTCTCTTTTTTACCATTTTTTTTTAATGAAAAACTTTTTTTGACTATATGTTGTCAAGCAGGAATACTTGTTTTTTATTTATTTATTTATTTAAAACAAGTAAGTGTTTTTGTTTTTCTTTACAAATACATATATTTTTTTTAAAAAAAAATCATTTTGATTTGTTGCTTTATCCGGTACAATTCATGGTGTCATATTGTCGTGTAATATTATTGATAATATTATTAATGTTCTGTCCATAATAAAATTATCACACTTGAATTAGCAATAACAATTATAACTTGTAAAGTAACTATATATATATATATATATATATATATATATATATATATATATATATATATATATATATATATATATATATATATATGTGTGTGTGTGTGTGTGTGTGTGTGTGTGTGTGTGTGTGTGTGTGTGTGTATATATATATATATATATATATATATATATATATATATATATATGTGTGTGTGTATATATATATATATATATATATATATATATATATATATATATATATATATATATATATATATATATATATATATATATATATATATATATATAGATCACAACAATTATTTGCATACATCTGACCACTGTTCATATGTAACGCCCCGTTCCCAGACACTGAGTCCGTATCCGGAAAAGGAACGTTCAGCATGTATAATATAAAATAAATTCTATATTATACGTAAGCCTTCATTACATTGTATCGAGTTAAGCAAAAAAGGATGCAAAGACTCGTGTATATTTTTTTTCCAAACATCCAATAATAGAAACTCCAAAATCTAAAAATAGAAATGTAACTTTATTACATTGGGAAAAATGAAACGAAAACGTACGAGAACCTTTAAAAGAAACAACAAAGGAAACATAAAGTTCTCCAAAAGAACAACAAGTCTAATGTATCATCAAAACATATAACGAAGTAAATGCTTCAACGTCGGCGTCCTCAAACGTCGTCATCAAAGTCCTCCTCGCAATCTGGATCTACCGTTCATCTTCTCTCCCCCAAACACATAGAAAAACATGCATTTGAGATAAGTAAAATGTACTCAATAATAGGTAGTAGCTAATATTTATAATTAAAAGATTATCTTTATAAGACCGACTCAATCTAGGGTTCACTCCATGTCTATCAACATGTCATGACTATACGTATCTAGCTTAACTTATCTTGGTCACGTCAGCATTCAATGGCACTATGCTTGGCGTTTACTTGCTAACTAACGGTGAACACCTGATAGCTCCGGGGTCTCCCCGGTATGCGTATACGCTCGATGAATTTCCTCCACTACCCTTCAGCCTTTTGAGCCAGTAGCGTTGTTCACTTTTATGAACGTACCACATTGCCGATATTAATCGGTGCCTAACAAAGAATAGAATGACCAAGCATTGTTCACCCACCCTATTTAAAAATTGACTTCCCTCACCTCAAAACCTACGCTTTGGGGATGAGGTTTGTCAGCTTATATAGGTTTTAGCCTAGATTTTTTACATAGTATCATAACTACCTATTTATTGTGAAATTGTTGGGCCTCTTAATTTTTTGGCCTTATAATGTCCTGTATATTTCTTGTGTGCCATGTGGCCCAGGCTCTTTATATGCCCACACTTGATGAGCGTGTTAAAGTGCCTCACATTGGAAACTTGTAATTGTTTCACCATATTAAGAGTTGGACTTCCCTCACCGTAAAACCTAGGTTTTTGGGATGAGACCCTTCATGTTATATGAGTTTGGGCCTAGATTTTCTACAACGAACTTTGTGCATTCAACGATTTTTTTTCTTTCATGCGTTCTACCAATAAAAACCGAGGTTCTCTTAAAGAAAAAAGTAAATACAATTTTAGCCAAATTGATATTGTTTTGAATTCAATTAGATCAATTATTTATAAGTGAAATTATTTTTTAAGTGTGTAAAAAAATATTAGCTGACTAATGACCTGAAAAGTGATTTGAACTACTACAAACAGTCGCACAAACAAGTGAGTCGGTGATGAGTGACCAAATACGCCAAAGTAGTGGTGTAATCAATTATTGAACCATGAGTCGATGATTTGAACCTTGGTAAGATGCATGTGGATTATTGTTCTTACTTATGATATATATATATATAAAAGAAAAAAAAACGCTGTTTGGAGAAATAAAAATAGCTTGAATTAAGTGCATTAGTAAAAAAAAGTCATGTTAAACAAAAAAAGGTCTTTCTAGGTTAAAAAAATAAAATTAATCGACAAGTGATTTAAAAAAAGGTGGGACACTACAAAGTTAGCCCTTTTTTTTGACAAAACATTTGAGATTTTTGAAAATTTAAAAGACAGTGCCCATTAACAGTTAAACTCTTTAAACATTAAGAAAAGAAATCTTCAAATCCTTCACGCACAATTTTTTGTCTGGCATTACTCCCCCTTTTTTCGCCACTACAAATTTTTTTATCCCCCAAAATTATTGCCATCTCTACCAGAAAGAAAAAAAAAACAAAAATTTTAAGATACATATAAGATACATATTATTTATTATAACAACATTTTTAATTTTATGACACGTTTTGATATATATAGAGTCATATAAACGCTTTATGTTATAGAAAAATACAAAAACACCATAGCTACTTTCGTTTTTAATGCATAAAAAGTGGCAACTTCAGAAATGTCCTACATTTGGTGGTATTATGTTCAAATGCCGCGATGTTGTCACAAAGCTTCTGACATATATATAGAGTGTCGTAAAAGTGACGTATTCTATACGACATAAAAGTAAACCGCCACAAAAAATGACACACATTTGTGACATAAACAATAATTGCCGGTTAAATGTTGAAAATTCGCAGCATAAAACAATATGTCGCCAAAACGCCATACTTTCACGGCAATTAGTAACTTATGCCGGAAAGTTTACAACATTTATCAAAGTGCCACAAAGAATTTGGATGCCATCCTTAATCAACTGAGCATAATACAATCTGGTTATGAGAATGTGAAGGCTGAAAAAGAAGCTCTTCAATTAGAAGTTGAAAGATTGAATGATGAATTAAGGGTTCTCAAAGGTAAAGAAAATGATGTTGGACAGAATCAGTATAAGCCTGTTGAACATCCAGTAGCTTCTAAATCTACTGAACCATCTTGCTCCTCTGCTGCATACAAATCTGGAAAGCTTTATGGTGATAGAACTGGGCTTGGATTTGGAACTCAAAAATCCAAAAAGTGTGGATCTAGTAAGGTTACTGAACCTAGTACCAGAATTGGTCCTAAGTTTGTACCTGCACAAGATCCAACTCCCAGTAAGGTTGCTGAGGCAGTAAAACCTACTGAGAATGCTTCAAGAAAGCAAAATCAGAAGTCAATGAAGTCAACAGCTCCTAATAAAAAGAACAAATCCAAAAATAGGACTGATGTGCCTTCTAGACCTGCTGAAAGCAGACCTGCTACCAAGTCTGCTGGACCACAAAAAGGAAAGAACCAGAAATATTCCAAGGATAAGAATCCTAAATCCAAAAATGTTAATCATTCTAGGGATACTTATCTCAGGGGGAAAGGTAGATTGTTCCCTACTAATGATGATTGGAATATTCCTGCATCTAATGCTAGAAACAACAAGTATAACCATGCTGCTAGCGTAAAACCTAAGCAATGGAATCAGCAAAGGGCTCAACAGGGACCTCAACAGACTCCATACAACAGGGCTGTTCCTAACGGACAGCAAACTAATGTTATGCCAATGCTTCAAACAACAAGAATCATTTCAAACAGCATTATGAACCAAAAGTCCTGAAAAACATATGTGAATCCTACACAACCAACTATTAGAACCTATGGATGTGTAGAATACATGTATGAACCAAAGTATGACACATTTAGGAGAAGACATTATGGAAACATCCCAGGGGTCATGCTTACCACTAACCATTATGGACCCAAACAGGTTTGGATACCTAAAATGTATTAACTTTGTTTTGTAGGGTGTCTGGTACTTTGACAGTGGATGTTCCAGACATATGGCAAAGAATAAGCACTGTTTGTCAAATTTTGTGGCAAAGGATGGTCCAAGGGTGAATTTTGGCAACAAAAATACACCTGGATATACAAGAGGATATGGTACACTTGTGAGGAATGGACTTACAATCAAGAATGTTGCATATGTGGAAGGACAGGACCACAACTTGCTGAGCACTGGACAATTTTGTGACATGGGATACAAGGTCACTTTTGACAAAAACAATTGTATTATCATTAGTGAAAGAGGTGATCAAGTTGTATTGGCTTGTAGAAGACAACAAAACATGTATGTTGTGGATTGGTCTACTGCAGTTCCAGAAACCTGTCTGATTGTGCATACCAAGTCAGAACTCAATTGGTTATGGCACAAAAAGTTGAATCACTTAAATTTTGATGACCTCAATCAGTTGGTGAAGAAGAAACTGGTGATTGGTTTACCTGAGATCACATTCAAGAAAGATACTATATGTGATGCATGTCAGCAAGGTCAACAGGCTAAATGAAGCTTCAAATCAAAGACCAAGAAATCTACTAATAGAGTCTTGGAGCTGATGCATATGGATCTATTTGGACCAGTTACACCAACAAGTGTTACAGGAAAAAAATACACCTTAGTGGTTGTGGATGATTACTCTAGATACACTTGGGTGATATTTATGAACAAGAAAAGTGAAACACTCAAAAAGATGCCTGATCTTTTGAAGAGGTTACAAAATGAGAAAAGTTTAACAGTAGTAAAAATCAGATCAGGCAAGGGTACTGAGTTTCTTAATAAAGTTATAAGAGAATACTGTGAACAAAATGGTGTACTACATCAACTTGCTGCTGCTGGTACACCTCAGCAAAATGGGGTTGCTGAAAGAAGAAACAGGACTTTAAAAGAAGCAGGAAGAACAATGATATGCGAAGCATCGCTGCCTGAAAGGTATTGGTCTAAAGCAGTTAATACAGCATGCTATACACAAAACAGAACCTCAGTGAACAAGAACCTGCTGAAGACACCTTATGAGATTTGGAATGGAAGGAAACCTAATATATCTTATTTCCATCCATTTGGAAGCAAATGCTTTATCTTGAATCATAAGGAACATTTGAAGACATTCCAACCAAAGTCAGATGAAGGAATTTTCTTGGGATATTTTTCAGTCAACAAAGCATTCAGGGTACTGAACAAGAGGTCACTGAAATGTGAAGAAACTATCCATGTTGTGTTTGATGAACCTAAGTTCACTGGTATGGAAGATGAAGGTTGGGAACCTACTGAGAAACTACAAGTCACTGATCCAGATTGTGTTGATGTTTTGGAAAGGTTTAATGACTTAAAAGTTTCTGATTCTGCCCCTGCTGGTGATACTACTGATGCAACAACTGAAGCAGTTCAAGGATCTGCTGAACCCCCTGTTGAAGAAGCAACAGCAGACCCTACTGAAGATGAGATTCCTGAGAATCAATCTAACCAGAATCCACAATGGTTAAGGAATCACCTTGCTGAACAAGTTATTGACAATGTACAGCAAGGTGTGAGGACTAGAAGACAATTAGAAGCAATGTTTACTTGTTTTCTATCTCAAGTTGAACCTAAAGTTGTTGAAGAAGCTATTTCAGATCCAGATTGGATAATTGCTATGCAAGAAGAATTAAATGAATTTGAAAGAAATCAAGTTTGAACACAAGTTGAGAGGCCTAGTCATGCAAATATCATTGGTACTAAATGGATATATAGAAACAAACTTGATGAATATGGTACCATTGTGAGGAATAAGGCTATACTAGTTGCAAAAGGCTATTCTCAAGCTAAAGGAATAGATTTTGATGAAACTTATGCACCTGTTGCAAGATTGGAAGCTATCAGATTATTCCTAGCACATGCTGCATATAAAAACTTCAAGGTATATCAAATGAATGTCAAAAGTGCATTTTTCAATGGCATTCTAGAGGAGGAAGTGTATGTTCAGCAACCTCCTGGATTTGAAGTTAAAGATCAAGAAGATAAAGTGTATAGACTCAACAAAGCACTTTATGGTTTGAAACAAGCACCAAGAGCATGGTATGAGACTCTATCTCAATTCTTGGTGGACAATGGTTTTACAAAAGGTTCCATTGATAAGACTCTTTCTAGAATCAATGAGAAGGACAGCACCCTGCTGGTACAGATTTATGTTGATGACATAATTTTTGGTTCTGAAAATGAATTGCTATGTGAAAAGTTTGCAAATCTAATGATGAGAAAATTCCAAATGAGTATGATGGGACAAATGAACTACTTTTTGGGATTGCAAGTTAAACAGATGAAAGATGGAATCTTCATTCATCAAACCAAGTACACCAAGAAGCTGCTGAAGAAGTTTGGTATGGAAAATAGTACCATGATATCAACTCATATGAGTACAAATATCAGATTGGATGAAGATAAAGAAGGCAAATATGTTGATCAGACCTTATACAGAAGGATGATAGGCAGTCTGTTGTACCTCACTGCCAGCAGACCTGATATATCCTTTGTTGTAGGTGTTTGTGCCAGATTTCAATCCAAACCTAACGAAAGTCATTTAGGAGCAGTCAAAAGAGTTCTCAAGTACCTAAAAGAGACTTTGGGAGTAGGGATATGGTATTCCAAGGATGGAAGCTTCAAAGTTATATCCTACTCAGATTCTGATCATGCTGGATGCAAGATTGATAGAAAAATCACCACAGGAACATGTCAGTTAATGGGAAATAGACTGGTTTCCTGGTTTAGCAAGAAACAGAACTCAATATCAACATCCACTGCTGAAGCTGAATACATTGCTGCTGGAAGTTGCTGTGCACAAGTACTTTGGCTAAGACAACAAATAAGGGACTATGGAATTGAAGAAAATGAAATTCCAATAATGTGTGACAACACAAGTGCAATTGCTATCACAGAAAATCATGTCTTGCACTCAAGAGCCAAGCACATTGATGTGAGACATCATTTTATAAGAGATCATGTATAAAAGAAGGATGTGGTGGTTCTGTATATCCCTACTGAAGATCAACTTGCTGACATTTTCACTAAACCACTTGATAGTGAAAGATTTTCTAAACTAAGGACTGAACTTGGAATTATTAAAGTTGACTGATAATCAGCAGTGTACTGGAATTCACCAAGGGGATTAGTCTTTGCTATGTTGGGTTAGCTCACTTAGCAGATTAGTCATTGGTATCAACAATTCCATGTACTTATGTTTGGACAATTGAGCAAATGAGGTTGCCAAGGGGATTGGTCTTTTTCATGTTGGGTGAGCTGACTTGACAGATCATTCATTGGTATTAAACTTCATCTTGTATTATCAATTGAACAAAACAAAAAGGAATCAAAAATCAACAGAGTTACTCTGTCAGCAGGCTGCTGAAGTATCCTTCTCAGTAGGCTTCTGAGCCAACCCTGTTGATGCCAAGTCTGCTGAATAATGCGTTACACAGTCAAACTTATTAAACTCAAAAAGCAGATTGGCGGGATATTTATTTTATCCTTTATAACCACAGTTAACACGATCCAACGGTTACAAACATTATGGAGAAGTAATGGGCCACGTGTCAAGTTAGCAGTCACTCAAATTAATCGTGGTTAATATGGATGTACGTGCACTGACAGTTACAACCACACTCTGTCTATAAATATACAGACCTATACACAGAAGAAACACTCTACTACAAATCTGTTTATATCTCTGTTTTTACACTGTGTGAACACAGATTTACAAGCTATCTTGTTTATCTTATTCTTTTTACAATGACGGAAAAGATTGATGTTCAAATTGGAACAAACCAAAGTGTGAGAGGCTTTGTTGTTGATGCTAATAAAACAGAGTTAGCTATTAACATTGGTCGAAGAATAAGGAGGTATGAAGGCTTGGAGAGTGTATTGAACATAAGATTGGAAACAATCTCTTACACAAATGTTGTCAGTTTTTGGAAGAATATTGTGATAAAGGAAGGAAGAGAAGAATTCAAAACAACTATAAATGCTCAAGAAATTGAAGTCTCCTCAAACCTGCTGAGGGAGGTTTTTGGCTTTGAAGAAGTAATAGATGCTCTTGTAAATCCTGAGGAAATGGGGTTGTCAAAGATGGATTTTGTTGACAAAATCCAGACCAATGAAGCCACCAAATCAATTCCAGGTATCAATGTGAAACACATTGGGTATGAGTACAACCTGCTGAGAAAGATCATTGCGAAGAACATATTAGGGCTGGTTGGAAGTATGGACACTCTATCAGGTCCTAAGATAGAGTTGCAGATGATTATCTGCCGAAGTATGAAATTTGATTGGGCTGGATACTTTATCCACTACATGAAGAAAGTAGCCAAAGAAGAAAGAGAAGGGAAAAGGAAATCCAAGGCCTTACCCTTAGGATTAATGGTTGAGGCCCTGCTAAATCATTTGGAAATTCCTGATGTGGCACCTGAGAAAATAAACCAATCCAGATACAAGAAAGAGATTGACTATCTTATCCCTAGTCTGGATGATGATGAAGAAGGTATTGCTGAGGCTGCTGATAATGATAGTGATGGAGATGATGGTGATACTGGTGGTGAGCAGGTCAAGCAAACTACTAAGAAAACTGTCAAACCTGCTGCACCAAAGAACACTACTGAGAAGAGAAAGGCTGCTGACACAAGGAAGATAACAGAGGTGTTAAAGCCTAAGAAAACAAGGAAGCAAATAGCACAGACTGCTAAGTCTGCTGAGGGTCCAGCTGTAGTTGAGATTACTGACCCTGCTGTAGCTGCTCGGAAAACTGTTGTTGAGATTTTGAAGGAGCAACATAAAGAAGCCTGTAGACAGAGCTAGTCTACTGCAATTGAAACTAATGATGAGCCACTTTCCAAGAGTATGAAGGAGATCACCCACAAAAAGAAACATGGAAAGGGGAAACAATTGAAAATCTTAAAGGCTCAAAGAGAACAGGTAGAAGAAGAAGTAGAAGAAGAAGTAGGAGAGGCTATTGAGGCTGAACCTATAACAATTATAAAGCCTAATGAGGATGCAGATGTTGTTATTGAGCAAGCTGCTGGAGAGTCACAGCAGACAATAGAAACTGAACCTGCTGTTGAAGTTAGAAAATCCTCACCTGCTAAGGCTGCTGAGCCTTCTGAATCTACCCAAGTTGTTGTTGAGCAACTTGTTGAAGAACCACAGCAGACAACTGAGTCTACACCTGCTGTGGAAGAGGAGAAATTAGTGCAAGACCCTGCAATTCCTGCAATAGTTCAGGGGGAAGAACAGTCTGCTGTTAACCCTGCTGATGAGCATATAAGTCAGAGGGAAGAAAGTGTGGTACAGATGGAGGTAGTAGGGACTAATATACAACCTGAGAAACCTACTGACTTAGACGCATCTGTGGAAGAAACTTTGAGTTTGCTTGTTGGGACCTTTGGAGGTCATCAAGTAACTGAAACAGCTCCTAGGAGGTCTTTCATGCCTTTTGAGAGACATGGAAGAAGAAGAAGGATGACTTTGTTGATCCCAAACTTCAGCAGGTAGCAAATTATTTTCAATGGAAGTTTGGTTTCTACAAGAGGCAAAAGCCAGCTGCAGAACCTATGACTGATTTTGAGGAGTGGGCTTTTGACAAATTGGGAGTTGAAAATTTGTTGGATCTGGTTGATACCACTGTGCTGCAATCAAGATTGATGGACATTTTGGAAGATCAACAGAAAGAGGAGGGTATCAAGTTCAGGGTTTCAAGAGATGATGATGATGATTCATCATCTTCATCTGATTCTAGAGGTGATTTTCCATCTAGTCCAGGAGGAACCAGTGGTACTGCTATGTTGATTGATCTTAATGTAGGGCAGCCTACTGGTACAGGACAGTCTACAGATAGACAACAGACTGGACAAATGGATGAGGATTTGGAAAATCTCACCATTGATGATATTGAGGCACAAATCAATGAAGGAATAGATGGTGGTGCAAATAAGATGGTTGGTGAGATTGATGCTATGTTTGCTGAAGAACCTGCTGAGCATGTTGATGATCAGCAGACTGTGGATTCAAGTGATGAGATGGTTACTGACCATAGTGAACCTAGTGCTAGTTCAGAGGAATCAATTCAATATCAAGACTGGATTGACACTGAGGGGACCTTATCCAAAACTACCCTTATCCTAACAAAAATTGGTCATGCTAAAGGATTCTAAGTGGATAATGAGGCTGTATTCAATCCTCTAACAGTGGAATAGGAGGTTCAGGTTGCTGAGGTTCAAACAGCACCTGAACAAAGGTTCGAACAGGAGGTTCAGGTTGCTGAGTTACAAACAGCACCTAGACACAGGTTGGAACAATCCTTGGGTTTGGAGGAAACCCTTGTTGTTGTTGAAGAGGCTGCTGTAGTGGAGCCTACTAGAGTCAAGGCCACTGTAGGGAAGGATGGTCAACAGTCTGTTGTTATTGATGAGAATGAGCAACTGTTGGACTATGACTACAGTGATGAAGAGTTTCAATTGTCTGAGGAAGAAGGTGTTGCTGATGAACCTGCACAAGATCCAATAATGGAGGATATTCTTGGTGCTATGGTTGAGGAAGGACCTGCCCCTGCTGGGAGAGATATGAGCAGAGCAATGGTCATCAGCAGACAAAGGGCTCATTATAATGTAGAAGAGCCTGCTGAAGGAGCTGCTGGAGAAATGACAGATGGAGTACCAGCACATGTTGTGGTAGAGTCGAGGGCTATCAGAAATGACATAACACAGCTAAGGACTCAACTTGACAGACAGGAACAAAGATTTGAAGAACTGATGAAGCTAGTGGATAACAACAGGCAATCTACTGAAATAGTTGCTTCAAATTTCACATCTACTCAAAATGCTATTAATAATCTTATTCTAGATGTGAGGGGAATCAGACAAAGAAATACACTGAAGCAAAAGTTTTTGAAAGACAAACGTACATCTATCCATAAAAAACTTGATAAACTTGCTGAAACACCTAAGCTTGCTGAGGCTGCTGGAACATCTCAACCTGCTGGATTGGATCCTAAGCTTAGTGAGAGGATCAATCTACTGGAGCAAACTTTGCAATCAAGGATTACTGCAGTTGATACAAGAACAGAAATTATAGAAGGACAACTGAGTAATCTGGTTATCTCACAGGAGAGTGTTCATGGCCTGCTGTCCCGTTTTGTTGATGATGTCACTAAGGGGGAAGAGGGCCAAACAACGGTTGCAAAAGAGGCTGCAAGGATTTTTGCTATGAAAAAATGGGAGAATGACATTAATGCATTCAGGGAACCTGCACCTGGCAGAATTCCACTTACTGATGATCTCCTTAAACAATACAAGAATGAGTACTACAACAGAAGGAAACCTTATCATGACAAGGGATTTCATGAAGGTTTGAACTCATTTTTGGGACTAATGTTTTGGGAAGCAAGATTTAAAGCCTTGAGGGCAAGTTACAGAGGTGGAAGAGGTGGTAGAGGTGAAAGGAGTTTGCCTATCACAAAATCTAAGGACACACTTAATGAATTCAAAGAAATTTACATGAGAATGGGATTCAAAGTCAATCAAATCAATCTCATCCTACCGGAAGCATGGAAGTGGTGGAAGGAAGTGAATTCCTACATTGACTTCACTCAGATTGAAAATGAGTGGATGAGAGAGATGATAGAAGAAATAAGAGCTTATCAAGAACAAGTTGAAAAAGCAAGAGAGGAAAGGGAAAGAAGACAGTAGATCAGCATACTTATCTTTTTTATTTTTGTTGATCCTAGACTGTAATAATCTTTGAACAAATGTTTATAATGAGAGATGACTAAATTTGTTCTGTTTTTCTTATAAATCTTTTTGTTTTGCTGTTAGGTGAGGGTAGTGGCATCATCACCAAAAAGAGGGAAAATGTTGGACTTATTTCTAAGTTTTAGCGATGAGTGCCAAACTAACTGTTATAGTGCAAAGGCAAAAAGATGTCTATATCAAATGTATAGGCTTATTTGAGTTTGATCTTTGATTAGGTTTGATCAAACAAGCACTGTAATGGTCAGCTGATTTATATCAGCAGACTGGTCTATATCAATAGGGTAGATAGGTCAGTAGACTAGTCAGGAACCTGCTGAAGACTGAAGGCTGAGGGCTCAAACTCAATTAATGAAGGCTAAGGGATCAAACTTAGTAATTAAAGTCAAGGATATGGAATCAGAATTTAGGCAAGTATGTGATGACCAAAACTGATTACATATACCTTATGTAGAAGGTCTAAGTTCCTTAAGTTGGATGGTGACTGGAACTTAGTTATTTGCAAAAAGGTGTAATCTAACTTCACAAATAAAAGTTAGATAAAAGAAGTCTGCTGCATTGTGTTTTAAACACAGCAAATTTCAGTTTAGCAGACTGATAGGTATTTCAGCAGACTGATGAACCTGCTGATATATATACCTCGATTAATTCAAGATTACATTGGAAGATTACATTGATAAGGATAGACAACTACCTCTGATTTATCAAACAAATCAATGGCTGAGATTAAAAAGACGTTGGGATGATTCATGACTTTATCCAATGGTTTTAAGTCAAAGGGTGGACAGACCGCACTCTGTCAAAAAGGATTATGACAGTGTCAGTCCTATGAATAGTGACAGAAAGCAAGTCAAATAGGACAAAACCAGGAACGGTCATACTTGAATTTCAAATACAAGTCACATGCACTCCTACCTATAAATAGAGGACTTTCAACTCAGAATAACAAGATGAATTTTAAAAGAGAAAAATACAAGCCCTGCTGAACTTACTGAGCTTAAGGCTACTGATCCAGAGAAAATCTTCAAGTGTATTCTGTATTCAAGCTACATCAAGTTTACACACTTGAAGACTGCAAGCTGCTGATTATATCATCCAAATCAAGCTGCTGCAATTGAATCATTTACTTGATTCATTCTTTATTTTACAAAGAACCTACTGAAGACAGTGAAGCATCTATTTGGTGTGAAAGACTGTTGTTTGTGGTGGAGCTGGTGAAGAGGCAATCCTACCCTTCAAGGACCAGTGGAAGACTTTGGAGCAGGAATCCTACCTGTTCCAAGTGTTCAGTTTGTGAAGCCATAGTTATTGGTGAAGGACAAGCAACCTTAGGAATCTTTGTAACAGCTATATCAAAGATCTCTAGTGAATTACCTCCAACATCACAGGAGAAGAGTGGACTGACATGATTACACCAGCTGGAACCACTATCAAATCTGCCTACTTACTTTCTACACTTACATTCTGCATTTAGCTTACTATACACATCAACCTACTGAATTTGGCAACTGAAATCACACACATACACTACTGAGTATCTAATACTTAGTATCATATTTAACAAAAAGTAATAAGGCTTAATTTTTGATATAATTCCGCTGCACAAATTCAGTAAACTTAACTGTTAGTAAACTACTGTGTATCAGCAGGCTACTGAGGTGTCAGCAGACTACTGAGATATCAGCAGGCTGCTGAACTTGCTGAGTTTGTTAAATCCAAAAGTTTTAAGTGTTAAGTTTATTCACCCCCCCCCCCTAAACTTAACCAAAGCCTTTTCAAGGGACCAACAGTTAGCATTCATGCCTCCTACTCCAAGTGTATATCCAAATGATCTTCTTTTTGGATAATTAATTCATCAACTTCATATGTATAAGGCATGACAGAATAACTTCAAATATTTCTATTGAATGTATCCTGATACTTTTCATCACTTTTTGGTGCATTTGAATCCTTATTCACTTTCCAATATGCAGTGGGAAACCTACGTTGCTTCATGTGTCTAGGAACATACCTAGGTCGATTTTTCTTAAACACATGATGCATGTCATGGAATGGTTTCTTCTTGTATTTTGGAGGTGCAACATTCCAATCATCCTCTTAAGGATAAAGTCTTCCTTTACCTTTCAGAAGGTCTTTGTTTTTGGTTGACTGGTATGATGATTTAGTCTGCTGTTTCACTGCACTAGGTTTTGACTTCACCGGTGCAGAATGAGTGGTTGAAACTATGGTCTTTCCCTTTCCGAATTTTGGTCCATTGTTGGTCCTGGATACAGAATTGTGTTGACCATTGTTTCTACTCTCATCCTGACTGTTGTAGCCAAGACCAGATCTGGATCCAAACCTTTTTGAGGGTTTGTAAGCTGGTGCATTTAGTGGTGCAGTGGTGTTTTTAGCTGCAAGGTGAATTTCCTCAGTAGATCTGTTAGCAGTGGATGAGTTATCATCTGCTGCTTTTTGATTAGATGAGTATATCTCCTTAGTATCTAGTTCAGCTTTCAATTTGTCCAATTGTTCCTTCAATCTTTTATTTTCTTTTCTTAGATCCTTACATTCCTTTTCCAGAATTTCATGGTTCATCTCAATTTCATCAAATTTAGTGATGAGATTTTGGAATAGGGCTGCTGGATCTAATGGGAGAATAGAAGATTGTGCAGTGTTAGATGTGGATGCATTAGATGAAGACTAAGAACTAGATGTTACCTCAGTTTCTTCAGATTCTTTGACCATAAGACATAGACTTGCTTTCTCATTGTCTGAGCTGTCAGCTTCATCTTAATCTAATTCATTGGTCATGAGACATAGATATGCTTTCTCATTGTCTGAGCTGTGTTCTTCATCAATATTATCTGAATCATTGTAAGATGATTCTTCATTCTTTTCACTGCTGGATTCAGCCTTCAGGGCTTTCTTTCCTTTCTTCTTTTCAGATGCTTTGTACTTCTTCTTTTCCTCATCTTTATAGTTTTCTTCGGGGCAATCAGCCTTGAAGTGACCTTTCTTGTTGCAGTTGAAGCATCTGTATTCATCATCTCTTTTCTCCATATCTTTGTTTGAGCTTGACCTCTTGTTTGATGATGAGTTTCCTTTGAATGGATTCTTTTTGCTAAACCTGTCAAAGCGTTTAACTAATAGAGCTACCTGTTCTTTGAGTTCTAGTCTCTCATTGCTGATACAAATAGCAAAGTTACTTTGCTGAGGTGCTATCAGTGCACTGGATCTTTGTGTCTCTGCCGGAGCACCATCTTCACCATTCAATTCAAATTCATGAGCTTTTACTTGGGACATTAGAGTCAGAGTGTCAGTGTTTGCAAGATTTGTAGTTACTCTGATTACTGATGTTATGATCTTCCACCTTTAAGGTAAACCTCTCAAGATCTTTAAGCACACTTCTTTCTGAGGATATGTGTGTCCAAGCTGTTTTAGTTCACTGATGATGCTTGAGAATCTGTTGCCCATTTGATCAATGGATTCACCAGCCTTCATTTTGAAGTTCTCAAATTTTTGTTTTGCAACATATAATTGGTTTTCTTTAACTGCTTCAGATCCTTCATTTATCAATGCCAGCTTGTCCCACATCTCTTTTTCTGTTTTGCAATCTTTGATTCTCATGAACATGTTGCAATCTAGGGTCTTCAAAATCATATCTCTTGCAACGAATTCTAGATTTTCTCTTCTCCTGTCATCCGTGGTCCAATCCTTCTAGGGTTTGTCCACTTCTTTTCCTTGATCTGTTCCTGTGGATACCACAATCATGATCATGATTGGGCCATCAGAAATTACATCCAGCATCTCCTCATGAGTTGCTGCAAGATGAGATAACATTCTTATTTTATATTCATCAAAATTATTAACATGGAAAACAGGTACTTTTGACATAGAGTTTGAGGAATCCATAAATACAGAAAAAAGATATTTATGTATAAGAGTAGAAGGCACATATTTGAAAACGACTTTGAAAATATGTGATCTCCTTGTTACCAGAAATTAGATCTGAACAGGTTCTGATACTAGGAACACTGCTCTGATACCAATTGTTGGTCCTAGAGAAGGGTAAAACTGTTGTCAGAGGGGGTAGGTGAATGACTATAGTGGAGTTTCTAAAACTTTTCTTATATTTAAAAGCTTTTGGGCAGTGGATAAATCCCTTATTTCTAAGTTGTATCAAAATAGTTTAGGCAATCACAGACATAGTATAAGTAATTAAATGAATGCAGTAAAGTAAATTGACACAAGGCTTATAGTGGTTCAGGGTGGTGTAATCCTTTAATCCACTCTTATCCTGTGATGATTGGATGAATTCACTATTGTTTTCATATATACAATAGTACGATTGTCCTTGACTTCACAAGCTTCACAATCTACAAGACTATCACTCCTTGACTGCAACAGCTTCAGTGACTCATCTCTTTCACTGCTCATTGGGATCAAATCCTTCAGCAGCTATCACAAACACAACTCCTTCTCAGATGGCTCTGATTCAGTTGCTTGGTTGATGTGAATTGAAATCACAATCTTCTTGATCAATCTCAATACTTTGATGTTTGAATTGTAGCTCACAGTTTTGAGTTGATCACTAGATATTTCTTTTTAGTACAGATGGAAGGCTTTTCACTTTGACAGAGTTTTTGCTCAGATTTTTCGTTGTGTCTTGTTATTTTGTTTTTCTGTCAATGCCTTCTATTTATAGCCTTGATTATCCTTGATTTGAATTTCCATCCATTGCCTATATTAATGAGGGGAATAATCCATGATTCGGTGATCGGATTTTTCTTTAAACGTTTATCAGAAAATCAGTCCTTGATTGATCCTTTATTGATTGTGCATTTAATTCTTGATCTTCTGTATCTTCTTCATAATTCAATAATCTGACTAAGTAAGGTTTACTCAGCCATTCTTTGATCGGTCAAGTGATCCATCTGACTTTGCCGCTTAGATCTTCCTTTACTGCTTTGTCTTCACTCTGCTGAAAGTCAGTTTACTTTGCCGAATCACTGTTTCCTTCATTCCATTCAGTTAAGGAGAATCCTTGTACTTCACTGATCCTTGATTTGTGTGAGATCAGTGTAGACAATATTTAAACACAAATTTTCATCACTTAAAACATAACTTAGACTTATCCAAGGTCATCAAAGACTTCCCTGGTTATAAGTCAGACCATAATGTCTTCATTGCTTCTATGCTGGTACTTGGCTGGCTTCACTCTACCAAAAATCTATTTTTACTTTGCCGTCCTACCAACTAGTACAATACTTGTCTGACTCAACTTATACAACATGTCAGACTCTAAGTAAAGACTTATATAGAGAATCCTAAATTATTTTAGGCTTGCTATAATAGCTAGTACGGCCATCATCAAAACATAATAAAATATTCCTAACACTGTGGATCTTTCGTTAACCGTGCCATAATCATGTCAGTTTCGTATTTCGAAATTTCAAAAAGCAACTGATGAGACATCGTCCATTAGATCATTATTGTTTAAGCCGTGGGATGGAAACCCTTCATCTTAAAAAGGGGATTCATTCCTGGTTTCCAATACTTTTAGCAATTACATCCTATTTCAGCAAAATAACTTCCGACGGCGCGTCAGGGGTCTCCGGTGAAGGTTGAAGACTCAGACTGTTGCTCGAAGGTTTCCCAGAATCCGGCCATTTCCCAAATGATTTCTCAGGTACGTTTGTCGACTATTTAAGCGCTTCACTTCCTTAACGTGTTTCTGTATTTAGTACTCCTATTTTTAGTGGGTTTATATTCGTACTTTTTAGTGGGTTTCCGAGGCAAAGTTAGGAGCTTTTGTCTAACCGGCCGGGATCGACCGGTTGCTTTTCATATTTTTTTTTCGTCTATCTTCATAGCTTCCGGTTTCCTACTGTCTTTTTGAGTGTTTCTGGGTGATCTTGAGTTGTAAAATCCTTTTTATCATGAAAATGGGAGGATGAAGTGTCAAGATGGATTTTTTTCACCTTGGCCGGACTTGGATTTTCTTGGGTGATTAATTTTCCACCTCGTCCTTTTGTTTTTACAGGATGTCCGAAAGGGAGGACAATGATAACGATGGTATCAATCAATATGCCTCCGGTGGTGAGGAGGAGGCAAGCTCTAGTCGGACCACTAGCGTTAGCAAGGAGATGGTTTTGGTGTGGTCCGAACCTTTACAAGAGGGGTGCCACAAAAAAATAGTTCGCAAGGTAGTTGAAGAGCGAGCGAAAGCCTCTAAGAAAACCACATTGAGAGATATGACGGTTGCAGCTAGGGCTCAAGGCTCTAAACGGAAGGTTGCTAACTGCAAAGACGATGAGGTTGATAATGACGCGAAGAAAACCAAAACTACATGGTCTAACAATCCTGAAGCGGTTGAGGAGGAATGATTAATGGATGCCAATGACAGGGAGGTGGAAAGCCAGTGGCCTGAGATTCGATAGAGTCTCGCCACCCCGGATTTTTTTTAAAACTATAACATATCTTCTGATTATCTTTTCTTTGATTTCCAAGATTATCTTACAAGCGACATAGACTGACCGGGGGGTCAGTTGAAGACATATGGTCTCGTGTTGTTTTACAACCATTTTACAGCAGGGCTTCGTCCACCCTTCGACCCTTTTTTTCATTGAGGTAATGGACAAGCTATCCGAATTCCCCTGCGACTTTGTTCCGGGAGCGGTATGGATAATTTCTTCTCTCATAATTATGTGGTGGTTGTTGAAGCATGAACCCACTCTTTCTACTTTTATGCGGTTCTATAACTTTGGGAAAGCCGCGACAAACGATCCTCTTTACACCCGCAATCTTTTACTGGTCAGAGCTAAGGTTAAGACGTGCCATCTATTTTATTGGTTTCCCATGAAAGTGAGGGATTGGGAGCGACATGTCATTGTCTTTGAATCCAGTGTTGGATGGCATTTTTCAAAATATAAGGCTCGGCCTGAGAGAATGGTGAATTGGCTCACCGTTCCTAAAACTCTTGAGCCTTGCGAGCAGAAACTTATTGACAGGATTCATGATCTCCTTGGATGGGACGGTACAAGCCAGAAGAGAGTATTCAATTGGAGATCTCTGGTTGATACTCGTCAACCTCAAGCACCCTTGCAGGCATTCCTGGTCCGGCTGTCACTAGGCCAGCTATTGTTGAGATAATAAAAATGTAGACCGATATGGATTGGTATGCGGAGTCCCATCATCTCAAATCTTTCCCATCCGTATGCTGATTTTGCTCTGGAAAACCCAGAGATTGGATGCACAACGATCCCCGTAATGTCGTCTTCCTTCTCTCAATTTTAGATTTCATCGTTTCATTTTCATTTGTTTGTCCTTTCTTTTCATTTTTGTGTAATATTAACTATGCGAATTTTTCAGATACCATGGTTGATGCCGTTGAGGATAGAATCACCCGGCTCGCAAAGATAAAGGAGCAGAGGAAAGTCAATATGGCTCTCCAAGTTAATAGCTCTTAGGCGGCTCTTTAAACCGTTGATATGTCTACTCTATCTACTGATGCTGCCTCTCTTGATGAGCCTCTAAAAATGGCAATCGATGGTTCGAAAGCTAGTGCCACAAATAAATCCAAAAGGAAGAGGGGTGCTGGTAGATGGAAGTCCCCGACTGAGTCTATTGATGAGGGAACTATTGTGGGACAAGAGACGGATCCCATGAAGCAAAGTAAGATGAGCGTGGGCAGAAAAATCACAGCTGCTGCTCTCAAGTCTAAAATCATCAAGACTACCGCTACAGATCCAAACCTTAGGGGCGCTTGTCCCGTGGCCGCCATTGTTGACTTAATAGAGAGTCCACTCAAGCCGACTCATAAGTGTAAGTAGACAATGACCGGTCCAACGAAACCGCCACCACCTACGAAGAGGGTTCCGGTCGGCGCCAGGTGTCGGCCTGCATTGTGGATGGATAAGGATTTCATGGCAAAGCCTTTGGAGTTGAGGGACGTGGGGAAGATGGCTACTTCCATTGCTGACGTGTTACCCCTGAGAAATTTAAAGTTTACTCAGCCTACATCAGGTTATGGGTCGAGGTATCATTTCCCGTTGTGAACAGGAGGATTTGGTGGCATCGTCGGTGACTGTGGATCTGACGAATAGCTCTCGTCGTTTGGCCGGTGCCATATGGTTTGTTAAAGTTATGGAGAGCACAGTAATTAGTCCTCCCGACTTTCCTTATAATTATTCTTTCTATGACACATGAACTGTGCTTTCATTAATGCTTTTCTTTTTCAGGTTGGCACTGAGCTTTTCCAGGCCAAGTATGAGCATGAAGAGGAGCATAAAAAGTCCCTTAACCGGAATTTTGAGCTGAAGACGATGTTGAAAAAGGCTGAGGGGCTAGTCGTTAATGCTAAGGATAGGGATGCAAAAGGTGAAAAATAAACTGCCGATCTTCAGGCCAAAATTGCTCAGCTCCGTGCTGAGAATTAGGTCAAAGCTAAAAAAGCTCCAGAGGCCAGTGAATTGTTGTAGGCCATCGAGGCTCAGAGGGTTGAGGCCATTTCCCAGTGTGCGGGGCAGCAAAAATGGATTGATAATCTTACTGCCGAGTTGAACGCGGCTGTTGCTGACCTTATAAAGCATCTCGATAAGTTGAGGCTAGCGAGGGAGGACAGATATGACTAGGGGTTTTACCATGTGGTGAGGTGCCTTAGGTCGGTTTTTGGGACTAATGCCGTTGATCTGAAAACTCTGTAGAGTTGGCTGCTCACACCTCAATTTCATACCAATCTGCGAGTCCATCATCCTGATCTCCCCTATACAAAGGTGCAGCTATCTGATTTCGTGGCCAGATGTAGGAAGGATGATGAACATGTTTGGAACCCTCCGCCGGTCAATGCGGTTAACCTTTGTTCCATGATAGAGGAGATGAAGAGGCTAACCGCATAGGGTAAGGGAGATTCCGAGGAACTCGGGGCCCGATGGTTGTAAAGCTTCTGGTGGTGGAACCGATGGTGGAGCGTAGAGTGTAGATTCGATGGGTACTCCTCAGCCGGGTGAAGAGTTCTTGAATCTGACTGGTGACCACCCCGAGACTCCTCATTCTAAACGATCTTAATTTTCATGATTGTAATTTCATCAAACTTGTTGACTTTGGCCTTGTTACCAGTCAATTTCCGGTTTTTTAATATCCTGGTCGTGACTTTATGGCCGCTGATTTGGCCTTTTTGATGTATGCTTGCTATTTTCATATCTTATGAAGTGTATTGGATTCGCTCTCATACTCTGTTTTGCTTTTATTCTGCTCTGATCTTTGTGCGTTGCTTGAGATAGGCCCTTTATTTGAGTTACTAGAAGACTTTAGATTTAAGCGTGTATGTACATGCGGCCCCCATTATTTTGCCGAGGTCGATGGTTCTTAACCGTCGGGCTCGCTAAAATATTTCCAACTCTGAAATTTGAATCCGAGAAATTGTGTGCGGCCCTCTTGTATTCAAGAAAGACTTCTTTTTCTTTTGTTGGGCCTTCAGTCTTTCCTTTTTCTCATTCCGATGTAAGAAGGAGATCTTTGCAAGAGGAACCGGAATCGGACTTCTCATATTTATACCAGAACTTCCAAGGAGTACTTGAATCACAAATCCAAAGGATTTTGCGAAGTTAAAAATCCCTCCGCATGACAAATTTATGCATTCTTTTCTCTGATTAGTAGATCCACCATTTTTCGTAGATGTACTCTCCTTAGTTGAAGCTTCTATTTGTATCCACCACATACAATAATCTAAATAGGTCTAATGTGAGAGTGATTTTCATAAATGTACCTCCATATAGGCCTCTGATGATCATGTCACTGAGAGTCCGAAAGTTGTTGTTCATCATCAGTGTGCTACTCTTAATCGTGATTTATGTATTCTTATACGGCGCTATGATTTTGAAGAATTGCGTTATATTTGCAATATGAACGAGCGTGGCTTTTGCGGTCTCTCCATTCTCTAGATTCATCACACAATGGAACGTGCCATTGTTAATGTGCACGACATTCCCTTGCATATGCGTGATGATCTCGCTGTTTCTTTTATTATAGACAGCGTTTCTCCAAAATTCTAGTAGATCATCAGGACTGTAATTTGGAGCTCGATAGTCAATGAGTTTATCAAGATTCATTCTCTGAAAGTAGTTTACAGTGGATGTGGCATATCGAGAATTGTCAGAGTTGGTTAAAAAGCTATCTAAGTGAAAGGTTTGTCAGTTCGGATTTGATCTTGAACCTTTTTGGAATAACTGTGTATGGCCTTTTCTAGAATATAAGTGAATATGATGAGGAAGATGGGGTTTTATCTTTGAGTAGTGCTTTCAAATTTTGAGTTGAAAGTGTTTTCGTGGAGGGTGGTCATAAAGATAATGGATGGTTATGATAAGAAAAATCTGGGGATCGTGTGTATCAAAGCACCGATCGTAAGTCTTCTAGCCGTAATGATGGCTTTGTGCTTCAAAGAACGTGATATGTCCATAACTACGCCACTTTATTGTAGTTTAGAGATGCTAACCGTTTGCTCCATGCCATCAAAATTTTAATCAATAGATGTCTTGCCAATGTGAGCTCGCCGCGTGTCTGATTTCATTGAAACTCCTACAAATCCTCTGATAACCCTTCGTATATCGTGATTTGAAATTCCAAGTGGTCTGAATATTAATAACTCCTTGTCGCACTTGATTAAATAATCACTTGCTCATTAAAGTTGTAACACTTTTCATCATAAATGTGATTTGATACAACATCGTATTCTTCTTTATCATAATAAATTCCCTTTATCTGATTGACTTGCTTCATAGTCCTTCTTTGAAGTCCCATTACTAGTCTGTGTCCATTGATCATCTGGTTTGTCTTCAGACTAGCTTTATTCATCAATACTAATATATAGACCTAACAAATGTTTGATAACCAAATGTTTTGGAAATGAACATTAATTTGAGAAATCATTGAACATAAAGACTAATCTCCTAATGATAAAGATTAAGTACACTAGTTAATTTCAGATGAATATATGAAATATGAAAGATTCATTAGTCTAAGAAGACTTCTCAATTCTGTGAATCTGTTTTCACAAAGTTGTTTGGTGAAGATGTCGGCAAGTTGATCGTCTGTTTTCATGTGGACTAATCTCACATCCCCCTTTTCCACTTGATCTCATATGAAATGATGTCTAATATCAATGTGCTTAGTCTTGGAATGTTGAATTGGATTTTCTGATATTGAAATAGCACTTGTAATGTCACGCATGGTTGTGATCCCTCTTTCTTCAATGCCATAATCTTTGAGTTGTTGTATTATCCATAAGACTTGTGCACAACAACTTCCGGAAGCTACATATTCTACTTCAGTTGTAGATATTGCAATGGACTTCTATGGACTTCTGCTTCTTGCTAAACCATGATACTAGTATGTTCCTTAGCATTTGACATGTACTAGATGTACTCTTTCTGTCCACTTTGCAACCATCATAGTCTGCATGTGTGTTTCCAACCAGACTAAAATCTCCTTCTTTTGGATAAAATAATCCCAAGTCAATCTTTGACATATTTCAACATTCTCTTTGCAGCATCCAGATGACTTTCCTTTGGATATGATTGAAATCTTGCACATACTCCTATAGAAAATGATATGTGTGGTCTTCTAGCAGTAAGACGTAACATGAGACTATCAGACCTCCATATTTGGTTTGATCCACACTTTTCCCAATGATGTGTTTGTCTAAATCTAGAGTTGCTGACATGGGAGTTACAGCTTTAGCACTTGATTCCATTCCATACTTTTTGATAAGATCTTTGATTCCATTCCATTCCATAGTGGTTGATGAAGATTCCATTTTCTAACTGTTTAATTTGAAGCCCAAGAAAATAAATAAGTTCTCCCATCATACTCATCTAGAATTTGCTCTTCATCAAATTTACAAACTTTTCACATAGCTTGGAGTTCTGACATGCAAATATGACATCATCTACATAGATTTATACCAAGAGTGTGCAGTCTTCATGTTAGATTCTGAACAATGTCTTGTCTATTGTTCCCATCTTGAATCCATTATCCACAAGAAATTTTGATAAAGTTTCATACCAAGCTCTTGGACCTTGTTTCATACCATATAGTGCTTTGTTGCGCTTGTATACTTTACCCTCTTGTCCCTTGATTTCAAATCCAGGTGGTTGTTGTACATAAACAACTTGTTCAAGTAATCCATTTAGAAAGGCTGATTTGACATCCATTTGATATACTTTGAAGTTCTGATGAGCAGCATATGCTAGGAATAATCCGATAGCTTCAAGTCTTGCAACCGGTGTATATGTCTCATCAAAATCATTGCCTTCAGCTAGAGAATAACCTTTAGCAACCATTCTGGCTTTGTTTATGATTATAACTCAATTTTTATCCATCTTGTTTATGTAGACCCGTTTAGTTCCAATGACATTTCAGTGGTCTGGTTTGTCTATGAGTTCCCAGACTTGATTTCTCTCAAATTCATTTAGCTCCTTGATAACGCTCTAAATGGTACCAATAATTATACCCTTATTCTCCCCGAATTCTGCTCAAGAAAGGATAGATAAGCTCATTATTAAGTGGAATATATGTTAAATGCTATGTTCATGTTTCTAGGATCATAATTCTGCATCTATGTTATTTTCCTGAAGATTTAGTACGGTTTTGTCTCGTTTTGCTTGTTTTATAGAATGTACCGAATCTGGAGCATCGGATAATGGATCTGGACAGAAAGAAGCATATTGGGCTAAGTTATTAAAGTCCAAGAAGAATTCTGCTGAAGAAAAAAGGAGAAAAGTCGGCCCGGTTTACAGAGGGCTAGGGCCGGTACACCGGGACTTGTTGAACACGAAATCGATTATACCGCCTCTACTAGGTCAGTTAGGGTTTTAGAGAGTCATAAGTAGGCTATTGTATCTATATAAGGCCGCATATACTGATTATTACATAGTTCATTATCAAATCTTCAAATACATTATCTAATTTGATGAAATAAAGTTATTCCAAGATTTTGATGAGTTATTTCTGGTTTTCTCCATTACTCCACCATCTCTAGCTTGAGTAGATCGAGCTAGTTCTCCATTGTTGAAGGTATGAACTTTGAACGTTACTTTTTGTCTTCAATATGGTAGATTTGTTCGTATTTATAGGTTTTATTTAATTTGTATGTTTAAAGACCCCATATAGATCCAGAACCTCAACTCAGTGATGATGTGGATATAAATCTCAATGTATATGACAAATCCAGAGGAGTTCCATCACTAAGTAATTTCTCAGAAGAAGAAGAAAAGGAGTTGTTGCAAGTAACTGACAATATACAAGATTCGTTAGAGCAACAAAAGGATGTACATTCAAACAACGAAGCTGTAACAAACAATCAAGGAAAGGTACATTCTTCAACTCAGTTATCATCTACTGAACTCACACAAAGAAAATCTGAGCTTGTCAAGATAATGGAAAAACTCACACTTGACTTGAAATTAAAAGATATAGAACTTGGCAAAGCAAAAGATTGGGATGATTTTCCTGAAACTGAGATGTCAAATCAAGCTGAAAGGTTATTATCCAGTAAATTTGACAAAAGCAATGATAATTCCCCATCCTTACCCAGTATTGAGGTCTCAAAGAGTTTAAACTCTAGACACCAGGATACTGGAAGACCTAGTGGATTGTACAAAGGAAATAAAGATGATAAATCTAAAAGAATCCTTGTTAAATCGACTAAATTTGAGCGTAATGGTCTATCTAGGAAAGAGATGAGAAAGGTTAATTCTCTCATTAAATAAACTGAGGTTTATACTTTAGTAACTAATCCAGCCGGACCCAAGAAGTGGGTACCGAAGAAAACGTAAAACTGTTTTGCAGGATAAGTCAGTTCTTATGTTGCTAAAACTGAAGAAAACTGACTTCTAGGCAAAAGCTGATGAAGGGCAAATTGGTCAAAAGCAAAAAAATTTCCAGCTACCATCTGTCGCTTGGGCTGAAAGGACAAATCACCTAAAGCCATGTGTCAATCAAGGAGAAGAAGTAGATGCACATCCCTACAAATCTTATTGATTGCGACACGACTCTTATTGAAAATGATTGGAAGACTCAGAAATGCATTTTTTACAAAATCTTGCTCAATCAATTTCAAAACATTCCAAGTTACCCCAAGAATTCTTAATCCATGGAGCAATACAACATTGATGAAGGAATCACCATAAGTCTGGATGATTTCAGCCAAAAATTCTCAAACTCCATCCTTTCAACCCAGATTGCAGATAAAGTCAAAAAGATTCGAGGACTTGAGAATTTGATTGATACAAAGGTCAATACGTTGCACCCAGAAAATATCAAAGACTTCTACAGAAATGCAGTAATCGCTGATGATGGAAAGAGTTTCAGGACAGCAGTTCAAGATACGAGCATTACTATTGATGAACAACTGCTTTCCCTAGTCTTTGGCTTGGATATAATTGGAGGATCATCATCTCTCACTTTTGGAAATGAAGAAAAAGGCAAACTTTGGAATATCACAGCACTCAACAAAAATGAGAAGAATTTCATTGGATCCATTTATCAACAGAAACAAGAATTCGCATTCTTGACAATTCTCCTGACCAAAAATGTCATTGGTCACACCTTGAATCTTTATACTCTGTCAACAGAGAACATGAAACTGATCTATGCTATTTGGGTTGAAGAAATACTGGATTGGAACAAGTTTGTTCTCAAGCAACTGGTCAAACAAATTTCTGACGAAAAAGCAAAAGCCAAAGGAAGGAAGGCTACTAGAGAAAAGTTTTTAATGAAAAGGGATTCACTTATCTGGTTCAAAGAATACTGAACCATTTCTCCATCTCAAAATCCACAGAAACAGGAGTAAAACAGAAATCAGAGTGCACTGGAGCAAAGAAAAGGAAAATCGTCGAAGAAGAAAGGAGAGAAACTTCAATCTCCAACTCAAGTGAAACTATAAATCTCGATGATAGAACCTTGAGGAGACAAAGAAGGATGTGGAACAAATTTCTTAAAATGAAAACTGAAACTGAAGACACTATCCTAATTGAAGATAAAACTGAGGAAAGTGAACTATGAACTGAGATGCATGAATAATTTACTGAAGAGCAAAGAGAAGCCTTGGAAGATGCTGAATTTTGCACGACTGAGTATGAGAGAGAATTATGAAGTCATGACTTTCATTTTCATTATCATGAAGCCGGCTCCTCATCTCAAGTTCATGAAGCATCCACAAGCTAATCTGCAACTGAAGGATCTCAATGCTAATTAACTGAAATTGAAGAAAGATTGGAAGGATTAAAAGAGACCATCGAAAGCCTAATGTAGACTCTACAGCAGAAACTTTACAATTTACATGAATTAATTGGAAAAGCATATTACTTAGGTCTAACCAAATACTCCAACATCATCACCTAGCGCAAGTTTTTTGAAGAAAGCTTCTGCATATCTTCAAACAAGGGGGAATATAAAACTGAAGGTAATGAAGCTGAAGGTGATGCTGATGCTGACAAAGCTGAGGAGGTCTATGCCAGACTGTTGGTTGAAGAACAAGACAGACAAGTAGATGCTGATCTACTTGCAATTCAACAAAATGGAGAAGCAGTTGATAATCGGATTGAAGAGCTAATTGCATAAGAAACCTTTGAAGAAACAAGAATTGAGGAAGATGAACATCAGGAAGAAGCTTGCAATTTGTGTCAGATTGAAGGAAAATTTAAAGGCAGATGGAGGCAAAGAGAAAAAAACTGAGGGGGAAGATGAAATGAAACCAGAGGGAAAAGCTGAAAAAGAAAAACATAACTTGATTTTCAAACGAAAAAAGTGAAGGTAATGGAGGTGGAGATTAAGGAAATTTTGGTAAAGCTCAAAAACCAAGAAAACGAAGAAGCAAATCGGCTGATCAATGAGTATCTGGATATCAAACCAAGAGATAATGAATCATAGAAGAAGGAAAAGCAAGGAGGCTTCAAGAAACAAAAAGAAGCATTTTTCTTGGTGAAAAGATGATGATTTTGGAAAAAGGAGAATTGTAATCAATCCAGTTATTCAGTTCGCTTTGTAATAAACTCAGTTGTTCGTAGTTTGTTATTTTAATTTGTTATTATTTCTTGCATTATTCTCTTATTATTGCTTTTAGGGAGGGTTATGATACATCATCAAAACGGGGAAATTGTTGGAAATAATATTTGTGTTTTGATGATGATTTATCACGTACTTAGTGAGATCACTTAACAACCCTTGATGATGAAGTCATAACTAGTTGTTATAGTGCATAATGGAAGAAGAAGCAAGAAATGGTCTAGAGAAAAATGCACAAGTTCTATCTAGAGTCTGAACTTTGTATAGGTTGTTTCAGACAAGCATTGTAATATATAGGAACTAGGCGAACAGCGGAGTCACAGCAAGAAAATTGAGTATGCACATGGAAAACTGAAGGATCAGGCTCAGTTATAAGCAAACTGAAGAACATAAGTTCACTGAGGGACACAAACTCGGTTGGCTTATCTAGAAGACTGAAGAACTAAGGAACACAGACTCAGTTGTTGAAGACTGAAGAACTGAGATGGAAAACTCAGTTAGAAGATGATTAAGTCATTACTATAAGTCAGGATTTAGGCAAGTCTGTGGTGACCTGAAACTGGACTATAGATCATGTAAAACTGAATAATCTTAAGGACAAAGAATATCAGTTACCAAGAAAAGAAGAAACTGAATGGTGTACCCTGACTTAGTCAACTGAAGTAAAAAAATCAAGTATACGAGGTACTCAGTTTGAAGAAGAGTAGAAAACTGAGTTAAGGCCTTGTTCAATTTGAAACAACAAGACAACAAAAAGTCGTACATATGAACGTTGTCTAAACGACAATATAACGGCCACATCACCCCTATAAATACACAGAGGGAAGTGCTTAAAAAAGAAGAGTGAGAGGGATCTGAAAAAGGTTTTAATAGCATATATCTAAAGATCTAGATCCAGAAAATCAGATTTCATATCCAGAAAAGAGGAAGCCAACAGAATTGCCTTGAAGATTAAAAAGAAAGATCCAGTAACCCATTAAGGGGGAAGAAGGCATCTTGGAGCTGCAACGTCATATCCAGAAGAAGCAAACAGCTCATTGAATTAATCTCTTGATTAATTCTAAACCTAACCTTTGTGAAAAAGGGTTGGTTGTGCATAGTTTGAGGAGAGCAACTTCGCCTTTCCTCATACGGTTGCAACTTGGTTGCCATAGCTGTTGGTGCAGTTTGCGGACTGTGTTTCTGTTAGTAGTGAGCTGGTGAAGGAGTCATTCCACCTCCGAATGATCAGTGTGCAGAGTGAAGGGAGCAATCTTACCTTTCTTCATTATGTGTAGACAGTGAAAATAGGGTGTCGTGAAGGACTGTCATTGGGCTAGGATTTTGTAACAGTTATCTCAAGATTCTAGTGATACCTCCTACACCACAGGAGAAGGGGAGACGTACAGGATTACACCACCCGGAACATCCATAAACAAACTCTGCTTTGATTTACTTTACGCATCTATACTTATGCTATGATTGCTTTAATTATTACATTATCATGCTATTACTTACTCAGCAAACATTAGACACTGAGTCGGCACAAATCTGATACATAGGAGGTTTAGATCTTTACTGACACATCTATTGCACAAAAGGCTTAATCTTATCCGCTGCAAGTTAATTCAGTTCTCGCATTAGCAAAACTGAATTAACTAACTCCTTACAAGTTTAAAGGACATGAACAAAACTGAGCTGAGCATCAGTTAAAGTTTGGCAAAAACTCAATTCCTGGGGTACTTCCAGTTTGGGAAAGTTTTGGTGACAAGTTTATTCACCCCCCCTCTAAACTTGTGTTAGCCTTTCCAAGGGACCAACACATGCACCCTAAAGAAGTCATAGGCCTTCCTAGGAATCCTACACAAAGTGTCAAATTCAAGGCAGAAAGTTGAAACACCCCTAGACGACCTTCAGATTTAGGCAAACAAACATCCTCCCAACATTTTAAAGATATCATGTTAGAGTCACAAGTGGCTCCCCACAAGAACGTCCTACACATCTGATCCATCTTCAACTTAACACTGCTAATAATACGATAAATGCCTAGCCAAAAGCAGTACACACCGTGAATAATAGAAAGAATAAGCTGAAGCCTGCCAGCATAAGATAAAGTAGAACATTTTCAACTACAGAAGTAATTCCCCAAAGTTGCAAACAAGGGGTCAAAATGTACAACATTCAGCCTAACAGCACACAGAGGAATACCAAGGTATCTAATAGGAAAAGCACCCTCCTTTAAACCAGAAATATCAAACAAAACATCCTTATCACAATCAGACAGACTGGGACAAAACATCTCCGATTTGAGCATATTGGCTACGAAACCAGAACATTCTCAAAAAACATTCAAACAGTTCCTCAGTAGGGTGACTGAAATGGGATCACCCCTAGCAAAAAGCATCAGATCATCAGCAAATGCATGGTGATTAATCTGAAGATTTTGTCAGCCAACATTAAAATTGAACGCAAAATCTTCTCCTAAAATCCTCAGCATACTAGAAAGATACTTTATTCCAATAACAAACAAGAAAGGTGATAGAGGATCACCTTGTCTAAGTCCTCTCTTGCCATGAAAACCCCCCTTCATTTCATCATTGATAGATAGAGAGTAGGATGCAGTAGAAACACATATCATAATCCACCTCACAAACCTATCATGTAAGCCAAAACTCCTCAGAACATCCTCCAGGAAGGACCAATGGACTGAATCAAAAGCTTTCTTAATATTCTCCTTGGTCATACATCTTGGAGGACCCCTATTGAGACCATAATGTCTAATAATTTCTTGGCAAATGAAGATGTTATCAGACATAGCCCTACAATCAACAAAACTAGTCTGAGCCTCATCAATTAAATATGGCAAACAAGCAGACAGTCTATTGGCCAAAATTTTAGAAATAACCTTGTAGGTAACATTATAGCAAGAGATAGGTCTGTAATGGCCAACAGAGTCAGCATGAGCAGTCTTAGGGATAAGAGCAATAACAACATGATTAATCTGCTTTAAAATATCATCAATAGTGAAGAATTCCAATGCAGCATTTGTAAAATCCCTACCCATAATGTCCCAAGATTTTTCAAAGAAACCAGTAGAGAAACCATCAGGCCCAGGAGATTTATCATCAGGGAAAGAAAATAAAGTCTCCTTGACATCTACAGCAGTAACCTCCCTCACCAGGTCCTCCAAACAATCCCTAGGAACTGAAGGACCAGCATTCACAACATCCACATCAATTGGGGTAGCTTGAACGTTAGTACCAACTAAATCAGAAGAGAAACCAACAAAAGCATCTTTAACCTGATTATAAGAAGTAGTGAAAGAACCATCAACCAACCTAACAGAAGAAATATGCCTTCTAACATTATTCTTTTTCACCGGAGAATGAAAAAACTTTGAGACTCTATCACTAAGCTTCATATAAAGCCCCTTAGCTTTCTGAGAAAGAAAACTAGCCTCACCAGATTCCAAACCACGATAGACCTTTTTGTGATCCAATATCTGAGAAGCCAAAGACTCACTAGGCATCAGATTATACTGTGATTGCAGATTGCCAAGCACCTCAAGAGCCCTCTCTGACCTGATAGAAACATGAGCAAAGAGCTTATTATTTAATGCCTTCAAAGGTTGCTTGAGCCTTTTCAATTTTTTACATAATTGATACATGGCAGTACCATCAACATCTTGACTCCAACTTTGAGCAAGAACATCCTTATAGCTTTCATGCTGTAACCATATATTAGAGAACTTGAAATGCTTCATTCTATGAACAGGATCAGTAGAAAGAGTAATTCTACAAGGAGAATGGTCAGAATGCAAGCCAGCAGGTTCAAAAGAAACAAGATCATTTAAGTTCCAGTCATACCAAAAGGCATTAACCATTACTCTATCAATTCTAGTAAACACTCCACAGGAAGACCAAGTGAAGTAGTCACTAGAATAATTCAGATCAGAAAGATTGTCATCCAAGCAAAAGTCCACACCATCCTGCATCTCATAATCAGTAGGGATATTACCATTCAATTTATCATCCACAGAAAGAACAGAGTTAAAATATCCCAAAACCATCCAAGGAAGCAGGGAGCAGACAGTTAATTCTCTAATTTTATCCCACATTGCTTTTCTATCACCAACTGTATGCAAGCCATACAAAAAGGTGACCAGGAAGCTATCTCCAGAAACCAGAATTTTTACCTTGCAGTGAATCCACTGTACATCAACTTCCAAGACATCCACATAAATAAAAAAAGGGTCCCAAACAACCAACATCCTTTTACTAACATGATGATCAAAATTATTTACAAATTTCCAAGAAGGGATTTTGTTGTTCATAAAGAAATCCAAATTATTTTAAGCCAACTTTATCTCAAGGATTCCAAATAAAGTAATCTGGTGCTCCCTGAGGAACCTAACAAAAATGGATTGTTTAAAAACTTTATTGAACCCTCTCACATTCCAGAAACCAATCATTTATTTCTACCAAGAGGTGCTTTACCTCTAGAGACAGCAACATCAACTGATGCAGCATCATTCTTATTCTTATTTTTCTTCTTCTTTTTGGAACCCTTGGAACCAAAATCATCTTTCACAAGTTCTTCATTATCTATTTGATCAGCCCAAGAAACATTCTTCAACAGAGATAAAACATCAAAAGAGTTAGCAGTTATAGCTTCCTTCCCTCTCTTTCTTTCACTGTTCTTGGGAACACCAGAGGTGCTGCCAGCCGGAGTATAAGCAGACTTTTTATTGCTATCAGTAGACTTAGCAGCAGCAGACTTATTCTTGTTAGCAGTGGCCTCAGCAGGCTGTTGAGAGGTATCAGTAGGTTCCTGAGGAGCATCAGTAGGGGCATAACCTTTATTTTTACTCCCATTCTGTTACTTATTGCCAACAGATGGCTTCTTATTTCTTGAAACATACAACCGAGGGGCATCCATTGCATCATTACAAACAGCAAAATTGTTTCCCAACTTTTTTGCAAGAAGTACAAACCTTGGGCAGATCTTCATATAAAACTGGTTGCACTAAACATTTTCCACCAGGCAAGTTAATGAGGATGACATCAGGCAAATCCACACTCACATCAACATCAACCAAACATTTAGCAAAACTCAAAACCTTTTTTAGTAGCAGTGACCTTATCAGTAAATTGGGGAGCACCAAGGTAAGAGCAAATCTTACTCAAACATGTATCTTTCCACAATTTGAGAGGCAAATTAGGCAGCTGAACCCATACAGGAACCAAAGAATTGGCATCCTTGTAAAAGTTAAATAACCGGCATTTTCCTAAGAAGTAATGTCTTGCCAAATGCATAAAAGGGGCCATCTTGTAATACATCATCTAAATCAGAAGGCTTGTCAAACACAAAGACAATCCAACCAGAGTTACGATAATGATAAGAGTACTTCCTAGGCCAAGAATTAACAATCTTCTGAACAGCATCCCTCCCAGTAAAATTTGAAGGAAAAATACCAATCAGACTCAGCTTCTCAATGGAATCATCATCCAAATCTGCTAAATCTAAGTCAAGAAATTTACCAACTTTAGCTTCATAGGTCCGTAACAGTTGGGATCAGACCCAACTGAAGCAGAAGTTGCCAACCTTTTCTTTGTTTTATTTTGTCTTTTTCACAGGAATATCATAACACTTTAGAGATGCGATCAAAAAGGGGTTGAAAAGAGCAAACAAGTCAAGCAATATGCCTCGGACAATATTGAACGTCACTCCGATTTCCATATACCCTGGATCTGAAGCTAGAGAGCATTCTGAAGCTATTAAGAAGTGGGTGGAAAAAGAGAAAGAAGCAATCAAGCAAGAGCCTGAAGAGAACTTAAAGGAGTATAGCACGTACTGTCCAGGTGAGTTCCCTATCAAGCTAATTGAAATACCATCTTCAGATTATGATTCTGATGATCTTGAATAGGATCCTGACATGATGTTCTCTGAGCCTGAGGATTACATAGACTCAGACACCGTGGTGAAGTTAGGAAACCCTGGGACATTCTGACTCCCGTTTTCTGTTAATGGTATATCAATAGGATAAGGTCTCTGCGACACTGGTTCGAGTTGCAACATTTTACATTTTCCCTCTGCCTGAAGATTAAACTTCCGGTCGTTATGAATCAAACTCAAACCATGACTTCCATCGATAGGACTAGAGATATGCCTGCTGGTCTGCTCAGGAACTGCTGGATTAAGGAAGGAGAGTTCACTTTTCGAATTGATGTTATAGATGTACCGGAGGACCCAAGTGCCCCAGTTTTGTTAAGAATACCTTTCTTAGCGACAAGCAGAGCAGTCATGGATTTTGATAATGGGGAGATCACTTTGAGGTTGAATAATGATGCAGTATCTTTCAAAATCTTAGACCCTCAAGATAATAGGCTGGAAAGTTGCAAGATGACGTATGATTCAGGAAAGGTGGAAATTATAGAGATAGAAAAGGAAGGTCATAAGCATAGAGAGGTTGTAGTAGAAACCGTTGAGCTGGAATTCATGAGGTTAATGCTGAGAGAGAGAGAGAGAGAAGAACAAGACCACAACAAAACGCTAACGGAAGCTAGTCCTTCCATGTTGCGTAGTGAACGCTTGGAGCTTAAAGTAGGGAATGTGGAATCCTTGGGTCAAAAGTCTAACTCTCGACGCAGAGATAGACCTAGTATGCAAGCTAATAGAGATAGACGTGCTAGGAAGAGAGCCCAAAAAGTTTCTGTAAAGATGCAAACCTCGGGAACAAAAGTTTGGCGAGTTAAAGCTCCAAACCCTAAATGATCGGAGATCTGAAGAAAGTCGAGCTGGCGACTATAACTCAGAACTATTTCTTTAAACCCTTAGGTAGATTAGCAAAGAATAAAAGTAGCTGGATGAAGGGACAAGCTTTTTTTCATCCTACCGCACCCTTAGGCTTGAAACCGACAGTTGTTGGGAAGGTTTTTTTTTTACTCATTGTGGTTTCTAGTGAAGTAGGTTAGGATTGAGTCATAAATAGCAGCAGAAAGAATAAGAGCCTAGTCAATTTGACGTCACAATTGAGCAAAGAGGTTGAGTAAAGAGTGCAGAAACGGCTGACAGAGAAATCTGGGGAAAAAGAACCCCCGGTAAACCTTGGATTACCTGCGGGTTACAGAGCATGGATTTTCAGATTTCTTAATGTCAGTTTGTAAAGCTGAAATTTTAGAAGACACATGGAGGACAACGTTGCATCAGACACCACCAGTCAGCAGAAACCGTCCCATTTTCCCCTCTTTTCAAATTTATCTTTCTTTCCTACACTCCACCATAATTCCACCTCAATCCCATCAATCACCCCCTCAAATCCCTCACCCTAATTACTTCTCTCCCATTATCCCACCAAATCCTTCCACCGTCCATCATTTCTCCTATTTAAACCACCCATTCACTACCATTATCAACATTTCTCCCATTATCCCACCAAATCCTTCCACAATCATTTCTCCTATTTAAACCACCCATTCACCACCACAAAATCCGACCACTATCACCACCACATCTCCACAAAAAACCAAACCGTCCTTCCATTATTTCCAACCAAATCACCAACACACCCATTTTCTTCATCCATGTTGCTGTCTAGTGTTGATGTGCTAGTGAAGTGCTACAATTCTTCTTCCTTCTTCAACAACAACACAGTCCCAAAAAGAAAAATAGAAAAATCAGGCCGGTCAATTGGGACCTCCTACCGGTTTACCAAGGTTACCTTTTTCAGAATCAGCATCAGTTCCTGTTATCATTTAAGATGGGTCCTAAGCGTAGCCGATCGCTGTTCGTCCCAGTGGTTATCAGAGTATCTAAAAATATGCTAACCCTTTGATAGACGGGGTTGAGCAATTCCATTCATTGGAAATCTACGAATCGTTCCGAAGGCATTGGAATGCAAGACCAGTTGCTCGAGAATAGGGCATGGAATTGGATGATTGCGGAGATATTTTGCCCCAAGCATTACAAGAAAAATACATATTGGATATGGCTGAGGCACCAACACGGTTCAACGCTACAGTGGTGCGGGAATTCTATGCTTATGTCTCACAAAATCCAGGAGCCACATATGCTATGGTCCGTGGAGTTAAGATTGATTTTTCTACTGAGCGGATCAATACTCATTTTAGGGTTAGAAATCCGCCGGTGGGCCCGGATGAGTACACACCCTCGAGAAACATTGAAAATTTAGAGAGCATGAACATGATAGCTGAATTTTTCAGGGTGCAATGGAAGCGCAATTCTGTTGGATCCCCCACCATCTTCCTAGAGAATGAATTATCCTGGGATCGGAAGATGGTCAACAGATTTGTTTGTGCCCTCCTTCTACCGACCAAGCACACGGTCTCTGTCACCACGAAGAGGGCGTAGTTGATGTTCTATCTTTAGCAGGGATCTCTAGTCAACATCAGTCTCTTGATGCATAGCCGTATTCATGAGCTTGCCGCCACATCTGAGCACGAGCTGTTGCCATACGGGTAGATGATTGACATGTTTGCTTTAAAGGACGAGGTGAAAATTCTCGTCAGTGATGATTGGGAAGATCCTGAGCTGATGATCAGTTCGCAGTCGGTTCGAAAAGTACCAAGACGGGTCAGTCAGATAGTTGAGAGGGAGTATACTCCGGTCCACAGAGCACCCCGGACTTAGAGAGCCTTGCTAGAGGAGCACTCGAGAGAGATTGTGAGTCTGCATTGCAAGATGGATAGGATTATAGACTTCTTTGGCATACCTCCATCGACCCCACCACTTAGGACTGCCCCACATAACCAAGCCTCATCTTCGGCCGTTGCTGCCTCAAGTTTTGGACCACCTCCCGGTTTTAAGCCTAGAGATGACTGGGAGGGTTATTCTGATGAGGATTAGTCTTTTCTTTCTTTTCATTGTTGTTGTTTTCCATTTTCTTGTTTGTATTTTTATTTCCTATCTAGTTGATGTAGCAGAATATTATTAATATAATGCTTTTGTCGGCTTAAATTGTTTGGAGTTATTTATTTTCTCTTTTACTGCCGCCATTTTATTATACGGTTTCTTGTCACCACTATTCTTCTTGGTTTGTTTGAGATACTTAGCACAGATTATTCAAGGACTACTTAAACCCGACGTATTGTACGACGATCCGATTCTTCTATGGTTCCACCCTTAACCGAGCTAACTTCCTTTTCATTTTTCAGTTTTCACCTTACACATTGGGGACAATGTTTCGTTTAAGTGCAGGGTAAGGAACGTCACTTAGCTTCTTAGCATTATATTCCTTGAATTACGTGATTATCTTGATTATGCACGATTCACCACTTAGACTTTGATTCATTTCGACAGAACTTCGAAAAAATATAATATATTTGATCTTTCGAGTTAATTGACTACGTCTTTGTTTCACGGTGTACAAGAAAGGGTAAGTGCCCACTTCTGAAGTAGTTGCGTATTAAGCGCATATTCTGTTATGAGCCACCATTTTAAGCACGTATAACTCACTTTCCGTGGTGTGTAGTCGATAGCATATTACTTTGACTAGAGTTGACCCTAGCTTCTTCCCGAATTATGTTTCACCACGCTTATAAAGGCAAAGGAATTTTGGATTCGGTAGTTCATCAAGAGTGAGACCGTGAGGATAGCTAAATCAATGTTCACCCGCCTAGAAAGAGAAGTGCATTGAAGTATATACATTTATATTCTTTTTGGCAAAAAATTGATTGGACGGAGCGTAAAACGCACGACTTTTGCATAGACCGTTAGACGCAAGCCTAAAAGTAATATATACTTGGTTCTCGATCCGCCTTCCCAGCTCAATTAATTAATAAATAACATGTTTGAGACTTGTTAGTTCGACTACGGGTTGATCTAATGTGAGATTGTCTGCATTACTAAGCGGTTGTGAAAGTTATTATACACACACATTGGCTCATGACATGAAGAGTGTTTAATTTGTTACTGATGGCTTTGAGTGGCATGATCTAGATCTTGACTTTGTGAGGCATAGTTGTTTTTAATTAATTTGGTTACTGATCATAGTGTTATTTCTTTTTCGCCTTTTTTCTCGAGACGATCAAAAGCTAAGTTGGGGGTAGTTGATAACGCTATAAATGGTACAAATAATTATACCTTTATTCACCCCGAATTCTGCTCAAGAGAGGAAAGATAGGCTCATTATTATGTGGAATATATGTTAAATGCTATGTGCATGTTTGTAGGATAGTAATTCTAAATCTATGTTAATTTCCCAAAGATTTGGTACGGTTTTGTCTCATTTTGCGTGTTTTATAGGATGTACCAAATCCGGAGCATTGGAGAATGGATCTGGACTGAAAGAAGTATATTGGGCCAAGTCATTAAAGTCCAAGAAGATGTCTGCCTAAGAAAAAGGAGAAAAGTCGGCCCGGTTTACCGAGGGCTAGGGCCGGTAAACCGAGGACTTGTTGAACACAAAATCGATTCTGCCATGTCTACTAGGTCGGTTAGGGTTTTAGAGAGTCATAAGTCGGCTATTGTACCTATATAAGGCCGCATATACTGATTATTACATAGTTCATTATCAAATCTTCAAATACATTATATAATTTGATGAAATAAAGTTATTCCAAGCTTTTGAGGAGTTATTTATGGTTTTCTCCCTTTCTCCTCCATCTCTAGCTTGAGTAGATCGATCTAGATCACCATTGTTGAAGGTATGAAGCTTTGAACGTTCCTTTTTGTCTTCAATATGGTAGATCTATTCGTATTTATGTGTTTTAGTTAATCTGCAATTTTCAAGACCCTATAATTTACTCATATTAATCGTAATTGAGCAATGTAAATCCAGGAATAGGAAAAGCTGACCCCAGTAAACCGGCGGTCTATACCAGTTTACCGAGGCATTATTTAGAAAACCTAAAACTGGGATTCACTATAGCTATGTTGATCGACGGGTTTAATTAACGGTAGGTTAGATCTGGCCAATAGTGAAGTGCTAATCGTGTGTGCATTCACTAATACACACGACGTACTAGCAAGAGTACTAGGTCAATCATAGTATAGCAAGGGCGAGTCAAGGTCGATCTCACAAAGACTATTATTTAATAATGATAAATACAACCACAATTCATAGGTCAACCGGATAGGGGTGGTCATTGACCAACATAAAAGATTAGTAAATAAAAGCGATGCAAATAAACCAATCAACAATCATGTATCGAAAAGGCATTAACCAAACTATTCATAACTAATATCCCATTAATCCACATCTGATCCATATTTGTAATTAAGCTACGGGTGCAATTCCTAACTGTTGGAAATAAAATTTATGTTTTGATGATAATTCATCTTATTTGTTTAAAGTGTTATCTTAATCCCATTAATGAAGTGCTGAAGCCAGCTGTTATAGTGAAAAGCTAAAAGATGTCTAGAACTGAATGTATAAGTTTCACTAGAGTCTGATATTTGTATAGGTTACATCAGACAAGCACTGTAACAGTTAGTGTGTGGTAAAACTAAAAACTGGAAATCATTTAGAAAACTGGAAATCATTAAGACAAGCAAACTCACTCAGGATACACCTACATGGAACTGAAGAAGGTATGTTCGCTAAGAGTTACAGAATCGGTTGACTTATCTAGAAGATCGAAGAACTGAGGGATGCATACTCAGTTATTGAAGTTGAAGAACTGAGGGTTCAAACTCAGTTATGAAGATTACGAGTCGAGACTGTAAAGTTAGACTTCAGGCAAGATTGTGGTGACCTGAACTGACTTTATAGATCTTGTATGAAGACCTAAGAATCATAAGGACAATCAATTCTTAGATGATAATAAGATATGGTGTACTCAGATTAAGTCAATAATAATGAGATGAAAACTGGAGTACTGATATTTGAAGAAGAGTAAAATCTCAGTTAATGCTCCAAGTCAGTTAGGAAACTGACAAGTGAAAAACTCAATATAAAACTGATAAGGAAACTCGGTTTTATATGTCAGCCATCCAACAAACTGAGAGTACATTCGAACGTTGTAAAGGAAGCAATCTCATTGGATGAGTTACTGACACAGCAGAACGGTCAGAAAATATAGCCGTTACAAAAGAGACGTTGATACAATTCGAATTTAACCCAGATGAGCGATGGACCTCACACTATAAATAGAAGACTTTGCACCAAGGAAAAACAATAGAATATACAAGAATCAACAAGCAATTTTGTGCATTAGTCTATTCGAATTGCTATCATCCCTGAACCATAAAAAGATCATATCTAGTATTTCTTCAAGTGTTCAAGCTACAAAGAATTTATCAAGAATCCAACACTTTGAAGAACCACAAATAAGAATCAACTTATTCATTCTCAGCCCAACTTTGATTCTACATCAAAGGTTTTAGACTGTGAAGCAAACCAGGAAGGTTTCGCCAAGGACAGTTGTGACAAGCAGTCGGGTAGACTGTGTTTTTGGTGGTAGCTGGTGAAGAGGCAATCCTACCCTCTAAGGACCAGTGGTTCAAGCATTTGAAGAGCATCAATTATACCTGTTCTACAAATGTTTAGATAGTGACGCTAGGGATTAGCCAAGGACTATTGTTTAGGACTTTTTGTAACAGTTCACCTCAAGAATTTCTAGTGGAATTTTCCTCCGCACCACAGGGGAAGAGAGGATTGACAGGATTACACCACCTGGGACCTCTATAACATCCGCCTTATTTACTTTACGCATTTATTTATTTATTCAGCATTTACTTACAGCATTTTGATACTTGATTGTTATACACCTCACAGTTCACAACTGACATTCATCAGAATTCAGCTCACAGTACTCAGCTTTCGTAAAAGAATAACAAGATCAAGAAAAAGGCTAAAATAATATCCGCTTCCGGTTGACTCAGTTTCAGCTTAAGTCAGTTTGACTAAATCTCAGCTTTGTCAGCTTAACTCCACACAAGTTATAACTGAACTTTAAGTTGTTTAAAATCCAGTTTTAGGGACAAGTTTATTCATCCCCCCCTCTAAACTTGTGTTAGCCTTTCGAAGGGACCAACAATTGGTATCAGAGCAGTGTTACTTTAACAAGATATCATTTGCTCTATATCTTCTCTAGTTGTTCTTATTTGAAAGCTCAGTTTTTCAATTAATCTACTATCAGTCTTCACTCACTCATAATGGATAACAATCAATATGCGAGACAAATGCTTATGTGCAACATGGACAGATTTGACGAATATAAACGTCGTATGCAGGCTTTTCTGGCAGCTACTCATGATGTGATGATGGATGTACTCACTGATGGACCAATCCAGATCACCTACATGCAAACTGAAGGTGAAAGACAAATTCGTGTTCCAAAGGCCAAAGCCGAATGGACTAGTGATGATCACAAGCGAAATAATCTCAACAATGTTCCGATGGACTTTATCCTCAGAACTCTTGACAGCAACATGTACTTGAAGGTGAAAGAATACACAACTGCCAAGGAAATGTGGGACAAACTTCAGTTAGTTTGTGAAGGAACAGATTCAATCAAGGAAAATAAAATTTCTGTTGCAAAACAAAAATTTGAGAATTTCAAGATGAAATCTGGAGAAACCATTGACCAAATGGAGACAAGATTCAGTGCTATCATAGATGAACTAGATCTACTCAAGATTGAATATTCAAAGAAAGTTATCAACACAAGAATCTTGAAGGCATTATCAATGTGCTGGAAAATGAAGGTCACTGCCATGGAAGAATCAAGAAGACTTGATGTAGAGGATTCATTCAAGATCTTTTCAGATTTGAAAGCTTATGAATTCAGTGAAGATTTCACAAGCACAACTGCGATAATCAAAGCTCTAGAAGAACCAAAGACCACAGCACTTGCAGCAGCATCAAATGACATTCAAGAAAACTCATCCAGCAATCTTCATGAATTGGATGAGATGGAAGAACAAATGGCTCTAATGAAGAACATAATTCGAAGAATGAAGAGTGGACACCCAGTCACTCAAAAGTTTATCAAAAGGACTCCTGAGAAAAGAAAAGACGATGAATATCTCTGTTTCAACTGCAAGAAACCAGGACATTATAAAGCTGAATGTCCAGAACTGACCAAAAAGACTCCACCAAGAAGAGTTGGTAGAAGAGCACTCCTTGCTGGAGATGAATCAGTTTATGAAGCTGGTATTGAAAGACTATCGATGCACAGCTTTAATGGCACACATGGAAGATCCAAATGAGGTATGTGAATCAAATTCTAAATACTCGTCCGCTCAGATTTCCATAATAAATGCATGTTCTTCAACTGCTGACTCCAATCAAAAAAACCTAGAATTAGAAGAAACTTTTGACGAATCAGCTAGTAAATATTCAAGCTGGTTATGTGTCAATTAAAGCTGAAAAGGAAAGTCTAATTCATGAAGTTCAAAGATTGAAGTCTGAATTGAAAATGTTGAAACCGACTAAAACCGATAAAAAAAGATTCAGGATCAGCCTACTGCATCAGCAGCAGCAACTGAATCGTTTGCTCAATCAAGTTCAATTACTGGATTCAAATCAGGAAAACCATATAGAGACAAAACTGGTTTAGGATTTGATACACAGCAATCTTCCAATGATAAAACTAGCAAAGTTGCTGGATCTTGTACCAAAACCGGTATTAAGCTTGTAGCTGAGAAACTTCCACAAACCGAGAAAATTCCTGAATCAGGAAAGCCAGTATCACACAGGGTAAATCGGTTTTCTAAGAAGACAACTATATCTACCAACAAAGGTATATCGATGGTAGATCAACTGTATCCAATGGGAACCAAAATGGCAAATCAACTGCCAGATCCACAAAAACCAATCAAGTCAAGAACCAAAAAAATTACAATCAAAGTAAATCTTAGAATATTAATTATTCAAAGATTCACACATTCAGGGGGAAAGGAAGACTATATCCCACCGATGATGATTGGAATTTTACTGAATTTGTGAATAAAACTGATAATGACAATCATTCCGCATCGAGAACTTATCACAAATTTCAGTCCAAAACTCAGCAGAGGGCTAATCTTAGCTCTCAAAGATAAATCACAGGACAATGGTTAGTCCAGACCTCAGTACAGAAGGAATGATGGTTATCATTCAAGCTTTAATAACAAAAAGCATGATGGAAACAAATTTCAGTCAAAAGATCTGAGAGATCATATAAATAAGACACAGTCCAAACATAGATACTATGGGAGTGTGGCTTAGATATATGAAAACAAGTGCAACAATATCCGAAGAATCCCAAAAGGATATATTCCCAGAGTTGTACTGACAATCGACCCCCATGCACCCAAACTGAATTGGGTACCTAAAAACTTTTAATTTTTATTGCAGGATATTTGGTACTTTGACAGTGGTTACTCTAGACACATGACAAAGAGCAAGGACTGTCTCAGTAATTTTATTGCAAAGGATGGACCAAAAGTCAATTTTGGAAGTAAAGATAAACCTGGTTACACCAGAGGTTATGGCACCTTAATCAGAAATGGACTTACAATCAAGAATGTATCGTATGTAGAAGGACTACACTACAATCTACTCAGCACCAGTCAATTTTGTGATATGGGATACAAAGTTACTTTTGACAAAGAATTATGCGTTGTCATCAGTGAATCAGCTTATCAAGTTGTTCTAGCCGGAAGAAGAAAAGAAAACATGTATGTAGTAGATTGGACAACTGCCGTTGCTGAAACTTGTTTACTTGTGCATACCAAATCGGAGATCAATTGGCTATGGCACAAGAAACTGAGTCATCTTAACTTTGATGACATCAACACACTTGTTAAGAAGCAGCTAGTCATTGGACTACCAGAGATCTCATACAAAAAGGACAGTTTGTGTGACGCATGTCAACAAGGAAAACAAACAAAGGCAAGTTTCAAGACCAAATCTCAGCATTCAACAACCAGACATCTAGAACTGCTACACATGGATTTATTTGGACCTATTACACCAATTAGTATCAGTGGAAAGAAGTATACATTGGTGGTAGTAGATGATTTTTCAAGGTACACTTGGGTAATCTTTCTAACCAAGAAAAGTGAATCCAAGCAAAAGCTTACAGAATTACTCAAGAGACTTCAGAATCAAAAAGGAGTTTCAGTTATGAAGATAAGATCAGATAAAGGAACTGAATTCCTCAACAATGTGATTATTGAATATTGTGAAGAAAATGGTGTTTTACATCAACTTGCTTCCACTGGAACTCCTCAACAAAATGGTGTAGCTGAAAGAAGAAACAGAACACTCAAAGAAGCAGGAAGGACTATGATCTGTGAAGCTAAACTACAGGAAAGATATTGGGAAGAAGCAGTTAACATAGCTTGTTACACTCAGAACAGAGCTCTCATGAACAAGAGACATGAAAAGACTCCTTATGAAATTTGGAATGGAAGATAACCAAATGTTTCATACTTTCATGCTTTTGGAAGCAAATGTTTCATACACAATAATGGAAAGGATCAACTTCATGTTTTTTAGCCCAAAGCTGATGAAGGAATTTTTCTAGGATATTCATGTGTCAGCAAAGCTTTTAGAGTATTAAATAAAAGGACACTCAAGCATGAAGAATCAATACATGTAGTATTTGATGAACCAAACTTCCCTGGTGAAACAACTGAAGACCGACAAGAACCAGTTTCTCAGTCTCAGTTACCAGTCACGCCAGAACCAGTTTCAGTTGACATTGGAAGACTACAAATTTTAGAATGTTCAGATCAAGATCAGTCTCAGTTTTCAATTGCTCAACAACCTGAACAACTTCACTCAGATTCAGTTGAACAAGTTCAAGAACCAGTTTTTGAAGAATCAGTTGAACAAAATGCAAATCAGTTGATACAAACTCACACACATCAATGGATGAGAGATCACCCTGAAGAACAAGTTATTGGTGATACTCAGGATGGAGTTCGAACAAGACAACAACTAGATGCTATGATTGCATGTTTTCTATCTCAATAAAAACCTAAAGAAAATGAAGAAGCTTTAAAAGATCCAGATTGGATATTAGCTATCCAAGAAGAGCTCAATGAATTCGAGATAAATCTAGTATGGGAATTGGTAGATAGACCAGTTCATGTCAATATCATTGGAACCAAATGGGTTTTCAAAAACAAACTAGATGAAGATGGGAATATCATCAGAAACAAAGCTAGACTTGTAGCCAAAGGATACTCTCAAGCAGAAGGCAAAGACTTTGATGAAACATATGGACCAGTTGGAAGATTAGAAGCAATCAGATTATTTCTTGCCATTGCAACTCACAAGAAATTCAAAGTTTATCAGATGGATGTTAAAAGCGCATTCCTGAATGGAATTCTTGAAGAAGAAGTATATGTTCAACAACCACCCGGATTTGAAATCAAAGATCAAGCAGATAAAGTTTTCAGACTAAGGAAAGCTCTTTATGGACTTAAACAAGCACCAAGAGCTTGGTATGAAACTCTATCTCAGTTTCTAGTGGATAATGGATTTATCAAAGGAACAATCGACAAAACATTATTCAGGATGAAGAATGGAGAAGATACTCTACTTGTTCAAATTTATGTTGACGATATCATTTTTGGATCAGAAAATGAACAGTTATGTGAGAAATTTGCAAGTTTGATGAAGAGTAAATTTCAGATGAGTATGATGGGAGAATTAAATTATTTCCTAGGATTGCAAGTTAAACAGTTAGATGATGGAATTTTTATTCACCAAACCAAATATACAAGAGAACTTATCAAAAAGTTTGGTATGGAGAAATCTACTGGAATTTCTACACCAATGGGAACCAACATCAGGCTTGATGAAGACAAAGAAGGCAAAGATGTTGATCAAACACTTTACAGAAGGATGATTGGAAGCTTACTCTATCTTACAGCAAGTAGGCCAGATATATCTTTTACTGTCGGTGTATGTGCAAGATTTCAGTCAAAACCAAAGGAAAGTCATCTCACAGTTGTGAAAAGAACTTTGAAATATCTGAAAGACACAGATGGAGTTGGAATTTGGTATTCAAAAGAATGTGAATTCAAGCTGATTTCTTATACAGATTCAGATTATGCTGGATGCAAAGTAGACAGAAAAAGCACATCAGGCACATGTCAGTTACTAGGAAATAGACTTGTGTCATGGTTTAGCAAAAAGCAAAACTCAATCTCAACTTCTACAGCTGAAGCTGAATATATCGCAGCAGGAAGTTGTTGTGCTCAAGTTTTATGGATTAGACAACAATTAAGAGACTGTGGGATAGAAGAAGGAACAATTCCCATAATGTGTGATAACACCAGTGCAATTGCAATTACTGATAATCCAGTTTTACACTCAAGGACAAAGCCCATTGATGTACGTCACCACTTTATAAGAGATCATGCAGAGAAGAAGGATATAATAGTTCTTTATGTACCTACTGAAGATCAGTTGGCAGATATCTTTACAAAGCCATTGGACAAAGAAAGATTTGCCAAATTAAGAACTGAGTTGTGAATAATCAAAGTCAGCTAAATCAGTTAAGCCATAGATTCGTCAAGAGGATTAATCTTTGTTATGTTGGGTGCGCTCATTTAACAGACTAGTCATTGACATCAACAATCTCAAACTGATTAACTGAAACTGAAAATTTGATTGAACTGAATTATCTCTAGAACTGACCTCAGCATCAGTTTTCGTTCCAGTCAAATTTAGTCAAAGGTTGATATGATAAAATCCTCAGTGGTTATGTCACATTAAATTACCGCAGTTCTTTTTGTCAGAATTTCACGTATACACCCCACGATTGTCAGAACAGTACAAGCATCGGTTACCAAAACCTTCATGGAATTTGAAAAGTTGTACCACTCAACCGCCAGAATATCCTACCTATTTATTTAACCTTCGTTCACATTATCTTCATTCGAAATTCAAACTATTCATCTCTTTCCAGAAAGCAACACAAACTCTTCGCAACCCTTTCTCTCAAAATCAAATTTTTGTGTTCACACTCAAATATGGCCACCTCAGATAGTTCGAAAGAAAAACGATTGATCACAGAGCTGGATGAACTAACACTTGAAATGTATGAAAGTATGTGTCAAAACACTCTGTTAGCCAGCTGGGTACGTGAGAAAATCGAGAAGCTACCTGGATTGAGGAACATCTTAGAAGTTCAGTTCAAAGAAAAATGTGATGTGGAAGGCATTTTGCAATTTTGGCAAAATATGCGATTAGTAAGAGACTCCTTGATAACTACAGTATGTGGAGATCGTATCGTTCTCAATGAAAGAGTCATGAGGTCACTCTTTGGCTTCGCAAATACGACAGGAACTTCAACAGATTTAGCCACTCTACCATTGAAAAGAGAAGTTTTTCTTGAGATGCTTACCTTCTCTACAGAACCAATCGAACCAGGTATTCATGTAGACAAAATCAAGCCAGAATTTGGAAATCTCAGCAGATGGCTTAGCAAACACGTCATTGGAAAATCCAAAGGAGTTAATATACTATCAGAAGAGAATATCTATCTCATGAATATAATCTGGGATGGAATAGAATTCAATTGGGTAGGCTATGTTGTAAATCAGTTCAAGAAACAACATTTAGCTGAATTAGACAGTGTGAAAAGAGCTCAAGCTGAAGGACAAGTAACTGATGGCAGATTCTGACTGAAGAAACTGATGGCAGATTCTTAGTGGAATCATTCAGTTTTACTTGAAAAGAATTAAGAAAGGGAAGCAATCAAGGCAAAATGCAACTTCAAAGGAAATCGCAGAAACAACTTCCCAACCTGAAGCAAGTCAGAAAACTGTGTCTCAGCCGGAAGTTGTACACAAAGGGACCAAGCGAAAAGCGGAAACCGCAGAAGCAAGATAAGTTGTAAGACGTTTGTATCCAGAAATCTCAAGTGAAAAAGTACCAACTGAGGTGGAACAACAACATCAACTGACTACGGAAGGTACACAAGAAAACGTCACTACTAACCATACTTCTCAGTTACAACAGCAATCAGTTCAGCAATCAGCACAAGTCTTCGAAGCTGACAAAATCATCAAGCTAATGAAAATGAAACTTCAACCAGAATTGTTGCCTCATCCATAAAACTTGAGCACATCTCTTAATTGTTGCCTCATCCATAAAACTTGAGCACAACAGCTCCCAGCTGCTATGTACTCAGCTTCAGCTGTTGATATCGAGATTGAATTTTCCTTCTAGCAGAACCATGACACAAGTCTGTTTCCTAATAACTGACATGTGTCTGAAGTGCTTTTTCTGTCCACTTTGCATCCGGCATAGTCTGAGTCTGAGTAGGATATTAGTTTGAATTCTCCTACCTTTGAGTACCATATCCCAACTTCTTATGTATATTTCAAATACTTCAAGGTTCTTTTGACAACAGTAAGATGGCTTTCTTTAGGTCTTGTTTGAAATCTGGAACAGATACCAACTGCAAAAGATATATCTGGTGAACTAGCTGTGAGATAAAGTAGACTTCCAATCATTCATCCATATATAGTTTGATCCACATCCTTGCCATCTTTGTCTTTATCTAATCTGATGTTGGTTCCAATTGGTGTTGCAATGCCAGCTGATTTCTCCATCCCATACTTCTTGATTTGTTCTCTGGTATACTTGGTTTGGTGAATGAAAATTCCACTGTCCATATGTGTTACTTGTAAACCGAGAAAGTAATTCAGTTCTCCCATCATGCTCATTTGAAAATTGCTCTTCATTAATCTTGCAAATTTCTCACAGAGTTGCTCATTTTCTGATCCAAAAATGATGTCATCCACATATATTTGAACTAGGAGAGAACTTTCTTCAACTTTCATTCTGAATAGGATTTTATCATTAGTTCCTTTTGTAAAACGTCCTAACTAATCCCTAGTGTCACAATCTAAAAAACTAAAGAACAGGTTGGATGGCTGCTCTTCATCTGCTTAAATTACTGGTCCTTAGAGGGTTGTATTTCCTCTTCACCAGCTACCACCACAGACACATTGTACCCGACTGCAAATGTCACAACTGTTCTTGGCAACTCCTTGACCGGATTTCTTCAGAGTCTAAACCTTTGATAGAATCAAAGTTGGGCCAAAAATCAATAAATTGATTCTTGCTTTGTGGTTCTTCAAAGTGTCAGAATCTGGATATGCTCGATATAGCTTGAACACTTGAAGAAATTCTAGATAAGATCTTGTTGAACGCAGATAATGATAGCAATTCTATGAACAAGACTTGTGCACAAAAATGCTTGTAATCTTGTTAATTCGGTGTTTGATCCTTGATGCCAAGTCCTCTATTTATAGTGTGAGGTCCAACGTTCATCATGCTTGAATTTGAATTGTATCAACGTCTATATATTCAGATGTCAGGTGTCGGTGACCGTTCTGACATGTCAGTTCTTCATCCAATAAAAATTCTTGAATTATAACGTTTGAATGTACTTTCAATTGCTTGGATAGATGAATATAAAACAGAGTTTCCTGATCAGTTTTATACTGAGTGTGTCAGTTTTCTGTTTGTTAACTGACTTAGAGCAATAACTGAGTTTTTACTCTTCTTCAAAATTTCAGTACTCTATTTATCTGACTTGATGTGACTGAATCAGATTAAACCATTTCTTATACATATCATCTAAGATATCTTTGTCCTTAAGATACTTAGTTCTTCTTTCAAGATCTATAAAGTCTGTTCAGGCCATCACAGACTTACCTGAATTCTAACTTTACAGTCTCGGCTTAAAATCTTCATAACTGAGTTTGAACCTCAGTTCTTCAATCTTCTATAACCTTCTTTAACTGAGTCTGGTTCCCTCAGTTCTTCAAATACTGAGTTTGTTCCCTCAGCCTTCAGTTCTAGATAAGCCAACCGAGTCTATGTCCCTCAGCAAACTTACCTTCTTCAGTTCTGAGTGAACATCAGTTCTAGGTGTACATCTTCAATCTTATGTTAAGTTCCAGTTTTCTAGATGATTTCCAGTTTTTAGTTTTACGACAGTTCAATCTATTACAAGGCTTGTCTGATATAACCTATACAATTATCAGACTCTTGTAAAACTTATTCTAGGCATCTTTTAGCTTTCCACTATAACAGCTGGTTTCAGCACTTCATCAATAGGGTGTAAACAAACATATTCTTAAATGAGATGAATCATCATCAAAACTAAATTTTATTTCCAACAGCATTTATATTTGGTCATACAGTATACTGAAACTGATTGTTATAAGCATACACAGCTCACAAACTGCCATTCACCAGAATTCAGTTTTGCATACTCAGCTTTTCCTTATAGAATCAACAAGATCCAGTTAAAGGCTAAAATTTATATCCACTGCCGGTTGACTCAATTTGGTCTTAAGTCAGTTTGACTTAAACTCAGCTTTGTCAGCTTAATTGCACACATGTGAAAACTGAACCTTAATTGTGATAATCTAGTTTTTGGTGACAAGTTTATTCACCCCCCCTAAACTTGTGTTATCCTTTCCAAGGAACCAAAAATTACCTCTTCATTATCTTCTAATGCCATGAATACATTGTCGTCTGAGTCAGATAAGGGCTCTGCTTGACTCTCATGAGATAAGCCGTCGTCTGCTTTGTAAGCTTGCCTATTTCTGCCCTGGTCATCTGTTGTTTCATATCTGTCCTCATCTCTGATTCTCTTGATTGGTTGGGGATAGTCTATCTTGAAATGTCCCGGTTTATTGCAATTATAGCACAACAAATATTCTTGTTTATTTCTCACTTGATGATTATCTTTCTTTTGATCATCCCTATTCTCCCTTCTATCATCTCTGCGATCGTCTCTATGATCGTCTCAGCATGTTTCTCGTCTGTCCTCTCTTCTATCATCTTCTTTTCTTTTGTATCCATCATCTCGTTTGTTTTGATTTTGAAACTTCCGGGTTGAGTGAGACAATCCCTTGACTTGTCATCTGATCTTGCAATAGGTCGATCTGACATTGTTTGACAGTCTCTACAATTGAATTTGAAGTTTCACCGGTAGGAGCAATGAGGGCTGGTATTTCTTGAATATTCTTCTTTAATTTTTTGTTCAGCTCAAACTTATATGCTTTTAGATCAGAGAAGGGTTCCACTATGTTTATTTTGGTTAGATCTTTTGTAGCATCTAGCACAATTGTGATGATAGCCTATGATTTGGGAAAGGCTTTTAGAATCTTCATGCAGATCTTATTTTGAGTGTATGTCCGATTAAGCATTACAAGATCATTTAAGATACGAGCTTCCATCTTTTCAACATTCTCTCCAGACTTCATCTGAAAGCTCTCAAACTTTTGAACAGCAACTCCGATTTTATTGACTTTGACAGCTTTAATGCATTCAAAGTAGTTGATCAGAGTTTTCCAGATTTCTTTTGCAATATTGCAACCCTAGATCTTCATTAACATGTTGCTATCCAAGGTCTTCATTATTGTGTACTTAGCAACATTATCCAGATTGATATGCCTAAATCGTTATTCGGCCCACGGATCTTTATTCGGGTCCATCCGACCCCCAAAACAATGGATTAAGCCACCGACCACAACAATCCGCAAACTCGCAAGGCGTCAGCCCCGCTCCAAGCCTTTGGTCATATATGATGCTATCAGAATAAGAGGCCGGCCTGCGAGCCCGAGGACATTAGATCCTCCGGAGATCAGAGCCGCCAACATAAAGATAAGACAAGGCTATCAAGCTGCAAGGCTCATGTCGAGGCCGTAAGTCTCTCAGCAGACCGCTATGATCTCAGCCTGATGACTTGCTAGTTGTCATGCTCTCGCCAGCTGGCTAGCTCCAAACCTCTATAAATACCCACATCACCACCATCACAAAGAAGGGGGAACTTCATTTCCAGAACTACGCATGGCTTGATCCCTTGCAAATGCTACGTAGGCAGCCTCTTCAGGCTCGGCTCATAAACACGACTGATGAGAGATAAATTAACACTCATTATTATAACATTTCACCCCCATTTCTGATACCGTTTTGAGCATTTATGTATCAAATCAAGTCATAATTACTAAGTTTTATCTAAAGGTATTAATAGTAATTATTATATAAATTATTGTATTTTACTAGGTTTTATACCGGTTTAGTGATATGTGATAAAAATATGATAGAAATTACTATATTTTATAAACGTTTTATTTTTCACTATTATGTTAAAACTAAAAATATCATAACTAAAGACTGTAATATTAACCTAAAAAGAGTCAGTAAAATTCAACGCAGTTTATGAACTTTTGTTGTCAGATTTACCTGTGGTTCGTTGCTTTGTGATCGTGCAGGAAAATTAAAATTTACTGACGGAACGAAACTGAAGATTGAAGTCAGACGCAGAAGATACGGATTTAAAAGAGAAGGCGGATCAATCCGGTCCAAAGCCGGATCGATCCGGACGTTGCAATGATGATCAATGATGGCAAATATTCCCTAAAAATCCTCCCTCGTGCTTCTAACAAACTCCTAATAACTATATATATATATATATATATATATATATATATATATATATATATTCCCCATTTCCATCTCTTCTTTGGGGGCCCTCTTTTCCTCCTTCTTCGTTCCTTTCTTTTTTTTCTTTCCTTCTTTATTTTGCATACACTTGTATATATATATATATATATATATATATATATATATATATATATATATATATATATACACACACACACACACACGTCCCAAAATATATATACATCCATATATATATATTTCATCTATCTTATTTTCTTTTTACTTTGGGCCCTTATATATACATATGTCTATGTATGTATATATATGTTTATATATATAAATAAAGTAGTTATAGTATCGTTGTAATGTCGGAATAATTATCAAGATTGTTGATTTAGAAGTTTTGTTATGCTATATCCGGTGGATACAACTCCGATTCAACAGTTGTAATCGGTAATATTCTAATGTTATTATGTTTATTATTTCTATCTATCTATATATATATATATATATATATATATATATATATATATATATATATATATTTAGCCAAGATATGTAATTGAACTATGTTAATCTTTTTGGTAAAATGGATGATTGACTATGTTAAAAATATTTAAAATTGAATATGATGAATCTTTTTCTACTTGAGCTTAATGAAACGTTAATATTGACATAGCTAATCAATATAAACAGAATCGTAACCTAATGACGAACTAAACGGTGAAGTTAGGATATGAGAAAAAAAGGTAGAAAAACCGGAGGGTAAAAATGGCCGAGTGAAAACGTGACAACGGAATCCTATTTCCTACCCGGGGGCATATTTTCTTTGAGAGAAACAAATCTTATTAAAATTGTGCTCAAGATCTTATTACGTTGAAATCACCTGTTTAATCGATAGATCTTAAAATACTGGCCGTATGACAAAACGGGAGTGACCCATGATTAAGATGACATTGGACAGTTGAGGAGACATATGACAGTTTTGTACGCTCGTGTGAGAGGGAACTGTTGAGCTGAGGAGTGCACCGTTTCACATAAATTACACCTTGAAAAGGAAGATCTGTCTCATCTATTAACTAAAAAGGGATCATGGTTCAATAACATTATCTTGGCTAGTTTCTATATATTATATTAGTATTTATATTATATATATCTATATATCTATATATATATATTTATGTCTATGTATCTATATATGTATTTATATATTTATATATATATATCTTATATAAGTATTTATTTACTGTTTTACTAACATCTAACTCTAACAATCTAACCCTATAAAAGGTAAAAACTGCAACTTAGATCGAGTTATTAATAGCTTCTTGGTGTTTAACCACACTTTGAATTAGATTTTCATTTCCCTGAGGATACGACCTGACACACCAGACTAGAACTACAATTTGACCCGGTACACTGCCGGTAAGGATTGTATAGCCTAGAAAACGTCCGTCAGCTTTCTGGCGCCGTTGCCGGGGAAACGACGCTAATTCATTGTGTCTATGGTTACAACTTGTATTAGCTCAAAATTCTCGAGGATAAGTCAACACTCTTCTTATCACATTTCTTTTTTATTTTTCGTTGGTACTTACCTTATAGGTAAGTTACCAATTTTTATTTTTGTCAATTTCGAGTTAATTTCTTTTTTCGATAGTTGATGACCCGAAGCGGTAAGGCCCCACTCACTCTTTATAAGCCTGACATAAATACGTACGAAATGCAGTTAAGAGTAGAGAGTAAACGAGGTCATATCAGTCAGGGAAATCCTGACCAAGGATCATCTTCAAATCGAAATACGGAAATGGCTGAAGTCAGTGATGAAACACCGGAACAAGGGCTAGATCATGCCCAAGGGAATATTAATAATCAGAATCAGAGTAATAGAAATAATCAGAATCGGAACCAGAATAATCGTAATAATCCTAAACCACCAAACCCAAGACTTAATTGTGATCAGACCGTGAGAAGGAACCAGATTAATAATCCAATTCTTTTACCCAATGAAGGAGAAAATAATTTTGAAATAAAATCTCATCTTTTTGGTTTAATTGACACACGAGCCCAATTCCTAGGAGAAGATGATGAGGATCCACATCATCACCTCTATCTTTTCGAAGAACTGTGTAATACAGCCAAAAGTCAAGGTGCTCATCGTGAATTAACGAGGATGTCTATGTTTCCTTTTTCTTTAAAAGGAAGAGCACGAGATTGGTATATGTCACTCCCACATCATTCATTGACAAGTTGGGAAGACATTCAAACCGAGTTCTTAAAACAATATTTTACTCTGGGAATGAATTTGGAATTAATAGTCGAAATTGCTAACTTTAGACAAGGATCTGAAGAAACGTTTGGAAATGCTTGGGAAAGATTTAAAAAGCTATTACGAGCTTGTCCCGATCATGGTTATTCCTTAGATATGGAAATTCAACTTTTCTGTCGTAAATTAAGAAAAGACTCACGTGCAGATGTTGATCATGCATGTGGTGTATCGTGAATGATGAGTGAAGCTCAGATAGTTTACGATGCTATTGAAAAGATTTCCAAAAATAACAGAATGTGGGAAACCGGTTCTAGCACAAGAAAAGTAGCAATTGCAGGAGAATGTACATCGAATACGGAAGTTCTAGCACACTTGGAGAATTTGAGTAGGAAATTTGACGGTTTATGATAATGTGTCATTAGGGATGGAAGAACCAGAAGGATATTCAAGGGAAAAGATGAGTTTTTTACAACAGCATAGGAATTTGAACAACGCGTATTCAAACTCATTTAATGCTATTAGAAGAGATCACCCTACTTTTCGTTGGTCTGAAAACCCTAGTAAGCAAGGACAACCACCGTATCCAGTTCAATATAAGAATCCATATACTAATAAGGTTTATCAAGGAGATACCTCGAATCAGAACCTACAATTATTACTTAGACCATATCCACAACATACCACTCAAAGCATACCAGTCACCCAAAGTTCAACTCAACCTGAAGGAGTTGATAAATGGGAGAAATTAATGGAAAATATGATGGGTGTGATGTCTACTCAAGCTCAAAATATGGAAACTATGATAACTTCTATAGGTACAGCCACTAAGGATATGAGTACGTTGAAAACATCTATGAGTGGACATGATACTAGAATGAGAATTATAGAAGCATCAGTAAGGAATATGGAATATCATTTGAGTAGAGAAGGAGAACGGTAAAAATAGTAGACCTCCATGAGGATTACCAAGTAATACTGAAAGAAACCCGAGAGAGGTAAAAGCTGTTATTACCAAGAGTGGAAGAATCTGTGGAAGTAATGGATTAGAAAACTTCGGAAATAATGAAGTAGAGGATGATTTAGATGGTAAATTTGAAAAGAATGTGGAATCTAAAGATGAACCTGAATTCACCAAAGAGGAAGAGGACATTATTGAAGATTTCCTAAGACAAAACAGATATATTGAACCTGAAAGTGAGGATGAGAATGGGCCAAGGTTCCTAGAATATTGAAAAATCCAAGACTGAATAATCTAAGGACCTTGTCCAATGCGCAGGAATCAAGTTTGAAAGGGCCAATTCAAACCGAACCTTATCCGGCTCAACCCAAATTCACATCGGTTCAACCTGACAGGGCAGCACCATATCCAGTGTAGATTCTGAAGAAAAAGGTGCAGAATGATGACACACAGTGTCCTCCAAATGCACAAACATCCAAGGAAACTTCACCATCTTCATCTAACGACAAGGGTAAGGGAGGTATACATTCTAACCCTACTTTAATTGATCTTGAATTACTTCCCTATCCCCCGAAAGAGGAAATGAAAAAGATGAAGTTGGATAAGAAGTACGCACAATTTCTTGACACTTTTCGGCACTTAACTATTAATATCCCTTTCATCGATGTTCGTAAGGGAGAGCTTAGTTTGGGAGTTAATGATAAGCGCATTGTCTTCAACATTTACTTGAAATATCCATGCACTACACTAGAATCTTGTTCTTGTATGGACACTTGTGTCCCCTTGTTTTGGATTGAACTAACACGCATGTAGTTGAAGAAGATGACTCTAGCAATAATATGAAGCTCGCAAACCGAAAGCTCGAAAATCAAAGGAAAAGGTCAAGAACAGTTGGATTCGACGACATTCGTCTAACATATGTTGGAGACCAGTATTGATAAAAAAGAAGGATGCGGTATGTGAGGATGACCCACCACCAGTGCATTAAAAACCGAAGCAAGATAATGTCTAGCTATAGACTATAAATTTAGTAAACCACGGGTACTATCCTTCCTATTTACTCATTAAGCATTTATTTCTAGTTGGTTCATGTACTTAATTGCTACATGCTTTGGTGAGTAATTGTTAGAGGTATCCCATTTTGTTTAGTATATTATATAAGTTAATCATCATCATTATGGTTGTTTAAGTGTTGAGCAAACGACGTTAACCAAAAGCGCTACCGGGAGGCAGCCCGTAAAAATGTTAAATATAATAATTACTCATACTTTGGATGATATTTTGCCAATACTTTGGATTGATTTTCATTTTGTTTCACCAAGTCTCAGGATGAATGTTTGAATGTCATTAAAACGGGAACGATTAGGTGGTTATCCAAAAATCCCGAGAGAAAGCAAAGAGAAAATTCAAATGCTTCATTTCTTGGACTAAGGTTGATAGAACGATTTGAAATAACCCTTGAGGATCTGGGTATAAAAGACTCAGAGTTAATACTTTGTCACACATTTCCTATCATGATCTAGTCTGTTTTAAATTTTAAATAATGTGTGACATGTATTAGTTCAACTACTATGGAATATTGTGTGTTTTAAACCAATAAAAGTTTATGTGGTGCGTTTATCTACCTTCTGTCACTACACTGTCACACTCCACACACTTTTATTTTATTTGCCCACACGACGGTCATAACTTTGACCCACCCACCCTTTTTTAATAATCCCAGTATTTGTTTTGACTTGTTTTAGTGCACCATTGCTTTCCCAACAACTTATTTACACTCACTTTACATTGAGGACAATATAAGTTCGTAAGTGGGGAGTGGAGTCGTGGTTGGTCTAGCAATGGAAATGATGCTTATTTTGTATCAATAAATCCCTTAGTTTTTGATTTTTTTCGAACATTATTTAGTTGATTAAAATAAATTGTCCAAGGCATATATTTCATGGATTTGAAGATGTAATGATCAATTTGGATGTGTATAACCAACGTGAACCGTAAGTGCATTTTAACCCTAAATTTATTTGTGTAACATGAATTCTTTCACGTAAGCCTTTGATATTGAAGCGAAAATTTTAAACTGTACCTATTCAGTATCCTAGTGGTTTATCCTAGAGAGACTGGTGCTTAATAAAAGCAGTAACTTAGTACCGAACTTCTGAACGTGTACTGTGAATATCTGAAGGTTTGAATGTGATAGGAAGGATATAAGTTAAGTTTTTTTGGGAAAGTGAAATGGAAGAAAGAATACCAAACTAAGATAAACTATATATATGTCGGATGTAGCTACCAATGATTTGAGTGCGGTAGGACGTTATCACGAAACGTCCTATACCACTATGAGGCTTAAAATCTCCCAACTGCCTGATGATAGTAGTCCAGCTAGGGTGTTATCACGAAACATCCTATTGCTAGGAATGAAGGCATATGCTACATATGTGAAATTAAGTCCAGCTAGGGTGTTATCATGAAACATCCTAGTGCTGGGAATGAATTAAGCATGGTTGAAAACATAGTTATCTTCTGACTATCCCCAGTATAAACTGAATGATATGCATTAGGTATTATCCTAATAAGTACACGGGAGAACTTTGTGTGGAACTGTTACTGCCTATACCTAGGAAAGTCATTAGGATTGTCTGAATGGATACTTGTTCGTTTGCTTGAATTATTCAAGAGAGGATAGTGGAAATTGAAAAGGCTTGTCACACACACACTCTGTTATACATTTATATTAAGGTTAAAGCCTGGTTGTAATTCTAATGGTTGTATTATCTGGTTGTCCCTTATATCTTATATCTTCATGAATTTATCTCTCATTCATTTTGTTTTATCGCTTGTTTTGCTCGAGGACGACCAAAAGCTAAGTGGGGGGTTGTGATGAGAGATAAATTAACACTCATTATTATAAAATTTCACCCCCATTTCTGATACCGTTTTGAGCATTTATGTATCAAATCAAGTCATAATTACTAAGTTTTATATAAAGGTATAAATAGTAATTATTATATAAATTATTGTATTTTACTAGGTTTTATACCGGTTTAGTGATATGTGATAAAAATATGATAGAAATTACTATATTTTATAAACGTTTTATTTTTCACTATTATGTTAAAACTAAAAATATCATAACTAAAGACTGTAATATTAACCTAAAAGGAGTCAGTAAAATTCAACGCAGTTTACGAACTTTTGTTGTCAGATTTACCTGTGGTTCGTTTCTTTGTGATCGTGCAGGAAAATTAAAATTTACTGACGGAACGAAACTGAAGATTGAAGTCAGACGCAGAAGATACAGATTTAAAAGAGAAGGCCGGATCAATCCGGTCCAAAGCCGGATCGATCTGGACGTTGCAATGATGATCAATGATGGCAAATATCCCCTCTAAACTTGTGTTAGCCTTTCCAAGGGACCAACAATTGGTATCGGAGCAGTGTTTCTTTAAACAAGGTATCATTTATTTCCTCTAGTTGTTCTTATTTGAAAGCTCAGTTTTTCAATTAATCTATTATCAGTCTTCACTCACAATGGATAACAATCAATATGCAAGACAAATGCTTATATGAAACATGGACAGATTTGACGAATATGAACATCGTATGCAGGCTTTTTTAGCAGCTACTCATGATGAGATGATGGATGTACTCACTGATGGACCTATCCAGATCACCTACATGCAAACTGAAGGTGAAAGAAAAATCCGTGTTCCAAAGCCCAAATCCGAATGGACTAGTGACGATCGCAAGCGAAATAATCTCAACAATGTTGCGATGGAATTTATCCTCAGAACTCTTGACAGCAACTTGTACTTGAAGGTGAAACAATGCACAACTACCAAGGAAATGTGGAACAAACTTCAGTTAGTTTGTGAAGGAACAGATTCAATCAAGGAAAATAAAATTTCTGTTGCAAAACAAAATTTTGAGAATTTCAAGATGAAATCTGGAGAAACCATTGACCAAATGCAGACAAGATTCAGTGCAATCATGGATGAACTAGATCTACTCAAGATTGAATACTCAAAGAAAATTATTAACACAAGAATCTTGAAGGCATTACCAATGTGCTGGAAAATGAAGGTCACTGCCATGGAAGAATCAAGAAGACTTGATGTAGAGGATTCATTCAAGATCTTCTCAGATTTAAAGGCTTATGAATTCAGTGAAGATTTCACAAGCACAGCTGCAATAATCAAAGCTCTGGAAGAACCAAAGGCCACAGCACTTGTAGCAGCATCAAATGACATTCAAAAAAACTCATCTAGCAATCTTAATGAATTGGATGAGATGGAAGAACAAATGGCTCTAATGATGAACAGAATTCAAAGAATGAAGAGTGGACACCCAGTCACTCAAAAGTTCATCAAAAGGACAAAAGAAAAGACGATGAATATCTCTGTTTCAACTGCAAGAAGCCATGACATTATAAAGCTGAATGTCCAGAACTGACCAAGAAGACTCCACCAAGAAGAGTTGGTAGAAGAGCACTCCTTGCTGGAGATGAATCAGATTATGAAGCTGGTACTGAAAGACTATCATATGACACAGCTTTAATGGCACACATGGAAGATCCAAATGAGGTATGTGAATCAAACTCTAAATACTCTTCAGCTATGATTTCCATGATAAATGCATGTTCTTCGACTGCTGACTCCAATCCAAAAAATCTGAAATTAGAAGAAACGCTTTGACGAATTGATGAATCAGCTAGTAACTATTCAAGATGTTTATGAATCAATTAAAGCTGAAAAGGAAAGTCTAATTCTTGAAGTTGAAAGATTGAAGTCTGAACTAAAAATGTTGAAACTGACTAAAACTGATAAAGAAAAGATTCAGCATCAGCCTACTGCATCAGCAGCAGCAACTGAATCGTTTGCTCAATCATGTTCTATTACTGGATTCAAATCAGGAAAACCATATGGAGACAAAACTGGTTTAGGATTTGATACACAGCAATCTTCCAAGGATAGAACTAGCAAAGCTGCTGGACCTAGTACCAAAACTGGTATTAAGTTCATAGCTGAGCAACTTCCACAAACTGAGAAAATTGTTGAACGAGTAAAGCCAGTATCACACAGGATAAATCAGTTTTCTAAGCAGACAACTGTATCTACCAACAAAGGTAAATCAAATGGTAGATCAGCTGTATCTAATGGAAACCAAATCAGCAAGTCAACTGCCAGATCCACAAAAACCAATCAAGTAAGGAACCAGAAAAATTACAATCAAAGTAAATCCAAAAATATCAATCATTCAAAGATTCACACATTCAGGGGGAAAGGAAGACTATATCCCACTGATGATGATTGGCATTTTACTGAATTGATAAAAATAATAATGACAATCATTCCAGACCAAAAACTTATCACAAGTTTCAGTCCAAAACTCAGCAGAGGACTAATCTCAGTACTCAGCACAAGTCACAGTACAAAGGTCAGTCCAGACCTCAGTACAGAGGGAATGATGGTTATCATTCGAGCTTTAATAACAAAAGGCATGATGGAAACAAATTTCAGTCAAAAGATCTGAGAGATCATATAAATAAGACACAGTCCAAACATAGATACTATGGGAGTGTGGCATACATAGATGAAAACAAGTGCAACAATATCCGAAGAATCCCAAAAGGATATATTCCCAAAGTTGTACTGACAACTGACCCCCATGGACCCAAACTGAATTGGGTACCTAAAAACTTTTAATTTTTATTGCAGGATATTTGGTACTTTGACAGTGGTTGCTCTAGACACATGACAAAGAGCAAGGACTATCTCAGTAATTTTATTGCAATGGATGGACCAAAACTCAATTTTGGAAGTAAAGACAAACCTGGTTACACCAGAGGTTATGGCACCCTAATCAGAAATGGACTTACAATCAAGAATGTATCTTATGTAGAAGGACTACACTACAATCTACTCAGCACTAGTCAATTTTGTTATATTGGATACAAAGTTACTTTTGACAAAGAATTATGCGTTGTCATCAGTGAATCAGCTTATCAAGTTATTCTATCCGGAAGATGAAAAGAAAACATGTATGTAGTAGATTGGACAACTGCCGTTGCTGAAACTAGTTTACTTGTGCATACCAAATCAGAGATAAGTTGGCTATGGCACAAGAAACTGAGTCATCTTAACTTTGATGACATCAACACACTTGTTAAGAATCAGCATGTCATTGGACTACCAGAGATCTCATACAAAAAGGACAGTTTGTGTGACGCATGTCAACAAGGAAAACAAACAAAAGCAAGTTTCAAGACCAAGTCTCAACATTCAACAACCAGACATCTAGAATTGCTACACATGGATTTATTTGGACCTATTACACCAATTAGTATCAATGGAAAGAAGTATAAATTGGTGGTAGTAGATGATTTTTCAAGATACACTTGGGTAATCTTTCTAACCAAGAAAAGTGAAACCAAGCAAAGGCTTACAGAATTACTCATGAGACTTCAGAATCAGAAAGGAGTTTCAGTTGTGAAGATAAGATCAGATAAAGGAACTGAATTCCTCAACAGTGTAATTATTGAATATTGTGAAGAAAATGGTGTTTTACATCAACTTTCTGCCACTGGAACACCTCAACAGAATGGTGTAGCTGAAAGAAGAAACAGAACACTCAAAGAAGCAGGAAGGACTATGATTTGTGAAGCTAAACTACCGGAAAGATATTGGGCAGAAGCAGTTAACACAGCTTGTTACACTCAGAACAGAGCACTCATGAACAAGAGACATGAGAAGACTCCTTATGAAATTTGGAATGGAAGAAAACCAAATGTTTCATACTTTCATGCTTTTGGAAGCAAAATTTTTATACACAATAATGGAAAAGATCAACTTCACGTTTTTCAGCCCAAAGCCGATGAAGGAATTTTTCTAGGATACTCAAGTGTCAGCAAAGGTTTTAGAGTATTAAATAATAGGACACTCAAGCATGAAGAGTCAATACATGTAGTATTTGATGAACCAAACTTCCCTGGTGAAACAACTGAAAACCAACCAGAACCAGTTTCTCAGTCTCAGTTACCAATCATGCCAGAACCAGTTTCCGTTGACATTGGACGACTACAAATTTCAGAATGTTCAGATCAAGATCAGTCTCAGTTTCCAATTGCTCAACAACCTGAACAACTTCACTCAGATTCATTTGAACAAGTTCAAGAACCAGTCCTTGAAGAACCAGTTGAACAAAATACAAATCAGTTGATACAAACTCACACACATCAATGGATGAAAGATCACCCTGAAGAACAAGTTATTGGTGACACTCAAGCTGGAGTTCAAACAAGACATCAACTAGATGCAATGATTACATGCTTTCTATCTCAATCAGAACCTAAAGAAATTGAAGAAGCCTTGAAAGATCCAGATTGGATATTAGCTATGCAAGAAGAGCTTAATGAATTCGAGAGAAATCAAGTATGGGAATTGGTAGATAGACCAGTTCATGTCAATATCATTGGAACCAAATGGGTTTTCAGAAACAAACTTGATGAAGATGGGAATATCATCAGAAACAAAGCTAGACTTGTAGCCAAAGGATACTCTCAAGCAGAAGGCATAGACTTTGATGAAACTTATGCACCAGTTGCAAGATTAGAAGCAATCAGATTATTTCTTGCCTTCACAGCTCACAAGAAATTCAAAGTTTATCAGATGGATGTCAAAAGCGCGTTCCTGAATGGAATTCTTGAAGAAGAAGTATATGTTCAACAACCACCCGGATTTGAAATTAAAGATCAAGTAGATAAAGTTTTCAGATTAAGGAAAGCTCTTTATGGACTTAAACAAGCACCAAGAGCTTGGTATGAAACTCTATCTCAGTTTCTAGTGGATAATGGATTTATCAAAGGAACAATTGACAAAACATTATTCAGGATGAAGAATAGAGAAGATACTCTACTTGTTCAAATTTATGTTGATGATATCATTTTTGGATCAGAAAATGAACAGCTATGTGAGAAATTTGCAAGTTTGATGAAAAGCAAATTGCAGATGAGTATGATGGGAGAATTAAATTACTTCCTAGGATTGCAAGTTAAACAGTTAGATGATGGAATCTTTATTCACCAAACCAAATATACAAGAGAACTTATCAAACAATTTGGTATGGAGAAATCTACTGGAATTTCTACAACAATGGGGACCAACATCAGGCTTGATGAAGACAAGGAAGGCAAAGATGTTGATCAAACACTTTACAGAAGGATGATTGGAAGCTTACTCTATCTTACAGCAAGTAGGCCAGACATATCTTTTACTGTCGGTGTATGTGCAAGATTTCAATCAAAACCAAAGGAGAGTCATCTCACGGTTGTGAAAAGAACTTTAAAATATCCGAAATACACAGATGGAGTTGGAATTTAGTATTCAAAAGAAGGAGAATTCAAGCTGATTTCTTATTCAGATTCAGATAATGCTGGATGCAAAGTGGACAGAAAAAGCACATCAGGCACTTGTCAGTTACTAGGAAATAGACTTGTGTCATGGTTTAGCAAGAAGCAAAACTCAATTTCAACTTCTACAGCGGAAGCTGAATATATAGAAACTGGAAGTTGTTGTGCTCAAGTTATGGATTAGACAGCAATTAAGAGACTATGGGATAGAAGAAGGAATAATTCCATTATGTGTGACAACACCAGTGCAATTGCAATTACTGATAATCCAGTTTTACACTCAAGGACAAAGCACATTGATGTACGTCACCACTTTATAAGAGATCATGCAGAGAAGAATGACATAATAGTTCTTTATGTACCTACTGAAGATCAGTTGGCAGATATCTTTACAAAGCCATTGGACAAAGAAACATTTGCCAAATTAAGAACTGAGTTGGGAATAATCAAAGTCAGTTAAATCAGTTAAGTCAGAGATTCGTCAAGGGGATTAATCTTTGTTATGTTGGGTACGCTCACTTAACAGACTAGTCATTGACATCAACAATCTCAAACTGATTAACTGAAACTGAAAATTTGATGGAACTGAATTATCTCTAGAACTGACCTCAGCATCAGTTTTCATTCCAGTCTAATTTAGTCAAAAGTTGATATGGTAAAATCTTCAGCGTTTATGTCGCATTAAATTACCGCGGTTCTTTTTGTCAGAATTTCGCGTGTACACCCCACGATTGTCAGAACAGTACGAGCATCGGTTACCAAAACCATCATGGAATTTGAAAAGTTGTACTACTCAACCACCATAATATCCTACCTATTTATTCAATCCCCATTCACATTATCTTCATTCGAAATTCAAAGTCTTCACCTTTTTTCCAGAAAGCAAAACAGACTCTTTGCAAAACCCTTTCTCTCTAAATCAAATTTTTGTGTTCACACTCAAATATGGCCACTTCAGAAAGTTTGAAGGAAAAACGATTAATCACAGAGTTGGACGAACTAACACTTGAAATGTATGAAGGTATGTGTCAAGACACTCTGTTAGCCAGCTGGGTACGTGATAAAATCGAGAAACTACCCGGATTGAGAAACATCTTAGAAGTTAAGTTCAAAGAAAAACTTGATGTGGAAGGCATTTTGCAATTTTGGCAAAATATGCGATTAGTAAGAGACTCCTTGATAACTACAGTATGTTGAGATCGCATTGTTCTCAATGAAAGAGTCATGAGGTCACCCTTTGGCTTCGCAAATACAACAGCAACTTCAACAGATTTTGCCACTCTACCATTGAAAAGAGAAGCTTTTCTTGAGATGCTTACCTTTTCTACAGAACCAATCGAACCAGGCATTCATGTAGACAAAATCAAGCCAAAATTTGGAATCCTCAGCAGATGGCTCAACAAACATGTCATTGGAAAATTCAAAGGAGTTAATATACTATCATAAGAGAATATCTATCTCATGAATATAATCTGGGACGGAATAGAATTCAATTGGGCAGGTTATGTTGTAAATCAGTTCAAGAAACAACACTTAGCAGAATTAGACAGTGTCAAAAGAGCTCAAGCTGAAGGACAAGTAACTGATGGCAGATTCCGACTGAAGAAGACTCTTAGTGGAATCATTCAGTTTTACTTAGAAAGAATTAAGGAAGGGAAGCAAGCAAGGCAAAGTGCAACTTCAAAGGAAATCGCAGAAACAACTTCCCAACCTGAAGCAAGTCAGAAAACTGTGTCTCAGTCGGAAGCTATACACAAAGGAACCAAGCGAAAAGCTGAATCAGCAGAAACAAGATCAGTTGTAAGATGTTTATACCCAGAAATCTCAAGTGAAAAATCAATAACTGAGGGGGAACAACAACATCAACTGACTGTTGAAGGTACATTAGAAAATGTCACTACTGACCATACTTCTCAGTTAAAGGAGCAATCAGATCAGCAATCAACACAAGTCTTCGAAGCTGACAAGATCATCAAGCTGATGAAAATGAAACTTCAACCAGAAGATGTTCGAGATATCAGTTTATAGAATGAAGAGAAATTACTCTTGGAGAAATTGGAAGTTAGAGACCTTTACTCTCTGTTTCCTATTTCAGAATTTCTTGAAAATTGTTTCAAAAGATTTACTGAACTAGCAAAAAGAAGTGGATCAGTCACATCATCTAAAGACAGTTCAAAGAAAAAGGATGATGATGACCATGATAAGTCAAGAAAAGATGCTGATAAGACTACAGTTTTGCAAACAGAAACGCAAACTGTACCATAGCAAGAAGAATTGCCAGTTGGAGATCAGACTACTGACAATCAGCAAGCAGCTGATGGAATTGATAATCGTCAACTGATGATTATTGATGATAATACTCAGGTCAAGGATCAAATAGACCCTACATATGATCCTTCTGACATCCTCACAAAGGATGAATTGGCAAAAGTTCATGAAAACTTGAGAATTGTGCTCAGTCAGAGAGATACACAAAATGGCCTTTTATCAAACATCTCGGGATACCTTGATTATAGAACTAGAACCGAAGTCAGAATCCGTGTACCCTTTTATATCCAGGTTTGCACCTGAATATACGAGCATATAATTCCTTGTTCTCTTCATATATTTGAGGAGATTCTTTACTGCTGTTCAATGTTACATTCCTAGATTGGATTGAAAATGGCTGACGATTCCAACGCCATAACAGATGTCCGGTCTAGTGCACAGCATTGCGTACATTCGACTACCAACAGCCGAAGCATATGGCACTCTTCCCATGGCCTCTATTTATTCAATAGCCTGAGGACCCTATTTCTTAGAGAGGTGAACGCCGTGATGGGTTGGTAGAAAACCCTTCTTTGCGTTCTCCATGCTATTTCGTACCAACACCTTATCAATATAAGATGCCTGGGATAGAGCTAACATCTTATTCTTACAATCCCTTATAAGTTGGATCCCAAGAACATAATTCGCCTCTCCCAAATCTTTCATTTGGAATTGCCTGGCTAACCAACTTTTTACGTCCGAAAACATTCCCTTATCGTTTCTGGCTAGCATAATATCGTCTACGTACAACACTAAGAATGCAACCTTATCTTTGATGACTTTCTTGTATACACAAGGCTCATAAAAGTTTTGTTCAAAATCATATGACTTAATGGCCTCATCAAATCTATGATTCCAAGACCGTGAAGCTTGCTTCAACCCATAAATGGATCTCAGCGACTTGCACACCCTGTGCTCTTGGACTTGCTCGCTAAATCCTTCTGGTTGCTGCATATATATTTCCTCGTCAAGAAAGCCGTTTAGAAAGGCGTCTTAACATCCATCTACCAGATTTCATAATCTAGGCATACAGCAATCGAAAGAAGGATCGGATGGATTTCAACATGGCCATAGGGGAGAAGGTCTCTTTGTACTCTATACCCTCTCTCTGTGTGTAACCCTTGGCTACAAGCCGTGCTTTGAAGGTTTGAACCTTCCCATCAACTCCTCGCTTTCTCTTGTAGAGCCATTTGCTACCTATGGGTTTGACACCCTCAGGGCAATCTACAAGTTTCCAGACAGAGTTAGAATACATAGACTCCATCTCTTGATTCATCGCATCAACCCATTTTTCCTTGTTACGATCATTCATGGCCCTCCGAAAGGACACTGGATCATCTTCCACTCCATCAGAGACGGCTATGTTCACCTCTGATTGCATAACATACAGAATTGATGGCCGAACCACTCTCTCAGTATGCCTGGGTGGAACGGATTTTCTGGGTTGATAGGTGCATTTGTTGTGTTGTTGTTAGTGACACTAGGTGTCACCGGTGGTCTGACCTCATCAAAAAGTCTCCTCAAGTACAATTTTACTTCGAGGATTGAAGTCTGCCATATATTGATCTTCCAAAAACGTGGCGTTAGTAGAAACTATCACCTTGTTATCTTCCGGATCATAAAACAGACCTCCATGTGTTCCTTTGGGGTACCCTACAAACAAAATACTTTCGTATGTGTTTGTAGTTTTATAGTCTTGTCTTCAAACACATGTGCAGGACATCCCAAAATGGGGAAATGACGTATGCTTTCGCGACGTCCTCTCCACATTTCAAAAGGTGTCTTTTCGACAGACTTTGACGGTATTACATTCAGTATGTATACCGCTGCTTGTAAAGCATATCCCAGAAGGAAATCGGTAGCGAGGCATAGCTCATCATAGACCTGACCATGTCTATCAAAGTTCTGTTTCTCCTTTCAGCAACTCCGTTTTGTTGAGGTGTCCCCGGCGTAGAACGTTGAGAACAAATCCCATGTTCAATCAGATAGTCAGTGAATTCAGTATCCAAGTACTCTCCTCCGCGATCAGAGCAAAGGCATTTCAAAGACTTGCCCAGTTGCCTTTCAGCTTCTGCTTGGAATTCCTTAAACTTTCCAAAAGTTTCGGATTTCTGATGGTAGATAAACATAACCGAATCTAGAGTAGTCATCGATGAAAGTCACAAAGTACTCGAATCCGCCTTTAGCTTGCACATTCATCGGACCACAAAGGTCTGAATGTACTAACTCTAAAGTTTCTTTAGCCCTATTTCCCTTTGACGAGAAGGGATGCTTAGTCATTTTTCCCTCCAGGCAAGATTTGCAGATCGGCAACGAGTCAATAGATAACTCTTTTAAGGAATCACCCTTAGCCATTCGTTTGAGTCTTTCCAAGGAATTATGACCTAGCCTAAGGTGCCAAAGATATGTTTGATCTTCTTTTTGAGAAACTTTCTACCTTTTAGCAGATTGTTGATGTGCTACTTTAAATATTTCAGTGTTAAGTAGTAGATCATGCGTTGGTTTGATAAAATATAATCCGTTTTCCAGTATTGTAGAACACAAATTAAAACGATTTCTGGAAATAATAAATTCGTCATTCAAAAAGAAAACTGTATAAAATTGTTCTGTTAATGCTGAAACGGAAATCAAATTCTTAAGGAAGTTTGGAATAAAATAAACATGGTCTAAACGTAGAACTTAATTCCCAAAAACTAAATCAACAGCTCCCACTGCTTTAGCTGAAACAAGCACCCTGGTGCCAACTCTCATCACTTGAGTACCTTCCTCTAACTCCTCAAACGAACTAAGGATCTGCAAAGAAGAACATACATTGTTAGTAGCTCCAGTATCCAGTATCCAAGTTGATACATGTTTAGCTATATTAAAGGATTCTAAGACAAGTAATTCCGAATTACCTTTCTTATCCTTCCCAATGCCAGCTTTGACCTTTCCATCCTTTAAGTCTTTGAGATATGTGATCGGGGTCAATCAGGTTATAATATACTTGACCACCATAAACCAATACTAGCAAGAGGACTAGGCCCATCGTAGTATAGCTATAGTGAATCAAGATCGATCCCACAGGGAACCAATTGTGGGTCATTTCATATATAAACAATTAATTAAACATGTCAAGGACATAGAGGCGGTCTAGGACCAACATAAGACAACAAAGGTAAAGACACGACTCGACACAACGTAATTAACCTCCCCAATTATAGTCTTTTTCGCTTGGACCTAGATAATTCATATAATAAACTGAACTTATTAACTGTCAATCCGTTTGTATCTATCTTAGATTGGCTACGGGAGTCATCCTCTTTAACTTGACTTAGCACCGGTAGGTCACTAGATCACTGTGATATTGTTACGTGACTTCGCCTTTTATGTGCCTCAATCTCATATAACTCACACGCTTACGACTCTAAGGATGCCGATATTGACCGTACACCTCGTCTAGGCAACATTCCTATGGTTAGGCGTACTTCCTAAACGATCACTCAAGCTCTCGTCCAACTAGAAACTACCAAGTTATAGTCTCATGCTAATCTACGACGTACGTATAATTAGGTGCATGCAATACCCAAATATAAACCTACCTAGATAACGCTGAACGTCCGTGAAGATCAATTCATAAGCCTACCTAAGAGTTTTATATTGGTATTTCCTTTTTACACGTTTTAATTAAACTAAGCGAGTAACGTAGCCATAGCCATACCTACTGAGATAATAAATTCAACTAGGCTAAACCTACCATAAAGACGTGGCAGGAATATACTGATGAAACAGGGGCTCGGTCGACCGAGTGAACTTACTCGGTCACCCGAATCGATTTCGTCCCCAGATTACATCTCTGAACATATCTCTCAGCGTTTCTCATACAAAACGGACTAAATAGTAATTCGTCAAGCAATTATATAAATTAACATAGATGCACGGTAATTAAACAACTTAGATTCATACATAGACTCTAGGTAGAGGACGTAGGGTATGTGATCCTCATAGACAAGGCATCGCCACCTCTCTCACGTCATAGCCTAGATCTACATCATCTAACTATGAACAATTAACTCAAACGATAAAACATAATTGGGGGGAATTAATTACTTGAAAGAAAGAAACAGAAAATAAAGGCTTACATATTGCAGCCCTTAAATTGCTGGAAACCCTCAAATTATTCAACATTGTATCAAAGTTATATTATGAATTGTAAGATTGAAGAAAGAATGAAGGGATTAAGGGATGAAGGGATGATTTACAATTTCTCGAGCTGCTGCTTATATAGGAGTTTCTACCGACTTATAAAGGATCTAGAAGGTAAATACGAAAAAATCCGATAAGTGACCGAACCGACATACTCGGTCAACCGAAGCTCCCCACTCGGTCGACCGAAGCTATAGGCTCGGTCGACCGAACCTAACTTTGCACATGTTAATCGTTTTTCTCGTATATCTTGCTCCCCACTGCACGCTTGCGTGTTGATCTGATTAATCTTTCATTTAATGCTCCGATTTTCTTCCTCTGTTATCTTGAGACCATTGATTGAATGACATTAATCCTCTCGATTTGTCGTGATCTACAAAATCAGCATTTATCGCACAATAAATCGGCTTTTAATAATGAAAACGGCTAAATACCAAAAATCATATTAATAATCACATAACATTAAATAATAAATATAAACATGTGATTTAATATGAAATATATATTATTAATCTCGATTTAAGGTCAATGTTGATGACTTTTACGGGAATAATTTGACCGTCATCAACTACCCCCCACTTAGACTTTGATCGTCCCGAACAAAGCATCAATAAGTCATTTCCCAAGACAACATTTTCCATGGTCAAGTCATACTTACGCAAGAAACTTAAGTCAACTGTTAAGGCCATATTTATATGATTATTAAAGGTTTATTTCATTATTATTTTTCCCCACATTTGCGTAATTTGCATGAGAATTAAGGGTTTAAGTGTAATTATTTAATAAAGATGATTTTAAGAGGGTTGTATGCAAAATTGATGATTTTAAGTGTTGATTTAATGGAATTATTATTATTTGGATTTTATTACATTTGCATTGTTTATTTATCATGTAGGTGTTGATTTTCGTGCATATAATGAGGATAAATGAAGCTCAAGTCGAATTATAAGAGATAGAGTTGGAATTGGCTTGAAGAAATTGGATAAAGATGAAGAGATCCGATCCTCAGCAGTTCAAACGAGCGTCCAGAAGTGAACTGGCGTCCATGCAGCGTCCAGAATCGTATTTTACATTCAGAGAGTTCAGACGGAGGATGAACGAGCGTTTACTCAGCGTCCAGGCATTCTGGACGGGCGTCCACGAGACCAGACGGGCGTTCAAGGCCGACTTAACCCTAGCCGACATCAAATTCCTATAAATAAAGCGGCAGCCCCAACCCTAATTCATACCACATAATTGAGATCGCAATTTTACACCAAAAAGCTGCGGCCAGAACCCTAATTACATAGAGACGAATTTCTCCAATCCAACAATCATCTTCAACATGATTGTTGGCTAAAAGCCTTGCAGTGAGTCGACGGAGGAAGCCCATCATCAACACAACCAACTAGAGAGTTCGATGCTTTATGTTAGTGAGTTTAATTTATAGTTTTTCATCACTTTGGATGCTGTTTTGTATTGATCATGTTTTGTTAGAATTAACGATTTGATGAAACGATTTATCTATATCTATATGCTTGGATCTATGTATGAAAATATATTGGTTTAAGTTTTATTTCGTTCAAGTGATGCAAGTATTCGTGTTGTAAGAGATTATGCATGATTAGTTGAGTAAGAGTTTGGAAACAACCTCGTGATTTCGTGTTGATTGCATGTTTAGTTTGTTTGAAAAGATAAACGAAACCCTAGAATTTGGTTGAAGAAATTTAATTGAATTCGTGAAAAATCACTACTAAAAACTAGATCTTAGATCACCATCTAGTTGGGGGTTGTTGGTTGATGGGTGGATTCGTTGCCTTGCTGTGTTTTCCTTTAATTGTTTTAATCAAAATCGTTTAGATTAAGTTTAGCTTAAGTTTTAGTTTTTAAACCTTTAGATTCCCTGCAACTTTTCTGCAATTTTCTGTTCTGATCGTAGTTGGACGCTCGTCCTCAATAGCGAACGCCCGTCCGATAGATTTCGTTTCCAGACGCTCGTTCACTTTAGGGAACGTTCGTCCGTCTTTCTGTTTTCTTATTTTCTGCTTGTTTTTATTTCCTGTTTTAGTTTTAATTCTTAGGTTTAGGTTTTTGTTAGTTTCAGCTTTAGTTTAGATAGATAATTGTGACATAATTGATATAGATTTATATTTGAATCCGATAAACATTCCACTCCCTTAGGACGACCCGTAAACACCCTATACTACGATCCTTATACTTGGGGTGTTTCGGTTATAAATTGTAAAACTCGTTTTTACCGAACATCAACTCATACTAGTCATGCTCATAAGATATCCATTATTCACTACTTACTATGAATCGAAGTGATGTGTGCATGTGCATTTAGTTTTATATAAATGTGGCAAGATTAGAGTTTATTCTAACTTCGCAATCTCAACCTACCAACCTCAGCATTCATACTTCTTATTGTTAGGTGTAGTGCCCGAAACACAATTTGTGTAATTGTTTTTAATAATGGATGACAGAATTTATCTCACCTTAGTTACTTGCTTTGTGCTTGTGAAGTAATACACTGCTGCAAACCCAAAGTATATCTGTATGTAACCACTTAACTCAGTGTATGGATTACACGTGAGGATTGAGTTAGTGGAGATATGCTTAAACTGTTAGTCCGTGGTGAAATTAATCAGAGTTTAGGGTCAATTGATTAAAACACCAATAATGCACCCAGAACACCTTAGGGTGTGATAGTCTTATCCGGACTGTCGGTAGAGGGTACCTACGTGGGGCATTTATATATGATGGCATTCATATAGGACTGGACCGATTTAATCTGAATTTCTCGGTATAATTCCGTAATCGAGGAATCTTATTAAATCATTAGATGATCATATATGGATCAACCTTAATCCTGAGGTGATCACAGGGTGCTGCTTGTCCCGGGGTAGTGTTTGATGTGTTAGTTACGGTTCACTTAAATAATGTGTTCCAAGCCACTTCTCATTGGCACTATCTCCAGATGAGTGAGTAGTTCAGATTTTCACAGACATGGAATTCATTCCTTCCTGCGGGATGTAGAGAGACAGTCCCCTTATTTGTTAGCCCTAAGAAAGTGATCGATCGGCCGAGTTCATATTTAGACTAATTAGCTACTAGTCAGATATGTGAACTAATTGATCACTAGGGGGTTGATGGTAAATAAGGATAAGATATTCTGAGTCGGGTTCACGGAGACTTCCCTCTCAGAATGGACAGTAAAATTGGGACGATAAAATTGTTCTAGTGAATTGTGTAGTGTCTACACGAGAAATTTTCTGATAGAAAAATTGGAGAATCATAAATTAAAGTGTCGCTAGTTAGACGGTATTTGGAACCGATAAACTAGTGGGAGCTTTTATATTATGTTTTTCTAATTTCTTAGAAAATCAGTCCCACTGGGTAACACTTTCATTAGACATCCCACAGTTCACGAGTAGTGTCTACTCAAACGAACTGCTAGTTCAAGACTATTTCCTTTTCAGGAAAGTTAAGAATGGGAAAGAATGTCTATAAGTGTTAATCATCTTAACTAAAGTTTTGAGGCTAAACCGGAACATTAATTAAAGAAAGTATAGGATAAGGAAAGTGATTTCGGATCACTAACCAATGAATCCTTAGCGACTTTCTTAACCGAGTAACTTGACTCAGTGGCTTAGTTCTTTGGAAGAACAATGAAGCTGTGCATTAATAAAGTAACAACGGGCAGTAATTTCAGCTAGAATTATGGGAGTGATATAAGGAAATGAATTTCGGATTCTATCCTTGAATATCACAGAAAAATTTATTTTTCTGTGAACAGATTCGTTGAAACAATTGGATTCACTTTCAACTCGATATATTGTTGCCTCATAGAATGTGAATATGGCATTTGTAGTACGAATCCGAGACTCGGACTTTTGTTTGATAAAGTCAGAACCACTTAGAACAGCTGAATAAGTATGTGTAACACATCTAAAACTATTAAAGGTAAAAGGTTTCCGTATTAAGATAAACGACCTTTCAATATCTATTAATTAGTGCATATATCCTAGAGACAAGACCTGCTGACTGGCTAAGGGTGATTCCTATCTCCCAGTCTTGGAACACTATCTCAAAGGAACAATGACTAAGTTTCCTTTCAATCGGGAAATGGTAATAGTTTTGAAGGGGTAACATAGCTTGTTTACCATGACATTCGGGGTCTAGTGAGAGATACAAGCTAGTGGGAGATTTTGAGTGGTGACATTATGTCTGATAACTACTCAAAACACTGGTTGGTTTATCGAAAGAATACGAGGAGGTGTCTCTGATTTTAGCAGAGAATAGAGTATTCCATGCTCAGAAATAGGCTATCGCATAGTCTTGGGACTGATGCTCGGCCTGCCTCCTAGTGGAATATTTCTCACTGAGGAAGAAACCATAGACTTGCCCTATATAGTTATTGATATGCTACAATACACTGCTAAAATCGATTAAGATAATTCGTTGCAAAATAACGGTTAACATTATTATGTAAACCGAGAAGTCTACCTAGAAGATGCTAGTGAGTTTATGGATAAGGAATGAATTCGGTTCACACCACATCCGTAAATGTAGGCATTTAGCATTTAATGCTTGAAGGTAGGACTGGGGATTTTGCGCATATGTTCAGATTGTGACTGTTCGTGAAATATCTTAATGAGACGAGTGAAGGTTGATTATAAGATTCTTGAGATCAGAAAGTGACGGTTGAACTGTCACAAGCCTTCTGATAGAATCTATAAGAAACAGCCTTAAACCTTAGAGTACGGTTACCCTTAGGTAGTTACTATCTGATTTAATCAGACCACGTCCAACATTAGTTGTTGGTGATTACACTGATAAATACTATTAGATCAGACTGTCAATCCACCCAAGACACAGTGGGAGTTGGTTTAACCGTTGACCCATTGTGATTTTGTGGACTTTATAATCTGCTGGGGTGATTGATAACCTATGGCCCTTGGTGGGCTGTATAGGATTCTGATTATAGAGGTTGGTTTGAAAACCTTAACCCTGTGAATGGAGTTTTGGTACTCCAGTTCTGTTCAGCCTCTTGTAGAACCACCTGAGTGTCTCAGGCCCAGTGGTAGCAATTGGATCTACACGGAAAAGAGTCGAATGAATAGGAAAGTTTAAACTTTCAGCGCAAAGTTGAGTGGTATATGGGTGATTCCCTGACAAGTAGAGAGTTAACCAGACCTTGAACTCTCTCACCACTCAGTCTTGCTAGATTTCGTTAGAAAGAAGAAAATAGGGGTGATTCCCTGAGACTTTCTTGCCGAACAACGGAATCTGAATTCATTCAGAACAGAAGGGTTTTAGCTAAGAATGAATAACGGATTCATTACAAAGCAGAAGATAGGGGTGTTTCCTTAAGACCTTTTTTGCGAGACTAACGATATCTTAATTCATTCAGAAAGAACCTTTTGGTAGGAGGCCTGCCATGGCTTATATCCTTTGTGGATTTAAGAGAACCTCTCGGTCATTTAAAAGTCACATGTTTTAAAATATGTGGACTTGACCAAAATATTGATAAGTTTTTCGTAGACTGGATATCAATATTGGTAATGTAGTGGTAGTATTAGTGTTCATAAATGATAACACTAAAACGGTTGGAAACAACATGGGTGTGCTATCTGAAGTCGGAAACTGACACGCCAAGATTCTCTGGATGAGAGAATTGGACTATATTCTAAGAATTTGATTCGGTCAAATTCACAAGAATGAGTCATTGGCTATCCCATCCGTCTTATTGGTTAAGAAGATCATGCATATACGTATGCAACATTCAACGAGAGTAGTCCTACCTTACATCTCAGGAATGATTCTCTAAATCTTCGGATAAAGAGAAAATGGGATAGAGTCTCTCTTGGATAACGGCAAGTCAGGTTATCACAAGTCAATAGTAATTGAATCTTGGATTCGAGCAATAAGTAGCGGTTTAGTACGTCCTCAAGTATCTTTAGAGAATGAGGAGTCATATTCTTGTATATTCAGGTGCAAACTTGAATATGGTTGACTACACTGATTCTGACTTGTAGTCGATTAAGGATGATCATTAAGTTGATCTCGGGCTCAGTGTTTACTCATAGTGCTTAGAATTTTCTTTTTGGTCTGGGAGTAATCCCAGGTCTGATAAGCCGATATCACTTCATTGTGAACACAGTGAAAAGATAGCTTAGAAGGATCTTCTAAGTCACAAGAAGTCAAAAGCATATTGAGAGAGAGTACCGCCTGAGTGGAAGGACCGGCAACGTTTCAATCCTAAAGATCGTCTCGAGTCGACAACCTAACTAATCAGTGTACCAAGTCGAGTGCTTGGTGGGTACGGCATTGATGGATATGTCTCATCTACTTTTAGAGCAAGTGGGAGAGTGTTGTGAATAAGATGAGAAAGGGTGTGCTCTAAAAACAATCGTTACTTGTCATTTCGTGCAAGTGGGAGATTGTTAGGTGTAGTGCCCGAAAGACAATTTGTGTAATTGTTTTTAATAATGGATGACATAATTTATCTCACCTTAGTTACTTGCTTTGTGCTTGTAAAGTAATACACTGCTGCAAACCCTAAGTATATCTGTATGTAACCACTTAACTCAGTGTATGGATTACACGTGAGGATTGTGTTAGTGGAGATATGCTTAAACTGTTAGTCCGTGGTGAAATTAATCAGAGTTTAGGGTCTCTTGATTAAAACACCAATAATGCGCCCAGAACACCTTAGGGTGTGATAGTCTTATCCGGACTGTCGGTAGAGGGTACCTACGTGGGGCATTTATATATGATGGCATTCATATAGGACTGGACCGATGTAATCTGAATTTATCGGTATAATTCCGTAATCGAGGAATCTTATTAAATCATTAGATGATCATATATGGATCAACCTTAATCCTGAGGTGATCACAGGGTGCTGCTTGTCCCGGGGTAGTGTTTGATGTGTTAGTTACGGTTCACTTAAATAATGTGTTCCAAGCCACTTCTCATTGGCACTATCTCCAGATGAGTGAGTAGTTTTGATTTTCATAGACATGAAATCCATTCCTTCCTTCGGGAAGTAAAGAGACAGTCCCCTTATTTGTTAGCCCTAAGAAAGTGATCGATCGGCCGAGTTCATATTTAGACTAATTAGCTACTAGTCAGATATGTGAACTAATTGATCACTAGGGGGTGATGGTAAATAAGGATAAGATATTCTGAGTCGGGTTCACGGAGACTTCCCTCTCAGAATGGACAGTACTCTATGGAGGGTTAATCTGTATGTAGTGATTATATCAATGGATGCTTATTCACTCTATGGGTTGAGTGTAAGTATACATCTATAATCGGTAGAGTTCAGTTTCGGGTTTATGGTGGCGTAATCCCGAAATTAATAATTAATGTACTTATTCGGTTTGATGAATAATTAATTATTGGAGCTACTGGTTATAGGTCCATGGTCCCCGATGTGGCTTCTGTAATTCGGACTAATAATCTTGTTATTTGGGCCTCAGTGAAAATTAATTGGTTGGGCTAATTAATTGATATGCAAAATATTATTTAGTTGGGCTAAATAATATTATACACATAAAAGACATTTTATGTGGGCTTAGTAAACCCTAAAGCTGGCGCAAATGTCATTATTAATTAGAAAGAAATTAGTTTTCTTGGATAATTATTTGACATGTGATTTATCATTTATTTGTTAAATGATAATTCATGGAATATTAGATTATAATATGATTTATCCTAATTTGTTTGGGATAATCATTTTATTTATCTTTTATTTGGAATAAAGGATTAATGGAATAATTATCTCTTAATTATTTAATCCTTGGAGGACAAGGTTTACTCTCCTATATCAAGAGAGTTCTCCCAAGCCTTTTGCATTGGCTTAAAAATTTCGACCACCACACATAAAAAGGAGAGGAAAAATTAGGTTTCTCTGGACTAGGGTTTTAGTAGAAGAAAAACTCTAAGTTTTTCTTGGTGTTGCATATCAAGGAGGCTCGTGTATCAAGAAGGGTGTCCACCAACCGCCGTTTGGAGAACACATCGGAAGATCTTGGCTTCTCTTCCTACTATTGGTAACATGATCTTAACCCCCTTGTAGTTATTAAATCCTTTGATTATGTTTTATGATATGTAAATCGTGATCCGTCCGCTGCGTATAGATCTAACTTGGTTAGATCTAAGAACCTGCATCCTTCACTTATGCCTCGCAATGGTTAGAGCACTAGAATAATAAGCAAAAGCGTATCTATAGGGTTTTTGGACTCGGAGACCGAGTACTACTCAAAGCCTCTTAAAGAGTTGAATATTCTTTTCATATATTCATATTTTTTCAAATACTATCAATCTCAAGGATGAAAACTTTTTAAAGTGTCCCCCTATCTTAGATCAAATATAGCATTGAATATTACCACAAGCGCAAGGCTACTTTGGTAATTTACTACAAGCCCAGTGTTTAAGGTTTTGCTAAAACACAGGTACGTCTCAAACTTATTACTCCGCTTTAATGGCTAAAAGATAAGAATGCATCAGCAGATAGATATTGATACTAAGTTCACATAACCAATCATCTATGCAATGTACACAATATTTTTGTCAGTTATTATGATTTGCGCGGTATACTCGATTCACAGATTGAGTAATTGAATAATAAATAACTACTCGCAAAAACGGGCATGAATATCCTTAAATTTACTTAACATAAGTATAAAATGATCACGTACTCATGAAACTTGGTTTATTTCCTATCAATTCTTAGCTAGGAACTCACAATTCTAAGGGTACGAGATAAATAATATGGTATATATTCAATTTTTCAAATTTTCAATTTTTCTACCGTTTCACTCAAATTTCAATCATAACATAACATAGCTAAGTCTCCTACCCCCCCCCACTTAAACATGGCATTGTCCTCAATGACAAAAATAAATGGGAATTTAAGAAAAAGACTTAGCTCTGGAAACGGCTCCCAAGTCAAGGAACAATATCGGAGTAAATGTCAGCACATTGTGGAGAAGCAAGTGAAAACATGTATAAGCAGACAAACTCCACGAAATCGTCAAATACCATGTCTATGGAAGTTATAGAATAATGTGGCGGGAATTATGTATAAATACCGAAAAACATTTTAAGCCACTTTATTTTATACAACCAAAGACAAGAAAAATACTAAATAGAAAGAAAAATAAACAAGCAACTAAAGATGGTAGTCTTCATCTAAAAACCGGGTGGATAAGACAAAGATCAAAAAGCATAACCCCATGTGGGAAAACACGAGGTGGACTGGCTCACTATGTAATCAGTCCAGTATAAAAGAGAAACTTGGTAAGGTATAACAGATGCAATGCGACCTATAGGCTAAAGATAAAATCAAATACTTAACGCAGAAACTTCTCTCTTGCATTGGATATCAACAACTTAGGGAGATGTAGCTACTCCTCGAAATTACTAATAACCCAATGTATCACGTAAAAGTCATAACCGTCATCAACAAGGTCGGATCGGTGTGATAGTTCAGAACAAAACTTATCATCTAGAAATGCGGAATAGACGGAAAAAATGTGAAATTTAAAACTTCCGGTAGAAAGATAAGTTGTACTTTGATCGAACCAAAAACCTTTAAAATCTAGCTAGGGTCAGAGCTACACTTACCCCAACTAGGATCATGAAAATCAAAATGATAAAAAATAATCATTAAAGCTTAGCAATATTCAAATTCCGCAACACATAGGTATTGTGTAAACAAAATGGAGGTTGAGACTATGATGGGTTTAGAAAAAGATATATAAGGATGAGAAGAAAAGATAAAGGGTGGGTAAGAAATTGTGTTTTTGGGATTGAGAATTGTTTAAAGGAATGGGCTTGGGTGGGAGAGTGAAACGGATGGAAAGAAAGAGAGGCGATGTAAGAATGGTTAGAAATGTGAACTGTTGGGGCAGATTGGTGAGAGGATCGAAAAGTTTGAAGGTGAAAAAGTGTAAAGGGAAAGAGAAGGATAATTGCAGAATGAATTGCACATCACTTTGGATTTTTACTTGGATCACCATTCTGAAAGGTTTTGGAAGTTGACCAAAATTGTTCTTGTTCGCACCAATCATTCTCTGTTACATTTTCAGTAATTCTCAAGCTCTCTTAATGCTTCCATCTTAAGATTGATTGCTAAATTTCCTTTTCTTTAGAAATTTCTTGGCTCTCCTACGGAACTCTATTTCATGTGGCCTATATTGAGTAAAAAAAATTTTGCACATCCTTAGCCCAATGTCCATCGGAACACGGCAAAATAAAAAATACCTCAACATATGTCACGTTACTTTTATTTGACTCAAAGAAAACAAAACCTAAAATCCTAAAAAGAAATCCTAAGGGTTTTAAATATGTAGTTCTAAGTTTAAAGTCCTCAGCTCGACTTTCTAAAAATTATCCTTGTCAGTTATCATTCTTGGATCGTGATCGGGGTCAATCAGGTTATAATATACTTGACCACCATAAACCAATACTAGCAAGAGGACTAGGCCCATCGTAGTATAGCTATAGTGAATCAAGGTCGATCCCACAGGGAACCAATTGTGGATCATCTTATATACAAACAATTAATTAAACATGTCAAGGACATAGAGGCGGTCTACGACCAACATAAAACAAGAAAAGTAAAGACACGACTCAACACAACGTAATTAACCTCCCCAATTATTGTCTTTATCATTTGGACCTAGATAATTTATATAATAAACTGAACTTATTAACTGTCAATCCATTTGTATCTATCTTAGATTGGCTACGGGAGTCATCCTCTTTAACTTGACTTAGCACCGGTAGGTCACTAGATCACTGTGGTATTGTTACGTGACTTCGCCTTTTGGTGCCTCCATCTCATATAACTCACACGCTTACGACTCTAAGGATGCCGATATTAATCGTACACCTCGTCTAGGCAACATTCCTGTGGTTAGGCGTACTTCCTAAACGATCGCATCAGTCTCTGTCCTATTAACAATTACCTGCACGGTTTCATGTTAATCTACGATTTACGTATAACTAGGTGAGCTCAATTCCCAAATACAAAACCTACCTAGATCTCGCTGAAAGTCCCGGAAGATCATTCATGAGCCAACCTAGGAGCCCTATATTGGTATTTCCTAATCATACGCTAATTAAAACAGACGAGCAACGTAGCCGTAGCCATACCTACTGAGATGATAAATTCTATTAAGTTAACCTAACCATAAAGACGTGGCTATTTAACAGATGACAGGGGCTCGGTCGACCGAGCATAGACACTCGGTCGACCGAATGATTCCATTCGGTCACTCAAATGATTTCATCCCCAGATTACATCCTAGAATATATTTCTCAGCGTTTCATCATACAGAACAGATTAAACAGTAACTCGTAAAGAAATCATATAAACTACTTAGATACACATTAATTAAACCAAGCAGATTCATGAATAGAAACTAAGTGTATGACGTAGGTTATGGGATCCCCATAGACAAGGTGTCGCCACATCCCTAACTTCATAGCCTAGATCTACATCGTCTAGCTATGATCAATCAACTCAAACGATAAAGCATAATTGGGAGGGATTAATTACTTGAAAGAAAGAAACAGAAAATAAAGGCATACATATTGCAGCCCTTAAATTGCTGGAAACCTTCAATCTAATTATGCTACATTGTATCAAAATATCAAAATAGAATTGTATGGTATTATTGAATGAATATGAATATGAATTACAATTTCTCGAAGCTGCTGCTTATATAGGAGTTTTTGCCGACTTAGGGTGATTCTAGAAGATAAACACGATTAAAGCCGAAAACCGACCCAAACCCGAGGCTCGGTCAACCGAGAGGTGACACTCGGTCGACCGAAGCATCAGGCTCGGTCGACCGAACCTAAACTTGGCATATTTAACACGTTTTCTTCGTCTATCTTGTTCCCCACTCCACGCTTGTATGTTGATCTGATTTCTCTAATTTATCTCTTGATTAATGCTCCGATTTTCTTCCTTATTATCTTGAGATCTTTTGATTGAATGACATTTATCCTCCCGATTTGTTGTGATCTACAAAATAAACATTTATCGCACAATAAATCGGCGTTTAATAATGAAAACGGCTAAATACCAATTTACATAATATAAATCACATAACATTAAATAATAAATATAAACAAGTGATTTAATATGAAATATATATTATTAATCTCGATTTAAGGTCAACGTTGATGACTTTTACGGGTATAATTTGACCGTCATCAGATCGCCAGACTTTGACCCTTCGCGCACTATAAGAGGTGGGCTTGGTGCTTTTGCGGATTAATACCCTTCCCTTGGTCGTGAGACCTAGGAAACGACATTTATCCATACCATTTACCCAAAGCTCTTACCTCGGCTCTCGTTTTAGGAATTAGTGAATTCTAAGAAACTCGGTTAAAATTACGGTTTTGGCCTTGACAATAAGAAACAATGATTCAAAGTACTCCGAATAAGGTCGATTATGTAGGCAAGCCTACGCCGTCTTATTCGTTGGAACATATGTGACAGTTCAGGCCAATCCGTCAAGATTAAGCCCCGTTTAGCCCGAAGGCTTATCGGCTATGCTAAGTCTTGTCGAACTGCTGTAACGTACATCACACGTGGAGGGGAGTCGATTGAGCCGAAGCTCGGTTGAACTCGCCCAGCCATGGTTAGATCATTTCCGAACCCATGTACTAAGAGTCTCCGATTTCTAAATTGTCACCCAAAGCGTAATCTCGTTTCTGTTTAAGGTGGGTTCACCGAGAAGCCATCACCATAAAACTCAACGAAAGCAGAAGATGGTGTTCTCTCAAAACTCAACATCTTCTTTAGATTGTGAATGCTTAAACTACACAATTTGTTGCTCCCATGGCCAGTAGAAGCAATCTCATGCATAGGTCAATGAGATTTTAACAGAACTACGAGGAACTCTTTTTTTTTCACTGCTTCCTTTCAACGACTACATGTTTCCTTACACCCTCTAGATGAGACAGATTTGGGGCAGAACCTTCCACACTAATAGAAATAATCTTACAAACCACTCCGGGCCAAGATTCATACTAAGGTTCATGTATAGGCTAACTTATGCTCAAAAAACCAAAAGGTAGTAAAACATAAGCAAAAAGGTAGTACCTTACCTTCAACATTGTACCACGAAGAATTTAAGCCTTTAAAAAAATTTCGGAGCCATCTTTGTGCTTTAAAGGTATTGCTTCCATCGTTTTTCCCATCTTAGATTCGTAGCTCCACATGTTTGCTGGGTTATTCTCTCAGCGCCCGCGAAAAATTATTGACTTGGAATATTGTGTCCCTAGTTTCTGCAAACAAAAGAAAAACAAAACAGACCGTAAACTGATTTTAACATGGTTTCCCATGCCGCTATCAGACCTACGGATTAAACATACGGGGATAAACAGACACGTGAAGTCCCAGAAAATAGAACCAGGCTCGCTGGCAACGAGAGGCAGTCTCGCTGGGAGCAAAACCAGCTGTTCCAGATTCTGGAATTTTTACACATAGCAGACAACCAGAGGGACTCAATAACAGACTCTAAAACAGAAAACTCAACATGAATAAGAAAATTATTTATATATAAAATTGACCGTTGATTCCCTGGCAACGGCGCCAAAAGCTTGATCGGGGTCAATCAGGTTATAATATACTTGACCACCATAAACCAATACTAGCAAGAGGACTAGGCCCATCGTAGTATAGCTATAGTGAATCAAGGTCGATCCCACAGGGAACCAATTGTGGGTCATTTCATATATAAACAATTAATTAAACATGTCAAGGACATAGAGGCGGTCTACGACCAACATAAGACAAGAAAGGTAAAGACACGACTCGACACAACGTAATTAACCTCCCCAATTATAGTCTTTTTCGCTTGGACCTAGATAATTCATATAATAAACTGAACTTATTAACTATCAATCCGTTTGTATCTATCTTAGATTGGCTACGGGAGTCATCCTCTTTAACTTGACTTAGCACCGGTAGGTCACTAGATCACTGTGATATTGTTACGTGACTTCGCCTTTTAAGTGCCTCCATCTCATATAACTCACACGCTTACGACTCTAAGGATGCCGATATTGACCGTACACCTCGTCTAGGCAACATTCCTATGGTTAGGCGTACTTCCTAAACGATCACTCAAGCTCTCGTCCAACTAGCAATTACCAAGTTATAGTCTCATGCTAATCTACGACGTACGTATAATCAGGTGCATGCAATTCCCAAATATAAACCTACCAAGATAACGCTGAACGTCCGTGAAGATCAATTCATAAGCCTACCTAAGAGTTTTATATTGGTATTTCCTTTTTACACGTTTTAATTAAACTAAGCGAGTAACGTAGCCATAGCCATACCTACTGAGATAATAAATTCAACTAGGCTAAACCTACCATAAAGACGTGGCAGAAATATACTGATGAAACAAGGGCTCGGTCTACCGAGTGAATAGGCTCGGTCGACCGAATGAACTTACTCGGTCACCCGAATCGATTTCGTCCCCAGATTACATCTCTGAACATATCTCTCAGTGTTTCTCATACAAAACGGACTAAATAGTAATTCGTCAAGCAATTATATAAATTAAAATAGATGCACGGTAATTAAACAACATAGATTCATACATAGACTCTAGGTAGAGGACGTAGGGTATGTGATCCTCATAGACAAGGCATCGCCACCTCCCTCACGTCATAGCCTAGATCTACATCATCTAACTATGAACAATTAACTCAAACGATAAAACATAATTGCGGGGAATTAATTACTTGAAAGAAAGAAACAGAAAATAAAGGCTTACATATTGTAGCCCTTAAATTGCTGGAAACCCTCAAATTATTCTACATTGTATCAAAGTTATATTATGAATTGTAAGATTGAAGAAAGAATGAAGGGATTAAGGGATGAAGGGATGATTTACAATTTCTCGTAGCTGCTGCTTATATCGGAGTTTCTACCGACTTATGAAGGATCTAGAAGGTAAATACGAAAAAATCCAATAAGTGACCGAACCGACATACTCGGTCAACCGAAGCTCCCCACTCGGTCGACCGAACCTAACTTTGCACATGTTAATCGTTTTTCTCGTATATCTTGCTCCCCACTGCACGCTTGCGTGTTGATCTGATTAATCTTTCATTTAATGCTCCGATTTTCATCCTCAATTATCTTGAGACCATTGATTGAATGACATTAATCCTCTCGATTTGTCGTGATCTACAAAATCAGCATTTATCGCACAATAAATCGGCTTTTAATAATGAAAACCGCTAAATACCAAAAATCATATTAATAATCACATAACATTAAATAATAAATATAAACATGTGATTTAATATGAAATATATATTATTAATCTCGATTTAAGGTCAATGTTGAGGACTTTTACGGGTATAATTTGACCGTCATCAATATGCTGGACAGTGACGACGCCAATGTCCTATCTCGTTACAGTAAAAGCCCTTCCCTTTACGTTTGGAAGGATTGGTCTGTTTGGCCTTCTTCTTCATAGGTTTGGGTTTAGGCGCAGTATCATTTTTAGACTTGGTCTTGCCCTTATGGCCAGAGTTCGATGCCTTGGCTTCAACCATATTGGCTTCCGCCTTCTTTTCCCCTTCTCTGCCTCTGTTGTTAGACGAGAGAGCTTCGAAGACTTGCAGTTGGTTGATCAACCGTGGCATATCAAACTTGATTTTCTTCTTGACATAGTTAGTCTTGAACTGTAGGAAATCAGGTGTAAGTGATTCAAGAATCATAGACACCTGAGTGGCATCGTCAAACTTTGACCTATGAGTTTCTGCATTAGTAAAGTAGTTTATCATGTTCATGACATGACCAGTTACAGACTGACCTCTCCTCATTTTAGCGTTAACGGCCATCCTTACGGCTTCGTGCCTTACTTGATCAGAAGGGGTGCCAAGCATGGAGGATAAGTGCTGCATGATTTCTCGTGCATTCTTAAAGCCTTCAAGTTTGGTCCGAATGACCTCCGACACTGATACTAAGATGATACCGCATACCTTATTATCTGCTTCAATCCATTTTTTACGGTCGTCTTTAATGGATTTAGACGGGTTCTGTACGGGAAGTACAGGGCATTCCACAGTCAAAACAAATTGCGTGTTCCCAAATATGAGTACCATGTTCAGGTTACTTTTCCACTTTCCAAATTTGTTACCATTAATTTTATCATTCAGTAATAAGGAAAGTTGCGACGACATGATTGCTGAAAATAAAATGACAGAAATTAAATTCAAAACACTACTAGATAAATTTTAGGAATTATAAACTTTAAAAAAAGTCTATTCTATCATTCCAAGGATTTAACCTCACATTGTACCGCCGCCTAGGGGGTCGGTATCAGCACGATGACAGCTAAACTGAGACAATCTCTCTCGATGATTAAACTTTGAGAATCAAACATCTCATGGGAATCGTACATCCCATACTTTAATCGTCGATTACCATCCTTTTTCTGCCAACATATTTCCTAAAATATCCTGATGAGTGTGACCTACTATATCAGACTTTTAAGTATGCCCCTAGGATGCCTACATAGGGTAGGTCAGTGACCCGGTGAGTCCTCAAGATCTAATCCTTTCGGTGACCAAGCCTTGAATTTTGATAGTGGTGAACACCATCCGTAGAGGGCAAAATCAAAGCGGCATGAGGCATCACCATTGTCTCACTTGCTTGCATCTATAGTAGAGGCCGTGGGGTCGGCTGTCACCTTCCCCGCTCCCATTCAATATTTTGAAAAAGTGGTGGGTTTACTGATCGCAGTTTTGGACTTGACAATATTTTAAGAAACAACAAATCATGTACCCGAATGGTGTCGGTAATGTAGCCAAGCCTACCCGTCTTATTCGTTGGAACATATGTGACTGTCGGTCGGATCCGGCTAAGAGAAGCCCCGTTTAGCCGTAAAGGCTTGTCAGATATGCTAAGTCTTGCCGAACCCCCGTGCAAACGTCACACGCAGAGGGTGAGTCGATCGAGCCGTAGCTCAGTTGAACTTACCCAACCATGGTTAGACCATTTCCGAACCCATGTTTCATGATTTTCCGATTTCTTAATTTGTCAAACTTTCCCGTAGACTCTACGGAACAAACCCGCAATCTCGTTCCGGTTTAAGGTGGGATTCACCGAGAATCCATCACCGAAAATTTAACGATTTAAGGTGGGATTCACCGAGAATCCATCACCGAAAAACGTAACGATGGATAAAACCCGGCTCCTTGGTTCTATAATTAGTTTTTAATAATTGATTTCCAAAACCATTAATTAAAGCTTTAACTAATTAATCGAGTTGAATACATGCCTAATTAATTATCCAGAATTAAATAGCTACATGTATGCATATGGAGTGGAATTCATGATATGATGCATGTCATGGAAATTTTGCGGTTAAACAGAAAATCACGATCATACACGCAAATTACGGAAAATAAAACACCGAAATGGATCGTTGGTACCCCCGTATCTAACCTATTTTCTAGGAAAAAAGTAAATAAAAACCAAAAATCGATCTTCGATCTTCAAATCATGAAATCCTAATCTCGAATCTTGAACTTCCGGATCTCGAACAACGAACCACGAACCCAAAAGGAGAGGGGCTATTTATTAAATATATAATCTATTTATAAAATAATTTTTTTTATGTCACGGCTTTTCCAACTTTTTTTTTAAATTTATGGCCTTACGGCCGAATTAAATTAAAATAAAAAAAACTGTTTTCATAATAATAAAAAAAAAAAAAAAAAACCCTAGCCGCTTAAGGGTAATTATTGCGGCGCTCATTAATGCCGCTAATCCCCAAAACAAAACATGCTGCGGCGGAAAAAAAAAAGGAAAAACGCCGCCTAAAGTGTTTTAAGCCGCCCCTCACCTTATTCATACCTAGGGTTTCGCCTTGATCTTGATCTTCGTCACCATGATCTTCATAGTTTCGAACCCGGAATTTTTATACATACAAAAAGCTTACAATTTTTGCATGACTTAAAAAAAATACATTATCCTATGCTCAATTGATACTAATCAAAAGAACTACAAAATAGATCTAACGGGTAAACAATACCAACCCCAATCCATCTCTTCACCACAACATATCAAAGCATTGATCATCATGAAAATTTTTGAATTTTAAAAAAAAAACGAAAAACAATGCAATCTAAACATGCAAATTCACTCCTAGATCTATCAATTATATACTTTAATTTATAGATCGGAGGCTCTGATACCACTTGTTGGATGTAATATATCTGGACGGATCTAGATCTGCCCGATTACGCAGCGGAATAAACAAGAGGATCACGATCATATAAAATTAAACTACATAATTTAAGATCCACCTACAAGAAGGTGAGATCTACTTACCAATCAAAAGCGAGATCCAAAAGATTGATGAGGTCGAGATCCAATTTGAGATGCCACGATCTTCCGATGTGTATCTCCAAGCAACAACCAGTGGATGTTGATCCTTGATGCTTGACCTCCTTGATATGCTACCCGGAAAATTCCGAAGATTTTCCCAACTCTAAACCCTAGCTATTGGCTGAAAATTCTAAGCCAATACTATGTGTATGATGCGTGTATCGTGATTCAGAGAAAAGGCTTAGGAGAACTCTCTTTATATATTAGAGAAATCCTCGTCCTCCAAGGATTTAATAATTAATACAAAATCAATTATAATAATCTTTTTTCATAAAAGATACTCCTTGAATAATATAGAATAAATCTAGAATATTTAAGGATCAATCTAATATATTTTCCTTAATTAATCATTTAACAAATAAACAATTAATCACATGTCTTATAATTATCAAGAAAACTAATTCCTTAATAAATAACAAGTCACAAAACACGCCAACCCTAGTCAAACAAGACTAGCACACGACTTTTACACTATTGGGAAGATTCCACGAAAAATGTATTTTCCATGTATTTTATTATTTAGTTTAATAAATAATAAATCGCACATCAATTAAATAGTTCAACTACTTAATTATTATTGAGGCCCAACGTCAAGAAACATATGCATGTTAGGAGCCACATCGGGGATCATGGACCTATAACCAATAGCTACAATAAATTAAATAAAATTATTTATCGAACAGAACAATTCTTATTCAATCTATTAATTCCGGGATTACGCCACCATAAACCCGAAATAGAACTCTATCGATTATAGATATATACGTACACTCTAATCATTGAGTAAAAGCGTCCATTGATATAATCATTACATATGGATAAATCCTCCACAGACTGTTCGTTTTGATTCGGGATATTCCGTAAACCCTTCTCAAAACATATTATCCTTATTTTTCAATAACCCCTTAGTGATCAATTAGTTCATAACTAATATAATATGAACTGGGCCCATCGATCAGTTTCTAAGATTAACAAATAAGGGAACTGTCAGTCTACTTCCCGCAGGAAGGAATGGATTCCATATCTGTGAAGTCACAGACTACTCACTCATTCCAGAGTAGAGCCAACGAGAAGTGTTCAGATCATATGTATCCAAGTGATCCTTAACTAACACATCAAACCCTACTTTGAACCAAGCAGTAGACTGTGATCATATCAGGATTGAGATTAATCCATATATTATCATCTTGTGATTCGATAAGATATCTCGATCACGGAATTATATCGAGAATTCAAATCAAATCGGTCCAGTCCTATATGATAGACATCATATTTAAATGCCCCACTAGGTACTCTATACCGACGGTCCGGATAAGACGGTCACAGCGTTAAGTGTTCTGGGCGCATTATTGGTTTATTAATCATGAGACCCATACTCTGATTAAATTCACCTCAGACTAACTAATTTTAAGCGTATCATCACTAACTCAATCCTCATGTGTATGCCATACACTGAGTTATGTGATTACATACCGATATACTTAGGGTTTTCAGCAGTGTATAATATAAGCATAAATACAAATAATAAAATGAATATATAATTATGTCATTTATGTAAATAAAGCAATTACAAATTTGTCTTTCGGGCACTACACCTAACATATATTTGTTTGTTGCACCATCAACATACAGTTTCCACTTGCTTTCTTCTTGTTTCGGCTAATCATCCTCTATACGAACAGTGATCCCTTTCACAAGGAAGTCTGCCAAAGCTTGTGCTTTGATGGCAGTTCTGGGACGAAAATTGATATCGTATTCTTCCATCTCGACGACCCATTTCACCAACCTTCCTGAGGTATCTGGTCGTCCTAAGATTTGCCTTAACGGCTGATCGGTGATCACCGTAATCGGATGTGCCTGGAAGTAAGGTCTTAACATCCTGGAGGCATGTATCAATGCCAATGCTAATTTCTCTGCATTTGAATATCTGACATCTGGTCCATGGAGTGTCTTGCTTACAAAGAAAATCGGTATCTGCTGTCCGTCTTGCTCCTTCACTAGTACAGCGCTCAGTGCTTCATCACACACTGCTAAATAGTCGTACAGAGATTCTCCTTCCTGATGAGGCATCAACGTAGGCAGTTCAGCCAGGTACAATTTATGTTCTTCAAAGGCCTTCTGACTTTCCTCATCCCACTGGAAGGAACTTGATCTTCTTAAAATTTTGAAAAACAGCAAGGCACGTTGTGCCGATCTCAAAAGAAATCTATTCAAAGCTGCTATCCGTCCTATTAGAAGTAGTACTTCTTTGATGTTTTTTGGCGAGGACATACTCTTCAGCGCATCAATCTTATCTGGATTTGCTTTAATTCCATATTTGGATATCATTTATCCTCAGAATTTTCCTGATCTGACTCCGAATGTGCATTTTTTGGGGTTATGTTTCATTTGAGTTTTCCTTAAAACTTCGGACACCCTATGACATTATTTAAATATTGACTAGGAGACCTACTCCTGATTAGGAGATCATCCACATACACCTCTATACACCTTCCGATCTGTTCGGCAAAAATTGTATTTACAGCCCTTTGGTATGTCGCTCCGGCATTCTTCAGGACAAAGGGCATAGTGACGTAGTAGTACGTTCCAAACTCTGTTATGAAGGCAGTCTTCTCTGCATCTTGAGGATCCATTACGATCTGATGATATCCTTTGCAAGCATCTAGAAATGCAAACACTTCAAACCCTACTGTCGAGTCCACTAAACGATCAATCTTGGGTAAGGCATAACAATCTTTTGGACATGCTTTGCTGAGATCTGTGAAGTCAACACATATCCTACAGCTACCATCTAGATTTTTGACCAGCACAGGGTTTGCTACCCATTCAGGACATATGACTTCCTTGATAATGTTGGCCTGCAACAACTTGGTTACCTCTTTCTCGATTGCCGATATGTGCTCAGAGGCAAAGTGCCTTTTCTTTTGCCGAACAGGCCTTCTGTTTGGATCTATGTTCAGCCTGTGAACGGCTAGGTCTGGTGATAGTCCTGGCATGTCTTCTGTTTTCCATGCGAATACGTCTCTAAATTCTTTCAACAGATTTATCAAAGTTCCTTATAGGATGCTGGGATCCACGCCCCCACAGTACGTGTTGAGTCAACTTGATCATTCTATAGACAAACAGCCTTTGTATGTTCCTCGAATGACCAATTATCTTTGTCTTCAGGAAGTAGCTCTTCAATGCTCACCTGTTGAACCATCATCTTTCCGTTTACTGTTGCTGTGTAACAGCTCCTGACTGTCTCCACATTGCCTTTGATTTCTATGGAGCCATCCTCTATAGGGAACTTCATGCTAACGTGAGCTGGGGAGATTACAGCTCGAAGATCAATAAGTGCTGGTTTTCCCATGATCATGTTGTACGTTGAAGGTTGTTTAACCACTACATAATCCACCATCAGGGTCATGCTCCTGGTTCCTTCTCCAAAAGTAGTAGGGAGTTTGATCACACCTAGTGGATGAACTGGGGGTCTAGCAAAGCCGAACAAAGGAGCTGATACTATCGGCATCCTTCAATTTCATCTCTCTAAACACATTGTAATAGAGGACGTTCACGGCACTGCCTATGTCTACACATATGCGCCTTGTCATAATCTTGCTGATCACTGCTTCTATTACCAATCCTTCATTGTTGATTACCAAAGTTAGTGAATCCTTAGGACCATAAGTCACTTCCCCCAACATTCTTTGTCTTTTATTCGATTAAATAGGAGTAGTAGACCTGCTACTGCCAGTGTCTCCGGTTCTGCTTATGATGTTTGGCCTTCCTGAGATCGTGTTGATCGTGTTCACGGGGCGGTTGTTCATCTGACCGTCAGGGTCTGGTGAGAGGTCTCTTCTTCTTTGATACTCATTTTGATTATCTCTGTCGTTGTAGTTGTTTCGGCATTCGAATTCACGCCGACCACGCGGTTTGGCCTGATGAGACCGATCTACGACTTCATCAAGCTTTCCTTCCATAAATGCAGCATCAATATCTCTAATCAGGTCCCTATAGTGTTCTGAGTCATGAGCCACATCCTTGTGATACTTGCAAAATTTGTCTAGGTCCCTCTTTTCCCTTGGCCCCCTCATGGGTGGTGGGAACTTGGCGATGCCCTTCCTTTCCATTATAGTGAGAACCTGCTCGTGAGATCTGTTCAAAGGGATGAAGTCCCTATCCTGCAGAGCTCCTTTCTTGCCCAGCCAATCTGAGACTGGTGCAGTTACTCTATCCCAAAATGACTTTCTCTTTTTGTCTGACTTATCTTCAGACATAGCTTTTTTTTCCTCACCTCTTTCCATCACTTTTTTCAGTTGCCTCTTCTCCCTGACAATGTATGTAGGCCATATCCAGACATTCTTCCATTGTCTTAGGGAGTTTGCAGTTCAACTTGGCGTGCAGCCATCCCTCTCACAGACCTGCAATGAAAGAGGCGACCAGCAGTCGATCATCTGCATCCCGTACCTATGCGGATTCTTCGTTAAAGCACTTTATAAAGCACAGTACAGATTCATCAGGTTTCTGCTTCAAAGTCAAAATGTGGGTTTGATTTCTCTGGAATGGACGAGCTACGATGAAGGCATGGAGGAACTTCCGAGTTAAGGTGCCAAAGTCGGAGATCGACCTGGGAAGAATCTTGTTGAACCATTTTCTTGCTCTTCCAGTTAGCAGTGCAGAGAAATCTTTGTATTTCATCTCGTCTAAGGCATTGTACAAGTTCATATGTGAGATGTACTGATGCATGTGATCATAAGGATCCTTGGATCCGTCGTATGATTTGATCTTAAGTATTTTGAACCCCACTGGTCGGGGGTGGCTGTCGATGTACTCTGTGAAAGATGACACACAGAGCAGTTCATATGATCGTCGTCCGAGCAGAGCATCCATCTCGGCCTTAGCCATGTCATTAGGGTAACGTGTGTTTCAGTGATCAGTATGAGCACTAAACTCCATGATTTCCGGATTTTTCTGAGCCTCTTGTTAGGAACATTTTATTATGTTTTGATGATGGCCATACTAGCTGTTATAGCAAGCCTGAAATAAGTTAGAATTCTCTGTATAAGTCTTTACTTAGAGTCTGACATGTTGTATAAGTTGAGTCAGACAAGTATTGTACTAGTTGGTAGGACGGCAAAGCAAAAACAGATATTCGGCAGAGTGAAGCCAGCCAAGCACCAGCAGAGAAGCAATACAGACATTAAAGGTCTGACTTGTAACCAAGGAAGTCTGTGATGACCTTGGACAAGTCTAAGTTATACTACAAGTGATGTACATTAATATTCGAATATGGTGTACACTGATCTCACCCCAATCAAAGATCAGTGAAGTACAAAGATTCTTCTTCAACTGAAGCAAAGAAGAAAACTGTGAATCGGCAAAGTAAACTGACTTTCGGCTGAGTGAAGACAAAACGGTGATGGAAGATCTAAATCGGCTAAGTCAGAAGGATCGCTCGACCGTTCTGAAAACGGCGAAGGAACACTTACCAGATCAGATTTAATATACGTTGAAGGTTCAGAAGATCATGCATTAAATGCACAATCATTAGAGGATCAATCAAGGACGGATTTTCTGCTGTACGATTGAAGAAAGAATCCGATCACTGAAATCAAGGAGAATGCAATTAAGGGGGAATCAAGAATAAAATCAAGGATTATTCCCTCATTAATATAGCCAACGGACAAAATCAAGGTTATTCAAGGCTATAAATAGAAAGCATTGACAGACAGAGAAAATAAGAGGAACGATCTGAAGAGAAAAATAAAGCAAAAACCCTGTCAATTTGAAAAGCCTTCTCTCTGAACTTAAAAAAACACATCTAGTTATCAACTCAGACATCAGAGCTACAAAGTCATACTCAGCACTGAGATTGATCAAGCAAGTTTGTGAATCACATTCTCATCAAAGTAAAACAACTGAATCAGAGGCAATCTGAGAAGGAGTTGAATCTGTGATAGCTGTTGAAGGATTTTGATCTCAAGGAGCAGCAAAGGAGACTGAATCACTGAAGTTGTTGCAGTCAAGGAGTGATAGGCTTGTAGATTGTGAAGCTTGGGAAGCCAAGGACAATCATACTATTGTATCTATGAAAACAATAGTGAATTCCTCCGATCATCACAGGAGAAGAGTGGATTAAGGGATTACACCACCCTGAACCACTATAAGCCTTGTGTCAATTTAATTTCTACAATTTACTTTACAGCATTTATTTAATTTGCCTACATCATAACTTATTTCTGTGATTGTCTAAACTGATTTGAAAACAACATAGTAAGAAGGGACTTATCCGCTGCCCAAAAGCTTTTAAATAAAAGAAAAGTTTTTGAAACTCCACTATAGTCATTCACACCCCCCCCCCCTCTGTGAATATAGTTTCACCCTTCTCTGGGACCAACAATTGGTATCAAAGCAGTGTTCCTAGTATCAGAACCTGTTCAGATCTAATTTCTGGTAACAAGGAGATCACATATTTTCAAAGTAGTTTTCAAATCTGAGTTTTCTATACATTTACATTTATATCTTCATTTGCACTGATGGATTCCTCAAACTTCTTGTCAAAAGTACCTGTTTTTAATGTTAATAATTTTGATGAATATAAAATAAGAATGTTATCTCATCTTGCAGCAACTCATGAAGAGATGCAGGATGTAATTAATGATGGACCAATCACAATCACTACTGTGGTAGGCACAGGAGCAGATCAAGGAAAGGAAATTGACAAACCTAAAAAGGATTGGACCAAGGATGACAGGAGAAGAGCAAACCTAGACTTTGTTGCAAAAGACATGATCTTGAAGACCCTAGATAGCAACATGTTCATGAGAATCAAAGACTGCAAAACAGCAAAGGAGATGTGGGACAAGCTATCATTGATAAATGAAGGATCTGAAGCAGTTAAAGAAAACAAATTATCTATTGCAAACAGAAGTTTGAAAACTTCAAAATGAAGACTGGTGAATCCATAGATCAAATGGACAACAGATTCTCAAGCATCATCAGTGAACTGCAACAGCTTGGACACACATATCCCCAAAAAGAAGTATGCTTGAAGATCTTGAGAGGACTACTTGAAAGATGGAAGATCATAACATCAGTAATCAGAGGAACAACAAATCTTGCAAGCACTGACACTATGACACTGATGTCCCAATTAAAAGCTCATGAATTCGAATTGAACGGTGAAGATGGTGCTCCGGCAGAGACACAAAAACTCACTGCACTGGTTGCACCCCAGCAAAGTAACTTTGCCGATTACATCAGCAAAGAAACACATGAACATAAAGAACATGTAGCTTTATTGGTTAAACGCTTTGACAGGTTTAGCAAAAAGAAGCCCTTCAAAGGAAATTCATCGTCAAATAAGAGGTCAAGCTCAAACAGAGACATGAAGAAGAAAGATGATGAATACAGATGCTTCAACTGCAACAAGAAAGGTCACTTCAAGGCAGATTGTCCTGAAGAAAATGACAAAGATGATGAAAAGAAGAAATACAAAGCATTTGAAAAGAGAAAAAGCAAGAAGGCACTCAAGGAAGAATCCAGCAGTGAGAAGAATGAAGAATCATCTGATAATGATTCAGATGATAGTGATGAAGAAAACAGCTCAGAAAAAGAGAAAGCATGCATATGCCTCATGACCAAAGAATTGGATGAAGATGAAAGAAATAGTTCAGACACTGAAGAAACAAGCCTATGTCTAATGGCTAAAGAATCAGATGAATCTGAGGTATCATCTAGCTCTTACTCTTCATCTAATACATCCACATCTGACACTGCACAATCTTCTACTCTCCCATTAGATACAGCAGACATAGTCCAAAATCTCATGACTAAATTTGATGAAATTGAAAAGAATCATGAAATTCTGGAAAATGAATGCAAGGATCTAAGAAAAGAAAATAAGAGATTAAAGAAAGAACTGGATAAAGCAAAAGCTGAATTAACTAGTAAGGAGACCTACTTAAATGATCTACAAAAAGCAGATGATCATACATCTGTTATTGACAGATCAGTTAAGAAAATCTCCTCACCAGTAAAGGTAACCACTGCACCACTAAAAGCACCAGCTTACAAACCCTCAAAAAGGTTTGGATCCAGATCTGGTCTTGGCTACAACAGTCAGGATGAAAGTAGGAATAATGGTCAACACAATTCTAAATTCAGGACCATTAATGGATCAAAATTTAGAAAGGGACAGACCATAGTTCCAACAGATCATCCTGTTCCGGTGAAGTCAAAACCTAGTGTACTGAAACAGCAGACTAAATCCTCATTCCAGTCAATCAAGAACAACAGCCATCTGAAAGGTAAAGGCAAACTTTACCCTTCAGAGGATGATTGGAATGTTGCACCTCCAAAATACAAGAGGAAACCATTCCACAAAATTCATCATGTGATTAAGAAAAAACAATATGTTCCTAGACACTTGAAGCAAGAAAGGTTTCCTACTGCATATTGGAAAGTGAAGAAGGATGTAAATGCACCAAAAGGTGGAGAAAAGTATCAGAATACCTTCAGCAAAAATATTAGAAGCTATTCTGCCATGCCTTATACATATGAAGTTGATGACTTCAATTATCCAAAAAGAAGACCTTTTGGATACACACTTGGTATGGGAGGCATGATTGCTAACAGGTATGGACCCAAACAGTGTTGGGTACCTAAACTTAATTAATCTGTTTTGTAGGATGTCTGCTACATAGACAGTGGATGTTCCAGACACATGACAGGAAACAAGAAATGGCTCACTGACTTCAAGGCTTTTGATGGACCCAAAGTCATATTTGGAGGCAAAGAAAACCCTGGCAAGATTAAGGGGGAAGGCATAATACTCAAGAACAATTTGAAGATTCAAAATGTGGCATAATACCCTTTTTCTAATTCTTATCTCTCCCTAACTCGGCTGGGACTCTTTTGCAAAAGAAACGACAGCCTCATTCTCCTTTCTTATCATTCTCTAAACCTATGAAACGTCCCTCTTAAAAATCCGATTGCAATCAATACCCGATGTTGCACTAAATTACCCCACTGTTTCTCTGCAAATCATTTGCAGATTTTGTGCCTCCCTGTCCCCTTCTCTTGACCTCGTGACTAATCCACTTTCGGTAAGAACAGATACGCAATTTTGAGCAACCATGTGCGAATTTCGTTTATGGAAGGTTCGATAAAGGAAAGGTGCCATTTTGATGCTGATTTGATACATTCAAAGCCGAGGATTTGCAGCTCTTCAATGCAATGATGGCATGGAAATTCCTCTTCTGCACATGGTCAAAATCGAAGCTTCAGTTTCTGATTCAATGACTGATTGTCATGTAAGCTGTCTATCCTTTTTCGTCTCAGTTATTATCGTTGATTTTATTCTGATATGAACATGATTACTCCCTGATTTTGTGCTTTAGTGTGTCTGTGAAAAGTCGAGTACGAAAGGTCCGCCTTTTCCACTAATCCGTTGGTGATTCGAGCTTTTAATGCTCTGGTTTGAAGAATACGCACAGCGGTGATGAGGAACTTGCCGGTGGTAGTGAGCTATGAAGTAGACGACGGGGCTGATTTGGTAGATGCCGGAGGTAAGTGGTGGCGGGTTACAAAACGTAGTTGCTGGGTTGAGGACTTCGGATAACAATGGGTGTTTACCATGGCAGTCAGGCTGGGCCATGTGCACCGGCGAAAGAGTTAACGGCGGCCATGGTTGCCGGAGAAGCAGGCTATATTTTTATTTTATTTTTTAGAAAATGTTTAGGTTTTGGGGTTGTTACTATTAATTTTTTAACGTTACTACATTTTTTGATACAACTTTATCTATTTTATGGGCTGTTACTACTTGTTTACTGGCCGTTACTACATTTTATGGGCTGTTGGCTGTTAATACTTTTTCATTGCATGTTACTACATTTTATGGGCTGTTACTACCTTTTTTTGGATGTTACTATTAATTTTTTAACGTTACTACATTTTTTTATGTAACTTTATCTATTTTATGGGCTGGTACTACTTGTTTAGTGGCCGTTACTACATTTTATGGGCTGTTACTACTTATATTTTGGCTGTTATTTTACTACTTGTTTTCTGACTGTTACTACTTTTTCAATGGATGTTACTACATTTTTTTGGCTGTTACTACTTTTTTTTTTGCTGTTACCATTTATTTAGCTGTTACTACACTTTATCTAGCGTTACTACGTGTTTAATGTGTAAAAGGGTATTTTTGTGCATTTATTATGAATTTGTCCTTTTTAATCACATAAAATGTAGTAACTTCCTTCTATCCCCATTTATGATTTTTTTTTGTTGTCCTTTTGGCCCCTTCTCCCTTGGAATTATTTTTTTTATTGGAGATGTAAATATTTTGTTGGTAAAAGTGTTCTTAGTATTGGAAATGTAATTTTTTATTTGAGATATAGATAGTTTATTGGTAAAGGTCGAAAATAATAATCAAAGATGCATTAGAAATGTAAAATGACAGATAAATAAAAACATAGCAAATTCTAAAATACGAAAGATAAATAAAACGGATGTAGTATTATACAAGGTATTTTGTGACACGTATCAAGAAATTTTTAAAATTAAATGACCCCTTCAAAAAAATAGTTAATTGTCAATTATGATATATTTATAAAGATGTTATAATTTTAGGACTATAAGAAAAGATTTTTGTCAAAAAAAACATTAAATCGGTGAAAATGAAAATGAAAATGAATTACGTTTTTGTGCTGAAAACAAACGTAATTCACTTTCAAATTCACGTTCACATTCACTTTCAATGATGAAATGTCTTTTTTGCCAAAAACTTTTTCTTATAATCATTTTTGTCTGACATCTTCCATATTGTGTTTTTTTGGACCATTATCTCAAAAAAAAAAGAAAATTAAATGACCAAATTTTAATCTTATCTCTTATGTTAATTAGTAAAATTTTCAAAATTAATTTTGCCTCTTAAATGAAAAATGAATACATACATTATATATATATATATATATATATATATATATATATATATATATATATATATATATATATTGGTCCTTTCAATTTGAAGTTTGTACAACGTAAATATTGACCTAACAAAGTGAACGGATGGAGCAATTTAACTTGCATGTGCTTGGACATAGACAAGGATAAATGATAATCAATCACCGTCTTTGGTGGGATCACTTAGCTATGAATGTAGTCTTATAATTGATTGTTATAAGATTCTTTCTAATGTCTTTCTTTCTCCATATTCTAATTTTCTTGACATACAACATTCTTCTTAAAAACCTATATTTTCCTTTTAATGATATGTTATTATCATTATCATCATCATTAATATTTTAATTTAATTTCTCCTAACTCAATTCAGTGCAACATTGCCTATATATACAAATTCTTGGAACAACAAACTCTATTAACACACAGAGTCTTCTTAGAAGTCAGAACAAACCATGGACATCTTCTATGTCTTCCTTTTTTGTTTCTTTTTACTTTATGTTTTGTTCTCCCTCCATTATATCTTCTACAAGAGCATAACCAGTGACGGCGGCGCCCGTTTACCACCAGGAAAAACCGGGTGGCCGCTTTTGGGAGAAACCCTATCATTTCTCTCGGCCGGATGGAAAGGCCATCCAGAAAAGTTCGTATTTGATCGGATGAATAAATATTCATCCAATATATTCAAAACTCATCTTCTTGGTGAAAAAAGTGTTGTTTTCTGTGGGCCGAATGCGAACAAATTCTTGTTCGCGAACGAGAACAAACTCGTCCAGGCATGGTGGCCGGAATCCGTAAACAAAGTATTCCCATCTTCAACACAAACTTCATCAAAAGAAGAAGCCATCAAAATGAGAAAAATGCTTCCGAATTTCATGAAACCCGAAGCCTTAGCCGGATATATCGGTAAAATGGATCATATCGCGGAAAGGCACTTTACAACAAGCTGGGAAAACAAATCAGAAGTTCTTGTTTTCCCTTTAACAAAAAGATTCACCTTTTGGCTTGCTTGTAAAGTGTTTATAAGCATTGAAGATCCGACCTATGTCGCGAAATTCGCCGACCCGTTTAACCAAATAGCCTCCGGAATAATTTCACTCCCAATCGATTTGCCCGGAACTCCGTTTCACCGTGCAATTAAGGCCTCAAAGTTTATTAGGAAAGAGCTTATGTCTGTAATTAGGCAAAGAAAGATTGATTTAAACGAAGGAAAAGCCACAAAAACTCAAGATATTTTGTCACACATGTTGTCAACGTGTGATGAAGATGGTAAATTTATGCAAGAACATGATATTGCTGATAAAATTCTGGGTTTATTGATTGGAGGCCATGATACTGCAAGCTCTGCATGTGCTTTTATTGTTAAATATCTTGCTGAGCTTCCTGAAGTCTACAATGCAGTTTACCAAGGTAAAAAGCTTATTTTTCTGTTTAGTTCTGGAAAATTTTCACACTACGGGTACGCTTATTTGAACTACAAAACATTGAAAGAATTAGTTTCAATTTAATTAATAATATTCCTAACTATATACCATGTGATGTATTTATCTCTTAAACTGTTCATTCTAAGAAATTCCAAATTTTTTCACATTACTGTTGCACAAAAAGGAGAAATGATGTATTACTAGAAACGTGAAAATTGTGCCTAAAAACGTAATACACATGTCTCCCCTCAAATAATAATAAAAATAAAAAAAATAAATAAAAAATAAAATAAAAAAACGTACTACACATGTAAAGTCTTTCAAAAAGTTTATCACACAAAAAACCTAGTCATTCCAATACACTAGACAGAATGTTTTCAAGCAATATTTTCTCAAAAAATTTGGTAATAACATTACTTAAAATATTATAGTATGTTGGGGTATTTGAATGAGATATTCTTAACCAATAATTTATTTTACAAATTCAATCACCATATTTTTTTAATTTGACAGAATCTTTAATTTTGGTGAACTGAATGAGAATCTAGATTACAATCGTTACATTATAAATATGGAATGTGTACCACTCAAAAAAAATAAATAAATAATATGCCCAATAAGAACAATTGCAGTAGATACTATAAATCCTTTAAAAACTGTATTTTAAATTTTTCTAAATCCAGATTTAGGAAAAGTAGCACTGCGGTAGATACTCTACATTTACTGTAAATTACAGATTATGTAAAATTTTCTTTACATCTACCATATTTATCCAGATTCTGTAAATATTTCCTTATATCTAACTTATTACGTAAAATAGAGAATCTGATGAATTTCATCTTAAATAGAGATTCTGTAAACTAAAAAAATATGTATTTAAAACTCTAAAATGAAGTATTATTTTAGAGGATCTGATGCAAGTGCTCTAAGACATTGGCCCAGTGCTAATTGTTGTGCCACTTAATTCGAAAGTTTCGGATTTGAGTCTTAGTGGAGACAAAAAAAATATGTCCGTGCGTATATTTCATATCGAACAGTAAATAATTGTTTTTAATAACAAAATATATGTATTATATATATAAAGAGTATTTGATGTATTTATATTTATTTTTATAGGAATGATGAGTTTAAGCATTCAAAATAGTACATTTTTACTGCTTAAAAAATAGTACATATTTACAAACATTTAAAATATTTCTTATCTTATATGGGGCTAAATTAAAATTTTGGTCCTCTAACTAGACACGTTTTTTGATTTTGGTCCTGGTTTTTCTCCGACGACAATTTTAGTCCGGTAAGTGGTCTTTTTTTTTGCAAAAATAGTCCTGAACGTCAGAAAGACCACTTACAGGACTAAAATTGTCGCCCAAAAGACCACTTACAGAACTAAAATTGTCGTCGGAAAAGACAAATTTTAGTCCTGTAAGTGGTCTTTCCGTGTTCAGGACTATTTTTGCAAAAAAATGAACACTTACAGGACTAAAATTGTCGCCGGAGAAAAATCAGGACCAAAATCGAAAAACGTGTCTAGTTAGAGGACCAAAATAGTAATTTAGCCTATCTCACTTATGGTGTGATGAATACTCGAAACCCACATTGCTTAAAACCTGACATATTTGACACCATTTTTCTTTTCTTTTATTTATTTTTGTGTGTGAAACAAATATTACATTTTTTTTTTTTTTTTTTTGTGTGTTGATTTAACACCGGGGAACATTTTTCAATTATAGATGGAAGAAATTTACAGATATTTGCTCAACAACTTTAATATCGTTGTAATTATAAGCTAGCCTAATTAACATAAATTTCCTCTGTTACAGCAATATCGCTCTGATTAAGATTAAGTAGTGCGCTTCTAATTGACACAAATTTTCTCAATAAGTAAAATATTACCAAACAAATGCAAATGTCCTAACCTACTCTAATATTTTGGCTAATATTATATCTGATTATATTTAACAAAATAAAACATAAAGATGGAGAATATAAAAAACCCATCACAAAATTCCGATAGTATAATAAGAAGCGACAAATGGTACTATGTTTAAAATGTTGGTCTGAATAATTTTTAAATGGGTCATTGATTGGATCGTCGGGTTATACGTGGTACACACGTGATACACATTGGGCAATATTTGATTTGATTTGACTCCCCATTTAACCCCACAATGCATTTCAGAAAAATAGTAAATTACATGTATTACAAATGTTAGTATGCTTTATATTGATATTTTTTTTTTGATAAAGGTAAGTGAAAAATAAAAATCATTTTTCCATACGTAAACGGCATGCATCATTATTTTATAAACACATATTGCATATTAAGATCTTCACTCTGTAAATATAAAATAATTCATTCCGGATTCGACTTAAATAATTCATTCAGGAATAATTGTTGTGGTTGCTCTAATATACGGACTGCCATATATCCCTAATAGAAATATTTTCTACTACTTTTTTAGCCTTTAAATCAATTCAAGATGCTAATTTTATAGTTGAAAAACTGAAGAGATTTTATGGTGCAACGATTGTAGAAAAGTTGTACCAAGTGAAATATATTAGAGTCTTTTATTTTTACTCTATTTTACAGAATGCACTTTTATCGTGTGTGGGATGCTAGAAATAAATAGTTGTAAGGTAGTATGTCATATTATACAACTTTCGTACATGTTGTATTATAAAATTTATCCGATAACCAAACTTGAAACTGATTTGAAATGAGTTGACTATCAAATATTGTTCTAGAGAATGTTGTACAAGATTGAATGACAAAAGTTATTATGCTCTTTATATTAAAATCTGGAAAAAAAACATAGTTTATTATTATGTTATAATATAATTGATAAATTAACTACTGATATTGATTATTTTGTATATATTATGATTTCAATCAGTTATTGTGCTTATATATAAATCATTCTACAAATACACTTGAATACAAAGCATCACGTCTTCTTTATTTCTTGTCTCTTACATCTCCATCTTTTACATTTTATATTTCATAATTTTGCAACACGTTTTTTTCGTCAACAGAGCAAATGCAGATAGCCAGATCCAAAGCGCCAGGAGAATTATTGAACTGGGATGATATACAACAAATGAAATATTCATGGAACGTAGCTTGTGAAGTTCTACGAATGTCACCTCCTCTTCAAGGAGCTTTCAGAGATGTTTTGGTTGATTTCATTTACCAAGGATTCTCAATTCCCAAAGGCTGGAAAGTAAGCTTGCAGTATCATTGATCTTTTAATTATAATACATCACATTATCTCCATTACAAAATGTTACTGCACGATTTTTTTGAATTAAACAAGTATCAGGTAAAAATTGTATAAAGATAGCGATTTTCAATAAAGTGCTACAACGATTGTGTGATAACATTAAATCATGTTTTTATTGCTTTCCCCTAGATTTACTGGAGTGCGAATTCAACCCACCGTAGCCCTGAATATTTTCCGGACCCATTGAAGTTTGATCCATCAAGATTTGAGGGAAACGGGCCAGCGCCATATACTTTCGTACCATTTGGTGGAGGACCAAGAATGTGCCCCGGAAAAGAATATGCAAGATTAGAGATTCTTGTTTTCATGCATCACTTGGTGAAGAGGTTCAGGTGGGAAAAAATTATTCCCGATGAAAAAATTGTGGTTGATCCCATGCCAGCTCCGGCAAAGGACCTCCCGGTTCGTTTGTATCCGCACAAGGCATAATGATTGCATATGGTGTTACTATCATAACAGTTGTGACACAATTACTGACACAATACACTTTTATATCTTTGATCGATGAGTCTCACATCATAATCAATAGTATAAAAATGTATTGTGGCACTTGTGATACAACCATTGTGGCCACAGTATGCAAGTCAATTTCTTATATTGTTTTTATTCTCAATAAGTTTTTTTTCCGAAGTGTAAACTTGAATTTATATATTGTTGTAACGTTGTAAGGTCTGGAAGCATGTTGGGCTCTTTATCATCATTGATAACAGTGTAAAACTCATTTGTTTATATAAATCGTATCGTAATAAATGAAAAAAATTATATAATGGCATTTGATCAGAAAATATATAAGAATTATGAATGCTCATTTGAATCAACGTAATAGATTATTAAAGAAAGCATTTGATTGAATGTAATTTAATGAAAGCAGGCAAAATGCGCAAGAAGAGAGAGTATTGAGGAGATTTTGGTTTGCATAATATGTAACGTCCCTGTCCAGTAACGCTACGTGGGACATAAAGTACCCGGTTAACTATTTAAATCATCGTCATTATTTGGTCATTGTTTGGTCTACGTGGGACAAGATTTTGTGTCTCACACTTATAAATAGGTAATGTTTCTCACGGCTTATCTACGTGGGATACTACATAAGACATTCAAAGTTAGTTGAATAACGTACTTTCCTGCCCAAATCTTTTTGACAACTTCTTGATTAATGTCGTTGTCTGTTTGTGTTATTTTCTATCAATTGTACTATACATGATATAAGGAAATCAAACCGTTGACGCAGCAAAATTAAAAAAAAATTGACTTCCTTTGAACCAAAAATCGACTCCGTTGCAATAAAAACAAAGAGGGTGATTATGCTCAAAATTGTAAACGGGTAATTAAACGATTCGAGTTAGGAAAATAAGACTGAAACAAGTATGATATCATATAAGTTTGGAGTGAACTCTTTTGAGAGAGCTGCCTACGTATCCCATTCAATCGTTGAATCGGAATCAAGCCCCCCTCGTAGTTCAAGCCTTTTATTTATACCTTCAGATCGTGGTGATAACCTCCCCTACCGTCATGGGGAGTTATCACCGGTTATCTCGTCAACTATAAAACGTGGGGTCTACCCACGTTGGCAAACGATTATGCCATTATAAAAAAAACGGTTAAACCCTAACCATGAGGGCCCCCCTACCCCGATCCCACGGGAATGTGGGGAGGTTAATCAGGTAACATAGAGCTTCGAGTCAAGGGCTAGCTTGGTGGTTCCCCATCACTGAAGGGTATTATCAATCGGAAATCAACCCTTTTTACGATTGTGCCATTATAGATTCTATTTGTGGTGGTTGCTTGGTACTTCTGTTCAGATGCTTGGATGTTCTGTCCAGAAGTGGTTCTGCTCAGAATATGACGGAGTCCTGCTCTGCTAGTGTTATCTGAGTATGAGACGGGTCTGGCCCAATTGTAAATAATCTGGCCCAGTGGGCCCATATATCATCATAAGTCCCCCCAGACTAGGGTGGACTGCTTTACAGCTATCTTAGTCTGCACCGTATGAACTTCCGTCATCAATATAATGCAAAACGAGGCCAACTTGCACCTGTTATAATGAGTGTGGACTGAACCATCACGTCCCTTCCGTTTCTTGTCATATACTCTCTTATTTGAGACTCTTTGGATCACACATCTGCAATTACAAGTAAGTCTCTACCTCCATTTTATTTCTTCTTCTTCTTTTCTGTCTGTTATTTATTTCATGAGTTTAAGAATCGATACTGCCTCCAGTGATTCTGTGGAAAAATTATTTCCATCGTCTGATGAAAGCACAACCGTAGTAGAAAGTGGAGAAGTAAATTCCTACATCCCTGCTCCTTGCCTTCAGCCTGTCATAACTTCTGATAATCCCTCTTCTTTGATTAATTTGGGGGATACTTCCTCATTTTGGAGATAATCCCTTGTGCCTTCTCCCTTCTCATCTTCGTCCTCCTGGGATTTTTACTCCTACTTCCATTGTATACCAATATCCAGAAGATCATTTTGCTTTCGTCAACACCCTTAGTAGGGAGATCAACCAATTTGACAAAACGAAGGCAATAATGGCCTGCCACGGTGTTTCTAGCACGATGACGAAAACCGAATTAGCCCATTTACTGAAAACTTATAGGATTCCTACCGATCTCTTCCAGGTTCAAATTCCCAAGGCTACTTAATATGCATATAATCCCCCAACAGGTTTATGCATAGTGTATGCTTACCAGCTGCGAAATGGCCTTAGGTTTCATCTTCCTCCTGGTTATATAGAGGTAATGCGGTACTATAAGCTGGGTAGCGGGCAAATCCAGCCGAACAGCGTTAAATTCTTGATTGGATTTATGATATGGTGTCGTCTGAATACTACCCCTTTCACGGTGAAATTGTTCAGAAGTTTTTATCAGTGCAAGTTAACACCTGGCAGTGGAGGGTGGTACCACTTCTGTCGTAGATCTAGGAAGCTAAGGCAGATTAATACCATAACTGGTAAGGATAAAACCAAGAAAAAGTGGCAAGAACACTTTTTGTTCATGCGACACAACACTAATGTGGACATGGGCCGATGGAACACTTCCTCCATGAAGGATAAGCTAGAAGAGTCTATAGATTCTGCCATTGCCCAATATCTTGCTGATAATAAGATTTCCCCGACACTAGACTTCATAAGCTCTATCCTGATAAACGCTACTCAGCTTCATACCGCAGGGCCTACCGGATATGTGGAGTTTACACAGGAAGAATATAGAAAATGTAATGTTTGATTTCTGCTTGTTATTGGGTATAACATAACCCTCTTTTTTCTGTGTAGTGGCCAATGTGGATTACCTAATCGATGTTGATGTTGAAGAGGAGGTTGAGCAGATACAAGAAGACTCTGAGAAGACTTTATCATTAGTTCCTGAAGGTGGTGAGACTTCCGTCCCGAAAGAAGTTGGGACAGTAGGTGTTTCTTCTGGTGAGGCTGCTAAAAACATCATTGCTGTTATAGAGCCCTCAGCTCAGAATCTACCGAGCCCCAACAATAGTATGGACTTAACTGACAAAGAGAGTCCTCCCGGTGATGAAGTTGCTGCTCTGAATGATGTGTCCTTGAGGTCTGCTTCTAAGAGAAGCAAGAAAAGGCATTGGTCGACATCATCCAGTAGCTCTGCCAGTGATTCTTCTTTTAATTTTGAACATATGTCTGCTGAGGACTTTCCCAACTCTTTAAGTAGTTATTTTGTTGGGTCCTTTATTTTCTTCTCTGTTCTTAGTTCCTTGACTTCCAATCCTTTTTGCAGTGCTACCACCTGGGCAGGTCTCTGCATAAGAAGACTTCTGGTATGGCCAAGGAGATTGTTGCCTTGCAGCAGAAAGTGGCCAGCTTAGAGGAGGCCAATGCCATGGTGACTAGTTTGGAGGAACCCAACCACACATTGATGTCTTCAAAAACTGCGGCTCGTCAGGAGATCGAGCAATTATATAAAAGCCAAAATGGACAAGGCTGAAAATTTATTATTCACTCAAGATGAACAACTGAAACTTAGTGATCAACAGCTGAAGAAGATGAACGAGGAAAATCAACAGCACCTTGTAGCAGCAAAAAAGTTGAAAGCTGAGTTTGATGAGACTGTGAGACAGATGGAAGAAGCTCCTGCTCAGAACGTCGTTCAAAAAATCATTGCAGAGTATAAGGATTCTCCCCAAACTTATGAAGAGATCAAAATCATCCTAGCTCCTGCTATGCGCAGAGGCTATACTCTGGGAGTTGATGAAGCCAAGCCAGCCGATTTGGTGATTAGCACTCTGCCTAATCACAAATTATATGATAAGGAGGCAGGTGATATCTTCACCAAACGCTATGATGAATACAAAGGTGGGGAAGATAACATCTGCAAGTATGCCAAGAAAAAACCTGATGTCCCTCATTCAACTTGATTTATATATCCGTCTTGAAACTTTGATAATCAAACTTTGGTGTTTCTATTTATTTGAATTTACCTTGTGAAACCTTCGTTTGTTTTTTATGTATCTAATATTCTGATCATCAACAATTTTAAATTTGCATTCTCGATATGTGCTTCTTTATCTATTCTTTATCTCCTATTGCGCTGCAAAGAAGCTAGGATTATGTATCCATAGCTTATTTATTGGTGATTTGTATGTCTCTACTCAGAATGCTCTACATTCCGTTACTGACCACTGGATATTCTGCCCAGAATGCCCTTGCGCTGCAAGTTTGACACTTTAATTTTTACGATAGGTCTTTTGCCCAGAGTGTTCTTGCGCTGCAAGTTCAACACTTAAATTTTTACGATGGGTATTCTGCCCAGAGTGCCCTTGCGCTGCAAGTTTGACACTTTAAATTTTTACGATGGGTATCCTGCCCAGAGTGCCCTTGCGCTGCAAGATTGACACTTTAAATTTTTACGATGGGTATCTTGCCCAGAAATGTCCTTGCACTACAAATGTGACACTTAGATTTTTACGATTGGTCTTTTGCCCAGAGTGTCCTTGCGCTGCAAGTGTGACACTTAAATTTTTAATGATGAGTATTCTACCCAAAAATATCATTGCGCTGCAAGTTCCAATGCTTGGTATATTTTCGGCTTTTTGCCTTAATTCCCTGTATTGCAACATAACTTGAAATATGCAAACATACAATCAATAAAGTTAATTAAAATATCAAATGGATAACAATCTCAGAACATAAGCTTATTTAAGGATAATATTTCCTTAGGTGAATAACATTCCAACTCCTAGGAATTGTCTTTCCAGAGGCATTAGCAAGTTGATAGGATCCTTTTCCATGCACTTTGATGATTTTCTAAGGACCTTCCCAATTTGGGTCTAGCTTTCTGTTAGGAAATCTACGCGGGAACGCAGCGGAATTTAAAATTTATTTCCTATCGACCCAAGATCGACTTCGTTTAAGCAATAAACAAATAGATAGTAGACGGTGGTTACCTTGGTTGATCTAAAAGATCGACGCTTTGACCGTCTAAGGAGAGTAGTTCTGCATAGAGCCGCCCAAGTGTTCGGCCTCTACCGCTAGTCCACACGAACAGCCCGCCGGAATCCCATCATGGATTGCTATTGGAAAACTCCGGTTGCTAGACCGGCCTTTTTCCCCTCTCTCCAACTCTCTATATGATGCTCTCTATTTTACACAAGAACTATTAGTTCTTGGAATTGTGATGTACAAAAGAGCTTGACACCCACCTCCTATTTATAGTAGAAGTGGCGCCCCAATAGAGTGTGGAGGAGAAGAAAACCTTTTTTCAATAAAATAAGGAAAATATAATTGACTGATTTATCTCATTTATTATAATATCTTATATCAAATAAATCTAGGATATTGTCAATATCTCATATTGAATATTTCCAAGATATTGTCAATATCTAATATTGACTATCTTTATTCTATTACCATAAATCAATTTACACATGTGTATATATCACATATATATTACACAAATAAATCTATATATTATATATGCCATACACACAGTTGGTGCGCATGCAACTCTTTGATGCGCCACATGCAAGCACCATTTATATATATATATATTATATTAATATCTAATATTAATATTTGGTAATACAATTAATTAAATTGCACAATCCAAGTGTATCATATGCACTTCAATGTGGCGCCCCATATAGCCAAATATTGGCTTCCGGAATATTATTTAATTAATATAATACTATTAATATCTTGTATTTAATTTATTCATAATAAATAAATACCATCATATTAATTTACCACTATAACCTTTATAGTCTCGAGATAAACTTTTCTTATTTGGTTATCATCTATAACCACATTTTAATCCGGCTAGATGTTCATATATGTGTGACCCGATAGGCTTCCGAATATGTTGGCCGTAGACACAAAGTGCAAATTACGAAAATGCCCTTCATGCCTAACGATCACGGGATAGCGTCTAGCAACACACCGTGACCCCCAATCATCGGAAGAGTCAAATGCAATGACTACTACCTTTCATGTGAAACAGTTACCGTGTAACCTACAATCCTATCACTGTAATAATATCCATACGGTCGTTAGTCGAGTGTCAAAACATCAACGACCGTATCTTATAATCTGGATATCAAGCTCTCTCAAGTAACTCATTTACTCCCACTTTGCAAAGATTCACGAGAGTAAGACATTCCTTATAAGAAGGCCATTTCGGATATTCGATCCCAATCATAGGATACGCGATTCCCAGACGACCAATCATGTATACTCCGCATGCTTCAATATCACACCCAATCACTACCGCATGATCGCCCGTGGCTAGGGGAAACCTCAATAGTGTCAAAGCATGACAATCCACACCGTGATGCCATGAAGACTCCGGTCTTAAGGATAATTACACAACCGTCACATAGTGTGACACTTATCCGTGTAAGTGGGTCAGTCTAACGTACGCATTCTCTAATACACGTCCACGTACAATCCAAGTGTCTCTACACTTCGATAGACGAGATCTATCCCTGCCCTAAAGACAGAAGACATCCAATACGTGCTAGTCTGTTTATACTATCAATGCCCTGTTTAATAGTACATCGGCCTAGAGACATTTAAGTATCAAACTTATTAAAGTGATTAGAGATCTCATCAACCATAATCGCCTATCATGGTTTCTCTATCACAGTTTAATACTAAGGACGTTATCATATAACAATTCATAATTGGTTCTTTAAAAGAACATATATATGACAACATAAAAGCCATTTAATATATGTACAAACATAAAGAAATAGTATAAATGATCCGACCCGGTCGGATCCGGTCCAACCCGATTGGGTTTATGACACTATTCCAACAATCTCCCACTTGGCCTAAAACCAATCACTCGTACACACGAGACCAAGTTGAAACACAAGAATCTCATGCAATACTCGCAACTAGCCCTAGACATGAACGGATCTCCATCCGTGGGGACTCAGACTATCTTCATATCACGTTCCAAATGACCAAGTCAAAGGAACCGCCTCAACACACACACGAATCTCTGACGAGACCCTGGTCCTTGCTTCAAGCAATGAATCCACTTACTATATCAGCTATATAGAAAATGTGGAAGAACCGTACAAGGTTCAGGGATGAACCTTCTAGACTCATGTACTGCTCCCGCTGCGCCTCTAAGGCACTACTGCGTTTTGGCCTACTTGTAGAATTTACAGTGACCCATAGGCTAGAACATTTCCAGCTCACTGTATCACTTAATCAAAGTGACTGCAAACCCAGACAGTAGCTCCCACTCGCCTTCATAAGACTCGGGATATACGTCTGTATATCTACGTTTATTTAATTCCAAGTTTCAATAAACTAGGAAACTTTCCTTAACTTGTTTAAGGATATTCTCGACATCTACCAGATTTACTTTCATACTTGCTCATGACTATTCATGGACTATGAACATCCGGCATTACCTATAAGATGGTTCCTATTGCAGTAGCGAAGGAAACCTTCCATAACCATCATCTTTCACCTTATCTTTAGGACCAACGTCCTAACATAGATAGATCTCGCGATCTATGCTAAACTTCTTTTAGCATCACATCTATATAGGTAAACAATAATCTAACAGCAGTTAAATCTATCACTATAGATTCTCATTTCTAAAATAAGAACTGCTAATCCAAGTGCTTTCGTAAAGACCTTGAACTACCAAACATTAATTGATTGTGATATGGGGAGATGATTCATGAGAGAGATATCCAATACCTTACTCAAAAATCATAACACACTCCCACTATCCTTCTTGCACATTGGGCATATCCTTCTTTTGACTAAATCAAACGCCTTTGATTATCAAACAAAGAAATTGTCTAGAGAAACTTGTTTGAGTCCATAAATGGATCTCACGAGCTTACATATCATGTTTACGTCTATGAACATCGAGCTATATGCCCAACGGCTTCAACACTATCATATAGTCATGATACGAAGTTACAACAAGCATAGTCTGAATAGAACCGGGCACACCCGCCAGCATAAAGACAATTACAAGGTTTACACCTCATGCCCTTCAGCCGTCACTATAGCCTTATGGTAATCATATTACTATCCATGTCAGCCTTTCAGGGACACTCCCCTTAGGTAAGACAGACTAGGTTCACAACCTGGTTGTCACTGATGGAATCTAATTCAGATATTATGGCTCCTAGCCATATCTCTCAATATTGCCTCTCAAACATTCTTTCATAAGTCGTGAGATATTCATTCTTCAAGATGAACATACCAGCAGCCTTTTCAGGCTTAAGGTCATCCACAGACTTACAGAATTTTTGTGTGCACTGAGCAGTGATCTACATCTCATCGCTATGTGGTGTCCGCTCACGTTCCTATGGTTGAATATTTCATTGTGGTTCTCAAACTACTTTTGAGATTTAAATCTACTCCCACTGTTTCTTTTGGAAGAAACACTTCCTCTAGAAGACAGCATGTTTGGAGACAAACACCTTTTGCTCCGCGGACCAGTAAATAATATCTAGCGTACTTGGTGAGATATTCCACAAAGTTGCATATGTCGTACTAGGCTCCAAGCCTTTCTGACTTTGCTTATGACAACTTCAAATCATCGGTTAAGACAGATTTGACATTATCCTCTTCCATATCTAGTATGGAATTTATTCAACCTTTATTCTTTGGAACTCGGTTAAGTACAAGGGCACTATCCCGAAACGGGTAAGGGATACTTCGCATGGCCTGCGTCACACCTTTATCATACAAAGTGTTGTTTCCATTTTGGGAACATAATCCAATTGCGTATCCCAAATATGGTATCCTTGAAGGGAGAATCTTATTCCTTTTCAGACGACTTCTGAAACACCCTTCAGGTATTAATTACTTCAATCCAATTGAAGATTAATTCCTAAGTAGCTCATCAATCTCATATTCGTACTAGCTCGAACTTTTCGGGCTTCCGAATTATGCACTTCATTGAGTACACTTGACTATTTCTAAAATAGTCATAGAGATTAACAAACAATTATTTGTGGCATTAATTGTCATAAGCCAACAAACATCGGTATGTTTAGGCTTTAGACAATTTTTCTAGAATTTATAACCTTTTCATAAAAGGGTATTTTAGTCCTCTTTGGATAAGATGCGTTTAACCCACATGATTCATAATCATACGGTTCAACATCATCAGAATGACGTTTAAATACACGCTTCTCTTCTAGAGAGACTGTGTCTAGAACAACCACAAATATCAAGGATAACAGCCATACAAATATTTAGTTGAGATCTCATCACATATATCAACTATTTAGTGACAACAATCTAGTATGTTAGATTCAGTGACCATCCAATTTTATCAGAATAACATTTATTCTTTACAATTGAATATGTCTGCTAAATCCTAACAAATAACTGAACTTGTGTCCTTCATAAGAACCGGAACATAATAACATTTATTTAGTTCCCTTATCAGTTTACTAGATCCAGAATATGGTAAGTGTTACAACGTTTGCTTCACCTTCCATATCTGTATTTAATCTTTCTAATTTAATCACACTCGCAAGATATCATATATCTAAGAGTTGACTTGAACTTAGATAGATTTATCTCAACTCACTTGCCTATAATAGAAACTTCAATAAGTTCTCTATTTAAGCACATGCCCTAACTTTTTTTTTTAATCCTTTAAGCACTTGTAAATATTTCTTAGTGTAGTCTTCATAAGACTTAAGAAAGATCACAAGAGCTATGTCTTTGATTTCCTTTCATAAAGAAAATCTAAAGTTTATTAAATAGTTTATTTAACCTTTTGAATCGTATTCAAAACATTGACTATTTAATTAACCTTTAAGCAATGATAGAATTAAGTCGATACTTAAAAATTACAATTTTGAAAACAACCTTTCCAAAATTAGATGTGGTCATTCTTATCCAACGTTTGAATTAATTGTCATCATATGACTGAATGATCATATTGGATCGTATCCAATGAGCTACCGTTTTTTCTTTAATAATTAAAGTCTTGGAGGACTCCATCAAATATGTAGTCTCCTTGACTTTAGCTACTATAACGGGATTGCTCGTGTTATTGCTTTATTTTAAAAGGATTAAAATTTACTTAACCATTCTTGAGAACGTTTCTCAAACAGTCATAATTTGGTTTTACTAATCGAGAAAAACATAAATATAAAAGTTTGCTAAAAACTACAACATAAAAATGAAGATAAAAGAGTGTTGTTGTCTATACACGCAAAATCAAATATGGTCTTTGGGATTATGATTTTGCTCCCACTAGTCAACTACTCCCAATTGACTTTCAAGAATTAAAAATTCTTTAGTGGCTGAAATCCTATCTAGTTGACTCGATCCCCGACGTGGGCCGATCGACCGGGTCAATTTCGACGGGTAGGTACTTCTTACCAATCGCGTCTAACGCGACTTCCAGTGGTTTGACTAGTCAACTCTTTGACAATTCACATCGTCTATGTGTTAGTCAACCTTATGTCTCTAAAATCAGACGGTCCTGACGTGGGCCAATCACCGCAAGATTCTTAGTCGAGTCGTAACCCAAGTATTCATGAGATCTCATAACGATCATATCTCGATAGTGACGATATACCCGTGGTAGGTCAACTCCCGACGTGGGCCGATCAGTTGGATCCGAACAAGGGCTCTTCACCGTCACTATAATATTGGGAGACATATTATAACTCGATTTTTGTTGTGGGAGTAATTTTAAATTAATTCACTTAATTAATTTTGAATTAATTCTCTTAATTAATTTAATTACGGTCTCATCAAATATATCTATCTCTATAGACATACATCCTACACATTTATCTAGATCGTGCCTAGTCATGCATCTATCGTATCATATAAAATAAATACAAGCACAAAATAAATAAATGCGTAAAGTAACCGGTATGATCATGGACTTTTCTTAGGTGCGGTTTGAATACAAACTGACGAAACCGCGGGTCACAATCTAAGGGTAGCTGCAACCGCCAATAGGATCTTTAATGCGCCATTCTCCAATGGGATCTTTATTTTCTTCTCTTTCTTTGGTCTCCATCTTCCGCTCCATTCTTGTTACATTTAATTCTATCTAATAAAATAAATACACCCGCCACAGACGGGAGGGAGTCAACGGAATGGGATAAATGCAGAAAATAAACTAGGTCACGTTCTTCATAACGACCTAGGACAATTTTTAAACCAACAGAAAAATTAAATCATTCACATCTATCCTATCGGTCGAGTCCATGATCAATCGGGGTCCATATAATCATATTATATCTACTATATCTAATCCATACAATAAAATCTTATGAAAAAAGATAAAATTAAAATTTAACTACTTGCGTCTTAATTAATCAATTAACATTTAATCTATTAAATAATTTTATCCAATCAATTAACTAATTAACATTTAATTAATTAAATGATTTTAATCGAAATAAAATTAACGATTAATTTTAAACCGATTTTAATTTTAATTTTAATTAATTAGAACTATTCCAAAATAAATCAAAATTAAAATTATTTCTCTTTTGTTTCTTTCCTTTTGATTCGTAATCAAAAGGGATGCCTTTGGTTTCCTAAACCAAATTTGGCTTAGGCCTGGCCACTTTCCAAAATCAAAATTTTGGAAGTGGCTTAGGCCTAAGCCTTTTACAAATCAAATATTTGAAAAGGGCCTAGGCCTATTCCAAATCAAATATTTGGAAAGGCCAAATAATTTTGGTTTAGGCCTGGCCACTTTCCAAAAGCAAAATTTTGGAAGTAGCCTAGGCCTAGGCCTTTTCCCAAATCAAATATTTGGAAAGGGCCTAGCCTATTCCAAACAAAGTTTGGAAAGGCCATTATCATTTTAATGTCATGTGGCATCCCAATGGCCAAACTATTTGAACCATTGGTTAGCCACATGACACAACTAAACAAAGGAAATTATTAATCACAACTATGAACCATATTAAATCACAAAATACACAAAACAAAATTTAGGGGCCACCGAGATGCACCAGCCGACGTCGCCCGCCCCAAGGGGGAGCCGCCGCCGCCGGCGCAATCTCCGGTGGTGGTGCCGCCGCCGATCGGCCGAGCACCACCATTGCCGCCCCTTTATTTTTTTTTTTTTTTTTTTCTTTTCGTGTTTCAATTTGCGAATTAAAAATCTTTCATCTTTTAATCACGTGATTTAAACGATAAAATTAACTACGCACAATAACATGCTTATTGCTTAAGCTCAAGCTCTCTCTGATACCACTGTTAGGAAATCTACGCGGGAACGCAGCGGAATTTAAAATTTTATTTCCTATCGACCCAAGATCGACTTCGTTTAAGCAATAAACAAATAGATAGTAGACGGTGGTTACCTTGGTTGATCTAAAAGATCGACGCTTTGACCGTCTAAGGAGAGTAGTTCTGCATAGAGCCGCCCAAGTGTTCGGCCTCTACCGCTAGTCCACACGAACAGCCCGCCGGAATCCCATCATGGATTGCTATTGGAAAACTCCGGTTGCTAGACCGGCCTTTTTCCCCTCTCTCCAACTCTCTATATTTACACAAGAACTATTAGTTCTTGGAATTGTGATGTACAAAAGAGCTTGACACCCACCTCGTATTTATAGTAGAAGTGGCGCCCCAAATAGAGTGGAGGAGAAGAAAACCTTTTTCAATAAAATAAGGAAAATATAATTGATTGATTTATCTCATTTATTATAATATCTTATATCAAATAAATCTAGGATATTGTCAATATCTCATATTGAATATTCCAAGATATTGTCAATATCTAATATTGACTATCTTTATTCTATTACCATAAATCAATTTACACATGTGTATATATCACATATATATATTACACAAAATAAATCTATATATTATATATGCCATACACACATTGGTGCGCATGCAACTCTTTGATGCACACACGCATGCATGCATCATATATATATATTATTTTATTTATATTAATATCTAATATTAATATTTGGTAATACAATTAATTAAATTGCACAATCCAAGTGTATCATATGCACTTCAATGTGGCGCCCATATAGCCAAATATTGGCTTCCGGAATATTATTTAATTAATATAATACTATTAATATCTTGTATTTAATTTATTCATAATAAATAAATACCATCATATTAATTTACCACTATAACCTTTATAGTCTCGAGATAAACTTTCCTTATTTGGTTATCATTTATAACCACATTTTAATCCGGCTAGATGTTCATATGTGTGTGACCCGATAGGCTTCCGAATATGTTGGCCGTAGACACAAAGTGCAAATTACGAAAATGCCCTTCATGCCTAACGATCACGGGATAGCGTCTAGCAACACACCGTGACCCCAATCATCGGAAGAGTCAAATGCAATGACTACTACCTTTCATGTGAAACAGTTACCGTGTAACCTACAATCCTATCGCTGTAATAATATCCATACGGTCGTTAGTCGAGTGTCAAAACATCAACGACCGTATCTTATAATCTGGATATCAAGCTCTCTCAAGTAACTCATTTACTCCCACTTTGCAAAGATTCACGAGAGTAAGACATTCCTTATAAGAAGGCCATTTCGGATATTCGATCCCAATCATAGGATACGCGATTCCCGGACGACCAATCATGTATACTCCGCATGCTTCAATATCACACCCAATCACTACCGCATGATCGCCCCGTGGCTAGGGGAAACCTCAATAGTGTCAAAGCATGACAATCCACACCGTGATGCCATGAAGACTCCGGTCTTAAGGATAATTACACAACCGTCACATAGTGTGACACTTATCCGTGTAAGTGGGTCAGTCTAACGTACGCATTCTCTAATACACGTCCACGCATAGTCCAAGTGTCTCTACACTTCGATAGACGAGATCTATCCCTGCCCTTAAAGACAGAAGACATCCAATACGTGCTAGTCTGTTTATACTATCAATGCCCTGCTTAATAGTACATCAGCCTAGAGACATTTAAGTATCAAACTTATTAAAGTGATTAGAGATCTCATCAACCATAATCGCCTATCATGGTTTCTCTATCACAGTTTAATACTAAGGGCGTTATCATATAACAATTCATAATTGGTTCTTTAAAAGAACATATATATGACAACATAAAAGCCATTTAATATATGTACAAACATAAAGAAATAGTATAAATGATCCGACCCGGTCGGATCCGGTCCAACCCGATTGGGTTTAGGACACTATTCCAACACTTACTGCAGACTTTGAAAAGTTGAGCCTTACTAAGCCTTATGATGGTCAAGAACAGGTTGCCGTTGGGAATGGGCAGAGTTTGGAGATTCAAAATACTGGTACTATTTCTCTTTCTACACCCCATACCACATTTTCCCTTAAAAATGTTCTACATTGTCCACAAGTCTCAGCCAATTTACTTTCCATTAATAAATTTTGTCTAGACAATAATTGTTTCTTTGTTCTAACTGATTCTCATTTCTATATTAAGGACAATCAATCAGGGAAGACCTTGTTGGAAGGAAGGAGTAAAGATGGCCTTTATCCCATTCATGTGCAGCCTCATATTCATCCAAAACCAAGAGCCATGGCTGCTGTTACTAGTGTTCAAGCCTCGTTCGATACTTGGCATTCTAGATTAGGACATCCCTCATTTCCCATTGTGCAACAAGTACTTAATAAAAATTGTTTACCTTTTCATTCTGCAAATAAAGAGAAAGTGTGTGAGCCTTGCCAATTAGGCAAGAGTAAACAACTTCCATTTCCTAGATCACTAAGAGTTACTACAACTCCTCTTGAATTAATTTACTCAGATGTTTGGTCTTGCTCCATTTCATCTACTCATGGTTTCCGTTATTATGTCTTGTTCATTGATGATTTTTCTAGATATACATGGCTTTATCCTATGCAACATAAATCTGACGTAACTGCTTGTTTCATTAAATTCAAAATTCTTGTCGAAAATCAATTTAATGCTAAAATAAAGGTCTTGCAAACTGATGGTGGTGGTGAGTATATGTACAAACCACTGCAGCAGATATTTAAAACTAATGGCATTCATCATCGATTCTCCTGTTCAAGCACTTCACAACAAAATGGAACAGCAGAACGGAAGCATAGACACATCTCAGAAATGGGACTCACCCTCCTTGCCCAATCTAGTCTTCCTTTACCATACTGGACAGATGCCTTCCTTACTGCAGTTTATCTTATTAATCATTTGCCTACCCCCGTCCTTGAAAATGACACCCCACTTCATAAACTCTTTCATCAACAACCAGATTATGGTATGTTAAAGACATTTGGTTGTTCTTGTTATCCATTACTAAGGCCTTTTAATGCACATAAACTCATGTTTAAGTCTAAAAGATGTGTGTTTCTTGGCTATAGTAACAATCAAAAAGGTTACAAATGTTTCGATCCCGTGACTCAGAAACTCTACGTATCGAGGCATGTTATTTTTGACGAACAAAGTTTCCCTGCCAAGGAAGGCCATCTCAGCTCAACTCCTCCAGCAAAGTCTTCTCCATCAGGTACTTTACTCTCCCTCCCTCCTGATTTGCTACACTCTGATCATGCTACTGCATTTGTTCCAGAACCACTTGGTACAACACCAACTCAACCCATGCAAAGTCCCTTAAGTCCAGCCATGCAAAGTACATTAAGTCCAGCCCCTCAAAGCTCTCATTCGTCACCACAAAACACGTCTGAGCCCATTCAAAGTTCCCATTCATCCCCAGAACCAATTCCCATCCCTGCAGCTTCACATCCAATGGTCACTCGAAATCGAACCGGTAGCCTAAAACCTCGAGACTTCTCTGATTACCAAACCTATTACTCTACTAAATATCCTCTTATAGCCCTGCATAGTTGACAGACCTAAACCTAACCTTGGAAACGGCGCCAGAAAGCTGACGGACATTACCTAGGCTATACAGATCCTAACCGGCAGTGTACCGGGTCAAATTGTAGTGCTAGTCTGGTGAGTCAGGTCGTATTCCTCAGGGAAAACATGGTAACTCTTTTAAGTGGGGTTAAACACCAAGAAGCTATTATTAACTCGATCTAAGTCGCAGTTTTTACTTTTTCCTGGGGTTAGATAGTTAGATCAGTTAGATTAGTTAGTAATGTTAGAGTTAGATGTTAGTAAAACAGAAAATAAAACAAATAAATACTAATATAATATATATTTTTTGATCTAGCCAAGAATACTTTACTGAATCAATATCTTTTTAGTAGAAATAAATGAGACAGATCTTCCTTTATTCAAGGTGTAAATTATATATGAATCGGTGTACTCCTAAACTAGACAACTCCTCCTCACACAAGCGTATGAAATTGTCATATGTCCATTGCATCAGTCCAAGGTCCACAACTGTTACGGTTTTTCTGAACAGGTCCCGAGTACAAATCTACTTTTAGATAAAAAGGAGTCATTCCGTTCGTCAAACGGTCAATTTTATTTAAAAGGCTCCGGTTGTCAAAGCCGGACGATTCAACTTTCCGGTTTAAGTTTCAATTAAACTGATGATTTAACATTATTACGATCTCGAGTACAAATTATAATAAGATTCATTTCTCCCAAAACAAATCTACCCCCGGGTAGGAAATCGGATTCCGTTATCACGTTGTTCACACGGCCAATTTTACCCTCCGGTTTTTCTATCTTTTATCTCGTATCCTAACTACGAGGCGTCAATTCATAATTAGATTATGAATTCCTCAGATCAATTAAATACGTCAATACGAATACGATTAAAATAGAAAAAGATTCAATTATAATTAGTTTTAATCACGATTACCAGAGTCGATCATTCATTTTACCAAAAGATTAACTAATCCAGATTCATATCTTGGCTAGACATATTTTTAGTTTAATATCATATATAAATAGAAATGGAAATAATAAACATAACAATTTTAGAATATATTACCGGTGATGACTATCGAATCGGGGTCGTTTCCACCGGATCTAACATGCCAAAGCTTCGAAATCAACAATCTTCGATAATTATTCCGCCATTACAACGATACTATAACCATTTTATTTATATATGTGAAAAACATATATACATACATACATGGACATATATATGTATATACGGGCCCGAAAATAAAATTAAAAGAGAAAAGAGATGAAAAGATCTAGATCTAGATCTATATAAGTATATAGATAGATCTATCACATATATATTCATATATAGAATATATATATATACATGAAGGGTGTTTGTATATATATATATATCATATATGTATATATATATATGATCTTCAAAACAAAAAAATAAAAAAGAAAGAGGATGGACGAGAAGAACAGAGAAAAGAAAGGGGAAAGAAGGGGCAAAGCTCCCTGCTGCTGATGCTCTGTTTTTATAGGAGAAAAGGGGGGCCGGATCGATCCGGGAAAGGGCCGGATCGATCCGGTGGTGCTAATTCTAGATCCTTCTAAAACTTATAAAATTCATATCTTGAGTTGTAGACCTCCAAAAATTATGATTCAAACGTCAAAATTAAGCTCTCGGAAAATTCTTCAACTTTCATGAAGGACTCTTCTTCAGAAAACGCCTTTTTGATGAGTCATTTCATACTCCGAATGTTTTCGGGATTTTTCTCTAGTACAAATCAATTAGCCACTTGACCACCATTTGAGTTGTAGAAGTCCGATTGACTTGATTCAAAATTCATTGGAAAGCTTTCTTGAAGATATACAACTTTCATGAAGGAAACTTCTTCATAAAATGTTGTTTTGATGAGCCATTCGTATGTCGTGTCGTTTACGGGATTTCTACTAATCCAAATCGATTAGTCAATTGACCATAAATTGAGTTGTAGAACTCCAATTGACGTGATTCAAAGTGCGTTGGAAAGCTTATATGAAGATCTACAACTTTCATTAAGAAGTCATCCCCTGAAAATGCCTCTAAACTGGGTCAAATCTCCGTCGAAAATATATAACGATTTAAGTACTTAGAAAATTTGCTTCGTTGAACTTATAAACTTGTGGCACCTTCTTCTAATCCTCTAAACACATCTTTTAGACTCAAAACATGTCGTTACGTGGAATCTTGGTCAATGTATAATCCTGCAATGAACCACCAAAATACCAAACGTAAATCCGACACGACACTCCGGTTACTAAACCGATACAAAAACTAATAAAAATACTTATAAAAATACGATAATATATATAATAACTACTACTTATACATTTGAATAAAACTTAGTAATTTTGACTTGATTTGATACAATAATGCTCAAAATGGTATCAGAAATGGGGCGAAATATCGTAATAATGATCATAAATTTATCTCTCATCACAACCCCCTACTTAGCTTTTGGTCGTCCTCGATCAAAACAAGCGATAAAACAAAATGAATGAGAGATAAATTCATGAAGATAGAAGGTATAAGGAACAACCAGATAATACAACCTTTAGAATTATAACCAGGCGTTAACCTCAATATAAATGTATAACAGAGTGTGTGTGTGACAAGCCTTTTCAATTTCCACTATCCTCTCTTGAATAATCCAAGCAAACGTACAAATATCCATTCAGACAGTCCTAATGACTTTCCTAGGTATAGGCAGTAACAGTTCCACACAAAGTTCTTCCGAGTACTTATTAGGATAATCCCTAAAGCATATCATTCAGTTTATACTGGGGATAGTCAGAAGATAACTAAATTTTCAACCATGCTCTGTTCTTATTATTTTTTTTCATAGAATACTAACATATCCGAACTCATTGCCAAAATCGACTATCTTGCAAGCGTCATGAGGTGAGATCGAATACATTAATACCTATCTAACTTTTTTTTTTTTTTTTCATATGTGTAGCATATGCCCTCATTCCCAGCAATAGGACATTTCGTGATAACCCCCTAGCTGGACTACTATCATCAGGCAGTCGGGAGCTTTTAAACCTCATAGTGATATAGGACGTTTCGTGATAACACCCTACTGCACTCAAATCATTGGTAGCTACAACCGACATATAAATATTTCATCTTATTTTGGTATTTTTCTTTTTATTCCACTTAACTTATATCCTTTCTATCACATTCAAACCTTCAGATATTCACAGTACACATTCAAAAATTAGGTACTAAGTTACTGTTATTATCTAGAATAACCACTAGGATACTGAATGGATACAATTTAAAATTTTCCGCTTCAATATCAAAGGCTTTACGTGAACAATGAATTCATGTTACACAAATATATTTGGAATTACAATGCACTTACGGTTTACGTTGGTTATACACATCCAAATTGATCATTATATCTTCAAATCCATGAAATATATGCCTTATACAATTTATTTTAATCAACTAAATAATGCTCGAAAAAAATCGAAAACTAAGATATTTATTGATACAAAATAAACATTAATGCCATTGCTAGACCAACGACTCCACTCCCCACTTACGAACTTACATTGTCCTCAATGTAAAGTGAGTGTAAATAAGTTGTTGGGAAAGCAATGGTGCACTAATACAAGTCAAAACAAATACTCGGATGATAAAAAAGGGTGGGTGGGTGGGTCAAAGTTATGACCGTTGTGTGTGCAAATAAAATAAAAGTATGTGGAGTGTGACAGTGTAATGCAAAAAGGGTAGATAAACACACCACATAAACTTTTATTGATTTAAAACACACAATATTCCACAGTAGTTGAACTAATACATGTCACACATTATTTGAAATTTAAAACAGACTAGATCATGATATGAAATATATGGCAAAGTATTAACTCTGAGTCTTTTATACCCAGATCCTCAAGGGTTATTTCAAATCGTTCTAACAACCTAAGTCCAAAAAATGACGCATTTGAATTTTTCTCTTTTTTCCCTCGGGATTTTCGGATAACCACCTAATCATTCCCTTTATAATGACATTCAAACATTCATCCTAAGACTTGGTGAAACAAAATGAAAATCAATGCGAAGTATTCGCAAAGTATTATCCAAAGTATGAGTAATTATTATATTTAACATTTTTACGGGCTGCCTCCCGGTAGCGCTTTTGGTTAACGTCGTTTGCTCGACCAAAATGATAATGATTAACTAATATAATATACTAAACAAAACGGTATACTTCTAACAATTACTCACCAAAGCATGTAGCAACTAAGCACATAATCCACTAAAAATAAATGTTTAAGGAGTAAAAAGGAAGGATAGTACCCGTCATTGACTACATTTATAGTCTATAGCCAGACTTTACCGTGCTTCAGTTTTTAAGGCACTGGTGGTGGGTCATCCTCACGCACTGCATCCGTCTTTTTTATCAATATTGCTTTCCAACATATGTTAGACGAATGCCGTCGAATCCAACGGTTCTTGACCTTTTCCTTTGATTTTCGAGCTTTGAGTTTACGAGCTTTCACATTATTACTGGAGTCATCTTCTTCAGTTACCTGCGTGTTAGTACGATCCACCACAAGAGAACACAAAGTGTCTACACAAGAACTAGATTCTAGTGTAATGTATGGATATTTCAATGAATTGTAAATGTTGAAGACAACGCTCTCATGATTAACTCCCAAACTAAACTCTCCCTTACAAACATCGATGAAAGGGATATTAATATTTAAGCACCGAAAAGTGTCGAGAAAACGTGCATACTTCTTATCCAACTTCATCTTTTTAGACGAAGATGGTAAAGCTTCCTTGAATGATTGTGCCTTTTGAGGACATTGTGTGTCATCATTCAGTACCTTTTTCTTCAAAATATGCAGTGGATATGGTGTTGCCTTATCTGGTTGAACCGAGATGAATTTGGATTGAGCCGGATAAGGTTCGGTTTGAATTGGCCCTTTAGATTCCATATTCTTCTTATATTTACCATCTAAATCATCATCTACTTCATTATTCCCGAATTTTTCTAATCCATTACTTCCACAGATCCTTCCACTTCTGGTAATAACAGCATTTACCCCACTCAGATTTCTTTCGATATTACTTGGCAATCCTTCTGAGGGTTTACTGTTTTTACGTTCTACTTCTCTACTCAAGTGATATTCCAGATTCCTCAATGAAGCTTCTATAATTCTTATTCTGGTATCATGTCTACTCATAGATGTTTTCAACGTACTCATATCCTTAGTGACTGTACCTACAGAAGTCATCATGGTTTCCATATTTTGAGCTTGAGTAGATATCACACCCATCAGATTTTCCATTAATTTCTCCCATTTATCAATTCCTTCAGGTTGAGTTGAACTTTGGGTGACTGGTATGCTTTGAGTGGTATATTGTGGATACGATCTAGGTAATAATTGTAGATTCTGATTCGAGGTATCTCCTTGATAAACCTTATTAGTATATGGATTCTTATATTGAACTGGATACGGTGGTTGTCCTTGCTTACTAGGGGTTTCAGACCAATGAAAAGTAGGGTGATCTCTTCTAATAGCATTAAACGAGTTTGAATATGCATCGTTCAAATTCCTATGCTGTAAAAAACTCACCTTTTCCCTTGAATATCCTTTTGGTTCTTCCATCCCTAATGACACATTATCATGACTTGAGTATTCCTTTGGTATGATATTTTCTGAGTTTACATTTTTACTGGCTAATAAGCCGTCAAATTTCCTACTCAAATTCTCCAAGTGTGCTAGGACTTCCGTATTCGATGTACTTTCTCCTGCAAATGCTACTTTTCTTGTGCTAAAACCGGTTTCCCACATACGATTATTTTTGGAAATCTTTTCTATAGCATCGTAAATTATTTGAGCTTCACTCATTATTAACGAACCACCACATGCATGATCTACATCTGCACGTGAATCTTTCCTTAATTTACGACAGAAAAGTTGGATTTGCATATCTAAGAAATAACCATGATCGGGACAAGCTCTTAATAATTTTTTAAATCTTTCCCAAGCATTCCCAAGCATTTCTTCAGATCCTTGTTTAAAGTTGGCAATTTCGACTATTAATTCCAATTTTCTACCAAGAGTAAAATACTGCTTTAAAAACTCGGTTTGAATATCCTCCCAACTAGTCAGTGAATGATGTGGAAGTGACAAAAACCAATCTCGTGCTCTTCCTTTTAAAGAAAAAGGAAACATAGACATCCTCGTTAATTCCCGATGAGCACCATGACTTTTGGCTGTATTACACAATTCTTCGAAAAGATAGAGGTGATGATGTGGATCCTCATCATCCTCTCCTAAAAATTGGGCTCTTGTGTCAATTAAACCAAAAAGATGAGATTTTATTTCAAAATTATTTGCTCCTTTATTGGGTAAACGAATTGGATTATTAATCTGGTACCTTCTTACGGTCTGATCACATATAGGTCTCGGGTTAGGCTGGTTTCGATTATTACGATTATGCTTATTCCGATTCTGATTATTTCTATTATTCTGATTCTGGTTATTAGGTTGAGGTAAATTCTGATTAAGGTTTTGGCCATACCCTTGAGCATGAGCAATCCCTTGTTCAGGTGTTTCACCAACGGTTTCGACCATTTTCGTAACTCGATTTGACAATTCTTGTGGAATCGAAAATATCGAATAGAAAATAACACGAAATCGATAAAAAAACCACATTTTTTTTTCTCCTCGGTAATTACCGAATCCACTCGATATTTACCGAGTAGTTTTTTTTTCGGTTTTTTTTTTCTCTCTCTCTCTCGGTAATTACCGAAGCCACTCGGTATTTATCGAGTATTTTTATAAAAAAATTGATATCTTACCAAATAGGTAGGTACCAATGAAAATAAAAATACAAATGAGATTGAGAAATGTATTAACTTATCCTCGGCTGTTATGACCACGTTTACTTTCTACTATCGAAAATAGAAAATAACTCGAATTTGGTAGAAGAAGAAAATTGGTAACTAAAAGAAGGTAGATACCAACGGAAAATAAAAATAGAAATGTGATAAGAAGAGTGTTGACTTATTCTCGAGAATTTTGAGCTAATACAAGTAGTAACCCTAGACACAAAGAAAGAAATTAGCGACGTTTTCCCCGGCAACGGCGCCAAAATACTGACAGACCTAAACCTAACCTTGGAAACGGCGCCAGAAAGCTGACGGACATTACCTAGGCTATACAGATCCTAACCGGCAGTGTACCGGGTCAAATTGTAGTGCTAGTCTGGTGAGTCAGGTCGTATTCCTCAGGGAAAACATGGTAACTCTTTTAAGTGGGGTTAAACACCAAGAAGCTATTATTAACTCGATCTAAGTCGCAGTTTTATCAGTTTTATCGAGTTAGATCGTTAGATTAGTTAGATGTTAGCAAAGCAGTAAATAAATATAAAAATATAAAAATAGATAATATATATATTTTTGGATCTAGCCAAGAATACGTTACTGAATTACGATATCTTTTTAGTAGAAATAAATGAGACAGATCTTCCTTTATTCAAGGTGTAAATTATATATGAATCGGTGTACCCCTAAACTAGACAACTCCTCCTCACACAAGCGTATGAAATTGTCATATGTCCATTGCATCAGTCCAAGGTCCACAACTGTTACGGTTTTTCTGAACAGGTCCCGAGTACAAATCTACTTTTAGATAAAAAGGAGTCATTCCGTTCGTCAAACGGTCAATTTTATTTAAAAGGCTCCGGTTGTCAAAGCCGGACGATTCAACTTTCCGGTTTAAGTTTCAATTAAACTGATGATTTAACATTATTACGATCTCGAGTACAAATTATAATAAGATTCATTTCTTCCAAAACAAATCTACCCCCGGGTAGGAAATCGGATTCCGTTATCACGTTATTCACACGGCCAATTTTACCCTCCGGTTTTTCTATTTTTTATCTCATATCCTAACTACGAGGCGTCAATTCATAATTAGATTATGAATTCCTCAGATCAATTAAATACGTCAATACGAATACGATTAAAATAGAAAAAGATTCAATTATAATTAGTTTTAATCACGATTACCAGAGTCGATCATTCATTTTACCAAAAGATTAACTAATTCAGATTCATATCTTGGCTAGACATATTTTTAGTTATACATAGATATATATATCAGATTCTGTCAAAATGTCATGGATTAAACGGCTGGAAGTTTTCCATAATAGCCTTCTATCAAGATGACAAAATTCTATTACAACCAAATTTAGCCTTTCGATCCAAACACTTATCAAATTCTCACATATATATATAGATAGATATAATTATATAGAACAACAAAAAGTAAAACTCAATAAAATTACCCGTTTACTTCTGATCTAAGTTGTATTCTTGAAAATAGCAACTTTTCCTAAAGCATTTTCTTCGATAATTTTCTCAAGCATTACAACATTACTACTTTTTATTTAAACAAACATATATACATACATAGACATATGTATATACGGGCCCGAAACGAAATAAAAAGAAGAAGAAGATACATAGATGAACAGGAGCCAAGTTACGGCATAGAAGAGGGGAAATAGAGGGGATGAGAAGAATACGATGGCCAAAGAGTGGCCAAAGGGGGCCAAGTTTACAATGGGGAAGGCTCTGTATTTATAGGCACAAGGAGGGGCTGGACCGGTCCTGAAATGGAGCCGGATCGGTCCGGAATCATCATTACCAGATGACTCACTGGTTCTGGATCCTTCCAAAATATATTTTATTGTAATAAAAACTTCTAAAATTCATATCTTTAGTTGTAGACCTCCAAAAATTATGATTCAAACGTCAAAATTAAGCTCTCGGAAAATTCTTCAACTTTCATGAAGGACTCTTCTTCAGAAAACGCCGTCTTGATAAGCAACTTATACTCCGAACGTTTTTCGACATTTTCCCTAATACAAATCAATTAGCCACTTGACCACCATTTGAGTTGTAGAAGTCCGATTGACTTGATTCAAAATCCATTGGAAAGCTTTCTTGAAGATATACAACTTTTATGAAGGAAACTTCTTCAGAAAATGTCGTTTTGATGAGCCATTCGTATTACGAAGATATTTCGGGATTTCCGCTAATACGAATCGATTAGTCAATTGACCATAACTTGAGTTGTAGACCTCCAATTGATGTAATTCAAAGTGCGTTGGAAAGCTTATGTGAAGATCTACAACTTTCATTAAGAAGTCATCCCCTGAAAATGCTTCTAAGCTGGGTCAAATCTCCATCGAAAACATGTAACGATTTAAGTACTTAGGAAAATTTGTTCCGTTGAACTCGTAAACTTGTGGCACCTTCTTCTAATCCTCTAAACACATCTTTTAGACTCAAAACATGTCGTTACGTGGAATCTTGGTCAATATATAATCCTGCAATGAACCACCAAAATACCAAACGTAAATCCGACACGACACTCCGGTTACTAAACCGATACAAAAACTAATAAAAATACTTAAAAAAATACGATAATATATATAATAACTACTACTTATACATTTGAATAAAACTTAGTAATTTTGACTTGATTTGATACAATAATGCTCAAAATGGTATCAATATTGGGGTAAAATGTCGTAATAATGATCATAAATTTATCTCTCATCAATAGTACTAGTATTCCCTCCGAACCTCACACATTCAAACAGGCAATTACTAAGGCCGAATGGCGCCAAGCAATGAATGAAGAATATGATGCACTTCTCCACAATAATACTTGGACTTTAGTTCCTTGTCCACCTGATAAAAATGTCATTGCCAATAAATGGGTCTATAAGGTCAAACAAAAATCTACTGGGGAAATAGAACGGTATAAGGCTCGTCTCGTGGCCAAAGGCTATGAACAAGAGAGTGGTATTGATTTTCACGAAACATTTAGTCCCGTTATAAAGCCTTCCACTATTCGCATTATTTTAACTCTTGCAACTCACTTTAAATGGCCCATTAAACAGCTGGATGTCTCCAATGCGTTTCTTCATGGTATCTTGGATGAGGATGTGTATATGAAGCAATCGCAAGGTTTTATTCATCCTCAATACCCGGACTATGTTTGCAAATTGAATAAATCGCTCTATGGCCTTAGGCAGGCTCCAAGGGCGTGGTATATGAGGCTCTCTACTACTCTTTTGCAGCTTGGTTTTACTACTACACCTGTGGACACATCACTATTCATTTATCATTCTCCAACGGCTCATATTTTTATTCTTATATATGTGGACGACATTCTCATTACTGGCACCAACAGTATCTTGATTCAAAAGCTTATTAATCAGCTTCAGAATGAGTTTTGATTAAAAGATCTAGGTTCTCTCCAATATTTTTTGGGTATTCAAGCACAGCAAGACTCAAGAGGCCTCCACTTATGTCAGACTAAGTACATTGTTGATCTACTGGAACGCACACAAATGGCTGGAGCCAAACCTGCTTCTTCCCCGTCTTCCGCTGGGTCTCAACTTTCTCAATATACCGGGGAGCCACTTCCTCCTGATCTTGTTACTGCGTATAGACAAGTGGTTGGTGCTTTACAATATTGTACTCTTACACGCCCTGATATTGCATTCTCCGTTAACCAATTATGCCAATTTATGCATGATCCACGAACTACGCATTGGATTGCTGCAAAACGCGTGCTTCGATATCTTAAAGGTACTATTGAGAAAGGGTTGCTGTATACTCCAGGTGATCTAACCATACGAGCATACTGTGACTCTGATTGGGCCGGTGCTCCTGACGATCGACGTTCTACTACTGGTTTTGGCGTATTTATTGGTAATTGTCTGGTTTCTTGGACAGCAAAGAAACAAACTGTTGTTGCCCGTTCGAGTACTGAAGCTGAATATAGGTCCTTGGCGTTGGTCACAGCTGAAGTATATTGGATCCGTATGCTATTTAAAGAGTTGGGGATCCCATTGCAATACCCTCCTACTCTCTATTGTGATAACTTGGGTGCTCTTGCTCTTGCTACCAATCCGGTCTTTCACGCTCGCACAAAGCACATCGAAGTGGATTATCATTTTATACGTGAGAAGGTGTTCAACAAAGATGTCGCCTTACAACATATTTCCACTTATGACCAAGTCGCTGATGTCTTCACCAAAGCATTAACTATCACCCGGTTTCAACTACTCCGAGACAAGCTGCACGTTCGGACGCCTCCCTCCAGCTTGAGGGGGGATGTTAAGATAAATGATGTGGATAAATCAGAGGCAGTTTGAAAAGATAATTCAAGTGGTTCAAAGAAGATAAATGTCAAGTTGTGTAACTAAATCACGTTTGTTTCAATTATTAAGGAGATAAGGAAAGACAGGCTGTTGCATTTTCAAACTAAACCCTTTAGCATTGTGGTTTCTTTGATCGTGTACTGTAGGCCTATAAAGTGTGAAATCTCTTACTTTGTAAGTGAAAAATATATACAGCAATAATAATATTTTGCGTTCCTTCGATTTGCTCTCTTTTCTTTAATTCTTTCAAGGGCAATTGGTATCGCCAGGGCGGAATAATTCCTGCAAAGGCAATGTTGACCAATTATTGTTGGAGAGAGAGCCGGTTGGGAATGGGAGCAAATACACATGGAGAAACAATAATTATAAGAAAAAGGGTAAAGTTGTAAATCCAGTACAAAATTTTAAAAGTTGCCCTGGCACTAATTATCCAGCCATGTCAATACCACCTGCCGTCCCTCCGCGTTAGGACCATGTCATAGTATGGAAAAACAACTGTCAACCAAAATTTTAAATTACAAAATTTACATGGCAAAAGCACTATAAAACACGACATATATACATGCATTTTAAAACATCAGTCTTTTTCCTGTCAAAGCTTTTTTCTCAGCTCTGTAATGGCGCACAAAATATTCCTCTTCATCTGTTTGATTTTCCTGTCAGCCATTGAAGTCCGCTATGCCGTTAACTACACGGTGACAAACACAGCTTCAAGTACCCCGGGTGGTACCCGCTTCAAAGCCGCCATTGGAGAAGACTACACCAAGCAGAAATCGAATTCTTCCACAGATTTCATCTGGACAGCCTTCAAAGAAAGCGATCCCACCGACCGAAAAGACACACAGAACGTCGCCGTATCGATCGACGACATAGACGGCGTTGCATACACCCAAAGCGATCAGATTCATGTAAGTGCTAGCTACATAGAAGGATACATAGGTGATGTGAAGAAAGAGATCACAGGTGTTTTATACCACGAGATGACGCATGTGTGGCAGTGGGATGGAAATGGGAATGCTAATGGAGGTTTGATCGAAGGAATCGCGGATTATATTAGGCTCAAAGCTGGGTATGCACCTAGACATTGGGTGAAACCGGGACAAGGTGACCGTTGGGATCAAGGGTACGATGTAACTGCCCGGTTTCTTGATTACTGCGATAGCCTTCGAGATGGTTTCGTTGCAGATCTCAACAAGAAGATGAGAAACGGTTATGATGACAACTACTTTGTTGATCTGCTTGGGAAGAATGTTGAACAATTGTGGGCCGAGTACAAAGCTAAGTACAAGGGTTTATAAGATGATTCGCAATGACCTTTAACGCACCCTATCTCATCTCACTCTATCGCACCAATGGACTAAGCTCCCAAATAATAATACAAGTAGATTCTTTTCAGGGCCTTTAAAGGTGCCCGGGAGGCACCACATCAATGTTTGAAAATAGGTAGTTTCTTTCAGCTGGGGTACCCTTTAAGGCCCCTTTCATTTTTTTCATGCCCACTCAAATGAAAATTTGGATATGCACCCTTTAATTAATTTATTGTAATTTCAAGTTTTATGAAAGAAAGATTTTGGGTTTTTGTTACAAAAGACATGCTCATCGGTGTAGATTGTATTTGGTTTAAATCGTTTAATTTCTATAAAAGAAGTAATGGTTTAAAAAAGCTTTTGCAGAAGGAATCTTACTCAATCATTCATTAGTTTTTGTTGACATAACAGTTTACACAAAACAACAAAAATATATATATGAAAATCCTATCAGCTATAGCTTATAGAAAGACTAAGACAGGTGTCAAACACATTGTGGAGTGATCACATTACAAGTGTAGGGTTTAGTTATGATTGAGTAGTGTTTGTAGTGTGTTTTTCCAGCCCCGCTCGAACTAAAAGTTGTGGACACAACATTTAGTTTGTCTCTGAAGTGAAGATAGGTGGAGATAGGAAGAGACTTAGTCAAGCAACCAGCCACCTGATGTCTAGAAGAGATATAGTTCATGTGAAGCTTCTTATGGAACCCCAAATTTCTAATGTAGTGAGTGTCCACCTCAATATGTTTGGTACAAAAATGGCACGCTGTATTAAAAGCTAAGGATGTTGCATGTGTGTTGTCACACCCTACTATTAGCACAATCCGCTGTTTTAGACCTAACTCACCGAATAGATGTTGGAGCCAATGCATTTTTGAAGAGGGGTTTCCAAGGCTTGGTATTCAGATTCAGTGTTGGATTTGGAGAATACATTCTGGTGTTCAGAGCTTTATAACCCCAATGAGTCTCCTCGATACACGCAATGCCTAGCTAGCCATTAATCTTCTATCTATAGGACATGCTGCCCAGTCTCCATCAGTAAATCCGGTTAACTGGATCTCAAATGATGGCTTGAACGGTTGGAAATTGCGGGAGATGAAAGTTATTCTGAAAAATATGGGTTAAAATTTTGTCAGCTTTACATTCGGTCTGCCATTAATTATTCTTTAATAGTGTGCTAAATCAAGCTGTGAAAAAGCCTATCAACAACATATTTTTCATGTGCGCTGCCATTGTTAACATTGAATAAATGTACTTTAGACATGAAATTTGAAGAATCCAAAGTCACAGACAAATAGGTACATATGTGTAAACACAAATTTGAAAACAACTTTGAAAGTGTGTGTGATCTCCTTGTTACCAGAAATCAGATCTGAACAGGTTCTGATACTAGGAACACTGCTCTGATACCAATTGTTGGTCCTAGAGAAGGGTGAGAATATAGTAAGAGAGGGGGAGTGAATGACTATACTGGAGTTTCAAATTTTTTTCTTATATTTAATAGCTTTTGGGCAGCGGATAAGTCCCTTCTTAAAATTGTTTCTAAGTAGATTATGCATACATAGAGTGTGAGTATAATATAGTAAAGAAATACTGTAAAGTAAAGTGTTGTAAGTAAATAAACACAAGGTTTATAGTGGTTCAGGGTGGTGTAATCCCTTAATCCACTCTTCTCCTGTGAATATTGGAGAAATTCACTATTGACTTTCACCAATACAATAGTGTGATTGTCCCTGGCTGCACAAGCTTCACCATCTCCAAGACTATCACTCCCTGGCTACAAAAGCTTCAGTGACTCAGTCTTCAACACTGCTCCTTGGGAACAAATCATTCAGCAGCTATCACAAAAGCACAACTCATTCTCCGACTTCTCTGATTCAGTTGCTTGGGATGAATGTGAATCTTCTCTGATTCAGTTGCTTGGGATGAATGTGAATTTGAGAAATTCACCAAACTTGATCAGGTTCAGACTTGAATGATTCTGATTGAGTTCTTGATCTGTGAACTTGATCCTCTTGATTGTGCAATGAAAGTTCGAATGAAGTCTAAAGAATTTTGTAGAGTTTCAGTACTCTTTGTTCTTAATTTTAATCGTTATCTCTTTTGTGTTCTCTACCGGTGCCTTATATTCATAGCCATGATCTCTTTGATTTGAAAATTCTTCCATTGGCTATTTAATGCTGAGAATAATCACTGATTTAATTCTTGATTCCTCCTTGATTTTATTCTTCTTGATTTCAGTGATCCGGATTTTCTTCAAATGTTTATCAGAAAATCCGTCGTTGATTGATTCTGCATTAATTGCTTGATTTGCTTATTTATCGTTCAGAATCAGATGCAGGTAGCTGTTAGGTGTTATGCCTGAAAGACAATTTTGTAATTGTTTTATTTAATAAATGAAATGATATTATTATTCATATTTATTATTCTCATATTCACCAATGTGACAATAGTATTTACACTACAGAAAACCCAAAAGTATATCGTTTATGTAATCACTTAACTCAGTGTATGGGATATACACGGGAGGATTGAGTTAGTGAAGATGTACTTAAAATACAATTAGCCCGTAGTGAAGTTAATCGAGAGTATCGGGTCTCTCCTTTAACGTGCTATTAATGCGCCCAGAACACAATAGGTGTGATTGTCTTATCCGGACTTTCGGTTAAGAGAACCTAGTGGGGCATTTATATGTGATAGATATATCATATAGGGCTGGACCGATTTGATTAGAGTTCACAATATAATTCCATAATCGAGAAGTCTTATCGAATCAATCGATGATCATATTTATGGATATATCTTAATCCTGAGGTGATCACAGTCAACTGCTTGAATCAGTATGAGGTTTGACTTGACGGTTAAGGATGACACTGAGTCTGTGATCTGAATTACCTCATCTTGGCATTATACTGGATTGAGTGAGTAGTCTGTGTTATCACAGATACGGAATCCATTCCTTCCATTTCTGGAAGTAGATAGACAGTTCCCTTATTTGTTAATCCTAGAAACTGATCGATCCATGGGTTCATATTACACTGATTAGCTACCAGTGAGTTGTATGAATTAATTGATCACTAGGGGGTTAATGGTAAATAAGGATAAGAGGTTCTAAAAAGGGTTAACGGTAACTTCCCGATTTAGAATGAACAATCTATGGAGGATTAATCCATATGTAATGATTATATCAATGGACGCTTATTATTATTCACGTGAGGAGATAAATATAATCTCATAATCGGAAAAGTGCAGTCACGGGATTATGGTGGCATATTCTTATGATTGATTTATCGAATATAATTATTCTCTTCGTAAGATAATTATTTATTTGATTTATCGGAGCCGCTGATTATTAGTCCATGGTCCCCGACGTCCCTCCAATATAGCATAGCTATTCTCGGACGTCGAATCCTAATAATATTAATTTAGTTCTTATTAGAATTTAATTAAAACGATATGTAAATTAATTGTTTAGTGAACTATTAAATTAGTTGGGCTAAATAATTAAATATGTGAAAAATGCATTTTACATAATCTTGGCAAAATTAGTGTTATGGCCGAAATTAATATTGACTAGGTCAATAATGATAATTTCGGCCAAGGCATGTTTTTTAGGAAACAAGAAATTGTTTTAAGACATGTGCACAAAATATTTATTGGATAAATATTTATGGTAAGAAATAAAGATAAATATTATTCTTGATTTGTTCTAGAATATTATGGGATTATCTTTTATTTATTGGATTTATTTATTTGCAAAATAAAATCCTTGGAGGACAAGGATTACTCTCCTATATAAAGAGAGTTCTCCCAACTCATAAACACTACACAATTTTCGACTTCACCTCTTAGAGAGGAGAAGAAAATTTTCGGCCAAGGGGAGCAAGGGAAAGTCTTGGAGATTTTTCCGGGTAGCATATCGGAAGGATTCGAGACGAGAATTTCCTTCCACCGGGAGTTGCTTGGATCACACGTGCGGAAGATCGTGGTGCTCTTCACACCTTCTTTCGTTCTTCTTTGCGGTTCTTCTACTTGGATTTTGAGATCCAAGAGGTATGTTCTACAACCCCCTTGTAGAGTAGATCTAGTTATTTTATTACGTGTAATTTATAGATCTAGATCCTTAAATCGCTTCCGCTGCGGATGATATTACTAACAGTGGTATCAGTCGCCATGGTGATCTATATTTATACGTATAAAATATTAGATCTAAGGAGTGGAATATGCATGTGTAGATTGCATTATTTTCGTTTTTAATTTTTTATTTTCGAAAATATCATGGATATATGCCTTGTGATTGTCGTGGTTGAAGAGATGGATTGAGGTTGGTATTGTTTACCCGTAGATCTATTTTGTAGCTCTTTTTGATTAGTATCAATTGAGCATAGGATGTGTAATTTATTTTATGTCATGCGAAAATTGTAAAAGGTAGTACCTTTTGTATTTATTTTTGATTCCGGATTCGAGACGACGGAGATCATGGTGTTGAAGATCATCAAGAAGGTAAAAACGGGAGGAGGCCGATTGTTTTATTTTCCGGCAATTTTTTGTAGGTCACGGAATTTATTTTTTTTAAACAGCATGCGGCAGTTGTATTTTATTAACTAATTGTTTTTTTAGTGCTGCGGCACTAATGTGATCATGCGGCCGAAATTGTTTTAGTTAGGTCACGCAAATTGTTTTTTTTTTTTAACCTTGTTAAGACCATTAGGTCTTTGGTGAAACATAACAAAAAAAAAAAAAACTGCCGTGAGTTTAAAAATAAAAATAAAAATAAAAAATATTAATATAGATATATTTTAAATATATTGGTATATTACGGCCTCCTCTTATCATCGTTTGTGGTTCGTGTCAAGATAGAAGCTTTGAGATCCGGAAGTTTCAGTCTCGAAGATCGAAGACATGAAGACAACAAGTTGTAATTTACTGCTTTCCTAGAATAGATTAGATACGAGGGTACCAACAATCCATCTCGGTGTTTAAATTTTCCGCAATTTATTTTTTATGTGTTTGATCATAAAATAGACATAAAATCGGAATTGCCATGACATGCATCATATCATAAATCCACTCCATGCATACATGTAGAATTTTAATTTTGGTAATTAAAATAGGCATGTATACAAACTCGCGTAATTAGTTGAAATTTAATTAATACGTGGTAATTAATTAATTTAGTAACTAATTAAAGATCCGAGGATGGGTTATGAAATCGTTAAGCCTTTCGGTGTGTGTTCTCGGTGAACCGCCTTAAAAGCCCAAACGAGATCACGTTTTCGATTCGTAGTGTCTACGAGATTGAATGATGGTAAAAGAACAATAAATCTTGGATAAAAACGGTTCGCCTATAGGTTGGATGGTCAACTGAGCTTGGCTCGACCGACTTAACCCTCCTAGTGTGATGTATGCACGGGGGTCCGGCAAGACTAAGCTACACCGGCGAGCGGAGGGGTGATTCCTTCTTATCTCAATGGGGCTCTCTTGACCCGACTTCGACCGACTGTCACATATGTTCCAACGAATAGGACGGGTAGGCTTGCCTACGTTACCGACACCATTCGGAATCCTTGATTAGATGTGCTTTTATGTTAACATAGAAAAGACGTGGTTAGTTAACCCACCACCACTTCCAAAATATTGAGTGGGAGCGGGGGAGGCGACAGCCAACCCCACGGCCTCTACTATAGATACAAGTATGTGAGAGAAGGGTGACGCCTCGCGGCGCTTTGATTTCGTCCCCCTACGGATGGTGTTCACCCCTATCAACATTCATGGCTTGGTCTCCGAAAGGATAGGATTTCCAGGTACTCGTCGGGTCACTGACCTATCCTACGACGGCATACTCGGGGCGTACCTAAGAGATCCGATATAGTAGGTCACACTCATCAAGGGTATTCTTGATAATATCTAGGCTAAAAAAGGAAGGTAGTCAATGAATAAAAGGGATGTTCGATTCTTGTGGGATGTTCGATTCTCACAAGTTATTCATTGATGAGATTGTCTCGATTTAACCGTCATCTCTTTGACCTACCCTATGGCGGCACTGAGATGCGAGGTTAAAACCTTGGAATGGTAGAGTAGACTTAATTTTAGTTTACAATTCCTAAAATAAACTAATATAGTAGGGTTAAACTTGAATTAATATATGTCATTTTATTTACAACATTATATCCCTTACTAAATTGCTTAAAATTTATAATTGACTAGTATTGACTTCTTTAAAAAGTGGAAAGTAACTAGGACGTTGAACTAGTTAATCGATAATGCAATTATTTTTTGAAAGAGATATTTTCTCTTAAGCCTTTTAAAAACCAGAGTGACATATAGGTATGTCACTAGTGTCATTCGTGTCAAACGGAAGACAAACTTAGTTTGATCAAAGGTGATTTCGGACTTTGAAATTCTTCTAGTGAATTTTGAGTGTGTAGTGATTACACGAGTAATTTTCTAATTGAAAAATCGAAAAATCATGAAGTGTTACTAGTTGGATGATATTTGGAATCGATGAACTAGTGGGAGCTTTATGATTTGTTGTTTTTCTAGAACATTAGAAAAGTGTAACTGACTACACACGTAACCGTTCTAATTGAAAAACCGGAAAGTCATGAAATGTCGCTAGTTGGACGATATTTGGAATCGATGAACTAATGGGAGTTCTATGATTTGTTGTTTTTCTAGAAACATTGGAACTACGTACGAGTTATTTTCTAATCGAAAAAATCGAAAAATCATAAAAATAAAGCATTGCTCGTTAGACGGTATTTGGAACCGATAAACTAGTGGGAGCTTTAATGTTATGATTTGTTGTTTTTTCTGGTATATTAAAAAATCCGAGAAGTCCCGACGAGTAACACTCGAAATAGACATCCCACGGTTCAAGAGTAGTGTCTACTCAAACGAACCGCTGGTTCAAGACTGTTTCCAATCACGGAAAGTCAAGAATGGGAGAATATGTCTAAAAGTGTTAGTCATCTAAAATAAGAAAACTTTAAGGCTGAACCGAAAAATTAATTAACTGAAAATCATAGGATAAGGACAGTGATTTTGGATCACCAACCTATGAATCCTTGGCGATTTTCTCGAGCTAAGTTCTTTGGAAGAACAAGGTAGCGGTGCATTTAACGATTAAAAGAGTAAACAACGGGCAGTTAATTTTAGCTAGAATAGTGGGAGTGATATAAGGAAATGAATCTCGGATTCAATCCTTGGATATCGCGGAAAAATTATTTTCTATTTAAGATTCGTTGGAACGAAATGATTTACCTTCTATTCGATAATTTGTTTGTCGTATAGAAAGTGAATATACCATTTGTAGTACGAATCCAATACTCGAACTTTTTGTTTGATAAAGTCAAAACCACTTACAACTGCTGAAATATGTATATAAAACACATCTTAAGAACTATTAAAAGCAATTGGTTTCGATATTTAGATAAACGCTTCTTCATATTCCATAGTTAGTGCATAGTCCCTAAAAGACAAGACCTGAAGACTGGCTTAGGGTGATTCCTTTTCTCTCAGTCTGGTTATATTGTCTCAAAGGTTCAATGACTAAGTTTCCTTTCAATCGGGAAAGGATAATGGTTACAAAGAAGTGACATAGCTTGTTCGTGACGACCTTCGGGGTCTGATGAAAGATACAAGCTAGTAGGAGCTTCCGAGTAGTGACTTCTTGTCTGATAACTATTCAAACACTCCGGTAAGTTTATCCAAAATATTTTGAGGTTTCTCTGTTTTCAACAGAGATAGAGTATTCTATACTCGGAATAGGCCATTCATAGTCCTCGAGACTGATGCTCAGCCTGCCTTATTGTGACATGTTCTCACTAAGTGAGAAACCGTTAAATTGCCTTACATAGTTTTAGATGTGCTACAATACACTGCTTAACTCAATAAAGATATTGGAAGCGAAATAACAGTTTACATTGAAATGTAAGACCGAGAAGTCTACCTAGAATATACTTTGGAATTTATGGATAAGGTGTGGATTCGGTTCACCCCACTTCCATAAATATAAGCATTTAGCACACGGTGCTTGAAGGTAGGTCTGGGAATTTCGCGCACACGTTCGGTCAGTGACCAATCGTTATATATCTTGTAGCATTGAGAACAAAGGTTTGTTATAAGATTCTTGAGATCGGGAAGGGACTGTCATACTGTTGCGTCCTTTCTGATAGAGTCTATGAACAGTAAAACCTTAAACCTTGAAGTACGTTTACTCAAGGTAGTTACTAACTGATTAAAATCAGACCACATCCAACATCGGTTGTTGGTGATAACACTAAATACTACTAAACTAGATCAGAAAGTCGATCCACCCAGAATGTAGTGGGAGTATGGTTTCTTCATTACCCATTGCGGGTTCTGAGGACTTAATGGTCTACAAGATTGATTGATGACCTATGGCTCTTTTGTGAGCTGTATAGGATTCTGATAATAGAGGTTGGTTTAATAGCCATAACCCTGTGAATGGAGTTCGGTACTCCAGTTCTGTTCATGCTCTTGTAGAACCACCTGAGCGTCTCAGACCCAGTGGGAGTAATTGGATCTACACGGAAAAGAGTAGAATGAATAGGAAATTTTATCTTTCAGAGCAAAGATTGAGTGGTCTAGGGGTAATTCCCTAAGAAGTAGAGAGTTAATCAGACCTTGGACTCTCTTACCACTTAGTATTGCATGATTTCGTTCAAAAGCAGAAAATAGGGGTGATTCCTGAGATTTTCTTGCCAAACAAACGGAGTTTGGATTCATTCGGAACAAAAGGGTATTGCCTTATGAACTTATGACAGGATGACTGTCAAGGCTTATGTCCTTTGTGGATAAAAAGCAAACCTCTCGGTCACTGGAAGTCATATATTTCTACAATATGTGGATTTGACCAGAATATTGATAAGTCTTTTGTAGACTGGATATCAATTTTAGTACAGTAGTGAATATATACATATATTAGTGTTTGTGAAGGATAACACTGCACCAGTTGGAATCAACATGGGTGTGTTATCTGAAGTCAGAATTTGACAATGCCACAATTCTCTGCAACAGAGATTTGGACAACATCCTAAAGAGTTTGACTCGGTCAAATTCATTAGAATCAGTCACTGGTTTCCCATCCATCTTATTGGTTAAGATGATGCATCTGTGTATGCAACATTCAACGAGGAAGTTCTACCCTATGCCTCTGGAATGACTCTCTAAATCTTCGGATCAAGAGAAATGGGATAGATTCTCTGTCTAGTAAGAGATGGTCAGGTTATTGAACATCAACTTTGATCGAATCTTAGATTCGGCGGTTAACAAAGCAAGTTTAGTATGTCCTTTAGTATCTTGAAGAGAACGAGGAATAATATGCGGACATATTCATGTATGAACTTGGATATGTGTGATACACTGATTTTGACTTTAAGTCAGATTGAGGATGATCATTAAGTCGATCTCGGGCTCAGTGTTTACTCTTGTGTTGAAGGGTTTGATCAAACAAGCACCGTAAAAGACTGCTGACTGTTTATCAGCAGACTGGTCTAGGTCAGTAGGGTAGATAGGTCAGTAGACTGGTCTGCAACCTGCTGAAGACTGAAGACTGAAGGCTGAGGGTTCAAACTCAGTAAATGAAGGCTAAGGGATCAAACTTAGTATTTAATGTCAAGGATATGGAATCAGAATTTAGGCAAGTCTGTGATGACCTAAACTGTGATGACCTAGAAGGTCTAACTTCCACAAGTTGGATGATGTTTGGAACTTAGTTATATTTAAAATGATGTAATCTAATTTCACAAATAAAAGTTGGATAAAAGGAATCAGCTGCATTATATTTTACAGACAAAAATATGATGTTCAGCAGACTGATTGGTATTACAGCAGACTGATGAACCTGCTGATATACATACCTCGATTAATTCAAGATTATTGGAAGATTACATGGATAAGGACAGCCAACTACCTCTGACTTATCAAGCAAATCAAAGGCTGAGATTAAAAAGACGTTGGGATGATTTACATTCTTATCCATTGGATACAAGTCAAAGGGGTGGACAGACTGCACTGTCAAAAAGTAATCCTGACAGTGTCAGTCCTATGAATAGTGACAGAATGCAGTGAGGATGGGACAAATACAAGGAACGGTCACATTTGAATTTCAAATTCAAGTCACATGCATTCCTACCTATAAATAGAGGACTCTCAACTCAAGAAGAAGATGATGAATTTTGGAATAAACTTCAAGTAATAACACTGAGCTGAAAAACACCCTGCTGAACTTACTGAGCTTAAGGCTGCTGATCTAGTTATTTTCTTCAAGTGCATTCTGTGTTCAAGCTGCATCAAGCATACACACTTGAAGACTACAAGCTGCTGATTATATCATCCTAATCAAGCTGCTGCAACTGAATCATTTACTTGATTCAATCTTTATTTTATAAAGAACCTGCTGAAGACAGTGAAGCATCAGTTTGGTGTGAAAGACTGTTGTTTGTGGTGGAGCTGGTGAAGAGGCAATTCTACCCTTCAAGGACCAGTGGAAGACTCAGGAGCAGCAATCCTACCTGTTCCCAGTTTTCAGTTTGTGAAGCCATAGTTATTGGTGAAGGACAAACAACTTAGGAATCTTTGTAACAGATAACTCAAAGATCACTAGTGAATTTCCTCCAACATCACAGGAGAAGAGTGGACGTACAGGATTACATCACCTGGAACCACTATAAAAATCTCTCTACTTACTGCATTTACTTTCTGCACTTAGTCATTATTCATATCAACCTGCTGAATCTAGCAACTGAAATCACACACATACACTATTGAGTATCTAATACTTAGTAACATATTTAACAACAAGTAACAAGGCTTAATTTTGATATTATTCCGCTGCACAAATTCAGCTAACTGAACTGTCAGTAGACTACTGTTTATCAGCAGGCTACTGAGGTCTCAGCAGACTACTGAAGTATCAGCAGGCTGCTGAAGTTGCAGAATTTGTTAACTCCAAAGTTTTAAGTGTTAAGTTTATTCACCCCCCTCTAAACTTAACTAAAGCCTTTTCAAGGGACCAACAATTGGTATCGGAGCAGTGCTTCTGTTCTGAAGAAATCCTACTTGTTGTACTTGTGAAAATTCTTTAAAACTTCCTTTCAAGTTACTGATTTTCAAGACTTGCATCATGGACAACACACAGTATGCTAGAACTATGTTGATGTGTTCTCTTGACAGATTTGATGAGTATAAACGTCGAATGCAGGCATATCTTGCTGCTACTCATGATGAGATGATGGATGTACTAACTGAAGGACCACTGGAGATTACAAAGGCAGTAACAGTGGGTGACAGAACTGAGTACATTCCTAAACCAAAGAGAGAATGGAATGCAGAAGACAGGAAAAGAGCAAACCTCAACAACATTGCTATTGATATCATCTACAGAACCTTGGATAGCAATATGTACATGAAGGTCAAAGATTGCAAGACTGCAAAGGAACTTTGGGATAAGATTCACTTAATCTGTGAAGGTACTGATGCAATAAAGAAGAACAAAATCAGTGTGGCCAGAAAAAGGTTTCAAAAGTTCAAGATGCTACCTAATGAAACCATTGAGCAAATGGAATCAAGATTCAATGCTATACTGGATGAACTTACCCTGCTGAGTGTAAGTTATTCAAAAGAGGAAGTAAACACCAAAATCTTGGAAGCTTTACCTGCAAGAGATGTTTGGAAAATGAAGGTGACTGCAATTGAAGAAATGAGAAAGTTGCATGAAGAAGATACCTTCAAATTGTTTTCAGATCTCAAGGCCTATGAATTTAGCAAAAAACTTGTACCTGAGACTGAAAAGGAAGAGCCAAAGACCACTGCCTTGGCTGCTTCACATCATGAAGAAACATCAGGAGGACAGGATGATATGCTAGATGAAATGCAAGAGCAAATTGCCCTACCGAGCAAGAAAATCAGAATGATGAAGACTGGAAAGGCCCCTACAAGAAATTTCACAAAGAGGCCTACTGAAAGAAGGAAAGAAGAACCAAAGAAAGATAATGACTATCTATGCTTTCATTGCAAGAAACCAGGACACTTCAGACATGATTGTCCTGAGTTGAAACAAGGCAAGGAACCTGATTATCTTTGCTTCAACTGTAAGAAGCCTGGACATTTTAGACCTGATTGTCCAGACCTACTGAAGACCAAGAGTCAACAAAGAAGACATGGCAAGAAGGCTATGGTTGCTGAAGATGAATCAGGATATGAAGTGGAATCTGAAAAGGGAAATGAATCAGATGACACAGCACTGGTTGCTGATATGGAGGATTATGCTTTGATGGCCAACATGGATGAAACTGAGGAGGTATACAACACGGTATCTATAAACACTCCTGCTGGAAGTGATTGTGAATCAACCTGTGGTTCAAATCCTAGAAATTCTGACAACAATGAGACTTTGGATGCCATCCTTAATCAACTAAGGATAATACAATCTGGTTATGAGATTGTGAAGGCTGAAAAAGAGGCTCTTGAGTTAGAAGTTGGAAGATTGAAAGCTGAATTAAGGGTTTTCAAAGGTAAGGAAAAGATGTTGGACAGAATCAGCATAAGTCTGCTGAACATCCAGCAGCCTCTGAATCTGCTGAACCATCTTGTTCCAATACTGCATACAAATCAGGAAAGCCTTATGGAGATAGAACTGGGCTTGGATTTGGAACTCAACAATCTAACAAGAGTGGATCCAGTAAGGTTACTGAACCTAGTACCAGAATTGGTCCTAAGTTTGTGCCTGCACTAGATCCATCTCCCAGTAAGGCTGCTGAAGCAGTAAAACCAAATGAGAATGCCTCAAGTAAGCAAAATCAGAAGTCTCAGAAGTCAACAGCTCCTAGTAAAATGAATAAATCTAAAAATAGGACTACTGTGCCTTCTAAGCCTGCTGATAGCAGACCTGCTACTAAGTCTGCTGGACCACAGAAGGGAAAGAAACAGAAATATTCCAAGGATAAGAATCCCAAATCCAAAAAGGTTGATCATTCAAGGGATACTTATCTCAGGGGGAAAGGTAGACTGTTCCCTGCTGATAATGATTGGAATATTCCTGTATCTAATGCTAGAAACACTAAGTATAACCATACTACTAGGGTAAAACCTAGGCAATGGAATCAGCAGAGGACTTATATAAGACCTCAGCAGACTCCATATTACAGGGCTGTTCCTAACAGACAGCACACCTATGGTTATGCAAATGTTTCTAACAACAAGAATCATTTCAAACAGCATTATGTACCAAAAGGCCAGAAAACATATGTGGTTCCTACACAACCTACTGTTAGAACTTATGGATGCGTGGAATACATGTATGAACCAAAGTATGACACATTTAGGAGAAAACCTTATGGAAACATACCAAGGGTCATGCTTGCCACTGACCACTATGGACCCAAACAGGTTTGGGTACCTAAAATGCATTAACTTTGTTTTGTAGGGTGTCTGGAACATTGACAGTGGATGTTCCAGACACATGACAAAGAATAAGCACTGTCTATCAAACTTTGTGGCAAAAGATGGTCCAAGGGTGAATTTTGGCAACAAAAATACACCTGGTTATACAAGAGGATATGGCACACTTATCAGAAATAGACTTACAATCAAGAATGTTGCATATGTGGAAGGACTGGATTACAACTTGCTGAGCACTGGACAATTCTGTGACTTGGGATACAAGGTCACTTTTGACAAAAACAATTGTATTGTCATTAGTGAAAGAGGTGATCAAGTTGTACTTGCTGGTAGAAGGCAACAGAACATGTATGTTGTGGATTGGTCTACTGCAGTTCCAGAAACCTGCCTGATTGTGCATACCAAATCTGAACTCAATTGGTTATGGCACAAGAAGTTAAATCACCTAAACTTTGATGATATTAATCAGTTGGTGAAGAAGAAGTTAGTGGTTGGTTTACCTGAGATCACATTCAAGAAGGATGCTATCTGTGATGCATGTCAGCAAGGTAAACAGATAAAGTCAAGTTTCAAGTCAAAGACTAAACAATCAACTAACAGAGTGTTGGAGCTTATGCACATGGATCTTTTTGGACCAATAACTCCAACAAGTGTGACAGGAAAGAAATACACCTTAGTGGTTGTGGATGATTTTTCAAGATACACTTGGGTGATATTCATGAACAAGAAAAGTGAGACACTCCAAAGCTTGCCTAATCTTTTGAAGAGATTACAAAATGAGAAAAGTTTAACAGTCATAAAGATAAGATCAGATCAGGGTATTGAATTTCTCAACAAAGTTATAAGAGAATATTGTGAACAGAATGGTGTACTACATCAACTTGCTGCTGCTGGTACACCTCAGCAAAATGGGGTTGCTGAAAGAAGAAACAGAACATTAAAGGAAGCAGGAAGAACAATGATTTGTGAAACATTGCTACCTGAAAGATATTGGGCTGAAGCAGTAAATACAGCATGCTATACACAAAATAGAACATCAGTAAACAAGAAGCTGCTGAAGACACCTTATGAGGTTTGGAATGGAAGGAAACCTAACATATCCTATTTCCATCCATTTGGAAGTAAATGTTTTATTCTAAATCACAAAGTTCATTTGAAGACATTCCAACCAAAATCAGATGAAGGCATATTCTTGGGATATTCTTCAGTCAGCAGAGCATTCAGGGTACTGAACAAGAGGTCACTAAAACATGAAGAAACAATCCATGTTGTGTTTGATGAACCTAAGTTTACTGGAATGGAAGATGAAGATCATGAACCTGCTAAGAATCAACAAGTCACTGATCCAGATTGTGTTGAAGTTTTGGAAAGATTCAATGACTTAAAATTTTCTGATACTGCCCCTGCTGAACACCCTGCTGACAATGTTACTGATGCAACAACTGAAGCAATTCAAGGATCTGCTGACCCCCTTGTAGAAGAAACTACAGCAGACCCTACTGAAGATGATATTCCTGAAAATCAAAATAACCAAAATCCACAATGGTTAAGGAATCACCCTGCTGAACAAGTAATTGGCAATGTACGACAAGGTGTGAGGACTAGAAGACAACTGGAAGCTATGTTTACTTGTTTTCTATCTCAAATGGAACCCAAAGTTGTTGAAGAAGCAATTTCAGATCCATATTGGATAATTGCTATGCAAGAAGAATTAAATGAATTTGAAAGAAATCAAGTTTGGACACTAGTTGAAAGGCCAAGTCATGCAAATATCATTGGTACTAAATGGGTATACAGAAATAAACTTGATGAATCTGGTACCATTGTAAGAAATAAGGCCAGACTAGTTGCAAAAGGCTATTCTCAAGCATAAGGAATAGATTTTGATGAAACATATGCACGGTTGCAAGATTGGAAGCTATCAGATTATTCTTGGCACATGCTGCATATAAGAACTTCAAAGTATATCAAATGGATGTCAAGAGTGCATTTTTGAATGGTATCCTAGAGGAGGAAGTGTATGTTCAGCAACCTCCTGGATTTGAAGTTAAAGATCAAGAAGATAAAGTGTATAGACTCAACAAAGCACTTTATGGATTGAAACAAGCACCAAGAGCATGGTATGAGACTCTGTCTCAATTCTTGGTGGACAATGGTTTTACTAAAGGCACCATTGATAAGACACTTTTCAGAATCAGTGAAGGGAACAGCACCCTGCTGGTGCAAATTTATGTGGATGACATAATATTTGGTTCTGAGAATGATTTACTTTGTGAAAATTTTGCAAATCTAATGAAGAGCAAATTCCAAATGAGTATGATGGGAGAAATGAATTACTTCTTGGGATTGCAAGTTAAACAGATGAAAGATGGAATCTTCATTCATCAAACCAAGTATACCAAAGAGTTGCTGAAGAAATTTGGTATGGAAAACAGCACTAAGAGCTCAACTCCTATGAGTACAAACATCAGATTGGATGAAGATAAAGAAGGCAAAGATGTTGATCAGACATTATACAGAAGGATGATAGGCAGTCTGCTGTACCTCACTGCCAGCAGACCTGATATATCCTTTGTTGTAGGTGTTTGTGCAAGATTTCAATCTAAACCTAAAGAAAGTCATTTAGGTGCTGTCAAAAGAGTTCTTAAGTATCTAAAAGAGACTTTGGGAGTAGGGATATGGTATTCCAAGGAAGGAAGCTTCAAAGTAATATCCTACTCAGATTCTGATTATGTTGGATGCAAGATTGACAGAAAAAGCACCTCAGGAACCTGTCAGTTAATGGGAAATAGACTGGTCTCCTGGTTTAGCAAGAAACAGAATTCTATTTCAACTTTCACTGCTGAAGCTGAATACATTGCTGCTGGAAGCTGCTGTGCACAAGTACTTTGGCTAAGACAACAATTAAGGGATTATGGAATTGAAGAAAAGGAAATTCCAATCATGTGTGACAACACAAGTGCAATTGCAATCACAGAAAATCCTGTTTTGCACTCAAGAACCAAGCACATTGATGTGAGACATCATTTTATAAGAGATCATGTTGAAAAGAAAGATGTGGTGGTTCTATACATTCCTACTGAAGATGAACTTGCTGATATTTTCACTAAGCCACTTGATAGTGAAAGATTTGCCAAATTAAGGACTGAACTTGGAATCATAAAGATTGACTGATATTCAGCAGTGTACTGGAATTCACCAAGGGGATTAGTCTTTGCTATGTTGGGTGAGCTCACGTAGCAAATTAGTCATTGGTATCAACAATTCCATGTACTTATGTTTGAACAATTGAGCAAATGAGGTTGCCAAGGGGATTGGTCTTTGTCATGTTGGGTGAGCTCACTTGACAGATCAGTCATTGGTATTAAACCTCATCTTGTATTATCAATTGAACAAAACAAGAAGAAAACAAGGATCAGCAGAGTACTTTTGTCAGCAGGCTGCTGAAGTCTACTTATCAGCAGACTGCTGCGCCCACCTTGCTGAAGATTACCCTGCTGGAGGGAACGTTACTCAGTCAAAGTTATTAAAGTCAAAAAGCATATTGGCGGGATATTTATTTTATCCATTATTACCACAGTTAAACCATCCAACGGTTACAAACGTTATGGAGGAGTAATGGACCACGTGTCAAGACAGCATTTAATCAGATTTAATCGTGGTTACCTCAATGTACGTGCAGTGACAGTTTCAACTACCCACTGTCTATATATTCAGACTGCTACATAGCAGATTCACCACTTGCAATTTCTGCTTTATCTCTGCAAAATCTACATCGTGTGAACACAGATTTGAGAGCAATTTTTCTTCATCTTTTTCTTATTTCAATGGCGGAAAAGATTGAGGTTCAAATCGAATCAAGCCAAAGTGTAAGAGGCTATGTTGTTGATGCAAATCAAATAGAACTGGCCATTAATATAGGTCGAAGAATAAGAAGGTTTGCAGGCCTGGAGAACAAACTCAACATCAGATTAGAAACGATATCATACACCAATGTTATTGATTTCTGGAAGAATATGGTTATAGAAGAAGGAACTGAAGCATTCAAAACCACTGTGAATGGTGAGGAGCTTGTAATCTCCTCCAATCTGCTGAGACAAGTGTTTGGTTTTGAAGAAACTGTTGATGGTTCAGTCAATCCTGAAGCAATGGGATTGAACAAGATGGCATTCGTGGATCAGATTAAGATACATCAAGACACAAAATCAGTTCCTGGCATCAACTGCAGGGATATTTGGCCTGAGTACAACCTGCTGAGCAAATTAATTGCAAAGAACATACTGGGGTTGGTTGGCAGTATGGATACTCTATCCGGACCCAAGATAGAGTTGATGATGATCATTTGCAGGAGTTTGAAGTTTGATTGGGCTGGTTACTTTATTCATTATATGAAGAAAGTTGCCAAGGAGGAGAAACTAGGGAAAAGGAAATCCAAGGCCTTACCCTTAGGGTTGATGGTCCAGACTCTCCTGAATCATCTGCAGGTTCCTGATCTTGAATCTACAAACATAAATCAGTCCAGATACAAGAAGGAGATTGATTATGCAATTCCTGGACTTGATGATGATGAAGAGATTGCTGAAGAAGCTGCTGATGATAATGATGATGGAGATGATGGTGATGCTGGTGGTGAGCAGGTTCAGCAGACTAAGAAGATATCTATCAAACCTGCTGCACCAAAGAAAGCTGCTGGGAAAAGAAAGGGTGGAACTACAAGGAAGATAACTGAAGTGTTAAAGCCTTCAAAGAAAACAAGAAAGGAAACAGCACAGACTGCTGAGTCTGCTGAGGGTCAAGTGGAGGTTACTGACCCTGCTGTGGCTTCAAGAAAAACTGTTGGTGAAATTTTTATAGAACAACAGAAGGAAGCTAGGAGAAAAAGAAAATTGACTAGAAAAGATGATGATGATGAACCCCTCTCCAAAAGAATGAAGGAAGTTACCAAAAAGAAGAAATATGGCAAGGGGAAAGAGTTGAAAAACTTGGAAGCTCAAAGAGTCCAAGAGGAAGCATCAGTAGAAGAGGAAGAAGAGGCTGTTGAGGCTGAGCCCTTAACTATTATTCCACCAGTTGTGATCAGTGATTCCTCACCTGATGAGGTTATTAAGTCTACTGGAAGTGAACAGGTTGTTGTTGAGCAATCTGTTGAAGAATCACAGCAGTCTGCTGTACCAGAGCCTGCTGTAAAAGATGTTATTGGTGAATCTACTGAAGCTGCACAGGTTGTTGTTGAGCAATCTGTTGAAGATACACATCAGTCTACTGACCCTGAGCCTGCTGTAGTATCCACTGAAGAACCACAGCAAACCACTGAACCTGAACCTGCTGTGGTGGTTGAAGAGGTGATTGGAGACTTGGTTGAAGACCCTGCAAATTTGGCAATAGTTCAGGGGGAAGAGCAGTCTGCTGCTAACCCTGCTGATGAGCATGTAAGTCAGGGGGAACCAAGTGTGTACAGATGGAAGTAGTAGGTACAAATGTACAATCACAACAACCTGCTGACTTTCAAACATCTATAGAAGAAACCATGAATCTGCTTGTTGGAACCTTTGGAGGTCAACAAGCTACTGGAGCTGCTCCCAGGAGATCCTTTATGCCCTTTGAAAGGCATGTGAAAGAGAGCAAGAAAACTGAAGATTATGTGGATCCCAAACTTCAGCAGATTGCTGATTATTTTCAATGGAAGTTTGGTTTCTATAAGAGACAAAAGCCAGCTACTGAACCAATGACTGATTTTGAAGAATGGGCTTTTGATAAGTTGGGAGTAGAAAACTTCTGGATCTGGTTGACACCACCCTGCTGCAATCCAGACTGATGGATCTGTTTGATGAGCAACAGAAGGAGGAGGGTATCAAATTTAGAGATCCAAGAGATGGTCCTGATGATTCTTCTTCATCATCAGATAGCAGAGGAGATTTTCCCTCTGGACCAGGACAATCAAGTGGGGCTGCACTAACACATGTACCATCTGTACAACAGTCCACTGATGCTGGTAGATCTGCTGAGGGTCAGCAGACTGGAGAAATGGATGAGGATCTACAAGATCTCACCATGGATGATCTAGAAGCATTGATCAATGAAGGAATCAATTTGAGTACCGGTAGGCTGGCTGATGAACCAAGCACATTTCATGTTGTAGAGCCTACTGCAGATGAACAGAGTGAGGATTTGGATGGAGAAACAGTTGCTGATTTTAATGAACCTAGTGCCAGCTCTGAAGAGTCCATTGAATATCAAGATGGATTTGACATTGAAGGCACTCTGACTAAAACTGCCATCATCCTGCACAAGATTGGCAATGCTGAAGGTTTCCAAGTGGATAATGAGACTATATTCAATCCACAGGAAGTTGAAGAGGAGGTACAGGTTGCTGGGGTACAAACAGCACCTGGACAAAGGTTGGAACAGGAGGTACAGGCTGCTGAGTCTCAAACAGCACCTGGACAAAGGTTGGAACCAGATTTGGGTTTGGAGGAAACCCCTGTTGTTGATGAGGCTGCGGTAGTGGAGCCTGCTGGAGCCAAGGCCACTGTAGGGAAGGATAGTCAGCAGACTGCTGTTAATGAGGATGAGCAGCTGCTGGACTATGACTACAGTGATGAAGAATTTCTAATTTTTGGAGAAGAAGATGTTGCTGAAGAACCTGCACAAGATCCTATCTTTGAAGATGTTCTTGGTGCAATGGTTGAGGAAGGACATCCCCCTGCTGGGAGAGATATGAGTAGAGCACTGGTCATCAGCAGACAACAGGCACAATACAGAGTTGAGGAGCCTGCTGATGGATCTACTGATAGCAGAATGGCCAGTGGAGTGCCAGTTGAAGTACTAAATGAGTTGAGGACTGTAAGAAGTGATATGCAACAGTTAAGGACTCAACTGGACAGACAAGAAAGAAGATTTGAAGAACTGATGGCTCTGGTAAATGAAAACAGACAATCTGCTGATACAGCTGCTTCAAACTTTGCTTCCACTCAAAATGCTATGAATGATCTGATATATGATGTAAGATATATCAAGCAAGGGAACACACTGAAGGACAAGTTTTTGAAAGATCAACTTACATCCATTCATCAAAAACTTGACAAGCTTGCTGAAGCTGCTGAGCCTGCTGCTGCACAACAACCTGCTGTGCCTGATCCCAAATTTACTGAAAGGATCAACAGACTGGAGGAGACCCTGCAATCAAGGATTACTTCACTTGATACTAGAACTGGAACTATGGCAGGTCAATTACACAGAGTGATAGTATCACAGGAAGCTATTCATGGCCTCATCTCACGTTTTGTTGATGATGTCACTAAGGGGGAAGAGGGCCAATCAGCTGCAGCAAAGGAAGCTGCTAGACTCTTTGCACCGAAGAGATGGACTGATGATACAAATGCTTTTAGGCAACCTGCACCTGGCAGATTGCAACTCACTGATGATCTCCTATCACAATACAAGAAAGAGTTTCATAACAGAAGGAGACCTTATCGTGACATGGGATTTCATGAAGGTCTTAACTCCTTCTTGAGTCTGAAGTTTTGGGAGGCAAGGATTAAAGCTTTAAGAGCAAATACCAGAGGTAGAAGAAGTAGCAAAGGTGAAAAGGTGCTACCAATTACAAAAGCAAAGGATTCACTGAATGAATTTAAGGAGCTGTATATGAAGTTTGGCTTCAGGGTGAATCAGATCAATCTCATCTTGCCTGAAGCATGGAACTGGTGGAAACAAGTCAATCACTATATTGATTTTACACTAATTGAGAATGAATGGATGATTGAAATGATAGAAGAAATCAGAGCCTATCAAGAGCAAGCTGAGAAGGCTAGACAAGAAAGAGAGAAGAGACAATAGATCAGCTACTTTTCATTGTTTATCTTTGCTGTATCTAGTTGTAATAACTGTGAACAAATATTTATAATGAGAATTGACTAAATTTGTTCTGTTTGTGTTTTTATCTTTTTGCTTTGCTGATTAGGTGAGGGTAGTGGCATCATCACCAAAAGGGGAAATTGTTGGACTTATTTCTTAGTTTTGATGGATGCCATCTAGGCTTTATAATTTAAAAGGCAAAAAAAGATGTCTGATCAAATGTATAGGTTTATTAGAGTTTGATTCATAAATAGGTTTGATCAAACAAAGCCTTTGTAAATCGGTGATTTGATTAAGCGAGATGGTCTAATCGATGTGGGGTAGATAGGTCGGATAGACTAGTCGAACTGCTTTGGATGAAAGAAGCGAAGCGTTTGAGGGTTCAAACTCGATTCTGAAGGCTAAGGGATCAAACTTAGTATTTAATGTCAAGGATATGGAATCGAAATTTAGGCAAGTCTGTGATGACCTAAGCGATTACATATACCTTAATTGAAGAATCTAAGTTCCATAAGTTGGATGATGTTTGGAACTTGGTTATCCATTGTAAACTACCTTCATGGCCGTTATCTCGATCCCGAGATGTCTTATCAGGAGAAGAAAAAGTTCTTCTCGGATTTAAAATATTTCGTTTGGGATGAACCTTATCTTTTCAAGATCTGTAAAGATGGTTTGCTTAGGAGATGTATTCCAGAATCTGAGCAACGTGACATCATTGAGCAGTGCCACAGTGGACCCACAGGAGGTCACTTTGGTCCTTGGAAAACCGTTGTTAAGATATTTCAATCCGGTTTCTATTGGCCTACGATCTTTAAAGATACGGAAGCTTTCTGTAAAGCTTGTGATAGGTGCCAAAGAACCGGTACTCTGACAAGGCGTTTTGACATGCCTTTAAAACCCATCCTCGAATGCGAAGTCTTTGATGTATAGGGTATCGATTTTATGGGACCATTCCCATCATCTTGCGGTAATAAATACATCTTAGTCTGCGTAGACTACGTGTCTAAATGGGTGGAGGCCCAAGCCACTCCTCACAATGATCATAAGACGGTGATGAAATTTCTAAAGAAGAATATCTTCGTGAGGTTTGGATGTCCACGTGCCTTGATCAGTGATGAAGGGACGCATTTCTGCAACCGACCCCTAGAGAAAGTACTTGAGAAGTATGGTGTTCGTCATAAAATTGGCACACCATATCATCCGATGACTAGTGGTCAGGTTGAAAGGAGCAACCAGAGCATTAAGAAGATCCTGGAGAAGACTGTTAACAGTCATAAGAAAGACTGGAGTCTAAAGTTGGATGATGTACTGTGGGCATATAGAACAGCCTATAAGACCCCCATGGGTACATCACCATATCAAATGGTCTACGGGAAACCATGTCATTTGCCTGTCGAGTTAGAGCATAGAGCTTATTGGGCTACAAAGTTTCTGAACTTTGATTCCCAATCTTGTGGGAAGCATCGACTACAGCAGTTACATGAGCTGGACGAATTCAGACTCCAGGCTTATGAAAGTGCCAGGATTAGTAAAGATAAGATGAAGCTACTCCACGATGCTAAGATTAAGAAAAGAGAATTTCATGTCGGCGAACAAGTTCTTCTATATAATTCTAGGTTACATCTGTTTCCTGGAAAGTTAAGGACACGTTGGTCCGGCCCTTTCGAGATTCTCCAAATCATTCCGGGAGGCGTTCTAGAATTTCGTGGTTATAGTGGTGACCCGTTTCGAGTCAACGGTCAGAGGTGCAAACACTATATTGGTGAACCTAAAGAGACATCTTTGATTGTTAAATTTCTCGATATTCTCGGATGTGGTATTCCGCGAGTCGAAGACTTTAACGAGTTATCACCCGACTTGTTCTCCGAGGATGACGGAAGTAACCCTTCTGAAGAAGTTCTAGCAGGCAGTGCTGATATGGAAGAGTTTGAAAGGGAGCGTCAGTTGAAGCGTCATCAGAGGGCTCAGAGAATGAAGAGGTCGCCCATGGGGAAGTTCAAGCGTATGTGGAAAGCTATTAAAGATTTCACCCCATGTGTGAGATGCTGTTTCTGCAGCCACACTACTGATCAGAGCTTACACGAGGTAGTGGCTGGCAGAAAAGTCAAATGGCCTGATCCAGGCTGAGTTTTAAACGGTGTCGAGCTAACGACATTAACCAAAAGCGCCACTAGGGGGGCAACCTAGATATCGTTCTTTTAGTTGTTTTTGTTTTATGCTTTGATAGTGTTAGTATTTAAGTTTAGTTTATTTAGTTTGAGTCTTATTAAGTTTTGTTTTTATCTGTCAGTTAGTTGTGCTTTCTAGATATGGATTTCGGTGTTCAGCCAGAGGAGTTACCTTTCCTTAGGAGGATTCCACTCATTACTGTAGATGACGGACCGGGAGGAACCATCGTTTTGCACGTAGATTTTGACATTAGTACCCGCGTCAAGACGGTCACCTATGTTCTTATTGTTCCCCGTTGTTCGGGAGGTGGAGACTTTACTACTGAGGAGTTACAGGCGGCTCTAGGACGTCCTTACACCATCCTCAATGATCCGATGCTGACAGATTTAGCGCTAGTGCTGCAAGCTGAGCACTTTCGAGGTGTTGATGTAGCTGGTGAGGACTGGGGTTTACAAGATGAGTATGACTTCCCTCCGGCGATTGACATGCTCCGCCGTCTCATTCGAGTGATCGATTGGTCGGACATTTATGATGACTAGCGTTCTTAGGATGTTTCGTCGAGCAAACGACGTAAAACAAAAGCGCTGAGTGGGAGGCAACCCACTGTTTTCCATCTGTTTTTATTTATTTTCTAGTAATTTTATGTACTTCGTTTGATTTTTTATTTGTATTTTTGAAGTTTTATATAAGTTTAATAAGAAAGTGCAATTTTGAATTTGATTTGTATGGAAATTTTATAATTTTTGCACTTATACTGCTTGGACGCCCGTCCAGAACTCTGGACGCCCGTCCGCCTTGACCAATTTTAGGACGAGCGTCCACTAAGCCTGGACGCCCGTCTGCTTTATTCCCTCCAATCCTGTATGTGATTTAAACTCTTGGACGAGCGTCTAATAAACTGGACGCCCGTCCAGTTCATCTGATTTCCTAGTGGACGCCCGTCCGGTATTGTGGACGCCCGTCCAACCTCTGCCTATATATACTCCCTCAACGCATGAACCTTCATTTTTCAGGATTTCAAACCGCGAAACCGTTTCCTCTCCCTCTTTTTGGCCTAAAATCTTCGTTTCTAAACCATTTTGAGCGATTCCGAGTGCTACAGGCCGCTCTTGATCCCCTCTCTTTGATTTTCATAACCAAATTCCCCAACAAACCATATTCTTGGAGAATCAGGCCCCATTCAAGTCCGACTTTTCTGAAGAAAAACATCGATTTTGGAGCCCCTATCTGTGTTTGGACTCGTTTTCACCTCAATCAACATCTACTCACCCTACTCGGTAAGTTAGTAACAACTTTTCTAGATTTCATTCACGTTTTTGTGAGTTCGATCTTTGGGTCGGCTCGTTTTCTTGAATGTTACCTTAATTTGTTTTTTTCTGGTTTTGGTGTTTCTTTCTGCTCTGTTATGGTGCTATGGTGTTGTGGTGGGTGATGAATGGGTTGTTGGTCATGATTATGATTGCGATTGTGGTTTGGTTGATTTGAAATCCCGCTTTGGATGTTAAACGGGTATCTTGTTGTGAATCGGGGTTGTTTTGGTTAGAATAAGCTTGAATATGGTTCATAAGAAGGGCGTGGTTAAGAGGCATGGAAAGGAAGTAGCTAGGGAGGCCGGAAAAAAACGCAAGGAGTTTGATCCTACGTTGGTCGATCCCAACCGGGGTGTGAGTATACGAGAACAACCTCCTAGAGCCACCCAAACTAGAGCTACTTTGAGAGATGAGCCGACCTCGGACTCTGAGACTAGTGACGATGTGCCTTTGGTACGGATGCCTAGAGTTCAGAAAGGTGGAGGTTCGTCTAGGGCTGAGGAAACTGTCGATGCTACTCGGGAAGAGGAACCAGTTGTACCTAGGGCAGCCCCTCCTAGAAAGAAATCCAAAACCGTACCCCCAATGCCATTACCTCGTCGGTTCGTGAACCCTAGAGCTCACGATGTGTATAAACAGCATTATTTCTCGCGGACGATGTTGATTGAGCGGGCCATTTTGGAAGCCAAAGTCGATCCGGGGTTCGTTAAGTTGCTCAAGGATCGGAAATGGGAGACCTTGATGACAATCCCGACTACCCCGGTGAATAGCTCCGTAGTTCGGGAATTTTATGCTAACTGTTCGGAAACCGATTTGGGGAGGAAGGTAGTTGTGGTTCGAGGGGTAGAAGTTCCTTTTACACCGGAAGTGATTAATCAGAAATACAACTTAGCGGCTTTCGAGGGTCGGGACTACAAGGAAGAGATTGTACATAGACAGAGTTTGGGACAGGATCCTTTGGAGGAGTTGAGGTTAAGAGTGTGTCCGGACGTGGCATGGACGTTAAGACCGGGCGGTGACCGGAAGGAGTTGGTAACCACGACCTGGACGGAGGATTGGAAGGTCCAGTGTCGGTTTATTCAAAGTCGGTTGTTGCCTAAGAACAACTTGACGCACTTTCACATCGGTGACCTAGGCATGTTGTACGCATTGACATTTGGCCTGAACGTGAATGTGGGGCAGGCGCTATATGATGAGGTGGCTATTAATCAGAAGATTTATACCCGATGCTTGATTATCCCTCACTTGATCCACAGTCTCTGTATCGATGCCGGTGTGCCTGAGTACGGGGCCGATCACAAACCGAAGAATCCGAGGCCGATACAGCGTGAGAAGGGTAAGCCTTCAGGTCCGTCTGAGATGGAGACACCACAGGAGCCCGGTTCATCTTCGGCACCACCTAGAGCGTCTACGGTTCCTGCTTTGCCGCCTTCGGTCCGGACGCGGCTAAGTATGGCCAACAGTGTGCGGGAGTGGCTGGAAGACATCCGGACATCTCAGAACAACATTTTGACGATCCTACAGTGTATATGTGAAGGCCGGCAACCGAGGGATGACAGGATTTTCAGTCCGAGCCTCATTGACTACCATTATTCTTCTGAGATTGAGCAGGCCATTGCCGGCGTTCTTCACGAGTCTGAGTCCTCTTCCGATGAGGAGCAGTCTGATTCGGCACCTAGGGCTACATCACCACCTTCTGGCCCTCCTTCTGATACCCCGGCTCCGGGGCAATCTTGACTTTCTTGTCTATCTTTTTCGATTTGATTTGCCCTAGATACCTTCATTTGTGTGGTTTTACTACTTTTTCCTCTTATATGGTTCATTGTAATTTTTGATGTTGCTACTATTTATTCTTTCGATGGATCATGTAAGCCATAAGGCACCCGTACTTTCATTTCGACTTCGTTTATACTTTGTGGTTGTATTGGATGCTTTATCTCTTGTTAGTCCTTGAATTTGCTATATCTTTTCATTTTGGTATAACTCCCCGTTTTCCCCGAGATGGTTCCATGTTTGTCAAGACGTGCAGGTATATTTTTAGCGGTTTCGTTGAGCTACATTGTCTGGTTATGCATTCTACAGTGTCATTATGTAGGCTCCGGCCTGATCAACGTTTCAATTTACATCAGCTAAGTCTTTTCCTTTTTCTTTCGTTTTGCACAACATGAGGACATGTTGTTTTTTTTAAGTGTGGGGGAGGGGAATGTTTCGATAGGTATCTGCACATTTGCTTAATTCGTAATGTTTCTATGCAAATGAGCTAAAATTTTTGAAATTTTCCGATACTTTTGTTTTTGTTTTGTCCCGAGTAGGCAATTCGATTCAATGTTCGCTATTTTTATAGTCATTTAAGCTGTATATCATATGTTTGGTAAGTTAGTTGTTTCACCCAGATTTATTTTTCACGAGCCATAGTGAATGATGAGCTAATTTATAAAGTTATACCCCGTTTTGGATTAGTAGTTTTTGATTTTCTTATAAGTCATGTACTTAGTGCTACGTATATATCGTGAGATTTATGATAGTTTGTATTTAGTTCCGAGTATGTTATACTGTGAATATCTAGAAGTTTGAATGTGATAAGTAACACGTAACTTATTGTCAAATGAAAAAGTTGAAGAAAAATATGAATTAATTGGGTGTGTCGAAAGCTAGTCGATGATTTGAGTGCGATAGGGTATACCACGTATGTCCTATACCACTATGATGACTAAAAGCTCACGACAATTAGGAAAAGCTGCCTTATGATTGGAGTAAGGTAGGGTATTATCTCGAAATGGCCTATTCTACTATAAGGGCAATAGCTTATCCTAATGTGTGTTTTAAGTGAAAAAGTTAAATCAACCAAAGAATCGGTACGAGATTGAATATAAGGCTTAGTTTTCGTTAATCTTATCCCTAGTAGAAACTGACAGATATGTTGTAGGGATTATCCTCTGAGTATTTCAAAAAGGCCCTAGATACATTCGATCATCTTTTTCGGGATATATCACGTTTGTAGGGTGCATCTTATGAGTGTCCTTTATTACTAGTCTACAAGGGGGTATTAGCTAGTTTTGCTTTGAGTTTCTCGAGTTTGGATATAGTGGAAGTTTATTATGGCTATGCACACGCACAAGGGTGAACTTCTGATTTATTGGATATGTGTTATGCACGTTTAGATGTCTGTTCTTCTCTCGAGCCTAACTTTTGTTTTGTTTAGCTCGGGACGAGCAAAAGCTTAAGTGTGGGGGAGTTGTTGAGGGTGGATTTATACGATTTATAACGCTATATTTTATGTTATTTTCTCTCATATTTGTATGAATTTGTATAAGAAACGAGTGTTCAATGGATTTATCGAGCAAATGGTATTTTAAATAAGTTATTCGCAACATAGGATTAATTTATGTGTTTTAATTATGTTTTTATGATTATTTGGGCGATATTACATTTTGCGATATTTTTATGTGTCATAAAAGCACAAATTCGAGCTCAAGAGGTGATCCAAAGATGATCAAGTCGGATTTGATTGAAGAGGAAGAGATAATGATGATTTACATTGAATTAAAAGGAGATAAAGATAAAGAAATCGAAATCCATCCATATTGGACTGGGCGTCCAGGTCCCGTCCAGTGGACGGGCGTCTGATGGAATTGAACGAGCGTCCGGATATGGGAAGTTGATTCAGGATGTTTGGACGCTGAAGTGGACGCCGTCTGGACGAGCGTTTGGTCATGACTCGGCCCAATTTGAAGTTCATGTGAAGAATGGACGGGCGTCCCAAGAACCAGACGGGCGTCCGGTAGCCGACTTAGCAGAACCGACTTTGAAATCTATTTATAGTCGGCTGTTTTCTCCACACAAGGGGATCATACACTCATTATTCAAAACCCTAAACCTAGGGGCGGCTTTAGGCTGCGTTTTTCATCTTTTTATTCCTGTTTTTATGCTCTTAGTTTAGATTAAAAACTAGTTACTTTTTATGCACTGTTTCTGCAAATTTGAGTTGCTGAGGATGTTCAGAGGCTAAAAGCTTCATCAAATGAGTATTGTGAAGCCGTCCAACAATTGTTGATTTCGTTTTCCTCGATTATACTGTGAGTTTTTAATAAAGGTTGTTTCTTATTCATGCTTATTCATGTTTAATTTGCTCTTATATCGGAAGATGTGCATGTGTTGATTGTTTATTGTTGATGGAAGTCTTAATAAACCCTAGATCACCATGAATAAGAATAGTAATTCGAATCTATCATAACGGAAGTTAATAGGTCCGATTACTAGATTATAAACACAAAGTTTGCACCTTTGGTTAGAAAACGCGTTAATCTTACATCGGAAGATAATAGATTAATAGATGAACTTTCTAAGGAATTAGGGTTCATGTTTAGGTGAGGTGAATCACAACCTAGATAAAAACTGCAATATAATCGAGATAGGAAATCAATGCTTGTTGGATAGGTGGATCAATCCTCGTTTGCTCGTTATAAATTTGATTTAAATCCTTAAAAGCTTGAATTTGTCTAGTTAGTTTACTTTTATCTGCATCTTAGATTAGTTAGTTTAAATTGGTTCGCAGCCCGTATCCTTCCTGGCTTTAGATCATCTCTTCTGTCCAGTTTTACGTTTTAGTTAAGTTTAATTTTCAGTATTTCGTTTAGTTTTATCCGCTATCTAGCTTAGAAATCGTGACATAGGTTAGTTAGATAAAAACTAGAGATCACAATCGTTTA